>CAMZMU010000046.1:48999148-50199148 GCA_947311845.1 Poa pratensis
CTGAGAAATGAATCTGCAACATGTCGCACACTGATCTTGCATCGGTGATGTGAGTACTATCCCAGCACCTAGTCGATTTTGGTTTTGGAGCCATCAAGTGCAACTTCCAGTAATTGTAATCCGGCTTGGGTGGCTCATACTGCATCTCGGCCCAGTCACAAAAGGAAATCCGGTAACGCCTGAGACTTGATAGCATCTCTTCTCTCATATGCGGGGTGTACGGAAGACACTTCTATTGCCCATTTGGCAACTCGGCTAGTCGCATCTTTGCACCCAATGATCTCTGAGATTGGAGCCTCGCATACTACGGTGATCGGGGTGCTCCTGGAAGTAATGTTTCAACTTCTTGGCTGCCAGGTATACACCATATGTCATCTTCTGGTAGTGAGGTAATTCTGCTTTGAGGTTGAGATCACCTCGCTTAAATAGTACACCGGTCTCTGCACGATTTACCCTCCTCTTCTCGCTCTCCACTATCACCACACTACGACCCGGTTAGTGGCCGCAATGTAAAGTAGCATTGGCTCATTCGGCATAGGTGATGCCAAAATTGGTGCAGTGGACAACATCTTTTTTAGCTCATTGAAAGCCGATCTGCCTGCGGGGTCCATGTGAACCGGTGCTCCTTTTTTCATCAACTGATACAAGGGCAAGGCTTTTTCACCTAGCCGACTTACAAACGACTCAATGAGGCTAGACACCCGGTGAACTTTTGCACAACTTTTAGACATTTTAGGCAATTTCATGTTTTCTATGGCTCGGATCTTAGCCGGATTCACCTCAACCTCGGCTCGATACAAAGGAAAACCGAGCAACTTTCGGCCGGGACACCAAAGGTGCATTTATCCGGATTCAATTTAACCGATACTTTCTCAAGTTCACAAATGTTTCCTCGAGATCCTCGAGGAGAGTGCGTTTTTCTTTAGTTTTGATGACGATATCATCGACATACACTTGCACATTTTTGCCCATTTGAGAGTGTAAGCATTCTGCATACATCCTGATAAGTTGCACCCGGCATTTCTCAACCGAAACACATGACACGATAGCAATACGCCCCATACGGGGTAATTAAAAGCAGTCTTTATTTGATCTTTGGGGTTCAGTGGTATCTGGTGAAAACCAGTACGCATCAATAAAAGACAATAACTCACACACCCAGCAGTAGATTCGATCACTTGATCAATCCGAGGTAAAGAAACGGATTCTTTTGGACACGCCTTGTTCAGGTTGGTGAAATCGATGCACATGCGCCACACCTTGATCACCGCTGGTTTCGTCCTTCTTCTTCTCTACCCAGAACCGGATTGGATATCCAGTCTGGATGCATACCTCCATAATGAATCCGGCTGCAAGTGGCTTAGCCAGCTCATCAAGCACCACTTTTCTTCTATCGTCTGAAAGACGACGAGTCGGTTGCCTCACCGGCTTCACATCTGGCCTGACAAATAAAGAGTGTTCTGCCAACTCCCTCAGAACACCAGGCAGGTCCTTAGCCGACCATGCAAAGATATCCCGATTCTCACGGAGGAAGTGACAGAGCACGCTTTCCTATTTCTCGCCCAATCCGGCACAATGATGGCCATGCGCTCCGGATTCTCCGGGTCAATGGGGATCTTCTTAGTCTCCTTTGGCACCTCAAATGTTGCACCTGCATCCGGATTGGTCATAGCCAGGACACCGAGCTGAGCTGACTTCGCCATCACACCACTACTTCATGCATCTTGCTCTTCTCAGCTTGGATCACCAACGACTCGGCTAAGGTGGAACCAACCGTGGCACACTGTATGGCCTTCTTGTAATCTCCCGCAATGGTTGATGATACCATTCGGCCAGACATCTTCATCTTGAGGTAGGCCACATGAGTGGATATCATGAACTTGGCTAATGCGGCCTGCCGACAGAGCATGGTATGGGCTCTCCAAGTCTACCACCTCGAATTTGAGACTCTCAAGTCTGTGATTGTCCTTGGTACAAACAACACATCTACCCAGATCTTACCCATTGGGGAACAAGACACACCGGGTACTAACCATGGAAGGTACAACTGCTCTGCTGCAACTGATTCGGCGAATAACCCAACTTGACCATTGTGTCCCGATACATGATGTTTATAGCACTGTCATTGTCAATCAAGACTCGGCTGAATCTCACATTAATCTTGGGTCCAACCAGAGTCGTACCACCACCATGCAGATAGTTTCCTGGGCTTGGCATAATCCTGGGATTATTAGCCCTGCTCCAAGTGATCTCCTGCTCGGACCAGTTCAGGTATTTTGGGACTGCTGGTGTGACTGCGTTCACCTCCTTCGCCCTTCGCAGCTGACTTTTCTGTCAGTTGGCTCGGTCACAAAAAACCACATAACTTTGATGAGCCTCCTTGTAATCATTTCCGAGTATCCACCTTGCAAACTCGGACCAAATTGTTGTTTTGCCTCCCATATTTACCAGGTTAACGGTCTTGTGGCTGCCGGCCTTGGAGCTCCTGCGTTCACCGGGGTTGCATTGGCTCCGGATAAAGGCGTATTCGGCCTGAAATTCGGTCTAGGAGCACCTCTCTGAGGTGGCCCTCTCTGACCTTCCGCCTGGATGCGATGATGCCAGCTCCAATTTCGAGTTGAATAATTGGCCGGCTTGCGTGGGTCTTGTAACATCCCAAATTTGTAACCCAGCTTTATTAGCCAAAAATTGTGGGCCAACAAAAACTTTTGTTATTTTATGTGTGTTGTTTGAACTTGGTTGTTTGAAGTTTTGCTTGCTATAAATAAAAACCTGAAGAAAAGAAAAAGAAAAGAAATAAACAAATGTTAGAAACAATAAAAATAATGTGACAAGTGTCACACTAAATCTTCAAATGAGGATTCAAAATGTTCTTCCAAACAAAAAAATTCAGTGGAGAGGTTTTGATCTCTCTCATTTCATCCTTACTCCTTTTCTCTCTTTCTATTTTAAATTTTTTATTCTAAATTCTATTTTCAAATTTCCCAATGTTTCTTTAACTCTGGAAAATCATCAAAACCACCAAGCTACACTTCCAAAGTAAATAATCCAGTGGTACCACAAACCTTGGAAAAATATTTGGAAACAAACTATGAAAAGAAATTTTAGAAATTCAAATTTTGGTGGTTCGGAATTTGGTCGAGCACATGGTGATCACCACCATGTTCAACTCTGAACCGAAAATCCAACCCAAAATTGGAGCTCGATTCAGTGCAATCAAGCACTCCAGTAGCTCCCACTCCCTCCTCTCACCTCACACACGTGAAGAAACGCGATGGAAACGAGCCAGTTGACCCGAGCTTGAGTGCCGTGCGCCACGCCGATGCCGCCCATGGCGTACTGCCGCACGGGTTGTTCCCGTGGTGAGCGCAGACGCGACGCAGAGGCGACGCCGCGCCGTGCCCGCCACACCCACCCTCTTCCCTCTGCCTCTGATCGACGCGACTCGAGCGCCGCAGAGACCGCTGGCGTGCTCACTGTCCGCGACGCGACGCCACGCACTGCCGCCCGTGATCGCCCTGTGGAGGAGGCAGAGGAGACCGCGACGCGACGCCACGCTCTGCTCAACGGCCTCTCTCTCCCCTCTGCGTCTGCTCGAGGTGACCCAAGCGCCGCAGAGCACCCTCTCCCCCTTGCGTGTGCCTCGCCGTGCCCCGGCCAGAGCGCGCTGCGCGACGCCACCCCTGCCGAGGTCAGCGAGCAACACCGCCGCATCCTCTCCCCGCTTGCCACCGCACCACGCCGTACCTGCACCGGCTCTGCTCCAATGGCGAGCTCTCCCACTCCCCAGACCCCTCCCTGCACTGCGTCCACGGCGAGCCGAGCCTCGCCGATAAAAGGCCACCGCACCCGTGCCTCCACACTCCCTCACACACCTCACTTGCACTCCCCCACACACCCAGTGCACCGCCAGGAGGGCGGAGCCACTGCTTCCAAGCCTCTGCTGCCCCAAAGTTCCTCGAGGTTCCGCCGGAGAAGAAGGTGGGCGTCGATCACGGCCGAGCCGTGCTGCTCTCTCCCCCTCTTCTCTGCCCCTCACTAGCTTCACCATTACGCCCTAGCTCACCCGCCGCGTTTTGCCCGTGTTTCATGCACAGCAGCGCCGCGGAGGACTCGCCGGACTTGGACCACGGCCGCGGAGGAGGAGCCGAACACGCCGCCGCCGATTGAAGCTGTCCCAGCACGAACTACTCACCCCGGCACCTCCCCACTCCCTCCCCGTCGATCCCCGTCATCGCCGCCACCACCCGAGCTCCCAGGTGAGCGAATCGTGAACCTCGCCGTCGCCGGAGCCGCGGCGCCGTCCCTTTGTGGTCGTCGTCGATCGCGAGCTCCAGGCGCCGTTGGATTAGAAATCAACGGCTGCGTACCGTTTCGTTTAAGTAGACACTGACTGGTGGACCCCACCTGTCAGCTTTTTAAACTTAAACCAGCGCGCGAGTCATTTTCCACTGAGTCGCTGACGAGTGGACCCCACCCGTCAGGGATCTCATCTTTATCCAGTAAATTCGAATTTAAATCCTCTCTGAATTCAGTACTGGACACTACTTTGAAATTCAATAACTCGAGTTCTAGGAATCCAAATAAATCAAACTCAAATGTTCTGAAAATATTATAAAATTCTTTAACTCACCAAAGTGGTCTCATCTCATTTAAATAAATAATAAAAGTGTATTAATAAAAATGCTCCATAAGGTTTAAAACACCAAACCATTTGTTTCTGGGTTATATTAGTCCAAATAACTTGAAACCAATTTTGGTAGCTTTGTATTAGGATCCTTTAGCTCCCCAAATTTTGGTAGAATTAATTGAGCAGTGTAAAATCCTTAGCCTTTGGTTGAACTTCAGTAAACCCTTCTGCACTAAACCAATTAGTGTGAATTAATAGTAGGTCCAATTAAACTAAACCCAATTTTGTTAGGTCACATACAACCAAGGTTAGTTATCCCTAAAAGGATTTAATTTTTGGAGCAACCTAATTTGTTTGGTAGCTAAAACTTGATTAAAAACCTTCTGAACTAAAACAAATGTGTAGGGAGTTTGATAACTCCAAATGACCTCAATCCAATTGGGTGGTCTTCTACACATCAGTAGCTATCCATAGAAATTTAGTTTAAATTTTTGTGACCAACATAGAATAAATGGTGAATTGTTTGGTGTACAACTAGTTTCTGCCTTAGTTTAAAAAGAATTAAATAAAGTTTAATTCAATTAAATTGAAACCACCTTGTGTTGTGTGTGCAGTAGATATTTATAGTATTTGTGCTTGTATTGTTGTGGTGATGTTTTGAGTTAGAGTAGTGATTGTTGGTTTGCTTGCTTAACGTTTAGACGATACCGCCGACGGTTTCATCGAGGAAGGAGGTTTCGTTGAACTCGAAGATCCGGACCAGTACCACTTTGTTGAACAAGGCAAGCTACTTCACTGAGCTTGCATTTATATACATCTATTTTAATCTCAGGAGTTGTTCAAAAGTATCAATGATTTTGGAAAACCCTTTTTACAAATACATGAAAACTATTTTGCCACCCTATGTAGAAGTATAAGGTAGTTATTTAAAACTATAGGATGGGAAAAATAATGTTTATTCAAAACTCCTTTGAAAGTACTTGGAGGGAGTTGAAATGCCGAAAGTCGGTATTCAGATGGAGAAATGGAGATGGTGATGTTATGAAAATGCACATTGTGTCCTTGTACTTACATCCCCAGCCAAAAATCTGTGCGACCACATTTACCCACATATGGAAGGGCGTAGTCATATAATTTGCTCGTGTTAGTACTGGATGCCTCAATAACGAGGATAACCTCGTTCCATGAGGGGATGGTCTGAGGACCTACCCCCTGACCCGGGTCCTCTAAAGAGAAGAACGCCTAAGGGCTGATATGAATTGGAGATAGAGGATTTGTAGGGCCATTAAAATTCGCCGGGCAGAACTACGAGTCCTCACACTTAGTTTCTGAGGATTTAAGTGTCGATGGAATGTTTCGTAGGTAGGGTCCTATACTAGCATGAGCAAAGGACAGGCTACGGCCGGAAACTCAACTTCGCATACCCCTGGTATGGCGGGACGTGGCTGACACGATGAGTGACCGGATGGGTGTGGGAAAAGCGTGCTACCTCTGCAGAGGGTAAAAACTATTCGAATAGCCGAGTCCTCGGATATGGACAGTTGGGAAGAACTACTAAGGCCATGTGCAAGTTTTGAGTCAAGTTTTGGAAAGTGTGGGAAGTGAAGATGTTGTTTCTTACCTGTACCAATGAGTTGGTACGAGGCTATTTTGTGGCTTGGCACCATGTTTGAGACATGGTCGGAAAAGGAGAAGTTTGGAGAAGTAACAAAAGGGGCGATTTCTTAAAGAATAGTTATAAACTTCTTCTTATCCTTTTCAGTAGAATTTTAGAGATGTTTTAAAATTAAGTAAAAGTTTTAAGAAACTAGTGCTTACTCAAGTAGGGGTAGTTTGCGAGTACAATCAAATGTACTCATATTGGTTTCGTCCCTGGCTATTGTCTTAGCCAGATCTCGAGGAGCCCTACGTTGAAGGAGAGTTCGGCGACGTCTATGCGAACTAGGATCTTCACAAGTCAGCTGCCTGTCGGGTGTTGTTAGGATGGATTGGCTCTACTACCGTAGTTCCGCTGAATAAAGATGCTTGGCCCTTGAAGGCACTTATGTATA
Organism: Poa pratensis; assembly: GCA_947311845.1. Classification (NCBI taxonomy): domain Eukaryota; kingdom Viridiplantae; phylum Streptophyta; class Magnoliopsida; order Poales; family Poaceae; genus Poa; species Poa pratensis. The sequence continues at coordinate 49,005,830 of CAMZMU010000046.1, forward strand.
ATTAGGCCGTATGGCCCTGCTTGTAAGACTTTAAAACCGGTATTGTATGGGTGTAAACTGTGGTATTCAGTTCAGATTATGTGCAACGACAGACTGATCATGGGATCGTTGTGGTAAGCATAATCGGGTATTTCGGACAGCTAGTCCGGGGTCCCCACAGAGCTGGTATCAGAGCCATCCTGACTTTAGGAGACCTTAGTTAACATGGGCGTTAGCTAGGAGTTACAAAAGTTAATTTTTAAAAAAAGGAGTGAAGTATTTTCGAAAATTTCTTATCTCCCCAACCTTCCCATTTATGAAAAACCTTACACTCATTAAGAGTCATCTTTTCTTGAACCCTTAAAATTTTGCACACTTGTCCCTCCATTAAGTTTACATTTGTACTCATGGCCTTAACTAACTTAAAATTTTGCTTAAACCTGTAGATGGCACCCAATCACCGAGTTCGTCCAAGTTAGGAAGGATGGCCTGCTGATGTTCGAGCAGGACTTGTACGAGTTGAGCCAGACTTTGGGACGCCCTGTTCCAGAGTTTGAGGGAACTCAGGTCGATTCCCTCGGTGATGGGAACCTGGCCTGGCTCATCAAGTCGTCCGTCCGAGGCAGGATTCAGCCTCCCCGCTCCAGGACTTGGTCTACACCACGATGGACTCTACTACTTGGGTTGATGGTCTGGCCCGAGTTATGCAGAGGCTGCTAGCCCGCCTTTGTGAGGAGCACAAGGACGAGCTGGTTGGCACTCGTTTCCAGTACTTCGGGAGACGTGACGATGAGGGAAACCCCACCTACACCGCGCAGCACACTCTCTTCGGCGAGTACATCACCGATATGGAGGTTCTACTTCACGACACCCAGGAGAACCTGCGCGACGCTAGACTCAAGGTCCACTTCCAGCGTAGCTCCCTCGACGATGCCCGAGTCCGTGAGACCCAGCTGAAGTGGGAGAATGACAATCTCCGCCTGAAGCTGGCCCGTCAGAGGAGGACTATCGTCAAGCTCCGCAAGAAGGTAGCGGAGCAGGACGAGATGATAGACGAGATGGAGCAGCAGGCGAACGAGATGGAGGAGGAGGGCGAGGATCTCCGCAAGGAGAACAGTGCCTTCATCAGCGATGATGAGGACTTCCTAGAGGAGATGGACTACGAGGAGGAGGACGACGAGGAGGAGATAGTCGACGAGGAGGGGGATCCGTCTGAGCCAGTTCTCGAGGAGGAGGATCCCGAGGAGCCACCCTACGACTCAGACGTTGAGATCGTCGAGCCTGAGGTTCCACCTCAGTAGTCGAGTGATGAGAGCACTACCTTAGGACTGTGTCGACCCCCCCCTATGCGAGTAGAGTTTATGTGATGGTTCCTATGGAAACCATGTAGTATGTGCATTAGGTGTAGTAGGATGTTGTAAGCTTGATGTGTGAACTCCTTGATGTGATGATTGTGTTGAATAAATGTGATAGTCTTGTTTGACTAGTGTTTCATCAACCACTCCCTTTGTGACTTTATCGTTATCTCCTTAGCCAAAGCCTTGTTGCCTTGCCTCTTATATCGTATCTATTCCAGGATGACGAACACTCGCCACAACCAGCACGCGAATCCACCACCACCACCGGAACCAACCCTGCCCAACTGCTGCGATCATCATGGAGGATCGCCAAGCTGCCCGGGAGAGCGTCAAGCTCATCTCGCCGCCCTGCAGCAACTTGCCGCTGCCCACGCCAACCAGAACAACAATGGTGGCAATGGCAATGGCGACGAGGGTGGAAATCAGCGCTCTACCCTGAGTGACTTCCAGAAGACCACACCGCCTACCTATTCCAAGGGACTTCATCCCCTGGAAGCAGATGACTGGTTACGCACTATCGAGAACGACCTGGAAGTTGCCTCGGTAGGAGAGAATGAGAAGGTCCTGTATGCTACCCACTACCTTGCTGGACCTGCAAGAGCTTGGTGGGAAACTACCAAGACCCTCCAGCAAGCGGGTCATGTCATTACCTGGGAGGAGTTCAAGGACAAATTCCGCAAGAAGTTCATCTCTAGCGGTCTTCTCGAGAGAAAGAAAGACGAGTTCCGTAAGCTAAGGCAGGCAGGCAGAGATGTGGTCGGTTATCTGGATGAGTTTACCGATCTTGCTCGGTATGCTCCTGAAGATACCGACACGGAGAAGAAGAAGATGGAGCGCTTTCTGAACGGACTCCATGATGAGATGCAATGTGCCTTGGTTGTCCATGACTTCCGTGATCTGGAGTCACTAGTGGACAAGGCCATTCAGCTGGAGACCAAGCGCAGATCCATGTTTGAAGGCCGCAAGAGAAGGATGACTATTCAGGAAGGATCCAGCAGCCAGAAAACCCGCACCTTCCAGCCAGCCCCCAAGCCAGTTTACCAACCACCCCCAGCTCCACGTACCAACTATCCCAACCGTCCCAACAACAGCAACCATGTCCCCCGCCCAAACACCAACAACAACTACCGCCCCAATGGCAACAATCGTCCCGGAGGAAACACCCACACTTTTACCCCTACTACCAGCGTTGTCTGCTTTAAATGCGGCAACAAGGGTCACTACTCCCGAGAATGCCCCAATCCCAAGGAAAACGTTCAGCGCCCCAATGCACCAGCACCCACCCCGGGGCAAGGCCGTAATGGAAATGGAAACGGCAAGAATGCTGCACCCCGTGGCAATGCCGCTGTTGCAAGAGGCCGCCTGAACCATATTGATGCTGAGGAAGCCCAGGAAGCGCCAGATGTTGTGCTGGGTACGTTTCTTGTCAACTCAGTACCTGCAACTGTTCTGTTTGATTCTGGTGCTACCCATTCCTTCGTTACCGAAGAGTTTGTCTCTAAAGGAGGTTTGGTAGAAGAGTTCCTACCCAAGCATATGAGTATACAAATCCCTGGCTCTACCCTAGAAACCCGGAGGTTCTGTCCCAATACCCCCATAGAGATCGAAGGAGAAAATTTCCCAGTTAACCTAATCATTCTAGGAACCCAAGGCATAGATGTCATTCTGGGTATGAATTGGTTAGCAAAGTATCATGGTCGTATAGACTGTGCTAGAAGAGCAGTATCCCTCACCACAGACCAGGGAACTGAAGTGGAGTATGCCTCACCAGCCAACCAATCCCAACCCAGATGTCATGAAGGCATATCCCGACCAGCTCTAGATGAGATCCGAGTTGTTCATCTATTCAAGGATGTTTTCCCGGAGGAATTGCCTGGTATGCCACCAGACCGGGATATTGAGTTCGTGATTGAACTTATTCCTGGAACAGCCCCTATATCCCAGAGACCCTACCGGATGAACCCAGAAGAACTGGTGGAATTGAAGAAGCAGTTGGCTGATCTGCTCAGCAAAGGTCTGATTCGCCCAAGCGCTTCACCTTGGGGATCACCCATCATCTTCGTGGACAAAAGAGACGGTACCACACGCCTGTGTGTGGATTATCGCAAGCTCAATGACGTAACCATCAAGAACAAGTACCCACTGCCCAAGATCGAGGATCTGTTCGATCAGATGAACGGAGCCCGAGTCTTTTCTAAGATCGATCTTCGGACAGGTTATCACCAGTTGAAGATTCGAGAGTCTGACATTCCCAAGACCGCCTTCACCACCCGATACGGATTGTTTGAATACACCGTTATGTCCTTTGGCTTAACTAATGCCCCTGCTTATTTCATGAATCTCATGAATAAGATCTTCATGGAGTACCTCGACAAGTTCGTGGTTGTCTTCATCGACGATATTCTCATCTATTCCAAGACCGAAGAAGAGCATGCTGAACATCTTCGTCTAGTTTTGGAGACCCTCAGAGAACACCAACTGTATGCCAAGCTTAGCAAGTGTGAGTTTTGGCTTAATGAAGTTGCCTTCCTTGGACACGTGGTGTCTGCAGGAGGAATCTCTGTTGACCCCGAGAAAATCAAAGCCATTCTAGACTGGAAATCACCCACTAGCGTGACTGAAATCCGAAGTTTTCTCGGACTAGCAGGTTATTACCGCAAGTTCGTTGAAGGATTCTCCAGTATAGCCAAACCCATGACCCAGTTGTTGAAGAAGGATAAGAAGTTTGAATGGACCCAGAAGTGTGAAGATAGTTTTCAAGAACTGAAAAAGAGACTAACTTCAGCCCCAATCCTAATCATGCCGGACGTCACCAAGAGTTTCGACGTGTATTGTGATGCTTCACGTCTCGGACTTGGTTGCGTTCTGATGCAAGAAGGAAAAGTTGTGTCGTACCTGTCTCGACAGTTGCGACCGCATGAGGAGAATTACCCAACCCATGACCTGGAGTTAGCAGCTGTGGTTTTTGCTTTGAAAACATGGCGACCCTATCTGGTGGGTCATCGCTGTGAGGTCTATACAGATCACAAAAGCTTGAAGTACATTTTCACTCAGAAGGAGTTGAATCTGAGACAGAGAAGGTGGATGGAATTGATTAAGGACTATGATGTCGGAATTCATTACCATCCCGGAAAAGCCAATGTAGTTGCCGATGCCTTAAGCCGAAAGCCCTGCACCTGAATGCCCTAATCCAAGCAGAGCAACCAGCCTTGTTTAAGGAGATGAAGATTTTGGACTTGAGCTGGTTAGCCATGGATATCTTGCCAACCTAGAGTTAGCCCCAACCCTGTTGGATCAAATCAAGAGGCCCAGAAGGGTCATGAGAGTATCGAGGGATTAAAAAGAAGATACCCCTTGACAAAGCACCTGGTTTTGCCATAGATGCTGAAGGAGTTCTGAGATTCAAAGGACGCCTATGTGTGCCCGATGATAAGGAACTCAAGGGTCTGATCCTAAAGGAAGCCCACGATACCCCATACTCGATCCACCCTGGTGGAACCAAGATGTACCAAGATCTTCGTGAGAGATTTTGGTGGCATGGAATGAAGCGAGAAATTGGTTCTTTCGTGGCCAAGTGTGATATCTGTCAGCGAGTCAAAGCGGAGCACCAGCGCCCTGCAGGATTGCTCCAACCCCTTAAGACCCCCGAGTGGAAATGGGATGAAATTGGAATGGATTTTATTACCGGACTTCCTAGGTCAAACCGAGGCCATGATTCAATCTGGGTCATAGTTGATCGATTGACCAAGGTTGCCCATTTCATTCCTGTCAACACCACTTATAGAGGAAATCAGCTAGCAGATTTGTATATTTCCAGGATAGTAAGCCTGCACGGAGTGCCTAAGAGGATTGTATCTGACAGAGGCACACAGTTCACCTCACGTTTGGAAAGCTCTTCACGAAGCCCTCGGAACCCACTTATCATTCAGCACAGCCTATCATCCCAGACTGGAGGACAGACCGAGCGAGTAAACCAGATTCTGGAAGATATGCTTCGTGCATGTGTCCTATCCTATGGCTCTAAATGGGAAGATTGCCTTCCGTTTGCAGAGTTTTCCTATAACAATAGTTATCAGTCCAGTCTGCAAATGGCCCCATTTGAAGCACTTTACGGCAAGAAGTGTCGTACACCTTTGAACTGGTCCGAGACCGGAGAAGGAAAAGTGTTTGGACCAGATACCCTCCGTGAAGCCGAGAGCAAGTTCAACTTATCCGTGAACGTCTCAAAACTGCCCAATCCCGTCAGAAAAGTTATGCCGATCCCAAGCGTCGTGACGTCACCTTTCAGCCTGGAGATTTTGTCTATCTTCGGGTGACACCACTCAAAGGGATGCAACGTTTCCATGTCAAAGGAAAGTTGGCACCCAGATATATCGGACCTTTCAAGATTCTTGCCCGTCGTGGAGAAGTAGCCTATCAGCTAGAGTTGCCCCCGGAATTGTCGGAATTTCATAATGTCTTCCACATTTCCCTGCTCCGGAAGTGTCTTGAAGTTCCTGACCAGCCCGACGTTTTCAAGAACATTGACCACCACTCCATCGACCTGAACCATGATCTGACTTACCGTGAGAGACCATTCAAAATTCTCGACGAAGATATTCGTCTCACCCGGAGGAACAAGATCAAGTTTTATAAAGTCCAGTGGACTAACCACTCTGAAGAGGAAGCCACTTGGGAACGGAGGACTATCTTAGAAGCGAGTTTCCCAACCTCTTTAGCACCTAAGCCTAGCCAATCTCGGGACGAGATTTATCCTAAGGGGGGAAGGATCTGTAACATCCCAAATTTGTAACCCAGCTTTATTAGCCAAAAATTGTGGGCCAACAAAAACTTTTGTTATTTTATGTGTGTTGTTTGAACTTGGTTGTTTGAAGTTTTGCTTGCTATAAATAAAAACTGAAGAAAAGAAAAAGAAAAGAAATAAACAAATGTTAGAAACAATAAAAATAATGTGACAAGTGTCACACTAAATCTTCAAATGAGGATTCAAAATGTTCTTCCAAACAAAAAATTCAGTGGAGAGGTTTTGATCTCTCTCATTTCATCCTTACTCCTTTTCCTCTCTTTCTATTTTAAATTTTATTCTAAATTCTATTTTCAAATTTCCAAATGTTTCTTTAACTTTGGAAAATCATCAAAACACCAAGCTACACTTCCAAAGTAAATAATCCAGTGGTACCACAAACCTTGGAAAAATATTTGGAAACAAACTATGAAAAGAAATTTTAGAAATTCAAATTTTGGTTTGGTTCGGGAATTTGGTCGAGCACATGGTGATCACCACCATGTTCAACTCTGAACCGAAAATCCAACCCAAAATTGGAGCTCGATTCAGTGCAATCAAGCACTCCAGTAGCTCCCACTCCCTCCTCTCACCTCACACACGTGAAGAAACGTGATGGAAACGAGCCAGTTGACCCGGAGCTTGAGTGCCGCGTGCGCCACGCCGATGCCGCCCATGGCGTACTGCCGCACGGGTCGTTCCCGTGGTGAGCGCAGACGCGACGCAGAGGCGACGCCGCGCCGTGCCCGCCACACCACCCTCTTCCCTCTGCCTCTGATCGACGCGACTCGAGCGCCGCAGAGACCGCTGGCGTGCTCACTGTCCGCGACGCGACGCCACGCACTGCCGCCCGTGATCGCCCTGTGGAGGAGGCAGAGGAGACCGCGACGCCACGCTCTGCTCAACGCGCTCTCTCTCCCCTCTGCGTCTGCTCGAGGTGACCCAAGCGCCGCAGAGCACCCTCTCCCCCTTGCGTGTGCCTCGCCGTGCCCCGGCCAGAGCGCGCTGCGCGACGCCACCCCTGCCGAGGTCAGCGAGCAACACCGCCGCATCCTCTCCCCGCTTGCCACCGCACCACGCCGTACCTGCACCGGCTCTGCTCCAATGGCGAGCTCTCCCACTCCCCAGACCCCTCCCTGCACTGCGTCCACGGCGAGCCGAGCCTCGCCGATAAAAGGCCACCGCACCCGTGCCTCCACACTCCCTCACACACCTCACTTGCACTCCCCCACACACCCAGTGCACCGCCAGGAGGGCGGGCCACTGCTTCCAAGCCTCTGCTGCCCCAAAGTTCCTCGAGGTTCCGCCGGAGAAGAAGGTGGGCGTCGATCACGGCCGAGCCGTGCTGCTCTCTCCCCCTCTCTTCTCTGCCCCTCACTAGCTTCACCATTACGCCCTAGCTCACCCGCCGCGTTTTGCCCGTGTTTCATGCACAGCAGCGCCGCGGAGGACTCGCCGGACTTGGACCACGGCCGCGGAGGAGGAGCCGAACACGCCGCCGCCGATTGAAGCTGTCCCAGCACGAACTACTCACCCCGGCACCTCCCCACTCCCTCCTCCATCGATCCCCGTCATCGCCGCCACCACCCGAGCTCCCAGGTGAGCGAATCTGAACCTCGCCGTCGCCGGAGCCGCGGCGCCGTCCCTTTGTGGTCGTCGTCGATCGCGAGCTCCAGGCGCCGTTGGATTAGAAATCAACGGCTGCGTACCGTTTCGTTTAAGTAGACACTGACTGGTGGACCCCACCTGTCAGCTTTTTAAACTTAAACCAGCGCGCGAGTCATTTTCCACTGAGTCGCTGACGAGTGGACCCCACCCGTCAGGGATCTCATCTTTATCCAGTAAATTCGAATTTAAATCCTCTCTGAATTCAGTACTGGACACTACTTTGAAATTCAATAACTCGAGTTCTAGGAATCCAAATAAATCAAACTCAAATGTTCTGAAAATATTATAAAATTCTTTAACTCACCAAAGTGGTCTCATCTCATTTAAATAAATAATAAAAGTGTATTAATAAAAATGCTCCATAAGGTTTAAAACACCAAACCATTTGTTTCTGGGGTTATGTTAGTCCAAATAACTTGAAACCAATTTTGGTAGCTTTGTATTAGGATCCTTTAGCTCCCAAATTTTGGTAGAATTAATTGAGCAGTGTAAAATCCTTAGCCTTTGGTTGAACTTCAGTAAACCCTTCTGCACTAAACCAATTAGTGTGAATTAATAGGAGGTCCAATTAAACTAAACCCAATTTTGTTAGGTCACATACAACCAAGGTTAGTTATCCCTAAAAGGATTTAATTTTTGGAGCAACCTAATTTGTTTGGTAGCTAAAACTTGATTAAAAACCTTCTGAACTAAAACAAATGTGTAGGGAGTTTATAACTCCAAATGACCTCAATCCAATTGGGTGGTCTTCTACACATCAGTAGCTATCCATAGAAATTTAGTTTAAATTTTTGTGACCAACATAGAATAAATGGTGAATTGTTTGGTGTACAACTAGTTTCTGCCTTAGTTTAAAAAGAATTAAAATAAAGTTTAATTCAATTAAATTTAAACCACCTTGTGTTGTTGCTGTGTGCAGTAGATATTTATAGTATTTGTGCTTGTATTGTTGTGGTGATGTTTTGAGTTAGAGTAGTGATTGTTGGTTTGCTTGCTTAACGTTTAGACGATACCGCCGACGGTTTCATCGAGGAAGGAGGTTTCGTTGAACTCGAAGATCCGGACCAGTACCACTTTGTTGAACAAGGCAAGCTACTTCACTGAGCTTGCATTTATATACATCTATTTTTAATCTCAGGAGTTGTTCAAAAGTATCAATGATTTTGGAAAACCCTTTTTACAAATACATGAAAACTATTTTGCCACCCTATGTAGAAGTATGAGGTAGTTATTTAAAACTATAGGATGGGAAAAATAATGTTTATTCAAAACACCTTTGAAAGTACTTGGAGGGAGTTGAAATGCCGAAAAGTCGGTATTCAGATGGAGAAATGGAGATTGGTGATGTTTATGAAAATGCACATTGTGTCCTTGTACTTACATCCCCAGCCAAAAATCTGTGCGACCACATTTACCCACATATGGAAAATGGCGTAGTCATATAATTTACTCGTGTTAGTACTGGATGCATCAATAACGAGGATAACCTCGTTCCATGAGGGGATGGTCTGAGGACCTACCCCCTGACCCGGGTCCTCTAAAGAGAAGAACGCCTAAGGGCTGATATGAATTGGAGATAGAGGATTTGTAGGGCCATTAAAATTCGCCGGGCAGAACTACGAGTCCTCACACTTAGTTTCTGAGAATTTAAGTGTCGATGGAATGTTTCATAGCGGTAGGGTCCTATACTAGCATGAGCAAAGGACAGGCTACGGCCGGAAACTCAACTTCGCATACCCCTGGTATGGCGGGACGTGGCTGACACGATGAGTGACCGGATGGGTGTGGGAAAAGCGTGCTACCTCTGCAGAGGGTAAAAAACTATTCGAATAGCCGAGTCCTCGGATATGGACAGTTGGGAAGAACTACTAAGGCCATGTGCAAGTTTTGAGTCAAGTTTTGGAAAGTGTGGGAAGTGAAGATGTTGTTTCTTACCTATACCAATGAGTTGGTACGAGGCTATTTTGTGGCTTGGCACCATGTTTGAGACATGGTCGGAGAAAGGAGAAGTTTTGGAGAAGTAACAAAAAGGGGCGATTTCTTAAAGAATAGTTATAAACTTCTTCTTATCCTTTTCAGTAGAATTTTAGAGATGTTTTAAAAATTAAGTAAAAGTTTTAAGAAACTAGTGCTTACTCAAGTAGGGGTAGTTTACGAGTACAATCAAATGTACTCATATTGGTTTCGTCCCTGGCTATTGTCTTAGCCATATCTCGAGGAGCCCTACGTTGAAGGAGAGTTCGGCGACATCTATGCAAACTAGGATCTTCACAAGTCAGCTGCCTGTCGGGTGTTGTTAGGATGGATTGGCTCTACTACCGTAGTTCCGCTGAATAAAGATGCTTGGCCCTTGAAGGAACTTATGTATAATTAGGCCGTATGGCCCTGCTTGTAAGACTTTAAAACCGGTATTATATGGGTGTAAACTGTGGTATTCAGTTCAGATTATGTGCAACGACAGACTGATCATGGGATCGTTGTGGTAAGCATAATCGGGTATTTCGGACAGCTAGTCCGGGGTCCCCACAGGTCTGTCGTGTGATAACGGCAAGGCCCATCTATCATTGCCTCAAAAGTCAGAGGTGGACTCGGTCCATCCCACACTTTCTTTGCCCAGGCACCTTGATTCGGCCTCCAAGCTGGACCCTCATTTTTTGGTCTCTGGCTATCTCCTGCTCCAGGATGATCCATATTTACTGCAGCAACCTGATCTGAACCGTATCTATAATCCGGATCTCTCCTCTTGTAACCAAACTCATGTCGGTCACTGGGCCTCAATGGTCCTGTTCGGTTGTTGACCGGTTGCCTCCTGCTTGTTCCCACCGCATCCAATGCTGGCTGCGTCGGATCTCCAAGGGCATATGTATCTGCTATCCGGATTGTTTCCGCCAAGGTCTTTGGCATATCCCTCTGGAGCTTCTGCCAAAGCGGGGTGCCATGTCGGCAACCCTGTGCAAACCAAGAAATGGCCTGCTCCTCCACGACACCTTCACAAGAATTGCGAATGTTGCTCCACTGAGTCAAAAATTCTCGGTCTGTCTCCCGCTCTTCCTGCCTGCACGCAGACAAGAGCTGCGGTCGGTTTGGCCTCTTGTAAGTGCTGGAGAAGTTGCTGTAAAACGCCTGTTCTAAGTCCATTCAAGAGTTGATACTACCCTCTGGTAAGTTATTCAGCCAAATCCGGGCTGGCCCTTCCAACATATGCGGGAGATACCGGACCGCCCATCGGCGATTGCCCCCCGCAATGTGCACCGAGGATACATAGTCTATCAGTCAATCCTGTGGCTTAGTGTTGCCGTTATACGGCTTTGTGATTCGGCCAAGCTGAAACAACGGCACGTTCGGCTCGTTCATGATCCGAGGCCCAAAGCATGGAGGACCTGGTGGGCCTTGCTCTTCTAGCTTCTCGGACTGGTAAATCCTATCCAACTTGAGACGCTGATCATTTGGATCCAATGTCCGAGGTCCCAGTCTAGATGCAAGTGCATTATCATATGTTTGGTATCCGGCTCGCGCCATAGCCGAATTACCATCATCATAGCGGTAGCCCGCCTGGCCACCATCTTGCTGCTGCGCTTGCAGCATTACTTGCTGCTCCTGCCGGGGTTGATTCTGCCCAGGAGGACGAGGTGGTTGACCTCGGCCAGCCGAATTACCCCTTCCGGCTCCCGGATTGCCTTGACCGTCATTGTTTCTGCTTTGGCCACCTCTTCCTTGAGCAGCTAGCTGCTTGCCGGCATACTCAGCATCATAGGCCTGCAGCTGTTTGCTCTTGCCCGAATTCACGCTTTGGGCCCGGTCAACTCCGACATGCGGAGATGACGCTTGCCCCTTGGATTTCTGGCTAACAGTCTTAGCTGACACTATTACCCGAGAACCACCAGTGTCTGGATTAGCTTTCCGGTAAGCCTCATTCTGCCGGTTACACACATCAACTAGCTCATTGACCCTCTCTGCCTGCTTGCACCAAGCATCCCCGGTTAATGTGGTCAACTCGGCTCGTGCTGCCGCTGCAGCCCTAAGATTCTTGGCCGGGGAGCTATACACCGGCTTGCCTGTACCCGATCTATGACTAGTAGCCTTACTCGAGCTCGATCTTGCGGCTCTAGCTAACTCGTCATTGAGGTCCTTACCCCTGTTACGCAAATCTGCTCTCTTGCGTGGGTGAGACACTACCGGAGTGAAACCATCGGTGATACCATTGGCAGCATTATACTCTCTCATATCTCTATCAAATGCTTGCCTAGACTCTACCACTAACCGGGCTTCTCTTTGCAACCTCAGGCGCTCTGCCTCTAACTGAGCTATAGTAAGCTCTACATTTGCTCCAGGTGCCATTGGCCGAGCTAGCTTTTCCAGGACCTCCTCTAAGGGAGCCTCCCTACTTGACATGCCAAGTGGGCCAACCTGATCTGGTTTCTCCTTTGGGAACTTCGCCGTCCGAGCCGGCTTGTCAACCAGATCGGTTGGCGTGACCAGTTCCTCAGGCATGCTATTGCTGGCATCGCCTTTGCCTACTCCAGCACTTGGTCCGGTCATCATCACCTCCACGCTACTCCCGGGGCGAGCGCTACGCTGTCCGAGAACTGCGCGGAAAGAAGGAGGGTCCTCGGCCACGAGCACCTGCGCCGGGTACTCGCGGACAAGCTCGGTGGTGACGTAGGTGAGGAAGCTGCCGAACTGGATGAAGCATCCATCCACAGGGAGTGGCCTTCCCGCGAAGCAGCCGGCGTTGTCGCTGATGAAGGTGAACCCGCCCTAGTTGCAGACGAGCCCGGACAGCACACGCACGCCGGAGCTGGTGACGGAACCCGTCCGGATGGAAACCCAAGCCAACGCCACTGCTTGCCCCACGGTGGGCGCAAACTGTCGTGGTGGTGTCACGGCAGATACCATAGGATGGCTTATGTTGGGGGCTCGCTAGGACGTTGGGGGATCCGGAGAGGGTGTGCGCACTCAAGAAGCATGCATGAAGAACCACGAAGAACACGCAAGAACAAGCGAAAACGAGCAAAACCAAGAACAACCAAAGCACACCAAGATGTACCCTGCTTCGGGGCCCTCTTGCGGAGGTAACACCCCTACTGCAGCACTAGCCTACTCTCTTTATATCTCAATGATGACAAGTACAAAGTGCTCCTTGAGCTGTATGAATCAACAATGGTGAGAACTCTAGGAGGAAGATGGAGCAAGGGGGAAATGAGCCTTCTTCTCCGTCCTCTGTCGTCTCTCCTCGCCCTGGAGGATGTGCTGGTCTATTTATACACCAACCGGATTACCATCATGCCCCTGGCCGGAGATGATAATGGCATGGACAAGAGGAATAGGACAAGTTTTGGCTACTGTCACTCAGTCCAGCTCATTGTCAGTCCAACGGCAGGTCTATCTTTTCCTCTTTGAGCTTAAGCCAGCGTAGCCCACCGGAGCCTAGGCCACTGCCCTTTCCCGAATTAGCTGAGTCAGCGCTTAGGACCTAGCGACCCGGAAAACCCATGGCTCGACCTGGCTGTCTTCTGAACCTCGGGCAGGAGGCCTGCAGGACCCGTGAACTTACTGACATTACTCGGCCTTTGTGCATTATCCGACATCGTCTTATGCCGGATCCTTCCTGACCAACCCGGCTAAGTTAAGCCGGAATTCCTTCCTCTGATCCGGCGAGCCTTTACCGGATCCCCTTCGGTCTCTCCCTGCACTCTAGCATGATTGAGAGCTAACTGACTCTCCCAAGTTATCCGGCCCAAGTGATCCGGTCCAAGGGATCCGGCCCAAGAGATCCGGCTTGACCTTGATCCGGCCCACTCTTTTCAGCCCTTTACACCATCTCCTTGCCCTACTCGGGGGCAGCCCCCCCCGACAAGTAAACTATGTGATTTTATTCATTTGATATGCGAATTATCTGCTTAATCTTGTGCAATATTTAATTTGTCTCAATGCCAAAACGATAACTAAAAAAAGCGGACAGGCGGACCAAGGCCCCGTTGGGTGCACTGGACACGAAAGGTTGGACAAGAGCTGAATGCATGTCCACATGGGTACCCAAACGGACGAAAAACGGTGGTACCTGTTGGAGTTGCCCTTAGTCGGTTAGTCCTAGTCTCTTAGATTGTCTATTCCGTTCCTACACCATCTTTCTTCAAAGATTAAATTGACGGCACCAAAGGAAACATGACCCTAGTCAAAACGAACGCGCGCGATGCATCGTTATGCCACCGAAAATTCTGCTACATGCAACGATTCCAACTGTTTGATTTGTGGAGAATTTCTTCTAACTCTCTTCAAACTCATGTACGTACTTTGGTAGGATCGTACGTATGTAGCCAACAAGAAGGTCGTCGTAATAATTTGTAGGTTTTGCACATCGTTGTCGACCCAGAAAATTAAACTTGACGATAACTACAAAAGCAAACACACGTTGTGGCTACTGGCTAGCTTCTGGCCACCTTTCTCGTCCAAAAGCGATGCCCTAACGGACGACGTGCAGGTAAGGTTAAAGCATGCATGGAATGCGAGAGAGGCAGAACCATCGATCAACCGGCGTCCACATGCATGCGATGCTTAGAACTCACGTGAAATTACTAAAGGTAAGTAATTAATTTAGCTGAGGTCTATATCGGCATATGATATTAGACTTTGTTCTTGTCGACGGTGGTGGCTCGGCCATAACAGAAAACAAGTGAAACGACAAAGCTACCTCCACGGACGACGACATGAATCAAAATAACTACCAATATACATGCATGCACATGACGCCGATAGGGTAAGTTGGGCTGTCAATTTGTTTGGTTAAGAATAGGAAAATGCACGCAACGTTCTCGATCGCATCTACTACATGTCAATATATATGTCGTTGTTTACTCACCTGCTAATTTTAGAAGGAAAGATACTACTGATCTTTCTCAAAGGTAGGATATCAAGATTTTATAGCTAGCACTTATCTTGCAAAACTTAATAATGCATGCCTCCAGGCATCACATGATATAAAGTATAAATTTCTTCAAACGGAAAGAGATGCACGCCTCCATCACCATGCACGATCTCTATCGAGTAGGCCACTCTACAGGAACTTGCTATCTTAACGGCAGATGATACATGCATGATTAACTCACTGAGAAGCAATCACATATTTAATCTGGAGCTGGTGCTGGTATGAAGCTCTGCATAAATCCCTGTCGCCGGATAGCTCCAAAACGATCTTAAGTGTCAGTCACGACCTGCCAAGTACACACACAAGCATGCTGATCTGCCCCATAATACATATGAATTATTACGGTGACGGCTGTGTGAGCGCTAGAGGCTGTGGAGAGGAGACCGAATTCGGCGACGCAACAATGGCAACACAGCGATCGTCAGTTCGAGCCAGCGAACGAGCTGGCTGGCTGAGCGTGAGGAGGAAGAAGCGTACGTGCGCGTGGTCCTGCGCGGTCGCCTTTCACAGGAAGCAACAAACACGAAAGCATACGGATCAACAACATTGTCTGCCTGCATGTAGCGGCGTATCTCTTCTGTTCGTCGGAGAGCGGCTGGCGCGCACGGAGGTGCAGATGCAGACGCAGGCTCCATTCGATTCTTCGTGGAAGTTCAGTTGCTCTTGCTTTGCATAGCGGCTATGAGCTGGCCTGGAGACGTAGGTGGGGCTAACACGTACACATATACAGATACACTACGCGAGAACAAATGCGGAGGAGCTTCGCTAATAGAAAATCAATTAAGCTACATGAGCCAAGACACGTGAAAAAACAGTTGTCCTAAAAACGTCGCCGATAAAACCCTAACCCCCCCCCCCCCCATGTCGCACCCAGGCGACACTCGGGTTGCCCATTCCGTGCCACCACCAGCGTCCCCACCTCCTGCCCCTCCCCGCCGCTGCTGCCGCCGGCCTCCCCGCCGCCACACAACTGGCGTCGGGGGTGTGTCCTCCTCTGCTTCGCGTGGGCGGGATTCGAACCCGGCTGGGACGACGACGGTTCCTCGCCGACGCAGGGAAGCCGGAGCGGCGGCTCCGGGACCGCACTGGTGAAAGGACAATGATGTCGCCTAGAGGGGGGTGAATAGGCGATTAAAACTTTTCCGGTTTAGCCTTGATAATTGCGGAATAAAACTAGGTGTTTAAATTAACAAGCGAACAACCTAAATAAACTAGGCTCACCTATGTGCACCAACAACTTATGCTAAGCAAGACAAGCAATAAGGTGATAGCAATAGAATACTTCAAGCACGAAGGCTATCACAATGTAAAGTGCATAAGTAAAGAGCTCGGGTATAGAAATAACCGAGGCACGCGGAGACGAGGATGTATTCCCGAGTTCCTCCTTTTTAGGGGAGTACGTCTCGTTGGAGAGGTGTGAACCAACACAATGGTTCAACAGATACAAAGGTTTCACCTTTTTCTCCGATGAACCGCACCACAAAGGTTTGGTTCACCTTCCACTATCGGAATCCTTCGAGGCGGAAATCCGGAGCCTTTACAACAACGATCCGGGGCACAACCCACAACGGGATTGGGGGCACCCAAACCGCTACAAGTGACCACACAAGGGTCTCAACCACCACACGGGCGTCTAGGGTCCGAAGACCCAAGAGTAACAAGTTCACAAGCTTTCAACTTCCACGAATTCTCGTGAAGAGCACAAACCGATGCAACGAATCAATGGCAAGAGCACAAGTGCTCAAATCATTCACTCTCAAATCCCACCACAAGTAACTAATTCTTATGGGGGAGAAGAGAGGAAGAACAATGAAGAACACAACAAATGGAACTCCAAGATCTAGATCAAGAGACTTCCCCTCACTTAGAGGAGAGATGGATTGGTGTAAATGTAGATCTAGATCTCCTCTCTCAAATCACTCAAAGATATGTAAGAATCATGGGAGGAATTGGGAGAGGGGCAAGCTTTCCAAGGTCAACAATGGAGGAGAGAGAGAGGGGAAAAACGTGCTTGGAAGAGCTGGCTGGCTGGAGGTAGGTGGAGGGGTATTTATACCCCTCCCAGAAAAAGAGCCGTTGCAGCCAACTTACACCGGAGACTCCGGACAACGAAGGCTGGAGACTCCGGCCCGGGCGGAGACTCCGGACCAAGAAGGGCGGCGACTCCGGACCTGGAAGGGCAGAAAAAAGGTCGATGCAGGAAACTTGCACCGGAGACTCCGGACCACGAAGGCCGGAGACTCCGGCCGGGGCGGAGACTCCGGGGTCACTCCGGACCAACTCCGGACCCCTATACCGCAAGCGCTGTCCTGTGGAGCTCTTCGCATCAAAACTATACTGGCCGGAGACTCCGGCCCCTGAGCCCCTGAGACCGGAGACTCCGGACTGGAAAAGCAGCAGCAAAACAGTAAATCCTGAAATGCAATGACTTTCTCGTTCGAACTCCAAAACAGGTGAAACTAATTTTGTTGGAAAGGTAATGACAAGAGCTTTCCTCTCCAAGCCTTACGCACCCCCCAGCCTTGTCATCGAGCCCTGACTCTGACATACCGAGCGGCGATGTCATTGCGCTGGAAGCAGGGTCCTATGACGTAGAGCGAAAAGACATGAAGAAGAGACAAAAGGCCTCCCGAGAGGCACTCACTCGCTGGTTTTTCGCCTCTCGAGCTCCCTTTTCTCTCTCACGCCTCATGGGCTGCTTGCACGTCAAAGGGGGGCTCCCGAGCATCATGCCTCGAGAGCCCTTACCTCTCCAAGCCTCACGCACCCCCCGCCTTGTCATCGAGCCCTGACTCTAACATACCGAACGGCGGTGCCATTGTGCTGGAAGCAGGGTCCTGACGACGTAGAGCGAAAAGACATGAACAAGAGATAAAAGGCCTCCCGAGGGGCACTTGCACGCAATATGGTTCTTACAAATCATCACAAATAAAATGGCAAATCCTAATATAAATTGTGCTCCAAGCACGCCATGCCACAGGAGCAGCTCAGGCAGCACGCAGCAGGGCCGCCGTCATCCTCGCCGTTGGCAGTTTCGTCGTCTTCCTCCTCAGCGCCTTCCTCGCCATCATCTCCCCGGGTCAGGTCCTGCTCGACCTCAACCCTCTTGAAGCGCTGGACGAACTTCTCCACGTCCTCCCACACCGCGGCGAGCTGCGCTCTGGCGTCGGCCCCGCAGAACCAGGGCCCACGCATCGCCAAGGGGCCCAGAGGCCTCGATGCTCGCCGAAGGCCCCGAGGCACGGTGCCCCTGGGGGCGGACTCAGGTCGCGCCTGGGGGCTCCAGTGAGAGCCTTCTCCCTCATCCGCGTCGGGGGCCTCTCGGGGGCCCGAAGTGCCCTCGCCATGGGCCTCGGCGTCCTTCCGCCCATGGAACACGTCCTGCTGATCGCCAGGGGCAGGATCGGCCTGTCCCGCCGTGGCCGCTCCCTCCGCGGCCTCGGAGTCCGCCGCTGCCGCCTGAGGGGCCGCGCTTGGTGGAGGCGGCTGCGCGGTGGCCCCCTCCGTCTCAGCGTTGGCGCGCTCCTCCGCCGACATCGCGACCTTCGCCGCCGTCTCTTCCGTCGCCTCAGTTTCCCCCTCCTCGCGGCGCTCGCCCGTAGGAGGAGGGGAGGCCGCAGCCTCATGGTGAGGCCCCCCAGCAGTGGGCACTGCAGACGCCGCTGCAGCACCAGAGCTCTCCCCGACCTTCCGGAGTCTGCGACGCTTCGTCCCTGCGGGAAGCCTGGGGAGGAAAGCAAGCAAAAATCCCTCAAGAGGGGCACCCAAGAACACATCATGAAAAAGAAAGGAGGCGCGAGGCTTACTCGGCGGTGTTGATCCGCTTCTTCGTCGTCCGCCGCGGCTGCGGGACGTTCGCCTCCGCCCCCTCCTGGGGCGCATCTACTTCCTCCTCGCGAGGAGCACTCTTCCGACCCCCGGCAGGCCTGTCGTGGCTCGCCTTCATGTGGGGCTCGCGGCGGCCTATCAAAGCCTCCTCGTCGTCGCTCTCCTCGTCGACGCGTCGCGAGGGGACGATGAGGTACGGGTCCTCGCCGCCTGAAGAGATCTCGTGGACCCCCCCCTTCAGGTTGTGCATCCCCCGAGGAGCTTGCATCCCCTGCCGAGGAGATCGTGGCTTTGTGGGCGGCCGTAGCTCGCCACGTGTCTCGAGCCAGGCAGGCTCTTTTGGGCCCACGACGCTTCGCCTGCGTCCACAAGACTCCAGCGTGCCCATCGCGGGCCCGGGGGCTACCGTCGGACCAGTGGAAACCAGGGTACCACGGGCCGGCTTGCCACAGCCCTCAACACTCTGCTGAAGATTCTACTAAGGACCAGGCGCCCCAGCCTGGTAAGCCTCGCGAGGGCTTCTCCCGTCGAAAATATCACGAAGTCCTGGCGCACGTCAGCGCCTCCCTCGCGAGGCCCCCCTCGCGAGACGTCAAGTACTCGAAGATCTCGGCGAGGCAACCTAGGCCTCGCGAGGTTCCTTCGGCTGAAAGCAAGCTCTGTCTCCGCGACAGAGCGCACATGGCCTCTGCGCCCGCCGCAGAGTGACGCGCGCGCCTGCGCGCAGTGACGACCACGCCGCAATTGCCATTTTGGTGACTAAAGCGGTCAACAAAGTTGCACCAAGCAAAGGAGGCTACAAGGCTTGCCATTCCGGTGATAAGGGAACCGTTGGCCGCTACGCTCCAAGCCAACGTCACCGTGGGGCACCCCACGGGCCTCTCCGATGCCAACCCACCGTCCTGGATGGACGGTGGTTTTCCTGCCAAGAGGACGACGCTCCCTGCCATGGACCGAGTCCACAGGCAGCCCCTTGACCGTGCACTGTCCTCCTCCATCGTCGCCATGTGGTAGCCCTTCCCGCCTAGATGAATTGGGGGAAGAAGCCCGAGGCACCTATATAAGGAGGCAGTGTACGACCGAGAGAAAGGATCTGCCCATTCGATTCCGATTCGATCCCCCATTCCGTCCACCATAGTTCCTCCTTAGCAAAGCTTGAGCTTGGGCTAGCGCACGGTACTGTAACCTCCACAAGCAGTGCAATACAACCAAGCAGGAGTAGGGTCTTACACCTCATGGTGGCCCGAACCTGGGTAGCGGCTCGTGTCTACTCTCTGCCGTGATATTCCTCACCGAGCTCGATGAGGACCGTCGCCGAGGTAGTTGAGGGTTGTTTGACAGCGTGTTCAGCCCCCTTTCGATTCCTGGCTTCAGTGAGACACTTCCCTAGTTCCTGGGACTAGTCTCCGACAATAGTAGTGGAATTATGTTGATGAGTATTTAATATTTGATATTTAAGTTGTGGTGTTATTCTTCTAGTGGTGTCATGTGAACGTCGACTACATGATACTTCACCTTTATGGGCCTAGGGAAATGCATTGTGTATTTAGTTTACCTATTGTGGGGTTGCCGGAGCAACAGAAACCTAAACCCCCGTTGGTGGATTAATGCATGAGGGAGCGTAGTATGCCAAAGCTTAAAGTTGTTGTTAGAGTTATCTTAATCACTTCCTTGCAGTGCGGAAGCCTGTAAGGGGTGTAATCACGAGTGTGTGTTTATCCAAGTACGGGTAGTGCACTAGCATAGGTTCACCCACACAACACTTATCAAAACATTAAATATGAGTTAACGGTATGAAGCGAAAACACTTGACATCTCTCCCGTGTGTCCTCAGGAACGTTTGGTAATCATAAGTGAAACAACCGGCTTGTCCTTTGTGCTAAAAAGGATTGGGCCACTTGCTGCAACTATTGCTGCTCTCTTTTATTTACCTGTACTTTATTTACTCGCATTTACTTTCTCGTACTTTATATCAAAAACCCCAAAAAACTTGTCTGCTAGCATTTACAGTGAAACCTTGCATGAAACCGCTTGTCAGCACCTTCTGCTCCTCGTTGGGATCGACACTCCTATTTATCAAAAGTATTACGATAGATCTCCTATACTTGTGGGTCATCAAGCGCCGGTGTGAGGCAGCCGGAACGCGGCGGAGGCGCCCAAGCGGCCGCTGCGGCGCCGTGGGTGAGGCGGCCACGGTGGAGGCGGGGTGGTGATGGAGGTGTCCCGATCGGAGCATGGCGACGACGACCGGCACAAAACGACGGGTGGGCAGATACGCGGAGGGCGGCCGTTTCGGGCCGCCACGTCGCGCGAAGCCGCCTAGTCGGTGAAGAGCCCACGCGGACGGCAAGTATGATGAGCCGCCACGCAGCGCGAGAGGCCACCGTGTCGGAGTAGAGGCGCGCGAGGGTCGATGGCGGCGGTAGACGACGCAAACCGATCTTAGATCAGAAAATCAAAAAAGAAACGCCGATCAAAACGACCGGCGAGAGAGAAAACCCCGAATCAAAGGATCAGGAAAAAGAGTAGGGCAGCCGATCGACACGACCGGCGGACGAACCCTAGGTACGGGCGGCGTGGCCCCCGGCGGAGATCATGGAGATCGACCTCCCGGGGGCGGCGCGGTGCGGAAGCGGCGGCTAGGGTTTTGGATCGAGAGAAGGCTGATACCATGTAGAAAGAATAGAGAGAAATTGGTGGAATAGTTGATTATATTGCTGAGCCTCGTGGGCATATATATAGGAGTACATGATTTACTTGGAGTACAAGTCAAGGTAGAACAAATCCTATGTTATCCTATATTTTCTAAACAGACACGATACTCAACAGCACCAAAGGAAACATACCCTAGTCAAAACGAACGCGATGCATGGTTATGCCACCGAAAATTCTGCTACATGCAACGATTCCAACTGTTTGATTGATCGGAGAATTTCTTCAAACTCATGTACTCCGTACGTACTTTTGGGAAGAAAATCCTATACGACACAGCGGTGAACGACCCAGCGATGGATCCTATTTTGCACCGTGCGTTTCAGATCCAACCTTGACCAAGCAAAGATTTAATTAATGGCAAAGCCACGTGTACGATGGTGGAGTTAGTCCAGCGCTGGGTCGTACCACCGTTGGGTCGTATAAGATTTTTTCCCGTACTTTGGCAGGATCGTGTGTAGCCAACAAGCAGGTCGTAATAATCTGTAGATTTTGCACATCGTTGTCGACGCAGAAAATTAAACTTGACGATAACTACAAAAGCACACACACTAGGCCTTGCCGCTGGCTAGCTTCTCGCCACCTTTCTCGTCCAAAAGCGATGCTCTAACGGACGTCGTGCCGGTAAGGTTAAAGCATGCATGGAATCCGGCCGAGAGAGGGATCCATCGATCAACCGGTGTCCACATGCATGCGATGCTTAGAACTCACGTGAAATTACTAAAGGTAAGTAATTAATTTAGCTGAGGTCTATAATATTAATATCGGCATATGATAGGTTAGACTTTGTCTTGTCGACGGTGGTGGCTCGGCCATAACAGAAAACAAGTGACACGACAAGCCACCTCCACGGACGACGACATATGCAGCAAAAGAGCTATCAATATACTACGCCGTTAGGGTAAGTGGGCTGTCGATTTGTTTGGTTAAAAGTAGAAAAATGCATGCAACGTTCTCGATCGCATGTACTGTCAACATGTCGATAAGGAGGCGACCGCGCGTTCCTCACCTCGTCGCCGGCCAGGCCGGTGGTTCCCTCCCTCTCCGCCAGCTGCCTCGGCGGCGGGAGAGTGGGGGAACCCCGGTCCTGCGTCTCGGCTAGTAGTTTGTGTATTAGGTGTGCGTGCCCGGCTTGCAGCGTCGATGGCGGTGGCGATGCTGCCGGCGTGTTGGGCTTTGTCCTTCCCCTCCGTGCCCCGCTCCGGCCTCGGTGCCGGGGAGGTCGTGAAGGTGGGTCAGGTGCTCGTCTCCTCTTTCGCTTCTCCGGCCGTCCGTGGTGGTGGAGGGAGAAGGTGGTGGTGGTGGTGGGCGTCCTGTTTTTGGTCGTGGTGCTGCAGGTGGTCGTCTTCTTCGTGGGTTCTGCTCCGGTCGGCCGTGGTGGCGAGGGGAGCGACCGTGCGGAGGTGGGTGGTGGTGGTGGTGGTCCTTGGCGCTGCGGTGGCGGCTGGAAGTTCGGCGGCAGCGGGAAGACGGCGCTTTGGCCGTGCTCCTTCAGCGTGGCTAGATTCCGTTGCTTGCGGCGGATGGCGTCTGCGGTCTTCTACAAGGTGGTGGCGCCTTCTTCTCGGCAGACGGCGGTACGGCGCCGCCGGCAGCGTCTAAGAACTTGGGGCGAGTCGGTGTGGATCTGATTGTGTTTTCTCCAGGCAGCTCGGGGTGCTCTGTGCAAGTTTCGGGTCTTTTTTGTAATTTCCTTTTCGTTTCGGACCTGTATGTAATTTGTACTGTGCTTCCTGTTATATGAATCAGATCCTTTCAAAAAAAAAGATTTTATAGCTAGCACTTATCTTGCAAAACTTAATAATGCATATGCCTCCAGGCATCACATGATATAAATTATAAATTTCTGCAAACGGCAAGAGATGCACGCCTCCATCACCATGCACGATCTCTATCGGTTAGGCCACTCTACAGGAACTTGCTATCTTAACGGCAGAGGATACATGCATGATTAACTCACTGAGAAGCAATCACATATTTAATCTGGAGCTGGTGCTGGTTTGAAGCTCTGCATAAATCCCTGTCGCCGGATAGCTCCAAAATGATCAAGTGTCAGTCACGACCTGCCAAGTACACACACAAGCATGCTGATCTGCCCCATAATACATATGAATTATTACGGTGACGGCTGTGTGAGCGCTAGAGGCTGTGGAGAGGAGACCGAATTCGGCGACGCAACAATGGCAACACAGCGATCGTCAGTTCGAGCCAGCGAACGAGCTGGCTGGCTGAGCTTGAGGAGGAAGAAGCGTACGTGCGCGTGGTCCTGCGCGGTCGCCTTTCACAGGAAGCAACAAGCACGAAAGCATACGGATCAACAACATTGTCTGCCTGCCTGTAGCGGCGTATCTCTTCTGTTCGTCGGAGAGCGGCTGGCGCGCACGGAGGTGCAGATGCAGACGCAGGCTCCATTCGATTCTTCGTGGAAGTTCAGTCGCTCTTGCTTTGCATAGCGGCTATGAGCTGGCCTGGAGACGCAGGTGGGGCTTGATTAATTAACACGTACACATATACAGATACACTACGCGAGAACAAATGCGGAGGAGCTTCGCTAATAAAAATCAATCAAGCTACATGAGGCAAGACACGTGAAAAAACAGTTGTCCGATAAACGTCGCCGATAAAACCGTAAGTGATAAAAAATCCCTATTATTTACCGCACACACCAAAGCTAGCGGCCGTCGCCCAACTACAGCACCGATGAGACGCGCACCGGAAGAGACGCCGAGGCTCCACCATTGCAAGATCCAAAAAAGCACCATCGCCAACGAGGGTTTGTGAGTCGATGAACACTCCCGCTCCAACCAGCGAGACACATGTCGGTGTGGCACGTCGACCAGGGGATGTCCCTGTGCTCCCATCGACAAAGTCGAGGAAGGACAGCAGACCCACCACCTTCAGACCACTATCCTCGCTACAGAGCATCCGTCTCGTCCTGGCCGCCGGCGTTGCGGCGAGAAACGATAAGCGCTAGCGACACATCGAGAAACTAATCTCACACAACGAGAGGATCAAGCCACCCGCTCCACGACACCACCGATTAGAGCATCAGAAAGATGGAAAAGAAGTAGGGTCACCTTATTCCGATGTGGCGCGTCCCCATCGCCGATGCGACGCTCCTGGAAAAACCTACCCTACTCGCCAGATTCGAAGCGCCGAGGTTCCAACCCCAGCCGTTGCCGAGGACCTGCAACCTTGCCAACGGACGGAGGGGCAAAGTTGTCGCTGACTGCCCTAGTCGCCTCTAGGGCTCGGGACGTGTAGTGGCGATAGAAGTGCGAAACATTGGGAGAGTAGGGTTGGATGTGAACATCGTCCGACGGTGTTGTAGGCGTCTGTGCTGCTTGGCTCGTTTGAGGTTAATAACAGTCGTTCTGCCTTTCGATTAGATAGAAAAGAGTGTTATGTACACCTAGGGATAAATCCCTATACAAAGTGCTGCTTGGCTTGTCATGTCACAATTTGATGATCTCATTATGGAGGTGCAGCCGGCGGGGTCCAGCGCACAGGGAAAGCTGTGTACTTGCCCTCCGACCGAGTAGGCAGTGAAGAGAAGCAGATCATGAATCCTCCCCCTACCCTGGTCCGAGTCAGGAGTTTAAAATGCAGAACAGTTCTTCTATGTACTAGGGGCTAGCTGGGTCCGGCACACGCAGAAAGCCGTGTACTCGCCCTCCCCAACCAAGCACGCAGTAAAGAGAACGGATCGGCCAAAACGCTGCCGATCACGCACACCTCCGACCACCGCATGTACGACGCCCGCCACCGCGCCACCAAACCGGCATGCACGTACGCGATCTCATCAGCCGTCCTGCCCCGCACGGACGAACGAGTCAGTCGCCGGAGCACGACGCGGGGCACGTGGTAAGTCTGTGCGGCCGTAACTACTACTACCGCTCAGACCAGGCTGTAAAGATCTCACGGTGCCGACCGACCCGCTGCTCCCCACTCCGCTCCACTAACCCGCGGCGGGATTAGATTAGATTACACTAATGCTCCACCATTATCCAACCACTTCCATTTCAAATCATCCTCCATAATAAATCTCCAGCGTGCCAAAGCAAAAACGATCGAAAGCGACGACAAGCAACCATACCAACGTGGGCGTAATCACTCACCAGCTGGTAAGACTATCAGGTGGTAAATCAGATTAGAGACGACAGCCGAGGTGGTACTATAAAAACTGGGAAGCAAACGCGACCAGGCAAAAGACCAGCAGCACGTCGTCCCCCACACACCTTCCGTATCCTCTTCCCTTTCCCGCTACGGAACGCCCGCCCGCCCGCCCAGCTATCCACCACCGCCGCAGCCACCTCGCCGCCATCCATGGCGCCGTTCCAGATGCGCTTCGGCCTCGGGATCTCCCCCTCGCGCACCTACGACGAGGACGAACAAGAGGACGAAGACGAGGAGGAGGAGTTTTCCGAAGACGAGGACATGGAGGTGGAGAGCGACGGGTCGACGGCCTCGCCGCCGCGGATGCAGTCCGCGGGGAGGGGCGGTGGGGGGCTGGTGGGCGCGGTGGTCGGCGCGCTGCGGAGGTCGCTCGTCATGTGCAGCGCCGGCACCGTCGGGGACGACGACGACGAGGACAGCAGCGACGACGGCGAGGGGATGGAGATTGGCGGGCCCATGGACGTGCGCCACGTCGCCCACGTCACCTTCGACCGCTTCGGCGGCTTCCTCGGTCTCCCCGCCGACCTCGAGCCCGACGTGCCCCGCCCCACGCCCAGCGTCAGGTCAGCTCTCTGCCAGCCCCGCCCTGTGCTGTGTGATTCTCCCGGTTTTGCTTCTCTGCTGCTGTGAAGGGGATTATGGATTTATCGTTTTCGTGGTGAATTTGTGATCGGAAGAAGCTATACGTGCAATGCTCTGCTAGCCCGCCGTGCCCTGTGCTGTGAATTGTGATTTCCCGATTTTGCTTCTCTGCTGCTGTGAAGGGGATTATCGTTTTGATGAATTTGTGATCGAATTGAGCTATGTGCAATGCTTTGATAGTTTCTGGACCCTCTATTTATTGTGGTGTACTTTTCAGCCCAGCAAATGTTTTTGGGGTGATTAGGATTTTTATTTCGGGACTTCGGCACAGTAAATTATTTGAACATCATTTTTTTTGGTGGTAGGGAATTTTCATTGCGAGACTTCCACATGATAAGGATATTTAGTACTGTACTTCATTTTTTTGCGGAATAAACATATTTATTTACTGCAAATAATAAATAAATAATTTAAGAACACCTGGAACTCTAGGTACGACTATTGGAAGGCTCCTAAGCAAGTTGGTGGAATGAGCTGTGTTTTGCTACTCTTGTTGAGTTGTGCTTATGCACTCGGAGATGATACGATACAGTGTCCAGAAGGTGGAATTCGCTGAAAATGTTAAATTAATTAGTTCAAGAAGTGGATCTAAAAGTAGGACAAGTGGTCCTTTTGAATCACAATTTCTGTCGATGAGGAGTAATATATCTTAAGGTTAGATTCCATGCCAAGAAGTAGAACTACTGAAGCAAGAAGTTAATTGATTTTTGGGTGATTATGGCTGTTCTGCTACTGGCATAGTTGCCATGAGGCACCCAGTGGAACACCCTGAATATACCGTGGGCACACAATTGAGGACACAGAGAGAAATAAATTTGATTGTGGGATTCTGTTGCATGGCTAACGGTTGAGCTCTTTATTGGACTTCGTAGCCAGATTGTTATGTGCTTGACCTTGAAGTTGGGACTTTTTAGGTGGCTGACCTGGCCAGCATGGGCAGCTCATGGGAATCTTTCTCATCCATCTTATATTTTGGATTAGGTTGATCTCGTCAGCTGTACTTGCATCAGACCTAGTATGGGATTTTCTTTACCTTTTGCATTGATAAATGTCATTCGCATCATCTTTTTAGATTGTTAACATCAAATCAGGATGTCAGGATTTCTATGTATAATAATAACCCAGTAAGATGAGCTAATGAATATGAAAGCCCTTCTGGTCATACTGCCGTTGTTTTCTAGTGTCTTTTTGGTAAAATTATAGTTGCTTGAGAATGAAAGTTATCTGCTACAATTGTCTCCGAATTATTGTTGAATGCTATTTGCTAACCGTTTCTAGTTTTAATTCCGCTTGCAGTGCAAGTGTGTTTGGCGTTTCACCAACCTCTTTGCAATGTTCATATGATGAAAGAGGAAATAGTGTGCCCATAATACTGCTGATGATGCAGAGGGAGTTGTATCTACGAGAAGGACTTAAGGTTTGTCCAACTTGAAGCTAATGAAAAACAACAATTCAGATGTCAGTTTCAACTCCTCAGAATGCTTATGTATATCCACTGTGTTCTTAGATTGAAGGAATCTTCAGAATTAACGGAGAAAATAGTCAAGAGGTCTGTGTCAGGGACCAATTAAACAGTGGCGTGGTTTCGGATGAAGTTGACTTACACTGCCTGGCTGGGTTGATAAAGGTGCTGAAAACTTCCACAGTAACACTAATTGCAACAATCTCTCTCTCTCTCTTACTTTTAGCTTCAACAGATACCTGAGACTAGCCGACAGATATGCTGTGTGCATGAGATGTCCCCTTTCTTTTCTGCAACTGAACATGTTTAGAGCCTGAAATATCAGTAGTCAGGAAGGAACAATACACATTAAGTTTGACCAATAGCATGAAACTGAACATGAATGATATTTTATTTGTGGTCAATTTATTCAGCAGTACACATTATCTAACAATTTTTCTTATACATCATTTCGTCGTCTTTGGTGCTCCTTTTTAGGCATGGTTTCGGGAACTTCCAACAGGAGTATTGGACTCACTGACACCAGAACAAGTAATGCACTGCAACACAGAAGAGGACTGTGCTCTCCTTGCTTGTATGCTACCACCAGTGGAAGCAGCACTGCTTAATTGGGCTATTAATCTAATGGCCGATGTTGTAGTGCTTGAAAGCTACAACAAGATGAATGCTCGAAACATCGCTATGGTTTTTGCACCAAACATGACTCAGGTTATTGGAAATATTTATTATTCACATCTCCAGAGCGAACCCAGTACATCCACATGCATATACTAATCCCAGGATATTTCTCTTCCAGATGGCCGATCCATTAACTGCCCTGATGCATGCAGTTCAGGTGATGAATTTCCTCAGGACTTTAATCGTGAAGACCTTAAAGGAAAGAGAGCAGGCAGCTGTAGCACCTAATGCATTGGAGTCATGCTCCGGTTCCTCAAATGACCAAGATGAACCTCAGATGCCAGAACATTTGGAGAAACCGTTCATTTGTTCACATCAGGAAACCGTCGATCACCCTATGATTGACAAGGCTATTTCGGATCAGTTCCTATCGGAAGCTGAACAAGATCATAATTCAAAGAATGATTTTGAAGGACAAGAGAAGAAGTGTGGCATGGACCACAATAAGTGCTACAGTGGAGTTCCTCCTCTTGATAATGATTCGAATAGCCAAGTCAGTAGTACCGGAAAAGAATTTGGTAACAGAAATGCAGAAGGCTTGTTCGAGAGATTTAGCTTTAGGAAAGGTGTCGAGAGGCTTTGCAGACACCCTGTGTTTCAGTTGAATAGGTCATTGAGGAAGGCTCCAGACGTGGTTGCCTTTGATGCACCCAGAGAAGCAAGACAAGCTTGGGTATGATATGACAGTGAGATTGTATATGTAATTGGTAATGGGGTTATTTTTCGCTTTTCTGTTTAGCTGATTGGCCGTTCCTCTAGTTTGTGTGAGTAGAAACGGTCAGCCAATTAGTTTGTAGGTACTGCAGTTTTCAGTGTACATTGTAATGGTTTACTGCTGACGACAAAAGATTGCATGTGGTTCCTATAAGTGAATGAATGGAATTCATAGTGAACTTCGACTCTACTGTGTACCACAAAAGCTAGTGTGCTATGTGCACAGTGCATTGTTTCATATACGAATATTTCCGATACGTTGTTGTGCAGAGTTTCATGCTGAGAATTTTGTCTAACTGCTTGCCTGTACTGTAGTGCTCCCAACCGAAAACCATGTCATCCAGATCCAATATGTCACCCCACACCACCTCAGTGGGAACATTTCATATCTTCTCTTGAACCTGTCAAACGGTGACCATGTCAAATGGTAGGCACGGTAAGCATGCCAGTGCCCAATGCAAGGAACATATATGCAGTCCTAGAGACGCCCACCGGCTGTACCATACATAAGATGGCCGTGCTTCCTCCCTACTGCTGCTGCTCTCCACACCTCACGGCACTGATGCTGCTGCTCTTGTTTCTTCCATCTCCAGCATCGTCACACGCGTTCTTCATCTTCGGCGACTCCCTCGTCGATGCAGGGAACAATGACTACCTGGTGACCCTCTCCAAGGCCAACGCCCCGCCGTACGGTGTTGATTTCTCGTTTTCCGGTGGCAAGCCAACCGGGAGGTTCACCAACGGGAGGACCATTGCAGATGTCATGGGTAATTTTTTTTGCGAATCATGGATCTTCATTGATTACTCATAGTCATAACAGTCTTTCTCAAGAATAGAGACTAAGAACTGTGGCGTAAAATTTAACGACAAACATCTCCTCCTGACACTAATGCCTTACTAGCTACACTATGGGCTGCCTGGTTCGCAAGCCTACCAATAGAAGACATATGAAAACTAGTAAGAGAACCAACAGCAAGCTCCTTAACCTCCCATAGTATACTGGCTATATCCGATCTGCCAGCGCCGGGGTCATTCCAGATTTTCACTGCCTCCTGTGCATCCGTTTCGATGTGCATCTTCAGGTAGCCTCTCTCAACAGCTAGCTTCGTAGCGTCTCGGACTGCTTCAGCTTCCATAATTAGAGTACTAGCTGCATCTTCGTACCACAAAGCTTGAGCTCGAATCATAGCTCCATTGTGGTCTCTTACAATTAAGCCTGTTCCCCCTTGCATCTCCTCCCCTCGGAAGCTAGCATCAACGTTTATCTTGTAAATACCGGGGTCTGGTTTCCTCCATCTAGCCAAAACTCGAGCTGGTTTTGGGCTTTTATTTTTTCCAGTCCGAGCCAGGTCGATGGTGGTATCTAATGTCCACTTTACGGATGATGTAACCGTTCTTCCTTTGTCGCCATGCGAAACAGTATTTCTCTCTGTCCAGACAGACCAGCACCCACACAGAATTGTGCTAGCAGTCTCTTCGTTGATCAACCTCCCCTCGATCAGATCCGTCGCCCATGAAGTTGGGCACAAGTTCGGTAGTTTAACCATGGTAGCTTTCTTGAGTTCTTGCCAGAATTGCCTTGCCCATGTGCACTCAAAGAAGGCGTGATAAATGGATTCTTCTTCAGCAGGGTAATTATTAAGTACAAATTTGCATGGGAACTGTTTGTAGATTCTCATGTCTGATCTAACAAAAAAATTGTTGGCACCATGTTCTCAGGTGAAGCATTGGGACAGGAAACATTTGCTCCCCCCTACTTGGCTCCGAACTCGAGCACTGAAGTGACCAGCAGTGGTGTCAACTATGCTTCTGGTTCTTCCGGCATTTTCGACGAGACTGGTTCCTTTTATGTAATGTGAACTGCTCAACTTTTTATGCTTCCTGACAGCTTGATTTGTTTCTGAATTTTTGATCGTGTGAATGTGTGATTTGGGTTGGCAGATTGGAAGGGTGCCACTAGGACAGCAAATCAGCTATTTTGAGAAGACGAGAGCAGAGATACTGGAGAGCATGGGGGAGAAAGCTGCAGCTGAGTTCTTGGAGAAGTCTCTCTTCACAGTAGCTGCGGGATCCAACGACATTCTGGAGTTCCTCTCACCTTCAGTACCATTCTTCGGAGGACAGAAGCCTGATGCTGCAGTTTTTCAGGACGCCTTGGATTCGAAGTTGGCGTTTCATCTGAAGGTGTCACTAACCTCTACCTCAGTGTTCTAGCTACTGGATTTTCTTTTCGTCTGCACCAATTAATCCTAAACTGATACTGCAATTTTCTTTAAAAAATGAAGCGGCTCAACGAGCTTGGGGCTAGAAAAATCGTTGTGGCCGACATCGGGCCGCTGGGTTGTATACCGTACGTTCGTGCTCTGGAGTTCATTCCTGCAGGCGAATGTTCATCAGCTGCCAACAAGCTCTGCGAAGGTTACAACAAGAAGCTGAAGAGGATGATTGGCAGGCTGAACCATGAGATGAGTCCAGGGAGCATGTTCGTCTACACGAATACCCACGACATCGTGATGGAGATCATCCAGCAGCATCGCCAATACGGTAGGCAGATGCAGTGTTGCAAGGCACAACGTTTGCAGAAATTTGGTACTCGTGCGGTCTCGCATTCTCTGAAGTGAGAACTGAATCTTGGATGTGTCGCGTGTATGGCCTGCAGGTTTCGAGAATGCACTGGACCCTTGCTGCGGCGGCAGCTTTCCTCCGTTCCTGTGCATCGGCATCGCCAATGCCAGCTCCACCCTGTGTGATGACCGCACCAAGTACGTGTTCTGGGACGCGTTCCACCCGACCGAGGCCGTCAACTTCATCGTCGCCGGCAGGCTCGTCGACGGCGGCGCCGTCGATGCTTCGCCCGTCAACGTCCGCGCATTGTTCCAGAACCAACAAGAATGAAACGAGATGTGCTCTCGCTGGCTGTGGTTTCATCCTCCTGTGCACTTTTCTTAATGCTTAATCAGATACATTGGACTGCACGTGTAGAATGTGATCGACGATGGCGACTTGTATTAGCAACTTCTTTTCTCTGCTGCTTTTTCGGTCGTTTCTGGGCGGAAAGGAGATCATTGGCGAAAGAAACAAAGTAGACCAACGACGGGAATATTACACTCCAGAAGTTGCACCAGGCTAGCAGTGCCCAGTCCGGGTCTGCCTATTCTATTGTGCACACGAGTACACGACCGCCGCCGGTGCAGTCTCCAGTCTCCAGCCACGACACGCGGCTATATATGCGCACAACACTTGGACTCACTTGGTCGGACGACGTACGTTCTCCTCCGACCAGGAGAATTCCATGGAGGCGCCCGCGAAGCCCGCGACCAACGGCGCCACCACGGCAAAGGCGTCGTCGTCGTTCTCGTCCGTGGCGGCCACCGCGGCGTGCCTGGTGGCCGTGGGGCTGGGCGGCGTGGCGCTGCTGGTATGGTGGGCGCTGGCGTTCCACCCGGCGCACGCGCGCCTGTGGATGGTGCCCGCGGGGCTCGTCCTCCTCGGCACCCCCGTCCTCGCCTGGCTCTCCCTCCTCGCCTCCGATCCCTGCCGCTGCTGCGGCCGTGGATCGATCGAGGCGCCTCCAGCGCCCGGTGCACATGCATGAGCTTAGCGATCTACCAGTACAGAGTACAGAGTAGCTAGTCGTTTCTTCCATGCACAGTACCACGTAGTAGTTACTTGTTTAATTAGTTTGCTTGCTGCTTCCTTGTCATCTCATGGAATCAGATATGTACACATATTGCTGCTTCAGTTTGCTGGTTATCTCAGCCGCAGGTTGCAGTGTTCTTGCTCTTGTTCACGCGCAAACATCTCAGAGGTTCTTCGATCCAATGATGACCTGGCGATCGAGTGCGTCCTTTTTATCTCATTTTGTTCCTTCACGCTGCTACCGAAAGTCGAAAGCGAGCGTGTGCCGAATCGCATAGAGCCACACTCACATTGGTCGTGGTCGGCGCGTCTCGTTGGTCAGATCAGGAAGTGGACGTTACTGACGATAAGGTTTAGGTATTGGAGCTGGAACTGGGGCGGCTAAACCTATCATAAGAGGATCGAAGCCGCCTTTTCTTATCTTTTCATCTTAGTTTAAAGCAGATAAACTTGCAGTTCGAATCCACTCACAGCGCACAAAGCTCAACAGTCAGTGATGAGAGATTCCGTGGCACTTGAAATGACAAGCGGATGCAATAGGAGGCTATGGAGCCTTGTGTTGCTGGAACGCTACAAGCTAGACATCCAAAATACGTAATACTTGATGGCTCAGTACATGTACAGGAGCACTGCTTGGTTGCCAGCCAGTCATCATTGGACAGCAACGTGAAAAACTAGTGTCAAAAAAAAAAAAAAAAAAAAAAAAAAAGCAACGTGAAAAACTACTGGCTACATTCGACTAAGGAAATTTGGCATGATAGCACGGTCTAGATGCTAGCCGCTTTCTTATTTATTTCCTGATTGCTCCCTATCTAAAAGTTACTACCGTAATATACAGTATACAACCAACATCCAGAAGCAGAACGCACCAGGATTAGGAAGAACATGGTTCAAGTTGGATGTCCACCCACAATCACGCGCTTTCACCTTCAGGGTGAACTTTTGATCCAGGGTAGGAAAACAGCTTGGTAGCATTATTGTAGCTCACCTCGGCGAGCTCTGTCTCTGGCATTTCAAGCAGCGACGCCACATAACTCAAAACCTGAAAATAAAATAGAAATGAGGCGCATTTCATTAGAACAATTTCCTTAAACCATCACTGATTTGTGTGAGAATGAGATGAATTGTGAAGTGAACCCATTTTGGACAGTAGGCAATTGTGCATTTCTTAAACATTACACACTGCAATGACATTATACTGAACAGACCGGTCAACGTTGAAATAGTAGTAGTACCCAGAAAAATATTGTGTTTAGAGCATCTCCAACCGGACCCCCACTTTGTCCCTATATCTTCGGGCGGACATACCGGACAAGAGAGAAGAAAAAAGCCTACCCAACCGGACACCCCACTTTCACCCCATATATCGGTGGAAATGAGGGTGCCCGGGCATGTCCAGATAGTCCGCCTCATCCACTCCGGACCAGTTTATCTCTTTCTTTATTATTTATTTTCTCTTTTTCTCTCCATCCCCACCAATCACATGCAACTGGCCGGACAATTTAAGGGACATCGCTGCGCGCACAGATAAATGAGGGTTCAAAGCGGACACGTCCGGACACCCGGATAAATGAGGGTCAAATTGGGCCACTGTGGTTGGAGAAGCTCTTACCCTAGAAAAGTTCTGCTCTTCATAGACACCTTAATATACTAGTTGGGACAAGAATATTTTCATCATTGGGGAACTGTCTAATGATAGGAAAATAGCATGGAGCTTACGCAACAAGGTGGCAAGGGGAAAAAGCATGAAGATTTGATACCAAAACTATCAGGCAGAGGAATCAGGACACAAATCTTACAATGTGGATGTTAGCTGGATGGTTCAAGGATTCATTTGAAGAGGCATCTGCATCTGAAGTGTCCACAGGGACTGTTACTAGAGAAACATTGTCCAACTTTGGTAATGCATCAGGTGCATCTGTCTCTAACAGAATTCTGTCCAAAGGTATCTATAACAAATACAAATGCATTTCAATTGTAAATACTTGTGAGATGGAATGGTGCATAAAGCATAATAGATTTCATACCTACTCCCAGGAAAAAGGGAAATAACCTACTTACTGCTTTGAGCATTTGCTTTGCCTTAGTGGATTTCATGCCTGTAAGGAACCCAGACAACGAAAAGTAACAACCTAAATTTGCAAGGCCGAGCACCATTTCTGCAGACCCCAGATAAGAATGCAACAGCACACCTGCTGGGTGTTAGGAATATGCAACTTGTATTCCACGGGGCCAAAGGCCACAATATATAGTACAAGTACAGGTGTAAATATGCAGTGAGCCCCTATCTAATAGGGAAACTACAATATACAAATATCTCTCTAACACCCCCCCTCAAACTCATGGTGGATCCACAACACTGAGTTTGGAGAGGAAAAAACTATGCTGTGCTCTAGTCTGGGCCTTCGTGAAAAAATCCGCCAACTGTAACTCTGAAGGCACATACTGGAGCGCAATAATCTGATCCTGCACACTAGCACGGACAAAAGAAGCATCAACACCAATATGCTTAGTAAGCTCATGCTTCACCGGGTCACGTGCAATGCTAATAGCACCTGTACTGTCTGACAATAGAGTCGTGGGTGTTGTAACAGAGACACAAAATCTGCAAGTAACCACCGTAACCAAGTCACCTCAGCAGTCAAAAGAGCCATAGCTCGCAACTCAGCTTCTGCACTCGAACGGGAAACTGCGTTCTGTTTCTTTGTCTTCCAGGCAATGAGAGAACCACCAAGAAAAACACAGTAAGCAGAAAGTGAGCGGCGATCCAAAGGATCACTAGCCCAAGTAGCATCGGAGTAGGACTGAAGCTGTAACGAGCTGGAACGAGGAAAGAAGAGACAAAGAGAGATCGTTCCACGAAATAGCGTAGAAACGAAGAAGGTGACTATAGTGAACCGAAGTGGGAGCAGAAACAAACTGACTCAGAATATGGACAGGATAAGAAATATCAGGGCGAGTAACAGCCAGATAGACGAGACTCCCGACAAGATGTCGATAACGAGTCGGATCAGAGAGAGGATCGCCATCAGAGCACGAAGAGAAATATTGAGCTCCATGGGAGTCTCAACAGTACGGTCATCAGTAAGAGCGGCACGAGAAAGAAGATCATGAATATACCGTTCTTGGGATATAAAGAAACCATCAGAGGTGGACGAAACCTCAATCCCAAGAAAGTAACGAAGCGGACCAAGATCCGACATAAGAAACTGCTCACTCAGACGTGCCTTGACAAAGGCAATATACTCCGGGTCGTCACCAGTGATGATCATGTCATCAACATACAGAAGAAGAAGAGTGCGACCACGAGGAGAACAGTGAACAAACAACGCAGGATCATGAGCACTGGAGAGAAACCAGCAGCTGTGACCACAGAAGCAAAGCGCTCAAACCATGCACGAGGGGCTTGCTTAAGGCCATAGAGAGAGCGACGAAGACGGCAGACCATGCCATCTGTAACAGAATACCCAGGTGGTGGTTGCATATAAACCTCCTCACGCAACTCACCATTAAGAAAGGCATTCTTAACATCAAGCTGAGACACAGACCAATGGCGAACAGATGCCACGGCAAGAAGAGTCCGAACAGTGGTCATGTGAGCCACTGGAGCAAAAGTCTCATCATAATCACGGCCATGCTCCTGCTGAAAGCCACGAGCGACCAGACGAGCTTTGTAACGCTCAAGAGTCCCATCAGAGCGGTTTAACCTTATAGACCCACTTACAGGTGATAGGACGAACACGAGGAGGAAGAGGGACGATCTCCCACGTACCAGTGCGCTCAAGCGCAGCAATCTCCTCAGCCATGGCAAGCTGCCATTCAGGATGAACAACAGCCTCACGATACGTAGTCGGCTCCGGGACAACCGAAACACTGTAGGTAGCGGGATAGAAATCAGGTGAAGGACAAGGCCGAGAACGAAGAGAATAAGTCGGCTGAGACGGTGCACCGGACGTAGAGGGTGCATCAGATGACTCGGTCACAACACGTGGACGACGAGTATAATAGAAAGGAAAAGTAGGATGAGAAGGAGCAACAGAGAAGACGGAGGCGGAGACGGGGACGGGGAGGGTGAAGAAGGCGGCGACGAAGGAGGAGAAGAAGGCATCGACGAAGGAGGAGAAGAAGGCATCGGAGTAGACGGCACCGGATCAGGAGGAGGAGGAATATGAGGGACATCGGGAGGAGAATCAGGAAAAGTAAGAAAAGAGAGATCCTCCACAGTAGAGGTCGAGGAGGTCGAGCGTGGAAAGAAAGGACGAGACTCGTCAAACGTCACGTCCCGGGAAATACGCATCCGACGAGCCACGGGATCCCAACATCGATAGCCCTTATGCTCATCACTATATCCGAGAAAAACACACTCAACAGACTGAGCGGTTAGTTTGGTGCGTTCACGAGGAGCGAGGAGAACATAGCAAACACAACCAAACAGACGCAACATGGAATAGTCAGGAGAGCGATCACATAGTCGCTCGAGAGGAATACCACCCTGAAGGGCGGCAGAAGGCTGAATGTTAATGAGATAGACCGAGGTAGAGACAGCCTCAGCCCAGAAATGTGGCGGGAGAGAAGAAGCGATCATCATCGCACGAGCAGTCTCTAGAAGATGACGATGCTTACGCTCAGCAACGCCATTCTGAGCATGTGCACCGGGACAAGAGAACTGAGCGAGAGTGCCCTGCTCAGCAAGAACACCACGCAAATGCTTGGAGATATACTCACCAGCAGAATCAGCACGGAACACACGAATAGGTGTAGAGAACTGAGTGTGAACCATGGCAGCAAAACGCTTATAGATAGAGAGAACCTCACTACGAGAGGACATAAAGTAAATCCAAGTGTATCGTGAGTAATCATCTATAAAATAATATAGTAGCGATGACCCCCTTTCGAAGCGAAGGGAGCCGGACCCCAAACATCTGAATGAACGAGATCAAAAGGACGCTCGGACACAGAGTCACTATGAGGATATGGTAGCTGAATCTGCTTACCAAGCCTACAACCCAGACAATCCAAAGAAGCGTTTCCGGAGACAGACCCCAGAACACCACGATGAACTAGAGACGAGAACCACATAAATGGCCAAGACGATGATGCCACTGCTGAAAAGAGCTGGTGGCTGCGGCAACCTGGGTCGAGAGACTGGCGGCGGTGGCAGCGGAAGGAAGACGAAGCCAGTCAAGCTCCCATAGACCATCATGGCGTCGGGGCCAGCACCAAGCAAAGCGCCCGTACAACGATCCTGAACAGAACAGGAATCAAAGTCTAGAGTGACCCTACAACGAGAATCGACAATCTGACTACCAGAGAAAAGCTGCATGGTGAGTCGAGGAATATGAGCACAGAAGGAACATGAAACGGGGACTGCTAAGAGTGCCTCGACTAGCAACGGGGATGGGAGTACCATCGGCAGTACGAACAGAGACAGGAGACTCGACAGGTCGAATAGAGCTCAAGGCGGAAGAATCGTAAGTCATATGAAAAGATGCTCCAGTATCAAGAATCCAAGGGGATGTACCTGAATGAGAAGAAGGTGGTCTCTCGGTGCCAGAAAAGTCAGTCGCAGAACCAGCAGAACCTGTCGGTGAAGAGTCCCAAGTAGCAAGCAGGCATCGGAGTTGCGCGATCTCACGCGCAGTGAAAGATGCCACTGAAGAGGTCGAGGTAGATGCGTCAGCCAAGGAGGACCAATCATCGGAATACGTGGTAGCCACATGGGGAGTCGAAGGAGAGCGGTCACAAGTGCGTGCACACGCCACGCGAGGAATCGAAGAAAAGCAGCCAGAACCATGTGCAGAAGCCGCGAGAGTCGACGTAGAGCGGCGAGTCGACATAGATGGAGTCGACGTAGAGCGGCCACAACAGCGGGCAGAAGCCCCGATAGTCGGCGTAGAGCGGCGAGTCTACATAGACGAAGTCGACGTAGAGCGGCCATAACTGCGGGCAGAAGCCGCGAGAGTCGACGTAGAGCGGCATGCAGACATCATCGAGGAAGACGACGAAATAGGCGACAAGTACCGCGGAGGAGCACCAAGCAGAGACGGAAGCTCGGGACAGCCAATAGGATCAGCAGCAGACAGCGACATTTTTTTTTCTCTTTTTTTTTTTTTACAGAGAGATGAAGTAAACTCAGCCGAACGAGATCAGATCGATGCCTCCATGCGTGCGGACCAAACACGAGGACTGGAGGACCTGGCGGGCCGGCGGCCGGACTAGAGGCGGCGCTGGCGGCGACTGGAGCCGGCGGCTGGACAGGCGGCGGCGCCGGCAGCGACTGGGGCCGGCGGCAACGGTGGCCACGCACAGAAGGGAGCGGAGCAGGCCGGCAGCAACTGTGGCCACGCACAGAAAGGAGCGGAGCGGCGGCCGGAACGGGCGGGCGCCGGAGGCTGCCTAAAAAACGTGAACTAGCTGGACTTCAAATTAACTAGCGATCAGATTCCTTTATTTTTCTAATTTTCCGCTCGGCCGGAGAACAGCAGATTCGATCAGCACTTCTGATCGTAGCAAACAAGGACTCCTCTAGCTCGCTCGTAACAGAGGCTTGGCTCACGATCGCTCCAGCACAAAAACCGATCAGAAAAAAATTCTCCAAAGCCCTTCACAATCCGGTGATCTCCCCTAGCAGAATCAAGCGCTTCCAGGAAAAACGAATTCCTTAGCAGAACTCAGCACCCGAATCTCTCAGCAGATAGAACAAACAATAGATCTCAGCTAGAAATTGCCGTGAGAAACCCGCCGGAGGCCGGAGACGGGAGCGGCCGGGGCGGGAGCGGCCGGAGACGGGGTTGGACGGGGCGGGAGCAGCCGGGGACGAGCTGGCCGGAGCGGGAGCGGCCGGAGACGAAGGCGGCCGGGAAAGCTCGATGCGAGCTGTACGAACGGCAGCGGAAAAAATTGCACGAGTTGCGCGTGCGAGAAATCCTAACCTAGCTCTGATACCATGTTAGGAATATGCAACTTGTATTCCACGGGGGCCAAAGGCCACAATATATAGTACATGTACAGGTGTAAATATGCAGGGAGCCCCCTATCTAATAGGGAAACTACAATATACAAATATCTCTCTAACACCCCCCCTCAAACTCATGGTGGATCCACAACACTGAGTTTGGAGAGGAAAAACTATGCTGTGCTCTAGTCTGGGCCTTCGTGAAAAGTCCGCCAACTGTAACTCTGAAGGCACATACTGGAGCGCAATAATCTGATCCTGCACACTAGCACGGACAAAAGAAGCATCAACGCCAATATGCTTAGTAAGCTCATGCTTCACCGGGTCACGTGCAATGCTAATAGCACCTGTACTGTCTGACAATAGAGTCGTGGGTGTCGTAACAGAGACACCAAAATCTGCAAGTAACCACCGTAACCAAGTCACCTCAGCAGTCAAAAGAGCCATAGCTCGCAACTCAGCTTCTGCACTCGAACGGGAAACTGCGGTCTGTTTCTTCGTCTTCCAGGCAATGAGAGAACCACCAAGAAAACACAGTAAGCAGAAAGTGAACGGCGATCCAAAGGATCACTAGCCCAAGTGGCATCGGAGTAGGACTGAAGCTGTAACGAGCTGGAACGAGGAAAGAAGAGACAAAGAGAGATCGTTCCACGAAGATAGCGTAGAACACGAAGAAGGTGACTATAGTGAACCGAAGTGGGAGCAGAAACAAACTGACTCAGAATATGGACAGGATAAGAAATATCAGGGCGAGTAACAGCCAGATAGACGAGACTCCCGACAAGATGTCGATAACGAGTCGGATCAGAGAGAGGATCGCCATCAGAAGCACGAAGAGAAATATTGAGCTCCATGGGAGTCTCAGCAGTACGGTCATCAGTAAGAGCGGCACGAGAAAGAAGATCATGAATATACCGTTCTTGGGATATAAAGAAACCATCAGAGGTGGACGAAACCTCAATCCCAAGAAAGTAACGAAGCGGACCAAGATCCGACATAAGAAACTGCTCACTCAGACGTGCCTTGACAAAGGCAATATACTCCGGGTCGTCACCAGTGATGATCATGTCATCAACATACAGAAGAAGAAGAGTGCGACCACGAGGAGAAGAGTGAACAAACAACGCAGGGTCATGAGCACTGGAAGAGAAACCAGCAGCTGTGACCACAGAAGCAAAGCGCTCAAACCATGCACGAGGGGCTTGCTTAAGGCCATAGAGAGAGCGACGAAGACGGCAGACCATGCCATCTGTAACAGAATACCCCGGTGGTGGTTGCATATAAACCTCCTCACGCAACTCACCATTAAGAAAGGCATTCTTAACATCAAGCTGAGACACAGACCAATGGCGAACAGATGCCACGGCAAGAAGAGTCCGAACAGTGGTCATGTGAGCCACTGGAGCAAAAGTCTCATCATAATCACGGCCATGCTCCTGCTGAAAGCCACGAGCGACCAGACGAGCTTTGTAACGCTCAAGAGTCCCATCAGAGCGGTCTTAACCTTATAGACCCACTTACAGGTGATAGGACGAACACGAGGAGGAAGAGGAACGATCTCCCACGTACCAGTGCGCTCAAGCGCAGCAATCTCCTCAGCCATGGCAAGCTGCCATTCAGGATGAACAACAGCCTCACGATACGTAGTCGGCTCTGGGACAGCCGAAACACTATAGGTAGCGGGATCATAGAAATCAGGTGAAGGACAAGGCCGAGTACGAAGAGAATAAGTCGGCTGAGACGGTGCACCAGAAGTAGAGGGTGCATCAGATGACTCGGTCACAACACGTGGACGACGAGTATAATAGAAAGGAAAAGTAGGATGAGAAGGAGCAACAGAAAGAGGCGGAGACGGGGACGGGGAGGGTGAAGAAGGCGGCGACGAAGGAGGAGAAGAAGGCATCGACGAAGGAGGAGAAGAAGGCATCGGTAGACGGCACCGGATCAGGGAGGAGGAGGAATATGAGGGACATCGGGAGGAGAATCAGGAAAAGTAAGAAAAGAGAGATCCTCCACAGTAGAGGTCGAGGAGGTCGAGCGTGGAAAGAAAGGACGAGACTCGTCAAACGTCACGTCCCGGGAAATACGCATCCGACGAGCCACGGGATCCCAACATCGATAGCCCTTATGCTCATCACTATATCCGAGAAAAACACACTCAACAGACTGAGCGGTTAGTTTGGTGCGTTCACGAGGAGCGAGGAGAACATAGCAAACACAACCAAACAGACGCAACATGGAATAGTCAGGAGAGCGATCACATAGTCGCTCGAGAGGAATACCACCCTGAAGGGCGGCAGAAGGCTGAATGTTAATGAGATAGACCGAGGTAGAGACAGCCTCAGCCCAGAAATGTGGCGGGAGAGAAGAAGCGATCATCATCGCACGAGCAGTCTCTAGAAGATGACGATGCTTACGCTCAGCAACGCCATTCTGAGCATGTGCACCGGGACAAGAGAACTGAGCGAGAGTGCCCTGCTCAGCAAGAACACCACGCAAATGCTTGGAGATATACTCACCAGCAGAATCAGCACGGAACACACGAATAGGTGTAGAGAACTGAGTGTGAACCATGGCAGCAAAACGCTTATAGATAGAGAGAACCTCACTACGAGAGGACATAAAGTAAATCCAAGTGTATCGTGAGTAATCATCTATAAAATAATATAGTAGCGATGACCCCCTTTCGAAGCGAAGGGAGCCGGACCCCAAACATCTGAATGAACGAGATCAAAAGGACGCTCGGACACAGAGTCACTATGAGGATATGGTAGCTGAATCTGCTTACCAAGCCTACAACCCAGACAATCCAAAGAAGCGTTTCCGGAGACAGACCCAGAACACCACGATGAACTAGAGACGAGAACCACATAAATGGCCAAGACGATGATGCCACTGCTGAAAAGAGCTGGTGGCTGCGGCAACCTGGGTCGAGAGACTGGCGGCGGTGGCAGCGGAAGGAAGACGAAGCCAGTCAAGCTCCCATAGACCATCATGGCGTCGGGGGCCAGCACCAAGCAAAGCGCCCGTACAACGATCCTGAACAGAACAGGAATCAAAGTCTAGAGTGACCCTACAACGAGAATCGACAATCTGACTACCAGAGAAAAGCTGCATGGTGAGTCGAGGAATATGAGCGACAGAAGGAACATGAAACGCGGGACTGCTAAGAGTGCCTCGACTAGCAACGGGGATGGGAGTACCATCGGCAGTACGAACAGAGACAGGAGACTCGACAGGTCGAATAGAGCTCAAGGCGGAAGAATCGTAAGTCATATGAAAAGATGCTCCAGTATCAAGAATCCAAGGGGATGTACCTGAATGAGAAGAAGGTGGTCTCTCGGTGCCAGAAAAGTCAGTCGCAGAACCAGCAGAACCTGTCGGTGAAGAGTCCCAAGTAGCAAGCAGGCATCGGAGTTGCGCGATCTCACGCGCAGTGAAAGACGCCACTGAAGAGGTCGAGGTAGATGCGTCAGCCAAGGAGGACCAATCATCAATACGTGGTAGCCACATGGGGAGTCGAAGGAGAGCGGTCACAAGTGCGTGCACACGCCACGCGAGGAGTCGAAGAAAAGCAGCCAGAACCATGTGCAGAAGCCGCGAGAGTCGACGTAGAGCGGCGAGTCGACATAGATGGAGTCGACGTAGAGCGGCCACAACAGCGGGCAGAAGCCCCGATAGTCGGCGTAGAGCGGCGAGTCGACATAGACGAAGTCGACGTAGAGCGGCCATAACTGCGGGCAGAAGCCGCGAGAGTCGACGTAGAGCGGCATGCAGACATCATCGAGGGAGACGACGAAATAGGCGACAAGTACCGCGGAGGAGCACCAAGCAGAGACGGAAGCTCGGGACAGCCAATAGGATCAGCAGCAGACAGCGACATTTTTTTTCTCTCTTTTTTTTTTTTACAGAGAGATGAAGTCAACTCAGCCGAACGAGATCAGATCGATGCCTCCATGCGTGCGGACCAAACACGAGGACTGGAGGACCTGGCGGCCGGCGGCCGGACTAGAGGCGGCGCTGGCGGCGACTGGAGCCGGCTGGACAGGCGGCGGCGCCGGCAGCGACTGGGGCCGGCGGCAACAGTGGCCACACACAGAAGGGAGCGGAGCAGGCCGGCAGCAACTGTGGCCACGCACAGAAAGGAGCGGAGCGGCGGCCGGAACGGGCGGGCGCCGGAGGCTGCCTACAAAACGTGAACTAGCTGGACTTCAAATTAACTAGCGATCAGATTCCTTTTATTTTTCTAATTTTCCGCTCGGCCGGAGAACAGCAGATTCGATCAGCACTTCTGATCGTAGCAAACAAGGACTCCTCTAGCTCGCTCGTAACAGAGGCTTGGCTCACGATCGCTCCAGCACAAAAACCGATCAGAAAAAATTCTCCAAAGCCCTTCACAATCCGGTGATCTCCCCTAGCAGAATCAAGCGCTTCCAGGAAAAACGAATTCCTCAGCAGAACTCAGCACCCGAATCTCTCAGCAGATAGAACAAATAATAGATCTCAGCTAGAAATTGCCGTGAGAAACCCGCCGGAGGCCGAGACGGGAGCGGCCGGGGCGGGAGCGGCCGGAGACGGGTTGGACGGGGCGGGAGCAGCCAGGGACGAGCTGGCTGGAGCGGGAGCGGCCGGAGACGAAGGCGGCCGGGAAAGCTCGATGCGAGCTGTACGAACGGCAGCGGAAAAAATTGCACGAGTTGCGCGTGCGAGAAACCCTAACCTAGCTCTGATACCATGTTAGGAATATGCAACTTGTATTCCACGGGGGCCAAAGGCCACAAATATAGTACAAGTACAGGTGTAAATATGCAGTGAGCCCCCTATCTAATAGGGAAACTACAATATACAAATATCTCTCTAAGGCCCAGTTCGCCTGGGTGCAGCCAAAAAGTTAACATGTCATAAGGTTATTTGTAGAGAAAAGAAATGAAAAACTACAAGACACCCACAAGACTTGACTTTAAGTATGGGACCTGCAATTCAGTATGACATTTCTATCTAGTAAGAGCAGTACTTTAAGGGTTTTGGCGATGCGTATAAAATAACACTAAAGTTAAACCTTTCTAAGAATCTGGTGTGTGCCATATCATGGATAATTCACTTTTTCAGAAACTAAAATTTCAACTTGGACAAACAAACTATCCCTACCTGTCATACATAGCTAGATACAAGAAATAAAAATACTAATGGCTGAATATCCATGCCTTACTTTAGTATTTCCAGAAGATCACCAAAGGCACGTACACAATGAACAGAAACAGGTTTCTCCAATTCCTTAGCTAGTTCAAGTTGTCGTTGGAATACTTCAACCTGTGTTGACATTATGTTGCTGTTATTATAGTCGATAATAAAAAAGGCACAACCAAAGCCATGGTGATATAGAGAAAATGGTTATATGCATCAGATCATATAACTGAATCT
Organism: Poa pratensis; assembly: GCA_947311845.1. NCBI lineage: Eukaryota > Viridiplantae > Streptophyta > Magnoliopsida > Poales > Poaceae > Poa > Poa pratensis. The sequence goes on from CAMZMU010000046.1 coordinate 49,050,770, forward strand.
GTTGGTAAAATTGTATGCAACATGAGGTGGAAATGGGTCCATGCTAACAAACCTGTTCTCCAAAGTCAATAGTTTTTCCATGTGATCCCTTGTCCAGACCAATCTGCATAATGATGACATATGAGAAGATATAGCACATCCCAAAAGGAAACAGAAGAGGCTCTGACCTCTAACCAAATTTGAAAACACTAGTACATTAAATTCAGAAGTGTTAATCACAGCTTTCAATTTTCAAATTACAGCAAGCAGAGGCGGCGGCTACAAAAAAACGTATTGCTGACATTAAAACGCAGAACCAGATGATCCTAACTTAGTGTTTTAGACTATTACAGAACAATGCTGGTAGGGAAGCCTTGGTTAGCAATTTGCCGCAGTTCTATTGCTGGATAGTAACCTGGAAGAGTGATAAATTGATGAGAGAATAGCCAAAATAGCACTAGTCAAAACCAAACTTGCCAAAATACCACTAGTATAAACCAACTTGCCAAAATAGCACTCCTTTCAGTTTTTGCTAGCCAAAATAACACTGGTGGCTAACATCATCCAAAAAAGACCTAGTTGACCTTATCTCTTCACATGCCAACTTACAATTCAACAACAAATGGGGGAAATAATTTTGTTACACTTGCAATTGAAAATACAAGGAAAAGGGGGATCATCTGTGGTGGAGATAGTGGTGGCAAAGCGGTGGAAGATAGAGATTCGGTCGAGTTCGTCGTTCGCAGGGACGAGCATGTCCGGGCGGCGCCGAGCAGAGGGCGGCTAATAGAGGAGGGCAAGAGACGGAGGAGCCAGGGACAGGGAGGCGGAGCCGAGGCGTCGTGCAGCCACGATCCAAGGAGAAACAGAGCGCCGGCCGCGGAGCAAGGTTTGGGACAGACTGGAGCAGCCGGAAGGCGCTGCACTGGACTGCGTCGTGGGTCTGGCGTCCGCCCGCCGTCATGGCGTAGCTGCTGTGCGGGGAGGCCGGGGACTGCTCTCCTTTTTTTCTTTATTATCTTCGATGGATGCTTTCAACCTTTGGGTAGCTTTTACAGGGGCAATTTTGGAATACCTAACAAACTGACAAGGTACTAACGTTTAGACTAACAGATTTCCTTTGACAATTTAACGGTAGTGTTATTTTGGCTAGCAAAAACTGAAAGGAGTGCTATTTTGGCAAGTTGGTTTATACTAGTGGTATTTTGGCAAGTTTGGTTTTGACTAGTGCTATTTTGGCTATTCTCTCTAAATTGATGGACAAAGCTCACCTCCCCAACAGCCGCCTCTGGGGTCTCCGAGAAGAACCTCCGAGCGAATCCATCCAATCGGGCGATCTCTCCGGCACCCACCTAGAAAATTCACGGCTTTAAAACCCAAATAGCATAAGCGGCAGTGCATCGCGAGAAGCAGCCAAGGAGTCTTGCCATGGGTGGACGCCGAAGCAGGGGACGACGGCCGGGTGCTCCTGGGCCATCTGCTTCACCAGGTGCCAGTCCTTCTGCAGACAACCAATAAAGAAAGAGTCAGGGAGGAGAGGTTGCCTGCGTTCTCGGGCAGGGGCAGGGGCAGAGGTAGAGCTGAGCGTACCTCGGAGGTGCCGTTGACCGCGAACCGGGCGACGCCGGAGGCTGTGGCGGCGCGTATGAGGGAGGGGGCGGCCGCCGCGATGCGGGGGTCTTGCAGGTGGCAGTGCGCGTCGAAGAGCCGCACGGCGGAGGCGGCGCGGCCCGGAGCCTGGGCCATGTTGATGGTGGGAGAGCTGCGGTGGCCGGTGCCGGAGCGGAGAGCCGGAGACCCGGGTGGGTTTGACCGGTGACCGCTTTCCGCGAGCACCGTATCAGCGACTCGACGGCCACGGCCGAGAGGAAAGGAGAGGCCTACTACGAAGAGGATTGCAGTGAGCTAAGCATAATAATTGTTGGGGCTGGCCCAGACTTGTCCTTTTTGGTTGGACCGGTTATAAGGATAGATAAAGAAATCAGCGACAAACAGGCCCATCTAGACATAATTCAATTTGTTTTAGTGGATAAAGTTTTTTTAAGAGGTCCACCAATCTATTAATAATAAATAATCAACAGTAATACAAAAATCTTCAAGACTAATAAAATTACAAAATGTATTTTTTAATACCTAGCGATAACTACAAGCAGTGAAGCGCGTCAAACATGTGTCGCCGTCATTGCCCCTCCCTCCTCGGAGCCGGGAAAAACTTTGAGATTGGTAATAGACAGACAAGAAATCGGAATGCTAAGACACCGAAGAACTAGCACAATAGAAGAGCACAGACCGATCGGATCCCAGGAAATTAGTGGGACACACAGTTCCATGCGCACTCTGCCAACACTAGGCGCACCACCGGCAGAGCGGGGATAGGGCGGGGAGTACCGTATTCTGACGTCGGGATATTGCCATTGAAGCAAGACACGTGAAACATCCCCCCCCCCCCCCCCCCAGCGAGAGACCAGGGTCCGCCGCCCCTCCAAATGTTAAAAGGCCATCGAATGTGGGGCGAACCGGCGACATCGAGCTTGCACAGGGGTTGAAAACCCTAGTCGCCTCAAGATCGCCTTATTTTTCACCCCTCTCCTCTAATACTGGTTGGTTCAGTTATGTTTTAATATTGTGTCTATATCGAGATACTTTGGTCCACTCATATCAACACCTAAAATTCCCTTTATTGTCTAATAAACAAAAAATTCCGCGCGCTAAATGAGGAAGAAGCTAGACTTACCTTCCCTCAAAAGAAGGAAACAAAAAACTAGACTTTGAAGGTCAACATCTGAACAGCATCATGCAAAGGCAGCATGGGTAGCTTAGCTGTCCAGAACAATTATGCACTGGTTGCACACGAGCACGGGCTAGTGCTCCCTCTTGCATAAAAGGTCTCATGATGCTGCTGCCTGCAACAGCGTTCATCCGCGTTCATGCGCGCAACAGAGAATCCGTCCCGGTGGACGTGAGATAATGTGCAGATGCGGACACGGTAGAACTGAGGCCGTACGACTAGGAAGAGTTTTATATCGTCTAGATTGTTCTTTCCGTTTGTACCACTAGGATAAAGTCATGCGGTGCTTGCCATCATTGGGTCTTTTCGTTACCTAACCGAACTGCTCTTCAGATTGGCAAGGTAGAGTCAAATGCTAGCAGTAGCATAATAATCTTTTTTTTTCTTTACATAAGTAGCATAATAATCTTACTACTAAAGGACATGTATGTCGGAGCAGCAGCAACACATTTTTTAGAATTCAGACCCAAAGTCCCCAGCACTTTGTAATTTTAGGATGTGTATTTTCTATTCTGGAACACTCAAGCTCTCTTTATTTGAAAAAGACATTATAAAATCGCCACACAAATAAACGTATTAATCATAGACAGTTCTTAAATGTGACCAAATTTCCTGAATTGGAGATTCAGTTGTGATCAATACTAAATATATAAACACAAGGAACTAAAAACATTTCTCTGTAGTTGGAATTAGTTAGGGCTCATAAGATTGAAATGACATAGCTAATTGAATCCTTTGGAAAGAGCAAGATACTTTGATTGTGGTGAAGGAACTTTTCCATGACGTTGGACCTCGTGTTATTTTTCTACAATTTTATACTACAAGATTCCTATGGAATTTTTTCCTATAAGATTTGATCCTATGGATCAAACGGCATCCGAAGGAAAATTCCCATAGGATTTCATCCTACACAAATACTTTGCAAATCCTATGAATCAAAGTAGTACCATCAAGGTTGGATAGAGTTAGTTCTTTTATTGAGAATGAAGTTGTAATTGTGTGTTTATACAGGACACATGCTGAGTTATCTTTTAAAATGCAAACAAAAAATTGTAATCTACCGTTGGTTGATGCCAAGTATAATTAAACTATGCGGCCTTGAGTATATAGGTGACAATGCTTCCTTGACCGGTAGCCCTCATGTATCTGCATCAAAATAATATTTTGGTTGCACAAACAAAAGCATGCAAATAAATTTGTATAGTTTTTAGCTATTTATAGTCTCGTTCTTTCATAACTTCCACATTGTGAAATAAATCATTATCGTAAATGCTCGTGCGAGCCGGGCATACAGGTGTTATGTAATTGAGAAAAGTATATTTCGAAGGATGGTCATAGTGGTTGATCATTTTTTTTCAGTTCTTACTATATATCATTCTAACACTCGCGAATTGTTTTAGTGTTGTAGGAAGCTAAGAATACGAACCACACTTCAAACTTGAACTCAGTTGTTTAGAGTGGTTTTACTTTTTTAAAACTTGAGCAAAAAGTTGAAAAAAAAGAGTGTAGAATGTTCCTAGGGTACCCACATATATGAATGCTTTCACATTATATTTTTTTATAGAGTTTCATAACTTTATAGTTCAGAGTTTAAACTGGACTTGGCGTCATAGTCGATGTTGTATTAAAGCTTTATCTTTGTAGCACAGCGAAACAAAGTTTACATACGTCCTTGACAGGATACGCATTTCTGAGCAGCTTATTCATAGACCTACCAGTATTTTGGTGACACCTCCTCCATCCGATTTTCCCATCATGAGATTTTGGTCCGTTTGCCAGCAAAAAAAAATGATGGGGTCAAACCAAATCACGAGATAGGATCGAGCACAATCTCTTGGGGCCGTCTCGAGGAAGATGATGGATCTCGGAGCAGAAGAGCGCAGCAGCAGCTCAGGGGCTTTTATGAGTCATCAGATGATTTGACCGGAGTACATAGATCGCCGCTGCATTCATCCGGCAAACGGCGGTAGTAAAGTAAATGGAGCTCGGCCTGCCTCAGGGAAGAAGGTGGCTTTATACTCCTGTCTGCCTTTCACATGCCCGGTCCGGTAGCCATGATGCTGTTCTTCTTTAGTTATTAACCGGTTCGCGAGTTGAGATTAGGGAACATTAACCAAGCTAGCTGCAAGTGTTCCATTTGAATCGATCATTATATGACGAGAGCGATGTTGGCACTTGCACGTGCGTAGGCCTATCAGAGGATCCTAGCTAGCAGGATTTGTGGCAATGGAGACACATGGTTAGCAGGTCAAAACCTACACTTAACAGCCCGATTAAGATACTACAGTAGGGAGTATTTCAGAAAGGAATTCACTTGTATAGAGTATTGAGCTCGTGTACTGTAGAGGCTACACGTACGGTCGGAAGATTCGATCGATGGGAGCCGGATCCTCTGACATTATTCTCTGACATTATCACTGACTTTGGGTCACCGACAGGCAGGTCCCATCTATGGTGGGTCCCACATGTCAGCGACCCAAAGTCAGAGGAAGTCAGGGTACATAATGTCAGAGGATCTCGTTGATGCCAACACAAGCACATGCGAGCTCGTCGAAAAAGGCAGCACGCCCTCCCCATTCACTGATCCATCCAAAAGGAGCACAAAATCTTTCTATCCATCCTTCTTATATCCCGGATAGACGGGCGCTGCCGCCACCGCAGAACAATGGGTCATCTCTCATCTCACAAGTCCAGCTTCACGGCGTTGCACATGCGATGATGCGAGCGGGCATCGTAGCATACGAACATTTGCCAGTAGTGTTCGCGTCCTCGTTCTGTAGTGGTAGTTCCCCTGTACCTGTCCAACAATTGCCCCGAAGGATACGGTTCACTGCCCGGATTAATGAGGACACTCTCAGTCAGGCGTGGGCCGTTCCGTCAGCTAATTTTGTTTCCGTGCGTACTTATTGTTCGTCAGAACACTTGTTTCGTTTGGCGATCGGATCTGGCTGTACTCTACTTCGTTGGAATTAGCTAGCGAATCCCGTCTTCAAGCGAAAGGGAGCTAGACGGACGGTGTACGTCGTCACTCACGTAGAGCGTTAAACTGTACTGTATCTGTATGAGTGTGCATGTACAGGCGACGCTCACTGGCTTCGTCGTCCGCTTCATAAAGCTCTCCCCACAAGTGAGCGAGCGAAGCCGAATGCCAACGCCTCCGCAATATAAGGCCACCGTCCAAGATTCCTGTGAGCCCAGCCCACCGTCCCACATCGACTACACCTAGCGAGTGACAAGGGATGAGCCCCGCCGTGGCGGCGAGGAAGCGGTTCGGCGGCGTCGGCTTCGCGCTCGGCTGCGGCTGCAAGGACCCCAAGGCCGTCGCCGTGGCTGCGGCGGCGGTGGCCGCCTCGTCGCCGCGCTCCGGCACGGAGGCGTCCACCGCGACCACGGCCACGTCGCGCGGGGCGAGGGCGCGACCTTCCGGGTCCGCGTCCACCGGCACGCTCACCGTGCCCTCCGCCTCCTCCTCCTTCCTCTGGGAGGACGCGGAGGCCGACGGCGGCGAAGAGGTCGAGTGCAAGCGCGCGAGCTCCGCCACCACGCCCAGCTTCTCCGGTCTGCTGCGCGAGCTCCGTGAACTCGAGCACAGCGTCAAGTCCTGCGCCGCCGCGCGGAAGAGCCCCGGCAGAAATCACTCCTCTCCAACGCCGCCACCTCCTCCACCGCCGTCTCCACCCCCGCCGTTGCCGTCGCGGCCCGTGCAGCGTCGAGCCGTGCGCAGCGACGACAAGCCCAGCATCAAAGAAGGCCACGGGGACTTCTCGCCGCCGCGCCCACGGCCGCCATCCTTGCAGCAGGTTCTTCAGACCCAGCAGCAGCATCGGAGCGTCGACAAAGTCAACAGGCAAGAAGGAGGAGACCCGCACTTTACGCCACTCCCACCTCGCCCGCTCCCGCCGCCGCCGCCGCTGGAGCCGCAGCTCCAGGACGCGAAGACCGAGGAGGAGGAGGAGGATGGTGCCAAGAACAAAGAAGAAGAGTCACCGACACCACACCACCGGAAAGCCAGGAGCTTTGACGCCAACAACAACAACAACGGCTTCGTCGTCGGCGGCGGGAATAAGCTGGACGGGAGCGTGGCGGTGGTGAAGCAGTCGGAGGACCCGCTGGCCGACTTCCGGCGGTCGATGCTGAACATGATCGTGGAGAACGGGATCGTGGCGGGCGACGAGCTCCGAGAGCTCCTCCGCCGCTTCCTGGCCCTCAACGCGCCCCGTCACCACGACGCCATCCTACGCGCCTTCGCCGAGATCTGGGACGAGGTGTTCGCCGCCCCCGCCACGGCTGACACCCAGCGCCGAGAGCCCACGAGACAAACGGCGGCTCCCCGGCAGAGGACGCCGCCTCGCCGCCGGCAGCCTCCGCCGGCGTGGCGCGTGTAGCATACGTGCTGATTTCTTCAGACAATGTAGCTTACTAGATTGTTTCCAAGAAATCGTCGATCGATCTCACCTGGTGATAGATCGATCCACTTCACTGGATTGCCTTGTTGTCTCGCACACTTTTTTTGAATGTTCTTCTGTGTTGGTACGTTCAAATTTCGGATTCTGTCGAGCACCTGACACGAACAATCCCGTGAGAGCTGATCCGATAGGGCACGAGGCACGAGTAGTTTTGGGGCATGTGGCCGCTGGTGCTTCCAACAGGTGCTTTGTCCGCGACGGAGGGGGGAAAACTACGGGAACCGGCCGGAAACGGAGGGCTCGTGCTTGGAGTAATGGCGGTGGTGGGGTGCCGCGCACGGGAGGGTGGAGCTTGACGCGAACCTGTACTGATGCCGAAACTGCGGCATCAATGCGCAACCTCTCCGGTGTCCTGGTAATGCCGAAACTTAACTCCGTCCACCGCGCATTCGGTGCCTCTCCTCAGCTGTTCCATTGTCGTCGACGATCGAGTAGCCAGGCCTAGGAATTCCAGCTGTTTAGACCGCCCGTGAGAGAACTGGGTGTTAGCCCAGTGGCAGTGGCTGCGTGTGCGCGTCCAGCCGATCCGGGTTCAAGTCCTAGCTGCGCCTATTTGGCTGTACTTTCTCTCGAATTTTCGGGCATCTCACTCCTTTGAGGACTGGGCGTCGCCCAGTTAGGTAGCTGCCCACGGTCGTCTGTGCGCGCTCCCGCGACCCGAGTTCGAGCCCCCGGCTCGCTCGGCTGTGCGCGCCTAGAGCTCCATCTTCTTTAAAGAAATGGCGTAGGGGTTCCTCCCTCCTGCTGCCCTATTTTTTTTTTTTTAGACCGCCCGTGAAACTGCACCACAGACGTAGAGATCGTCACCTGAAGCTAGCCAAGCACACACAATCCACGACGCTCTGACTCTGACCACCTTATCTGCATGGGGACGAATGGATTTTGTTGTTTCCTCACGTTCCTGTGTTTGAAGAGGTGGACACGTACCGGGAAGAAACAAACTCGTCCAACTGGCCATCCAGCGTCCAAAAGGTATATAATGCCAGTGCCACGGCAGCCGATGTACCAGTTAGTTCAGGACAGTCAATTTCGTGCCAGCGCACCGCTATTTTCTCTGTCCAAGCAATGCATCTCCACCGGCACCCTTCAATGGGGTGCCAATTGAGGCATAATTGGGGGTGTCGGACCTGTGTCTGATTGGGAGTGCAGCCCACAATGACGCACACCAAAGACTCTCAAAAAAAAATGATGAATTCAAACAAATTTAAAAGCATCGCAAATTTCGTTCACACGGTCCTAGCCTACTCGTCGTCGTCCTTGTCCCACCACGAGTCAGAGTGGTGGTCGTCATCGTCGTCGAGGACCACCACGGTGGAGGAGGAGGCGGCACGGCTGGTGGATGCCTCGTCTTGGTGTCGCGGCTCACAGCTGCAGGAGGCGCCGCCGTGGCCAACGAGTCGGCTTTCTGCGACGCTGCCTGCTGCGCTCACTGCAACAAGAGAAAACTTGCCAAACGCAGGGGCAGCACACCGACGCAGTGCACGATCGCTTGCCGTAGAACAGGTCGAAATCCGATTTTAGCGTGCAAATAAGTAGTGGTACCACAACGAGCGCATCACACCTAGAGCTGAGAGCCAATTAGGATCTACACGTAAAGATCAGTGGTACCACATCGATTCGTCACAGGTCCAGGATTTAATTAGCAGCGTAATGATACATCAGTCGCTACTACAGTATATACGTGATGATTCTTGACAACGCTCTCGTCTATACCGTATCTGCATTTGTATTGAGATGCGGTAGGAAACAGGTAACATAACGTCCACGCGCTTCCCCGTGCCCGCGCCCGCGCCGGCTGTTTAGCGTGTGTTTGGTCAGCCGCGGGCACTTTTAACAGGCCGAGTGATGAAAACATGTCCCGTTTGGTTGGTCCCATGATGAAATGGTGTAGAGTACCACTAATAGCTAGATTTTCACTATTACTTATGCACCATTATTTCACTAGGACGGATGCCGCTTTATCATTCAGACAACAACACTAATAGTTGTGATTCAGGGGAGAGTATACATGGAAACCACATTACAGTGAAAACTCTATAGAAACCATATTTAGGAGTTCCAAAACTTGTAAGAAAAATACATCATGTTGGTTGATGACCCACAAATATAGGGGATCGCAACAGTCTTCGAGTGAAGTAAAACCCAAATTTAATTATTCGACACCAGGGGAGCCAAAAAATACTTATAAGTCTTAGCAGCTGAGTTGTCAGTTCAGTCACACCTGGAAAAGCACTAGTAACAGGGGTGATGTGAAAGCAGCAGTAATATGAGAGCAATAGTAGCAGTAACACAGAAACAATGTCACCAGAAAATAGTTGTTGGCGTGGAGTTGACGGGAAAGCAATAATGATTTCAGAGGGACCGAGGTTCTCAACTATCTACACTAGAGGTAACTCTCCAAACAAAAAACATGTGTTGGGTGAACAAATTACAGTTGGTCAATTGATAAAATTGTGAGGGCATGAAAATGCACATTATGATAAGATAAAGTTCACTGTAGTATTTAATTGGGCATTACAACAATATACATAGACCGTTTACTAGCTACATTTATGACTCATAATCCACGCACAGGATAGCTTCCGGGTCTCCCACGAGTATTAAGTTGTAAGCAACAGATTATAGCATTAATCAAAGTGTGTAATGTAAACAAACGCATTAGACTTAACAACAGTACCATTAAACTAAGCATCGGTTATTTTATCCCTAGTAGCAACAGCACATCTACATGCTTAGTCGTTTCTGTCAATCAAGCCCAGGCTTCTAGAGGCATGAACCCACTATCTAACATAAATACCCTCTCTTGGAGATACAAGCAACTACTTGATCAAGATAACTACAAGTACCGGAGGGCATGCAAGATCTTAAATAAAACATAAGTACGATAACATGATGAACAAACTGATCATAATTCCACAATTCATCGGATCCCAATAAACACAACACCAATTACATCAGATGGATCTCAATCATGTAAGACAGCTCATGAGATCATTGTATTGACATACATGGGAGAGAGAGTACAAACTAGCTACTGCTAGAACCCATAGTCCATGAGAGAACTACTCACAAACCATCATGGAGGCGAAGTAGAGGCGGCGTGGTTGATGGAGACGGCTCCAGGGGTCAATCCCCGTCCCGATAGGGTGCCGAAACAGGAACTGCTGACCCCCGAAACTAGGGTTTGTGATGGCGGCGGAGCTCGAACGTGTTTCTGGAAAAGGTCTTCGGTCTTCTGGGGTTTTTAGGTCACGCGTGAATCTATAGGTGAAGACTCGACGCGAGGCGGTGCTCTGGTGGGACAGGCGGGCCCCAGCGCGGGGTAGTACCTGGCCGCGCCCCTAGGCCACGTGCTGGCTGTGGGGCCCGCCTCCAGGTGGTCTTCTGGCTCTGTGGCTTATTTGTGCTGGAAATAATTCAGGTAAATTTTCGTCCAATTCCGAGCACTTTCATTTTTTGGCCTTTTCTGCAATAAACAGCCAAAACAGACAAAAGCTGGCACTGGGCACAAGGTTAATAGGTTAGTCCAATAAATGTCATAAGATGATATAAACTTTAGAATAAACATGTGACATTTGATATAAAACAAGCATGGAACATAAAAAATTATAGATACGTTTTAGACGTATCACATTGGTATGGGATGTTATAAAAACATGCAAATTTGCAAGTTCCAACTCATACATTTCATAGTTATGTAAAAGAAAAATTCAACAACGAATTTACTGTTCACTACTATTCATTGCTCAGTTTGGCATTTTCATATCTCCTAAACAATCTTGAGTTTAATTTGAACTTTTACGTGTTTATATAATTCTTCCTTACCAACGTAATGCATTTTTATAGATGTTATAGAACCTTTAAACATGCTTTTACGTGGTTTTCATAGGTTTCCACCGGATATTTTCTCGTGATTCATATATGACTCCTGTTAGTCTATCATAGAGTAGTTCATCGCAATGTATTTTGAGGCCGGGCAAACTTTAAAGCCGTAACAAAGATTGATGCAAAATCTCAAAATTATGTCGACACATGAATACGTTACATGGTCTTAAGCATAACCACTTAGTACAATGGTAATACCAACATCTTTATTATTAAATTGAAATCGGACGTGATAGTTGGTGATTGCACGTAAAAAAACTCGCCAGAAACCCACGAACAGATCAACTCGCTAGAAAACTAGATTCCTCTATTGATAATAAATCCTTAGAGGGGTTAATTAGGTTCTTGGTTGCTTAAGTTATAAATATGGATCAATGTTGCCTCTTGTCCCTTCTCTGATATGGATCCATGTTGCCTCTTGTCCTCATTGATGCCTTTGTTGCCTAAATGATCTGATTCAAAGTGATCCATATGATCCTTGTCCTGAATGTGGCCTTTAACTTGATATTGATCTCTCTAGCCAACATTTTAACCATTGCAAACATTTCTTTTTTCTTTGTTTATTTTCCAGGAAAGAATAATAAGATTGGGAAAATCAAGATAAGATCCTTCTATTAAGTCTTCTTTGCAATTCTTCTTTTTGTTTATTTGAGATATGTACATATTATATAATGATGTAATAATTAGTATTATTTGAAATTTCGCCTTGTAAGGTTTATGTATGAGATCAGTTTTGAACTTGTTGTATTTCATCAAACTTTGGACATTCTGATTCTAAATGTGTCCACAAGATATGTGTGGGATGAACTTGAGATGATGTGTGTATGAAATGAAAACTTGATTTATTATGCACTCTTGTTTGATCATGGATGTGTTGATGATATCCTATGTTTTTGCCCAATGCACTAACTTCACTATATTCTTGCCATATTACCTAATTGTGTTCAAAGTGTGAGAGAATTAGAAAAGACCATTTCCAATTTTCTATCTACTCGACAAATGATCTGCATTCTCAACTAGTCGTTCGAGCAATCGTCAATCACTCTAGGATTTTGTTGGAAACATTTTTTAATTTCCCTGAATTTTCAGATGCATGGCATGCAAATGTACAAATCTGTTCGCACCCATTTTTGGCACCTAGCCAGCTTGACCCCGGATATTATTGATCGATGCAAGACGCACTCGGGAAGATGCCAAGACATGGAGAAGGAGGAAGGAGACAAGCTGTCCCAATCGGCAAGCCGCCATGCTGTAGGCCACCATGTACCAGGACCCGACGTTTGGTCATATAGGAGCCGGTCATTACCCCGGACCCGACATTCGTGTTCCAGGAGACGGCTTTCTTCTCCCAGGAGCTGGCCATCATCTTAGATCCTGCATTCTCTCAGGAACCATCCAGAGCCGCCATCATCCATAAGCCGACAGTCTCCAAGGAGCCGACATGGTCCCTGGACCCATCATTCCATCATCCGAGAGCCGGCATTCTCCCAGGAGCCAACCATCATCCAGTAGCCGGCATTCTTTTAGGGGCCAACCATCATCCAGGAGTAGGTATTGTCCAAGAAGCCGACATTATCCAAGGAGCCGACATTTCATGTCCCAGGAGTCGGCATGTATGCTGCCATAACCCAGTCAATAGCTCAAGCTGGCTCTGCCGTGTCCCAGGAAGAGTAGGAGCAGTCATGTTCCAGCCAGCATGCCGCCATACCGCTATATCCCAGCTGGCAAGCTAGTCGGCATTCAAACCGGCATGTATCAGCCAATATGTTCTACCCGGCGTTGTGTCCAGTTGACAAGATAGGCCGGCATATACAAGAGAGAGCCGGCGTACCTTCACTCCTCACTCCGCACATTGTCATGGCGAGTCGTGCTATAATCAGGCTCAATGGCCGGTTGAAGTAACGACTTAAAAGTGACTCGAAGAGCAACATATCAAGGTTTGCACCAAGGTCTTTAGAAGACGGCTTCATATCAAGAAATACTTAACATGGAAGTTGTGCGTATAGTCGAGACATACAAATTTGCTCTGGAGTCATCTCAATCCGGGTTAAAGTGCGACTACAGAGACACGACGAGACCCGGGCGAATTGACTTGTCACTTGCCAGATTTCAACCTGAAGATGAAGATGGACCCGGAAAGCCACCAAGAAAACTTTATTTGGCGAGACGGCCCGCGTTGGGTTATTCGCTTTGTCAAGACGGAGAAGTTTTATGTTGAGTTTGTCTCCATCCGAGTTCGTATGCGACTTCTAGGGACACAACAAGGAGCAGGACACAGGAAGCTGCGGACAGGAGTTCGACTTGGAAAAGAACTAGGGTTTTATGACGGTTTTGGTGTAATTTCCTGGTAAAGAAAGTCCTTTGCTTGTACGGAAAGACCAGCCACGTCATATATATGAGAGAGGTGGTGGCCGATTGAATAACACCAATCGAATCTATCAATTTATCGCACCTTTGTGTGTTCAATTTATCCCTTACCCTTGTACCTAAGCTTCTCGTTCCTTCGTAAGAGGATCATGGCGGACGGCTATGGAGCCACGAGGCTCTAGAGGCGATCAGGCCGATCTGGAGCAGCCAATGGTAGCCGCGAGCCCTGACGGGGTCCCTCCCGGGCATGCGGGGCGTCTGGTATCAAAAGAGCCGGCTGAATTTTCTTGTGTATCGCGCTTTCAGTCGGCGTTATGCGGTGTGATTTGCGGAGCGTCTCCCTCGGCGCCGTGGGTACACGAGGACATGTTCGTGTGACGCGTTTATAGCGCAACAAAATCCTATTTTAACCCTTTCGACTCTTTAAACCCTAGGCTATTACGGTCGATCGAATGGAATTTTATGCTCGGGTCGAATGAAAATAAATATGGTTTTTACTAAACTTTTATACTTATCCATATCTTATTTTAAGCATATTATACTATTACAAATATAATTTTCTATTTCTTGGCATAATTTAACGACATAACTTGCAATTTTACTAAATATTAGTTGGTGTATTTTCTGTTTGTACCGAATATCAATGAAAGATAGGAAATTGTATCTTATAAGAAAGTCGGTTATAGAATCAATATCGGTTTCTAGTGCATAATTAAGCAAGCATATTTATAGAAACCTTTAGAGTACAAACATATCAAGGTTAAAAGGATAATATGGTTTTCACAATTGTAATATTTTTTAGAGACAAAGAACTTAAAGTATGTTTAAGCTGGAATATCTTTTATAAATCATAGTATTATGAAAATATGAGATATGGAGAAAGGAGGATGACGATCTTGCGTGTAATCAGATATGTTCCAATTTATCTGAAGCTAGGAGAGGGTGGCGAATTTGAACTGCATCTACAACTTAAACGACTTTGAGGTTGTGAACATGCGCTACAAATGGGTAGAACCCTTTCGCCCAGCTTGTGCAGACGTTTAGGGATAGGGCGTTGTTACAAGATAGCATCCACACCTCCGTGGAAGAGCAAGTAGCAATGTCCGTTTATGTTGTAGGTCATAACCAGATGTTCAGAGTGATTCACAACACATTCTGAAGATCCAGTGAGACAACATCCCGAGTATTTCAAGCAAGTCTTGCATCCGGTTGGAGAGCTCAGAGAAAAGATGATCAACATACCATCTGGTCAAACTCCACACATACACGAAACAGTCATAGGTGGTATCCATATTTCAAGGTGATAAATTCAGATTTGTTAGGTCATGTCATGTCATTATTGTATAACTGTGAAACGTAACATTTTGTTCATGTCATCACATGACTGTATTGGTGCAATTGATGAAACTCATGTGACTGCTAGAGTGCCGGGGTCACAATCAGTCGCATACATGGGTAGAAAACACTACAACCGCCAGAATACGCTTGTTGCTGATGATTTCGATGTGAAGTTCACATTGAGCTAGCTGGTTGGAACGGATCAGCCCATGATGCAATCATTCCTGCTGACAACATGAGTCAACCTGATGGTATCAATACTACGGATGGCAGTTCTACCTAGAAGATGTTGTATATGCATGTCGCTTGGTGTTTTTCCACCCTTCAGAAGTACCAAGTACCATGTGAATGATTTCTCTGCAAGTCAATATCCTAACAGTGAGGGCTTTTGCGGCTTTGAAAAATTGATTGAAAATGCTTAATCTGAAGCCATTCCGCCATTTCACCACCCAAGTTAAGCTTGTTCTTGCATGTTGCATTCTTCATAACTGGATCTTAGATTTTGGTGTTGGTGAGTTTGTCCCGGTCGAGAGTGACGTGACACCATACATTGGCCATGACTGGGGCCATGGTGTGTCGAAGCTTATGAGAATGGAGTGGGTTGAGCCAATGTAGGCAGATAGAGATATCACTAAGATTTGAAGAAGATGATGGTCAAGTTCCCCCTTACTGATACTATATAACTTTCCCCCTAAAACTATATATATTCATGTTTAAACAACCATTTGTTAATAAATAGGACTCTCACGACGAACTAACATCGGTTTAGTAGATCGATAGTCGTGATGAACTGCCATTTGGTTAGTAGTTAGGACTAAAATATCGCTATTGTATTACATGTCTCCGTAGTGTGTAGTTCGTGGTAAGATCGCCACTTGTGAGAAGGGGTGACCAGAATAATAATCCTTGAGCAACCAGACACCCGCAGTCTGGATCTGCGAAACACATGCATGCAACCAAACGCCGGCGCTTCTTATCTCCTGCCGTCTCAAGTGGGACTGTATAGACTTTTGTTGGCAAACAAACGTAGTGCAAAACATGGCATAAGCCGCGATTCTTACCAAAACAAGCTCTGGCGAGTCACAGATGTAAAAAGCCCAAAATCCATGCGACTAACCAAACACGCCCTTATATAGTGGATAAATGCGAAACCTCGCAAGGTCAGGAAACAAAGTGCAATCAGCGCATGACTAGATTGAAAGCTTGGCCACAGCTTAATATCATTGGCAACAAAATGGAGGACATTGAATGCTGTTTGTTCAGACTTCTACACAACACCGACAGTCCGTGCTCGGTTCAAGTGTTGAACACATTCCATTTGAGAAAACCTTCAAGGAGGCTTCAGCTAGTACACTTTCTTTCCTGAGTAATCTCTCACACGCTGGTGGTTCGTACGTACATTCAAATTTCCGGGTTGGTCACACGTCTCACACGGACAATCCAGTGAGAGCCCCAAGGGGTTTTGAATTGGATACGTCAAAACCATGGCACCTTGTGCCAAACAGTGCGTGGCAAACCAGCCGAGGGCGAGGGCGAAAGGCGATTCTTCTATAGTCTCTGCTCCCGCAACGCTGCGTGCTGCAGTGCAAGAGACAACTTGCCTGACGTAGGGGCAGCAGAACTATTGGAACACTGAGAAATTTGTGCAATAGCATGCGCTCGGTCAGAGAGCTATAATTATTCCTGTTTGAGATGTTGCCTTCCTACACTATCTTCCAGAGCAATAAGAGCTTTCGGTAGACATGTTGTTTAGACGAATACGAGATGAGGCCATTCTTTGGAATGTTGCTGGGGCTGTAATTCCTTTTGACCCGGGTTGATTTTTCCGGGGTCTTTTCTTACCGGGTGACATGGTTTCTCTAGCCATGCTTTTTCACCTGCCTTTGTAAAACTCTTCTTTCTGATAATTGAATTTAGCAGCTCTCCTGCTAACATTCAAAAATAATGCAGCGCCATAGAACAAGTGAACATACCGAAAATGTATCAAGATCGACATCCAATCCAACACGTACAGAGTGGTACCGCATCACGTCACACGCAGAACAGATAGCCCAATTATGATCTACACTTACAGAGTGGTTCCGCATCACGATTCACAGGTCCCAGCTTATAGTTATCAACCAAATGATGCATCGGTAGATGATAGGCGTGGCATGCGTGCGTGATGATTTCATGTCAACGGTCCACAGCGTATCTACGCTTGTACTCACTGTATAGTGATGGGATACAGGCAACCTAACTGTGTCTGTGTACTCGTTCGTGCCGACGGTTTAGGCGAACAGATGCTGAAATCTCATAAGCTCTACACTGCAATCAGCGCAATTAGCGACTGAAAGCTTCGTCACAGCTTATCATTGGCAACAAACATAGTGCACTAAATGCCGTTTGCTGAGACTACAACATTGGAAGGAACACCGACAGTTTTCAAGTTCTCCCATTTAACAGAGAAAAACTTCAAGGAAGATCCAGCCAGTACAGAAAACTAGAGCTACCGGCTCACACCTTGTCTTGCAAGTAAGCAGAATAGAAGACACCCAAGGAACCGAGAGAAAGTACTAAAAGGAGGCCGGATGGCACCAGCTTCCGGGTATTGTACAACCTGATGCCTGAAAAAACAGGAGGATTCAACATCACATTCTTGTTCCATGGAATCAGAAACACGAGACGGTGAAAAATAAAAACATACCAAATACGCAGGCAAACAGAAAGGCCGATCCAAATCCAACAGCGTCACCTACTGCCTTCGTCTCAGGAGACTGCATCAGATAATAGGCCTGGAGAGAAAACAGATAAAGCTATCCATGAAAATTCAGAGCACGTGTATGCAGACATAATGATCACTTGATCAGAGCAGACAGCAGAAAAAAGATTACTAAGACGTGGATCGTAGATTGAAAGAAATAGGAGTGCGGCTAATCTAGCTTCAGTAAGAATAACCATAGAATCAGCACGTATGAGCAACGAATCCGCAGCCTGAACCTGTCTAGAGCTCATTGATTTGCACCAAGAGTACATCTTTCTATATTCATCACATTCATATTTTGCTTTCCATTCAACCTTAAACTGTCTGATTATTTTAGAGTCTGAGATTCAGGAGCTGTACATAGACCTCCCAGTCTAGGCTGTGCATGGAAGTGTTGGTGTGTTAGAACCGAAGACCATAAAACTTTGCCATCAAACTAGCATGGACTTCGAGACCTTGATTGTGCATGGAAGAGTGCTAGAACCAGAAACCATGAAACTTTGGCATCAAATCTAATTCTGAATACCAATTATGTACAGCAGTGGCACAAAGAAAGGAATCGGGAAAAGCAGTCCTACAAAAATTCTGAGTCATAGATTTTCATTTACAAACTCCACTCCATAATTCCAGAAATACCACATTCCTAATATTCGTTAGAAAACATGGAATTTCGAACCTGTAAATGTATTATTCCAGAATCTTTGTTTCATATAATTCATATTACCGTTTCAACTTGTAATTTTTGGGTATTTCTCCCAATAGGGCTTGGGAGTAAGAATTTCTTTTGTTTTGACAATACCCTAAAGCAAATAAATAAATTTGATTTTTATATTATTAAATTTCTGACTCTTTTCCCCTCATACAATTTACGCACAAATCCACAAAAATGCAGTATATTATTGATTATCACATTTTCCTCAATGAAGCGCCTAAGTGGAATGATTATTAAAATCAAGATTATGGGGGGCTTATCACTGTTCGCACTAAGATGCTTGAAATACGCACATTAGTAAAAAAAGGTCGAGTGAATTCCATTTTTTACCCCCTAATTTCACGTTTGTGACAATATTTACCCCATTTAGCAGTTTTTCCACATTTTTACCCAATTTAACGAAACTTGTGCCAGAAATTACCCCATTTAAGTTTTTCCCATTTTTACCCAATCTAGATGTTGTTGTTTTTTGCGAACACGCAAGGATAGAAAGAAAGCAGAGCAGAGTGTGGGTACACCGAGTAATCTAGATGTCATGCAGACAGTGAGACGGTCTTTGAGGGACTAGGACAATGAGATGACAGGCCGCAACTGGGACTCAACGGCACTAGCGCCACCACCCGTAGACGCAAAGGTAGCCAATCCGCCGCATCCGTTCGAAATACATGCCACCAGGCACCAGTGCTAATCTCCTAGATTGCATATAGTCGAAGAGGCAGCAAGGTCTTGGGAGGCAGGGGCTGCGGGTCCAAGTTCATGTCATCGGCGTCGGCACCCGGCCTCGCTATGTCAATGTTTTCATGCAGGCAGCAACAGCAAGGCGTGCTGCACGGTGTGGTAAAGCAGTGGCTGCTGCCAACCCATCCATGGAGCGCTGGATTTGGCTAGACTTTTGGAGCAACGATTGCATGAAGTGGGAGCTTTGATGTGTGAATTTGATTGATCCGTCCGCTCGCCGCTCCAAGTCGACCTCAAGCTAGCTGTGTGCACAGGGCCCTGGTGGACGCGTCGCTCACTGCCCATTCAGTTCAGTGCGGTGAACATAAACAAGAAAACCAGGGGTTAACTAAACCGCCTGCGTGTAGGGCTGGACATAAAGTTCGAAGCTCGACGAGCTTAATGAGCGCTCGGTAGCTCGACTCGTTTGAGCTCAGCTTGTTTTCTTAATGAACCAAGCTGAGCAGCAATTTTAGCTCGTCAACACTAACGAGTTAAACAATCAATCTAATGAGTTTCACGAGCTACTCGTTAAGCTCGTTAACATAGTCACAGCAGGATGCAAATCTGCATGGCTGGCATCTGCATGGCTGGCCTTATAGTGTAGCCCCTCTAGCGATCACGAGTCATAACGAGCCGAGCCTTAACGATCTGAGCAGCTCGTTAGTCGAGCCCTACCTGCGTGGCATACACAGTCAACATAGAAACAGGGGAAAAACTTAAATGGGGTAATTTGTGGCACAAATTTTGTTAAATTGGGTAAAAATGAGAAAAAAATGCTAATGGGTAAATATTGTCACAAACGTGAAACTAGGGGGTAAAAAATGGAATTCACTCAAAAAGGTCTAAACTATATCGGTGGACCTAGATTACAACGGAGCAACTTGAAGCTGCCACAGTTGATTTAAAGTACTATATATCTTATCATTAGCATTACAGTTGTATAGTAAATACATCTCCACTTTTATATAGACATATAACTGTAATATTTGGCAGCGTGGTGAATATCGCTACTTTTTTCAAGTTTGTTTTTCCTTGCGTACAGCAGTAGACATGACAAACAAAAAGAAAAATGGTATGTATTTCCTGAAGAACTATAATTGTTATTCTTTAGTAACACTTCCTGAAGTAATACCACATTATCATGCACAAAATCAAAGTTCTAATAATGGTCAAAATGGAACCGGGGAAAATCCCCGTTTCTCTAGGAGAATCAAGTAATATTCCACTGTGTAGGAGCGTCATGTCATTAGATTTCTTTAATTCATCTATATTACCAGATTATCTTCCAAAGTGTTGAAAAATGGCATGTCTTTCCAGAAGAACTGTATGCTATAATGATGCTTCTTTACTAGCACTTCCTAAAGTAGGACACATTATTAAGACAGAAAATCAAAGTTCTTCTAATTATGCTTGAAACGAAACTGGGTACAAGTCCCTGTTTCTCTAGGAGCATCTAGTAATGTTACACCGTATAGGAGCGTCATGTCATTAGATTTCCCAAATTTATCTACATTACAAGATTATCCTCTGGAGAATTGAAAAATGGCATGTTTTTCGAGAAGAACTGTATGCTATAGTGATTTTTCTTCAGTGTCACTTCCCAAAGTAGGATCACATTACGAGAATCAAAATCAAAGTTCTTGTAAGACTAGTCGAAATGGAACCGCGGAAAAATCCCTGTTGTTCTAGGAGAATCTAGGGAAGTTCTACCGTAGGAGTTGTCATGCCATTGGATTTCCTAAACCCATCTACATTCCCCAGAAACTACAATTTGCAACTAGTTGCGCTCGCACCTCATTATCGAATGACCAACTTACGAGTTTTCAAAAAATGCGAAATAAATCATAGAGATAGATTATGTTGTATCTTGTGCACCCACAAATTTGCATAAAAAATATGGCAATATATGACCTCTTCAAAAAGACAAATGAAGTGTGAATAGCACATGATACTATTCACTTAGGTCCTTTTCTTTTTTGCAGAAGTCACATATGGTCATATTTTTGGATGAAAATATTCCCCGGATTATCTTCCCAAGTGTTGAACATCAAATTCACCATGCCCAGCAAGAGAAAACAAGGTCATCTCAAACTTGCTACCTCCAAATAAACTACTGGTCGAATGTGTATTCCTTTCTTCCACTATCATATTTTGCTCATGGAAGCACTGAGGCAGAACGATTATAAAATCAAGATTATGGGGGCCTTATCACTGTTTGCCCTAAAATGCTGGAATGCACATTATTCCAAATAAAAGGTCTAAACCGCTTATATACATCTCGATTTTTATACGTAGACATATGACTGTAATATTTGGTAGCGTGGTGAATATTGCTACTGTTTCCATGTTTTTTTTTTCCGTAGAGCCGTAGACCTGGTAAACAAAAAGAAAAATGCTATGTATTCCCTGAAGAACTGTATGCTATAATGATTCTTCTTTAATATCAATTCCTCAAGTAGTACCACATTATCATAAAGAAAATCAAAGTTCTTCTAATAATGGTCAAAATGGAACCGAGGAAAAATCCCTGTTTCTCTAGAAGAATGTACTAATGTTCCACAGATTAGGAACGTCATGTCATTAGATTTCATTAATTCATCTATATTACCAGATTATCTTCCAATGTGTTGAAAAATGTCATGTCTTTCCAAAAGAACTGTATGCTATAATGATTCTTCTTTACAATCATTTAATGAAGTAGGATCACATAACCAGAGAGAAAATCAAAGTCCTTCTAATTATGCTCGAGACGGACAGGGTACAAGTCCCTATTTCTCTAGGAGTATCTAGTAATGTTACACTGTAGGAGTGTCCTGTCATTAAATTTCCTAAATCCATCTAAATTACCACATTATCTTCCTAAGTGTTGAAAATTGGCATGAATTTCCAGAAGAAATGAATGCTATAATGATTCTTCTTTAGTGTCACTTCATGAAGTAGGATCACATTATCAGAAAAAGAACTCAATCTACTCACAATGGTCGAAATGGAACTAGGGAAAGATCCTTGTTTTTCTAGGAGAATCTAGTAATGTTCCACTGTGTAGAAGCTGTCATGTTATTGGAATTCGAAAACCCATCCACATTACCAGATTATCTTTCAAAGTGTGGAACATCCAATTCACTATGCCCGGCAAGAGAAAACAAGGCCATCTCAAACTTTGCTACCCCCGAATAAACTACTGGTCGAAATTTTTATTCCTCTCTTCCACTATCGACTTGCAGTCCAAGCTCTTCTGTGTTCAAGCCGGCAATAAGCATATTATGTCTCCAACTTTCCAATAAAACTACCAATAAGCATAGTTGGTATACCTGTCTCTATATAATTATTCTATGCTGCTACTGTTATAATCCACAAACAAGACCCACAAATCAAAAGAGAAGACAAAAAGGTGGAGAATGTTTGACGCTCACTCACAATGCCCATGAGCGCAGATCCGGAGAGCCCTCCAAAGATGGAACCTTTACTGCCCGACCTCGCATCTGCACAGAGTGGAATCAGAAATCAACGGTCAAAGAATAAATCCCCGACCAAGCAGATCATCAGGGAAGAAAGAAATCACGATAGCAAATGAGACCGATGAACGTACATGCGAATGCGCCGCCGCCCACGAGGAGCGCACCGTATGTGGCAGATACGGCGGGCGCGAGCTCGGACACCGCGGCACAGCGCAGGACCGCGCGGCGGCGGGGGGCGCCGCCAGGGCGGGACACAGGAGGCGGCGAGGGGAGGGAACGGAGGGCGGCGGGAAGATGGAGAGCGAGCGAGGTGGCGGTGACCACCGTCGACGTCATTTTTCTTCGGCGACGGCTGGCGCGACCGGGTAGTCGCTGTCGACGAACTGCGGTGGACTCAGGTGGCGTGTGAGGCCCTGCGGATTCTATCGCTTTCGCTATCCGGAAGGGCCGGAGTTGTGAAGGCCGATCAAGCCATCAGGCCACCTTTTTTGCATTTTGGGAGCAGATTTGCAGCCATGAGAAGTCAAGTCAGAGATGATTTTGTTTTGTTCCTGAATTCTGATGCGATGCACGTTTTAGTTGATCGGATTTTGCACGGTCCAAAGTTATGACCTCTCGTTAATCAGTCACGATTCGTGCTCTTCATCTTGGGGTTTGACTGTCGGGCAATTCATAAATGAAATGCATGTTCGGAACAGTGCTCGTTTCACGTCAATGTTTTTTGCAGATATACCTAATCTTCAGAGCAAAAAAAGAGAGATATAATTATCACTTTTTTCAAATGCAACGTCATTGTCTTATGCTGATATGCGGCTACTAGCATATGGTCACGCTGACTCGGTCTGTGAAACAATAAACTTAGATATTCTTATGACCACCTTTTTTTTTACGACCACATTTTTATCGTGGTTAATTCTGACTTCTGCCTGGCATTGAAAATTTCGAGAGATAGCTGACCTGAACATGCCAAGATGTATGAAGTTTTTTTTTAACGAAACAGGTAACATTGGACTATTTTAAAAGTAAAAAGAGAATTAACCAATTAATTAGCAGAAAACCATCTAAAAAAAAGCAGAAAACAAGCCTCTAATGGAGACACCCTGGCCGACCGTCATTTACCTAACAGCCTCGAGGCCGAACACATCCAACATGTCTAACAACACAAATTGCACCCACACCACCGTCATTCCTGCTTTGAGACGATGCCTCCAAGAGTGAAAACAACAGTGAGCGCTGCCATCACCCGATCTCAGAAGACCCAGATCTTGGGTTTTGCACGAGCATCCGAGGGAGAAAACGACGTCCACGGGCGATGTCATCGTCAGCCTCGAACAAAGTTAAACTGGCTTTTGCCGGCAGCCTCACCTTTCTGTACCTAGGAATAATACCCGACCCTCTACAACTACTTACTACCCCGACATCAGATCCCAACCAGTCCCATCGGCTCCGGGTCCAAATCGCGTGATCTAGATGCGGAGAGGTGCCTCGCCGGATCAGTGACCTCACCCTAGGCCCTGAGAGGGAATGGTAGTTGGCCTTAACTAGCGTCGGAAATCACAGGGCCACACCGCGTCCCATAGATTCTTCATTGCTAGGGAGCATGAAGTCACACCTATGAAAGTGGAGGGAGGGCATCGCAACTTCTGAACCTCATCCACATCGCAAGGCACCATGCTACCATCCCCGCTGCAACCGTCACACGTCGCGCCACTAGGTTGAAACATCGTTGAAAGGAGCGCCATGGATGAGGATAATGAAGAACTGAACCTTCTGAGAATACGCCGCTTGATGTATCCCTTTCGTCGCCATCCGCGAGAACAAGCTTAGTCTAGCGGCATCATTCGACTTCAGTGAAGGAATGGAGAGTGTGGAGGGGTAGGTGGCCCATACATCTACAACATTTGCAAAAGGAGAAAATTGGAAAATCTCTCAGGCCTTGCACAACTCCACGTGGGTGGAGCATATCATTTACTTGAATGGCCTCTCGGTGGAGATTTTTATTTTCTCACTACACCTCCTTTGTGTGAATATTGTCCATTTCACCCTCTCCGACTAGGAGGATGGCATCTTGGCGCCTCACTGCTCACAGGAACTATTCTTCCGCTTCCACTTACTCTATGTAGTTCATCGGGGTGACTACCTCCACCATTACAAGCTTGTCTCAAAGACTCGGGTCCTTTCCGAAGTACAAGTTATTTGCTTGGATGGTAATTCAGAACCACGTCTAGAACATTGACTGTCTTCTGCGTTGTGGTTGGCCCAATTGCAGTGTTTGCCCCTTTTGCCGGCAGCACACGAAGACCGTCATTCACCCCCTCTTCCATTGTCGCTATTCCATCGGGATTTGGAGCACATTATTCTTTGGTTGGGCCTTTATCTCACTCCTCAGAGGGTCTTCGACTCTTCTCTACGTCAAACCATCCTGGTCCGCATCTGGTTTGCAGCCCTGACTACCTCACAATGATATGCCATCTATTACTACCCTCGCCTCTCGGAGATTGGATGGATGTAGTGCTAGGTTTTTTTCGCTCAACCTCTCTTATGCCTACTCGCCTAGTTTCAGAAATCAAGGATGAGGTGAAACTTTGGATCATTGTGGGTGCTACGTGTTTGTGGATTTCATCCAGAGAGAGTAGAGGCTTCTGTTTTTAGGGATGGAATTCGCATCTGTTGTACACCCATGTTGCATGAGTTGTCGGAGTTTCTTGGTTTAGGTCGTGTAATATGACATTTTCTCTCCTTTTTAATCAATGAAATAACAAACCTTTCACCAACTTTCAAAAATTAAATGGATCGTGTTTCAAGGAATTTTTTTACTATTTTACAGGCAACTATTTTTATTTTTTGAAGGAAAGCTTGATGGCACTTTATTGAATTGATAAAACAGTTTCATTATGTAAAATATCAGGGATAATAAAATCAGGGGGATCACCATCCCACACATGTGTCTCCTTCGAGTCGTAAGCAAATTTTGCTAACTGGTGTGCTACCTGATTAGCCTCCCTCGGACAGCGTTGAAAACAAACCTTCTCCAAATTACTAGCTTTCCAAAAACATTCTGCCAAAATAGCTGAGTACGGGCTCCAGACCTCAATGGTTCCATTACATGCCTGGATCAACTCCAAGGAATCAGATTCTATTATCACTTTTTTGCACCCCAGATTTTCCAAGAAATCTAGGCCCTTTAAGAGAGCAAGAACCTCTGCTGTAGCTGCGGACAAAAGATGATCCAGGGGTCCGAAGCAGCCTGCTATAGCTTCTCCTCTTCAATTTCTTAGCACAGCCCCGAAAGCACCTGTACCATTAGTGTAAAAGGATGCCTCAACATTCAACTTTACTGAACCAGTACTTGGTCTTTGTCCATGCCGTAGTAATTCCATATGCTTTATGAATTGGAACACTATAGTTTGCAGACAGTGCGTGAATTGCAAACGCAGACCTTTTCGGGGTAGCAACAGATACGCCCTTAACAAACTCACGTCTTTGCCACCAGATATACCAAGAGCCAACCGCAATAGTCTCCTGTAATCCAAGCTGACCCAAAATGGCAGATTTACCATGCGGCATACGTACACATCAGATTTTCAAGGACCACAGAACCTGACCGATCAGCTAAAAGATATTTAACAATCACATATTTCAGTCCCAGCTCCTTCCACACTTCTTTGGCCCTATTGCATGTAAATAAGAGATGTCGGATATCTTATGGCCCGTTCTGACATACAGGGCATTCAGCCGGTACATGAATATGGCGAGACTCCAAGATCGCCCTTCAGCGATAGCACCATGGAGAGATTTCCAAAGGAAAATCTTCACTTTACTAGGAACTGACAATTTCCAAACTTTTTCCCAAACCGGGTTAGTCCTTGTCGCCTCTTGACCATCAGTTCGATGAACCTTGGCCCCAAACTGATGCTCCCACTCAATATAATAGGCAGACCGGACTATAAAAGTATAAGTTTTTGTATAGTGCCAAGCAACAAAGTCTTCTGTCAAGAAATCGTTCAAAGGTATGCGCAAAATTCTTTCGGCATCAACTCGTAGAAAAATCGCTTTGATTATCACCTCATCCCACCTTCCAGAATGTGGATCAATTAACTCATCAACAGTTCTAAATAGGCACTGGCCACGTGTTGAAAGCACTTTCCTAGTCGGACTAGCAGGAATCCAATGATCCTCCCATATATTAACCTTGTTTCCCGCACCAATCCTCCAAATATGCCCTCTCCGAAAAGTATTTAGTCCACCAACAATGCTTTACCATGCAAAGGATGACCCACTCTTCGGTCCCGCTTTCAACAAATCACCATGAGGATAATATTTTGCTCTAAGAACTTGGGCACATAGAGATTCAGGATTTTGTAATATTCTCCAAATCTGCTTTGCCAACATAGCTAGATTAAAAGCATGGAGATAGCGAAAGCCCATACCTCCAAGCTTTTTCGGGATGCACATCCGCCACCATGCAAACCAGTGCATATTCTTTTGCCCTCCATATCTCCCCACCAAAACTCAGCCATTGCATCATTAATCTCCTTACATAATTGTTTTGGAATTTTAAAAATAGCCATTGCATAAACTGGGATGGATTGTATAACAGCCTTCAAAAGTATTTCCTTCCCTCCCATAGAGAGTAACTTCTCCTTCCAACATCTTAGGCGCTTGATGACTCGTTCCAACAAATATATAAAGTTGTTTGTACGATCTAGACCCACCATAGCAGGCAGACCAAGATATTTATCCGATATAGCTTCCGTCATAATATTTAGTTCCGTACATATTTAACCTTTAACATCCACATCCACATTCGGACTGAAGAAAATGCTACATTTTGCCTCACTCATCATTTGTCCCAAGCTTGCACAGTACTGTACTAGAACTTGTCTCAACGAGGTTGCATTAAATTTTATGGACAACTCTTAATTACACAGTTGTGTTGTGTGATACAACATCAATCTTGTACCTTATTAGTACAAGTTTATTACAACACGTGATCAGAAAGCCTTAACAGGCTTCCGATCAATCGAAACCAAACCGTAAACAAAACAATTGAGGATTTCATCCGGGGAGAGTAGAGGCTTCTTCTTTTACTTTTTAGGGTTAGAGTTCACATCTGTTGTACACTCATGTTCCATGAGTTGTCGGAGTTTCTTGGCTTAGGCCGTGTAATATCGCATTTTATCTCTTTCTTAATCAATGAAATGACAAACCTTTTGCCGTAAAAAATAAGATGGATTTTATTCAAGGAATAAGTTGACTATTTTATTGGCAACCCTTAATGGTTAATACACACTTGTTTTGTGTGATACAACATCAATCTTGTATCTTATTGGAGTACAAGTTTATTACAACACCTGATCGGAAGGCCTTAACCAGCTTCCGATCAATCGAAACCAAACCATAAACGAAACAATTGAGGACTTCAATATCATGGTCACGCACGGCTTACCTACATTAGGCGCCATGGCATGCAACCTATGCAAAATGTTAAGCTAGTTACATGCTGGATTTTGCATGTCTATACCTTTCCGAACGAACAATCGCATGCATGTGCACCGGTACGTGGTAGAACCCCATACGCGTGCATGCGATCGAAAAAAAGAGCGTACGTACAAACGTACGTACGGCAACTTTGAACTTTCTGTACCAAACGTGCATGGTGGCTTAGCTGGCAGCGTGGACCAGCGGGGACCGTGGAGACAGCAGCGCCGCCATGTTGCTGGAGAACGTGTGGTGCTGCGAAGCCATGGCGCCGTGGCGCTGCAGGCTCAGGTGGAGGTGCCCCTTGGCGGCCCATCGCTGGGCCTTGGCCTTCTGGTGCTGGTGCTGGCGCACAAAGACCCGGATCCGGTCCAGCGCCACCTCCGTGGTCTCGTCGTCCATGTTGGCGTGGCACACCCGGAACCACCCGGGCTCACGGCAGTGGAACGACGTCCCCGGCGACACGTTCAGCTTCACCTTGCGTATGATCACCCGCCACAGCTCCAGCTCCGCCTCCGCCGTCTTCTCCCGGAGCATCCCGCGGAGGTCCATCCACGAGAACAGCCCGGCGTTGCTGCGCAGGCACCCGATGCCCACCTCCCGGAGCCCCGACGTGAAGCGCTCGTTTCGCGCCGCGAGCCGCGCCGCGCTCTCGCGCAGGAAGAGCGCCATGAACTCCTCGTCCCCGAGCATCTTCGCCAGGAAGTGCTGCGTCTGCGAGGACACGAGGCCGAAGCTGGACATCTTGCGCGCGCAGGCCACGACGGCGTCGTTGTACGAGTAGACGATGCCGACGCGGAACCCGGGCAGGCCGAAGTCCTTGGAGAGGCTGTAGGCGATGTGGATGAGGTCCCTGTCGGCGCCGGGGACGTCGTGCTCGATCACCTCGGCGATGCTCACGAACTCCGGCTTGGCGAACACGGAGCCGGCGTAGATCTCGTCGCAGATCAGGTGCACGCGGTGCTCCGTGGCGAAGGTGGCGAGCATGGCCAGCGTGGCGCGGTCCGTGGTGGTGCCCAGCGGGTTGGACGGGTTGGTGATGAGGATCCCCTTGACGCGGATGCCGCTGCTCCGCGCGCTCTCGTAGGCCGACACCAGCGCCTCCTTGGTGAGCCGGAAGTCGTTGGAGCTGTGGCACTCGATCGGCAGCAGCTTGATTCCCGATCTCCAGCAGCAGTCGCGGTCGAAACTGTGATGAACACAAGCAGAAGAGCACATCGTTAGGCCTGGAGAAACAATAAGTCACAGCGTGCATGCATGCGTGCGTGCTTACGTGGCATTATCTTAGTCAATTGACCGTGCATGGGTCAAAGATGTTAACATGCACTAACTAGAAATCCTCGTGTGAATGCGGCTCGCTGCAGGACTAGCTTGCGTGATTCAACTTGAATACACTAACTCGGAAATTTGGATCCTACTTGAATTTGATCACGAAAACTGAAAAGCTGCCGTTTTGTGGGAGGGAAAGGCTAGGTATTTCTGGTTGACACTTTGAATAGTCTTATGGTCTTGCCAAAATGATTTCCCTGATTGTACTTTTGTCTACCTTTTGACCTGATTTCCAGTGTCTACGGTTGACTTTCTACAAAGCTCGAGACGTAGACATGAACCGAAGTTAATTGGATTGACAGGACTGTCGTCCAGTTGACGACGGAAGCATACCCTGGGTAGTATGGCGTGGGCACGAGGAAGGCCTCGCCAGGGTTGGCGAGGCAGAAGGCGAGCGTCTCCTGCGCGCCGGTGGCGCCGCCGCTCATCACGATGCGGTCCGGGTCAAACGTGGCCTTCCCTCCCCTCACCTGCCCCATGAACTGGGCCATTGCCTGCAACATCAGAATCACGTCGTATATTAGCCAACAATGATCTGTCGGGGACGCTGCTCCGTCGCTTTCGCAAACAGCTATCTTGTCATTAAACTCGGGTGTTAATTTTATCGAATTATACTACTGGTGCTAGTTTGTCTTATGTGTGCTTTGCTCACCTGTCTGAACTCCGGGAGGCCATGGTAGTCCTGGAAATTGGCGATCCGCTTGAACTGCGAGGCGCCCTCGGCCGTGCAAATGGATGCCTCCGGGTGGGCCTTGCTCCACTCCTCGATCAGGTCCAGCGAGAGCTGCAACATTTAGGACACATGAGCTTTCCATGAATAACCATGCTTAATGGAGCAAATGCCTGAACTTAGTATCATGGCACAGGTACGTACTTGGTTCTCGGCGAGGCCCATTTGGATGACACCGCCGCGGTTGTGCTGCAGGTCGAAGGGGTTCATGTCGTAGGCCTTCCACCCGTCGAAGTAGGAAGATTTCTCGCCGTGGCCGTCGCCGGTGGCCATCCTTGACAGAAGCTCAAGTTTGCTTGCCATCGATCGGTGTACTCCGGTTTCTGTGGAACAGGTAGTAGCTCGAAGGCTGGCTAAATTTTAATCTGGCTGAGGAGTGAGGAGAAGCACACAGGAGATAGCTAATCTAGCTGATTGAGCTGCTCGAACTGGCTAAGGAGATGGCCAAGTAAGCTGCGCTAAGTGCCTATTTATAGAGTTGCAGCTGTTGCCGCTGCCCTGGCGGGGTCAAGAGACAGCGGTTTGGCATATGCGCGCTTGGTTTGGGAAACTTCCATGAAGAGAGAACATGAAGAGGCTAGAGGTAGAGGCTGACGTATTCTTCAGGCTCCGTTTACCATCTCCGCCAGTACTCAAATGAGTAGTTGGCTAATTTAGTCGGGAGGAATATATGCGATCAGAGCGGTGCGACGTGACGACGGTCAGTCGTCTTCTCGTAAATTTACTACGCACAGGCACAGTAGCCGGTCGACGCGCCCACGTGGGAGCCGGAGAAAAATGGCGTCGCCGGTCGCATGCATACGGTTCGATCCTCCTTCCAGAGGGGGTTGCGCCGCGCCGGTGTTCGGAACGACGGCGACGGCACTATAACATTAGCAGCTCGGCAGAATTAACTTCACCGGTTGAGTTGGTCAAGATGTCAAAGTGCTAGCCGGCGGTGACATGGGCGTCGGCGTCGACGGCGGCTTAAGCTCGGGTTGAACGGGACACGGTGACTTCTTTCTGAGTCTGATTCAACCGCCGGTGTAATGCAGCCACAGGAATACGGGAGGTGCATGCGCTGCTTCCGTGGGAGTTAATTTTTCCGTGGAATGCCGGGTCACGTATTATATGCTCGCACGATCGAATTTGCCTCGAAACAGGCATGTACTAAGCTAGGCGACGATCTTACCCGGTCTCCTTCCGCGAGCTCAAGTACATGTCTTCTTCTTCCCTAAAAAGAAAGATGTTAAAAAGAAAGATCTTACCCGGTCAGGCGGCGGCGGACTGGATCCACACCGGCTAGTCTCGTCGGCTCGGATCGAATAAGGTGGCAGTCCTGGATCTTTCTAACACCAAGACGAAGATTTACTTGATGCAGTTCTTCATTGTATCGGTCGGATTGTCGAGTTCCGGAAGGCTCCGCCGGCGAACTCCATTGGGCAAACTAGCCTGGAGATTGACGGATCGGGTGTGATTCGGTCGCGCGCAGCCATGTTTTTTCTGACCGTTTGGTTTCAGAGGTAGCGTTGTGAAGCTCTGCAGTCTGTTGCCATCATGGATTTGTCTTTTGTTCTATGATGAAGTCAGAGTGCGGAGAATGGCAAGGAAGCCGAGATTTGAGGACTTGCAATGGTGGTTCCAGTCCTGGTGGGATGAGGGATTGGCTAGGTGATTCGTAACTTGGAACAGCAGCAATGGCAAGAGGGGGCGACAGCACAGGAGAAGTTCAGAGTCTAAACTTTCAGGGTGAAAACCCAAGGTCTGACCTTAATTGGTTGTGCCTGACAATTGTCTTGGTGAAGGCATTGTTTTTGCGAGGGTGGACTGTCTTCGGGGTGAAAACCTATGATCTATGATCAGGGCGACGACGGCGCTTGAGCACTGTTCCCTTCTTGGAGGCGTCGCTTTTGGAGTAGCTGGACTTCTGATACTGTTTTGGTGGGGTTAAGTCTGCTGTAACAAGGAATATATCACTGTAGCGGGACTTTTTTTCATAATTCTTCTTTTTATTCTGGGCTGTGTGCATCCGTGGGGCCGATAGGGCACGCATTGTTGCAGAGGCTGGGTGTAATTGGTATCATCTCGATATTAATATATACTCTTTATCTGAAAAAACTTCTTGGTCGATCTTTTTATTTGGCAAATGCACTATTCCTCCAATTTTGTCAAACAGGTGGCACCGTCGTCCTCAGTCTGCCTGCCAGCTTGTGTGCAAAATAAACCAAATCATTCAGGTGGTCGCACACCAACCGAACCGAATATGCACGGATGCACGCACAGCCCGGAGCGTTTTGGCCTTGTAGCGGCGTCATATAGATTTTTATTTCAGCTGGAGGATTATCGGTATGTACGTCGATCGAAGAGAAACTGATTGATTTCGCCACATGTACGTTCATATTGCTCAGGAGGTCGCAAAAGTAATTCCACTTTGACATGGAAGTCACAGAGGTAGCTAGATTCTTCATTTTCACGTGAGTGGAAAACTTGCCGACACAATTTCCTACCTTCCTTGTATGTGCTGGTGGCCAATACAAGTTGCAGCCAATTTGGGCACTGCGGTGACCACATTTTTGCCGCAACAAGCAAAGAAAATGTGCCAAAATATTATTGTGCACATGCATATTAGTGGAGGCCGGGACATTTTTTCCGAAGAAAAGGCAAAATTGCCTCAATTCATTGAATAGGGAGTTTGTGACAGTTATTGCCCACGGACATACAGGCCAACAGTAAAGCTTACTCTCCCGGCAATTACAAAAAACAAAGATTTAGTATCCGTTAAACAGAAAGACAAGCCTTGCTTTTAATACGCGAAAAAAATGACGGTTGTCATGGTGCTTTTTTTTTTTTTGAAGGGAGTTCGAGTACAAAGATCAACAACAACACGAATGCACCCACTCGAACAGAGGGAGGAAACACACACCACATGCCGAGATCGGAGCCACCACGCCGCACACCTCCTTCGAGCTCCAGCAGCACGCCGTCGGAGAAGAAGATGGCGAGCTTACCTCGCACCGAAGACGACGGCCTGGCCAAACATGTTGAAAAGCCGCATGATCAAATCATGTAATCATGAACTATTCACTTCAGATCAAATGCAGATAATTTGTTTGACAAAAGAAACATGTAAACGGGGTATTTTAATTCTTTGGTGCAACACTCAGCTAATTTATTTTTTGTAAAAAAAAATATCCACCATATCAAATCAAAATTTTGAATAATAGTTAACGAGACAAAAGAAACATGTAAACGGGATATTTTAATTCTTTGGTGCAACACTCAGCTAATTTATTTTTTGTAAAAAAAAATTTATCCACCATATCAAATCAGAATTTTGAATAATAGTTAACCAACTCTTAATTCTCCTAATTGACGATATGGTCGCATTTTTTCAATAAACCGAATGTCCTACAAGAACTAAAATGAACTTCAAACAAATCATGAACTATTCACTTCAGATCAGAAGAATGTGTTCGACATGACCAATTGTCAAACGACTATATTCATAAATAAGTTTACCATTACTCTTTGTAATAAAATTCAAAAGAGATAATATTTTTTTTAAGAACGACCTTCAACCATTATCTCAAATTTAAGAACGACCTTCAACCATGATTATTTCGAATACAAATAAAAAACTATCTCCCACCCATGTTTAAAATTCTAAAATTTCTCCCCAATTGACAATGTGGTTTAAAAAATCTGTAATTAAAATGCAGATGGATTTTCCCCATATTTTTACGAAATGCAAAAATAAAAATGGACTCCAACAGACCATAACTAATTTTTATATTAAAGCAGAAGAATTTGTTTGCCATATCAGAGTGTTCGACACAAATAAACCTTCCTGACCTTTCGAACATTGGTTATACCGCGTCTACGCCTGTAATTTTGCAACTGTATTTCTCTACAGTAATTCGATGCTAACGACCCGACATCCTAAATATGTACGACCGTATTATTTTTGCCTCGCGCAATTTTATTAGGCTATTAGAACAGCCCAAAAATAGATAGAAAATCCATGTAGGCTCTTACTATTATTAAGAAACGTCCCAATTGTTTTCTAAAATTATAGAATTTTCTGGACTACATTTGCAAGCAAGAGAAAGATTTGGTATTTTAGAAAAATTCTTGCTTATTTAAAATGCGGAAATTTGTGAATGCATCTAGACATGATTCTTATGAGTGGTTACGCTAACTAAATTGACGCTAGGGACGCGGCGTGTCAATTTTTTCGTTTTTTCCCAGTTTTTAAACCTTTACTTACGCTTTTTCAATTTTTAAAACCTTTTTAAGACTTTTCGATAGAATTTTTTGGCCTTTTATATTTGTGTGCAAAATTACCAACCGCGGAATGAAATCACCTCTTGAATCGACCAATTCTTATATATGATGGCATCGACAAGGCTTCTATTATTTATTTCCTAACGTTCTCTTTCATATCCACTGCCTATTCAATTATCTTAAAAATAGGCATACGGGTGTTTATAGGAATGAGTGTGTGCGCGTGTATATGAGCAACTGCGTTATACTGTGTTTCGAAAAGAAAAAAAACGCATACGGGTCGCCACTTTGCCAGGTGGGCATGAGCCCAGTTTTTTGTGTAATGTCAATGCCACTTGTAATCCACTCGATCCTGCTACACGTACGCTTACATCGAGTTATCCTTGGTTCTGGAACGACATCCATATCCGTTTGCAAGTCAACAGCTGGCATGGCATGCTGATCTGAGTGAACTGATCTACCAGCTCACGCCGCGTGATTGACGCGCTGGGCGCTGGCCATGACAAGTCGATATCGATCTCTGCTGCCGTCGTGACGAACACCCCAAAACCACCGCGAATTAAAAAGCAAGAGAGAGAGAGAGATCGACAGCTGCCGACGTACGGACGCTTGTACGTCGGTCACACCGTGTGAAACCGTGAAGTACGTGGCGCCGAGAGGCGCAGCTTAGCCTGTCGAGCGTCCATGTACTACACTACTGAGGCACTGACACACACAAGTCTTGGAAGCATGCGTCAAGAAGGTCGATTCATTTCTCTCTCTAGCTAGCTCGTGCGTGTGAACCGGGAAGACGACACTTGTCGTCGTCGTCGATGGAACGGCAAGTCAAGCTCGCTGCAGTTACTTGCACACAGTCTTGGTGCGCATGCAGTGCAGACTGTGGACGGCTTCGAAGGAGCCTAGTCTGATCGGGGATTCGGGGCCGATCTTTATGCAGAGCCAGCGATGACTAACGTGGCGGCACATGTACTTCCTTCGTAGACCATGCATGGATCTCCCACGTTCAGCAGATGGACGTCGTGCGTGCGTGCGTGCGTGTGGTTGGTCGCCTCTTCTGGCTGGATTGACCATCCATCGTGTGGTCAAGTTTCGGACGCGTGTGTACATACACGTGCCGTCAACATCTGCGCATGCATGGATGCTCGCTCGACCGAAAGGAGCCCGACCAACAAGATCGTGCTCATTAGCTAAACACAGCCGACAAGAGTACAAGATGCAGTAGACTCCTTTGACAAGACAACAGTGGTGGTGCAGATTGAGTTTTGACCATGAACCGCACCGTACGTGCATGTGCATCACTGCTTGCGCATGGCCGAACCTTTGGGTCCAAGGAACCGCAAAGGGGAAGAAGAAGTTAAGGTGAAACGGTATGCCACTTTGTCGGCTTTTTTCTAGGTCCAAACAGACATATTGTACTTTGTCTATACTTTTCTCGGGTCCAAACAATGGATGGTAACCAGATTTTTTAGGACAGCTCACAGCTGCGACGATTCATGGATCAAGAGAACTGGTACAAGAGACCAATGCTGGATCAATTACGCAAAAGTAAGCTAAAAGTCTACAAACAGACAAGCTAGATATCTAAACTAGGTCTACAATATCATCTTGTCGCCGTGTATGGGCCAGCCCAGGAAGTGGCTAAGACCTCTTTTCTCTGTGATATGGTAAACTTGGCAAAAGATAACCCGTACCCTTTGCTCATTGGTGGGGATTTTAATTTGCTAAGGTTTCCATTCGAGAAAAATAGGGGTCGGTTCGACAACCGTTGGCCTCTTTTGTTCAACGCAGTCATTGACAGATTGAACCTAAGAGAGATAACGATGGTGGAGAGACAGTTCACTTGGGCTAACTCCCTGCCTGAACCAACATACGAGAAACTAGACCGTGTACTGATGGACTCTGAATGGGAAGATAGGTTCCCGTTGGTGTCGGTACGGGCTCTAGAACGTATTGAGAGTTTGTCGGACCATGCTCCCATTCTATTGACCACAGGAGTGCCTAGATTGCAGTGTAAACCACGGTTCAAGTTTGAGCTTGGTTGGTTACACCGCGAGGGATTCCACGAGATGGTTAAAAGAACATGGGAATTACCGGTTGCGGGTGAAACGCCTATCCAGCGGTGCAACAACAAGATACGTGCTTTATGTACTCACCTCGTTGGTTGGGCTCGTCATACCACCGGTTTACTTAAAAAAGAAAAAGTGCGACTTTCCTCGATAATCGATGCTCTAGAAGCATTAGCAGAAGTTCGGTTACTGTCCGCGCAAGAAATTGAGCTAAAGAGCCAATCTAATGCACAGATAGCGAAACTTCTGCGAGAGGAGGAGCTAAAATGGTATCAACGTTCCAAGTCTCAATTCATTCTAGAAGGAGACTCGAATACTCGCTATTTCCATAGCATTGCCAATGGCAGACACATGAAAAAACGTATTCATTCTCTGGTCCAGGATGAAGGAACGATTGAGGGCCATGAACAGCTAGAGACGTACATTACAAAGTATTATAAAGATCTGTTCGGTGCTCCAGAGGAAGGAAATTTCTCCTTGGACGAGTCTCGAACAGCGGACATACCCCAGGTTTCAGTAGAGGAAAATAGACTTCTTACTAAACCCTATTCAGAGGAGGAAGTGAGAAAGGCGGTTTTCCAAATGAAACATAATACGGCTCCTGGTCCTGACGGCTTCCTGGCTGAGTTTTATCAGAACTTTTGGGATGTTATCAAGTCCGATTTGCTCCAGTTGTTCGCTTGTCTTCACAGAGGACAATTAGAGTTGTTTCATCTCAATTTTGGTGAAATAATTTTGTTACCTAAGGTCAACGAGGCAGAAAGGATCCAACAGTTTAGACCTATATGCCTCCTTAACGTTAGTTTTAAAATATTCACCAAAGTGGTGACGATTCGACTGAACACCGTGGCAGATCATGTGGTTCGTCTGTCTCAGACGGCTTTTATGAAAGGCTGCAACATTCTTGATGGAGTCACGGTCCTACATGAAACGGTCCATGAACTACATAGGAAAAAGTTGAACGGGGTAATTCTTAAAATTGATTTTGAGAAAGCTTATGATAAAATTAAGTGGTCTTTCATCCAGCAGACCCTCAGAATGAAAGGTTTTTCTTCAGAGTGGCGCGCGTTAATCAATTCTTTTGTTTCCGGAGGAAGTGTAGCCATTAAGGTCAATGATGACACTGACAAATACTTCCAAACAAAAAAAATGTCTCAGACAGGGTGATCCGCTTTCGCCAATACTATTCAATATAGTGGCGGATATGTTGGCTATCTTGATTGAACGCGCTAAAACTGAGGGTCAGATTGAAGGAGTGATCCCCATCTTGTCGATGGTGGATTATCGATTCTTCAATATGCCGACGATACAATTCTTTTTATGGAGCATGATATCGAAAAAGCTCGTAACCTTAAGTTGATTTTGTCAGCTTTCGAGCAACTTTCGGGTCTTAAGATAAACTTCCATAAAAGTGAATTGTTTTGCTTTGGCGAGGCCCAACAGGAAGCCGCCTTGTATGCTGAGCTTTTTGGCTGCGAGCAAGGTCAATTTCCTATCAACTATTTGGGCATTCCGATTCATTATCGGAGGCTTACAAATGCTGAATGGAAAAGGGTGGAGGAAAGGCTTCAATTACGTTTAAATAGCTGGAAAGGCAAACTCCTATCCTTGAGTGGAAGATTGGTTCTCATAAACTCGGTACTAACAAACATGGTACTGTATATGATTTCATTCTTCCAACTGCCTAAAGGGGTCTTAAAACGATTGGATTATTTCCGATCTAGATTCTTCTGGCAAGGGGATAGTGAGAAGAAAAAATATCGACTGACTAAATGGAGTGTGGTTTGCTGCCCTAAAGACCAAGGAGGGCTCGGAGTTCATGACCTTGAGGTCAAGAACAGAGCGCTACTAGGCAAGTGGCTATTTAAACTTCTATCTGAAGATGGAGTTTGGCAAACCCTCCTTAGGAGAAAATATGTTGGAGATCAAGCTGTCTCCCAGGTTCTTTGGAAACCTGGTGATTCACACTTCTGGGCGGGCCTCATGGCTACAAAGAAGTTCTTTTTTCCACATGGATCTTTCTCAATTAGGGATGGATCGGAAATTCGTTTCTGGGAGGATATTTGGCTAGGACAATCTACCCTCAAAGAACAATACCCGGCTCTATATTCTATTGTTCGAAACAAAAGTGACACGATCGCGAAGGTGTTGGGTTCTTCCCACCAAATGTTTCGTTCAGAAGAAGTTTACTTGGAACAAGACAAGCATCTTGGAATGCTTTGCTCATTCAATTGGATTCAATTGAATCTCTCAAAGAACGGCACATTCTCGGTTGATTCTATGTATAGAGCACTTATTCTACCCGAAATTTCAGTCGATAGTTCTAATAATAACAAAATTTGGAAGATGAAGATACCACTAAAAACTAAAGTGTTTGCGTGGTATCTACGTCGAGGAGTAATCCTCACCAAAGATAACCTTGCCAAACACAATTGGCACGGAAGTAAAAAGTGTGTTTTTTGTCATCATGACGAGACCATTACGCACTTATTCTTTCAGTGCGAGTTCGCTAGGTCTATATGGTCAGCCATCCAGATAGGTTCTACCTTACATACACCTAGTTCTGTTGCCAACATTTTTGGCAATTGGTTAAATGGAGTGGATCCTAGGTTCAAACTATTCAGTAGGGTGGGAGCGATTGCTGTTCTTTGGTCGCTATGGCTATGTAGAAATGACAAGGTTTTTAATGATAAAAATGCTTCTCTTATGCAGGTTATTTACCGGTGCACAGCGACGTTACGAGCATGGTCACCCCTGCGGCGTGTGGAGCACCGAGACTTATTTTTGGAGGTAGCGTCGAGACTGGAGGCTGCGGCCAAGGAATTATTTTCCCGGCATGGGTGGCAACATAGACTCCGGATAGACCTACCAACTTCTTAGGCGGATCTACAATTTCTCATTTTGATATGTAATTCGCCTTTTTATCTTTTACTTAACGACTTGAGTGATGCTGAACTGGTGGCTGTGTGCATCTTAGTTATGCAGAGGCCGGGTGTAATGATTAAACCTTTTAAGTAATAAAATCCCTTTATCAAAAAAAAAGTCTACAATATCGTCAAACAACAAAAAACACCACCAACTGCCGACAAATCATGATACAAGACACTAACACCATCAGTTGCAGCTCCACCATCCACGAAGCCTCAGAACGCGACGATTCTGATTTTACTGCAACAACACCTCTAGAGTACTTTGAATACCACATCACAAGCTTATCCCACCACAACCATGCCCGCCAAATCAACTGACAACCCCAAGGTAAATGTCCAAACGGGAGCATAACTGAGTCTTCTAGACACTGAAAGAATTGAAAGAACGACAAGCCAGGTGATGTAACCAAAAGATCATGTGTCCAAAATAATAATTCCAACAAACTAACAACATCGAGGATGCTAACATTGAGGATTTGTCAAGTTATATCTTACTTTTCACCTGGAGATAAGATCCCTAGGTTTGGGTGAGGTGCTAGTTGTCCTTGGTGCATGCCACCTCCAATTAAACCTATAAATCTCACTACACTACTCGGCTCCTCAGCCAGTGTACCCACACCCAAGGCAGCTTATCTCCACCGTTGTTTTGCCTCCAAACAGTGAAATTCTCTCACCGCCCTTTTCACCCCGGCCGTTGGATGGTAATTTTTTTTGTTTTCTACTCACTACCGGACACGGAAGGTCAATGACATGTGGGGTAATCAGCTGGTAGGGCCCAGGTGCAGCACGTCGTCCGCGTCGCCCTATCTTTTTCCACGCTTGGGCCAACGCGCCGCGAGCACCCAATCCGCCCGAGGGTAAACCCTAGCCCCCAATCTCCATTCACGCCTCGGGCCCCGCGCCCTCCTTCTCCTCTCCTCTCTTCCCCGCGCCACCGCCATGGCCTGCTCCTCCTTCTCCTCTTCCCTCCAGCTCCTTCTCCTCTTACCCTAGAGCCCAATCGTGCTCCGTCCTCCTCCCCCAATCCCCTTTCGTCTTCTCCAGATCGCGGCCACGACGCCGCCGCCTCTCTCGCGCGACTCCTCCTCGACCTCGCCATCACCGACGAGGAGAACGGCGGGCGTCGCGGGAGGAGAGGAGCACATCGGCTGAGTCGGTCGGTGCGGGTGAGGCCGAGGACGCGTCCACGTGCAGGGAGAGCAAAAAAGACTGCGCACCCCGTGCCCTCACCCGCCGGCTTCGGTTTCTCCTCTTCCCTCATCCTCCGGTGCAAGGACGCGGTCCTCGACGGCCGAGCTCAGAGCTTTGGGCATGCGGTGGCTCCCCGGCGGCTGCAGCAAGGCGAGCCCGTGGGGGGGCGCGGTTGTCGGCGGCGGAACTCGCAGCGCCGGGTACGAGGCGGCTCCCGGCGGCTGCAGCAAGGCGAGCGTGAGAGGGGGCGCGGTTGGACTGGACCTCGCGGTTGTCGGCGGCCAGGCGCCCGCTCGATCTGGGATGGCGAGGATGAGGTTGGCGGCTACAGCAAAGCGAGGACACGGTCGTCGGTGGCGAGCACGCGTGAGGAAACCCTAGGCACAACGCCGACATGCAGCTGCTGAGGGCGGCCGAGATGATGCGGGTTGCTTCTGCTGCTGCAGGCACAATGCCGATGTGCAGCTGCCGGCCAACTGCCCAACTTGCTGCTGCCGGTGAGGTCTCTCTCCTCCTCTTTATTCTTCTCTGATTTGACAATATTTCTTCCGTACTTCTTGAGTTGTCTTAGCAACTCATTCTCTGGTTCGTCTTGCTCAGATTGAAGTATATCTGATGACACAATAAAATTCTCCATTTCATCTTAGGAAACGAATTGACTGAACCAAAAATTTGGAATATGATGAGTTGCATGCCCTTGTTGTCAGCTTTCATGACTACCAAGTTCTTGATTCAGGTGATATGTTCTCCATCTCACAGGTTCAGTTCGCTGCTTCTCCATGGATTTAGTGTTCACTAATTTGTTCCGGCTTTCTTCTGTTGTCAATAATAGGTAATAGTTCCTTTCCAATTCTTGCAGCCAAGCAGCACTAAGCCCATGTTTGTTAGGGTACAAAAATGTTGATGCCAGTCTTCAATGGCAGCATACATGGCCGTGCTGAGCGGCCTCTCTCCACATCGATGTGATACTTGGTGGTGCTTCAATCTGTGGATTCTGAAGGAACCTATAATGGTTGTATCTCTCTCCTGTCTCCCCTTTGTCCCCTTAATTTGTTTGTGCAATGAATGTTAGATTTGGACAGTGATGATTTGCTTCTGCAAATATTTATTTACTATTTCTATTGTTGTCATTTGTTTTAGAACTATGATTCCATTCCTCTTTAGTTTCCAACTCCAGTTTAGTTCTTCTGTTTATTTATTTTCTGCTCACCCGGAGGGAATCCAAGTGAGAGGTGTTCCACTGTTGCTGATGTTGTAATAGTTTTCGATCTAAACCATGCGCAGGCCTCTCATTGACATCAAGTGCAAAAAGAAGGCCCTGAGGAAGATCCACAAAGCCGAGAGGGAGAAGCATAAGTGTGATCTGCTGAATGATCTCTTTCGGCCATTGTGGGGTGCTACCTTCGATTTACTGCAGTTCTGCGGTTGTGGGATGCTACCTTTGATTTACTACAGTTAACAATGTAA
Organism: Poa pratensis; assembly: GCA_947311845.1. Classification (NCBI taxonomy): domain Eukaryota; kingdom Viridiplantae; phylum Streptophyta; class Magnoliopsida; order Poales; family Poaceae; genus Poa; species Poa pratensis. Next base: position 49,092,683 of record CAMZMU010000046.1, read on the forward strand.
GTGATTCACTGTTATGTTAATTAGGAGCCTCTGTTAAATAGTTAGACATGTTAATTAGTAAGATAAATATGTTGTAGTGGTGAATGCATATTAGTAAACGATCAGAAACATATATTGTAGTAACTAGGAGACACTGTTAATTACTTAAACAAAAGAAAAATAGATAGTTAAATATGTGTAGGATTACAGATTTGTTGTTGCTGCTGGGTATGCATGTTGAATTGTTGATTATTAATGGTTGCTCTGCTTGATGTGCTTGCCGGCTGCTGCTGCTGCTTTATTTTGAGTAATTGAACATTTATGTTCCTGCTGGCTGCGATTGCTGATTGGCTTGCCGATGTTTCTGCTGCTCTATTTTGTATGCCTTTTTCAATTGCCGATGCTGCTCTATTCTGCTTGTTGTGCTACTGCTTGCGTTATCATTTACTCAATGATGCATTGATGCTATTACGTATCCCCTCATCTCATCTACCAGGCTGCTGTTTGATTTGTTCTGAATGCCCGCATCTATGAAATTCTATTTGATTTGTCCATTAACAAGCTGCTTGATTATTTTGATCCAGCTTTCGTGGTCTGACCTGTGTGTATTATTATCCCAATGTAGCAGGGCATGTGTGGCATCCTCATTGACTGGCTCGTCAAGGTCACCGATGAGTTATATATGAAGAAGGAGGTGTGTGTCCGTCTCTTGCTTGCTTCGTTTGTGCTAGATCTTGCAACTGGTTGAGCTAGAATGTTGATTTGTTTTCTTGTGGGCATGTGTAGCTTATGTTCTGAAAAATTATGACAGTTTCGGTTATTGCTAGCTACATGAAGGAGGTGTGTGTCCGTCTCTTGCTTGCTTCGTTTGTGCTAGATCTTGCAACTGGTTGAGCTAGATTGCTGATTTGTTTTCTTGTGGGCGTGTGTAGCTTATGTTCTGACAAATTATGACAGTTTCGGATATTGCTAGCTACATGAAGGAGGTGTGTGTCAGTCTCTTTCTTGCTTTATTTGTGCTAGATCTCGCAACTGCTTGACCTAGAATGCTGATTTGTGTTCTTCTGGTCATGTGTAGCTTATGTTCTGACATTGTTCTAGACGCATGTTTGATTAGTTCTTCCTTCCTACGGAAGTCTCGGCTCGTAGGTCACGAGATCCAGCGGTGGCGACAATGTCCTCCTACCTCGAACGGGGTATGTCCTTGCGAGCGACCTCACTTTCTCAAAACCCATATGCAGATATACCAAATCCTTCTTGTCTTCTCTTTAGTTTTTGTGCAATCGCTGATTTGGTTATGCTCGGTTCCTATGTCATGTGCTTGATGACTTGATATTGCACTTTATATAGTGGTTTGGTGGCCGATTCGAATGCTAAATGACAGGTGTACTCATGTAGATTTGGGGATTATTTCAGTACGCAGGTTAAATGTCGAGCTTTTGCTCTATCTTCTCAGTGCAGTTAGCCAGTTAACATACGTAGTCTCAAATGTGGCATGGCGTATCAGACATGGATATCTAATTATAATCTCTACAAGATCTCATGGCACTGTTGGTTTAGTATTTCTGTGAACGTTGGGTATCCATCTCAGCAGTATGTGTATATACAGAAGTGTATTGTCGCTCATGATTTTATCTATGTAGGGGGAAATATGGTACATTGCATTGTGCAATGTTTGCAAATTTTACTAAATATGTACTGGATACCCAGATCAGGTTCAGATATCTTTTATTTTCGATGCCATTTTATTTTAGGCTTTGGTTAGCTGAAAGATGATACTTCACATATATGTTCTGAAGTTAAGAGCTCCTAATAATTGGTTTTCCCCTTTGCATCTGCTATTTCAGTAAAAACTTTACTGTACTACAGTTGGCTAAAATTTTCTCTTGTATTAGATTTGAGAAGAAGGCCAGTCAGATTCTACTTTGTTTATTCCATAAAAAAGGAGCAATAAGTTACTGAACTGTCGAGGTATTGGTAACGCGGAACTACTATATGGATTCATACGTACCGTAGAGGAGGTGGGGAAGAACGTGGAGGGTTCCAGTGACGGGATTGCACACACGATTTTACCTAGCTTAGATCTCACGACGGTGGCGAGATCCTACGTGCTGCTATAATTCACTCAAGGCAAATATGTGTACAGGTTACAATAAGGTTGTATGCGTGCCCTAAGGCTGCTGGAAGGCTAGCTTATAAAGGCGCCAAGTCTTCCCTACAAGGAAAGCCTTAACCGACATAGATCATGAGTCCTAGACTAACACGATAACAAACCCTAACTTGCTCCCTAAGGCGAATGCAGTCTGGCCTTCGTCTTGGACTTCACTAAGCCAGCGCAGGGCTTATCCTTGCGCCTAAGCCCATGAGGCCTTCTCCATTAAGCCCTCCGGCTTTATCTGATGGGCCTCCTTGGTGGGCCTGGTTTTATCCACCGTGGCAGGTATACCCGTTCGGCATAACCTCCATAGTAGTCCCCGGAAAGGTTTAAGTTCTTCGTTTGCCGTCTTTGTGAAACACGGGCTTTCGCCTTTGCGCAAGGCGGACAGAAGAGCTTGGAGCATTCCAAAATGAGACGTTCAGTCTGCCTTAAGGATTAAGCCGAACTCTCCTGCACTTTGAACAATCTGGCAGAAAGATTCTGTCAGCGCCGAGTCTTGTCATGACGTCATTGCAGTCAAAGCCAGTCCACGACAGTTTGGATAAGCAAAGAGACGTTGTGACGCCATTACTGCTATTTTTCCGCACACGATCTCCGAGGCGTGCGGGAGAAGATGCCCACTATCTGACCGTTGCGGGACGCGTGGCGAAAATCGCGCGGACGTTATCCCACCGCACTAATCGCGGCGCACCGCCCCCATAAAAGGGAACTAATTTTCTCCATCTGGTTCATTTCCTGTTCATCGTTCTCCTCGCGCCCGTCCCATCTAAACTCCGGCGAGCTCCACCACCCCGCTTGCACACTCATCGATGGAGAGCTCCGATGCGACCGCGAGCAGCAGCAGCGGCGGCGGCGTCGTCGGCGGCGGGACAAGATTCGGCGGCGAGGGATCGGGCACCATGGATGCATCCACTCCTCGCGCGGCAGCGGCAGCAAGCTCCGCGACCGTCTCGCCGAAGCGGAGAGAAATGCCCAGCCCTCCGACGAGGGCGACGCGGCGGAGGCAGGGGAGGAGGGAGAGAGGCATCGTCCCGCAACTGGGCTGCCTCCACCATCACCGAAGCGGATCTTCTGAAGCTGCAGAAGGAGGGCATCCTCCCATCCAAGGAGGATGCCACTGGCGGTCGGCGTACGGCCACCCTGCTCCAGATCCCGCCGGCGATGAACGAGTGCTCCTCGTCTCACATCTCCTCCGCGGTTTGTCTTTGCCTCCGCATCCTTTCTTCCAATCTGTCTTAGACTACTATGGCCTTCAGCCTCATAGCGTAGGCCCCAATAGCATCTTGTACATAGCTGGTTTTATGGCCTTATTCGAAGGATATTTAGGCATAGAACCTAGCTTAGAATTCTTCAAGTACTGCTTTACTTGCAAACGCCAAACAGAGAAGGAAGAACTGCTTTCCTTAGGAACAGTTAGCATCAACCTTCGTAGAGGTAGAGACTGGTATCCTAAGGCGCCAAAAATAGACTCTATTAAAGGCTGGAACAGCTCCTTCTTCTACTGCAAAGACATGGCGCCCGTAGGCAAAGACATAGGACTTCCTCGCTTTTCTCCTTTGCCTGCGGAGCCCCGCCTTTCTTGGGGCGAGAAACCACTGAAGGTCCTTCCTGACAACCTCCGTCGCATGCAAAGGCGGATTGAGTACTTGACAAAGACTGTTGTGCCCAAACTCACGGGCGCAGACACCATCTATGTTGGTTGTCAAGGCGAATCCAGCCTTTGAAGGATCGCAAGGGCCTCTTATGCCACTACACGGACCAGAAGACGGATCCTCTCCGTGTTAGTGAGAGCGACCTCACGCACGATGCCCTCATGTATCGCTTTAAGAGGATTGCCAAGGAAAGGATCAGCTTGCAGAGCAGCGTCCTATGTACACAGCCGCCAACCCGGCTCCCACGGTAAGGCATTTACCGTCACTTTGTTTTTATACTTCCACGATGTTTGCCTTACTAAACCACTTTTGTTTCAGCTCGCCCTTTTGCCAGATAATCTGCTGGCTCCTTTGTTTCACGTGCCTGAAGCGGCACCCGAGCCCCCAAAGACTCGGAAACGAAAGGCTTCAGGAGCTTCTGCAGCAACTTCAGCAGCAGAAAGGCGGAAACGTGAGAAAGCCATTCCTGCTAATGCCGAAGTGCTCGACATTGAGGACGATGAAGGATGCGGCCTTCAACGCTCCAGTGCAGAAGTAAGCCGAATCTCAATTTCTGTAGTAAGGCGAACAGTGTCTATGAATGTTATCTCATTTTGTATATGATTCGCAGGATCAAGCCAACTGCGCCTCTCAAGAGGAAGAAAGTACTTCTTCCAAGCAAAAGAAGGCTGAGCCTTCTCCGGCTGTCGCTCCCCCCACCCCCTCCGTTCAGCAAGAGACAGCCCCAGGCCCATCTGAAGATCAACATATAGATCTAGACCCGCCGTCTTACCTGATAAGACGGAAACTGAAAAGTTGGCCAGGGCTGCCGCTGCTGGGAAGGCGGCAGTAATTCAGTCAGAAGAGCCGAACGAGCCCATTACTCGGGAGGCTATCCGCAACATGGTGAAGCAAGAGCTCTTTGACGACGAGGGGTATATCTTACCCAACATCGCCGCCATGCTTGCCGATGAGAAGGAGCGCAACGAGCCGCCTCCGAAGCTAAGGCCAGTTGGTCAGACATTGACCATCTTGAATCTGGAAGACAATTGTGACGAGCTGTACGTCACAATGAAGAAGAGCTACAAAGCCTTGAAGGCCATGATGCAGGTAAATATTCCGTCTTTATGTACATACTAGTCCCCGGGCATTACGTTGTGCTTTGACTAAGCCGACGTAATGGCCTTTCTTTCATGTTGATAAAGACTCAGTCCCCAAGCCCCTTGTAGCTATACTTATTGTCTTTACCTTTGTTACTACTACTGCCCTTGCCTTAGCAGAGCAGCGAGCAACTTACATGCGATCTATGGTACTCACTGAGTAACCAAAGGCAAGTGCTCAAGCAAGCCGTCGCCGAAAATAAGGCGAACGAAGGTAAATGTTCTTTCACATGCGTTGTGAGTTTAATTCGTTTTAAGGCATAAGATGCTCAACACATGCAATGTGTTTTTGCACAGCTGTTGTGGCGAAGGCGAAACAGATCGTCAGCGAGACTGGCGATATAGAAGTTGTGAGGCGGGAAAATGCCGCCTTGTTTAAGCAGCTGGAGGAGAACCGAAAGACGGCCGAGGCCAATCTTAAAGCCGTCCAAGACAGCGCCGCTGCAGAGCAAGACAAACTGAAGGCAGAACTTCTGAAACTGCAGCGACAGGCTGAAAAGGATGGGCTCCTAATCCAGAGCTTACAAGGTCGACTTGAACGCCGAGCTGACGAGAGCACCGCCATTGACGAGAAACTGCTAAGTAAGCTTCTCTTCTTTCTTTCACTTCTGCCTTTATTTCATTTTTCGCCTTTATTCACTCTCGCCTTATACTTATACTTATTCCGTTCCCCTTTCCACAGTTCCAGCTGGGTTTGGGGAAAGGCTTACCTCTGAGACGCGTCTGGAGCTGATCTTGGAGTGCGGCGAAATTGTGTCAGGGCTGTACAATGCGGGAAGAGACGTTGTCGCCAACATCTTCCCAAAACAACTGCCCCAAGTGACAAACACCAGCAACCTGCTGCCACTTCTTCAGAACTGCGTCCCAGAGGTGATGGAACGTCTTCGCTCAGTAGCTAGAGGCGGAGCAAAACTTGCTCTAGGACTTGTTCGCGGCCACTACCCCGAGGTCAACATGTGGCGCGTTATCAAGTGTTTCCCAGCCAAGGACAGAGACGACAAAGTGCTCGTCAAAGAAAAGGTCTATGCCTCTGTCTCTGGCTTTGCCTCAGCCGTTGCTGAAATGGTAGACTTGTCTATCTTCTTCTCCAAGAGGCCTGTGCCTCCTCGCCCTGACGATGTGTCTGATGACGAAGCCGAGCCACCCACAACTGGTAATGGCGACGAGTCAGAAGACGAAGATGAAGGAGAAGAAGAAGGCGAGTCTGAAGCTGCGATGGATACATCCAAGTCCCCTGTGCGTTCGAGTAGACTAGAAGCGGATGAGGCTAATTAACACATGTAGCGATCAAGTGTGTTAACTGAATTTATCTAATTGCTATGAATGGGGTTCGTTTCAATTGGTGTGCAGAGACATAAACTGAAGTAAATGGCAATTGCTAATCATATTTATCACCTGGTTGCAGGCTGTGGCATCGCATTTTCCAATTTATGTCCCTTATGTTCTTCATAAATTTACTTGCAGTTATAAATTTACGACAATTTTAAATATCCTCCCAACTGCATCATTTAATCTAAATTTACTTGCAGTTTTAAATATCAACGGTCATGTATTAGCTACATGACTAGCTACTCATGTCCTGAATATATTTTTTTCTCCTTTTGTAGGAACAAAAGCTGTTGGTCCTAATGTTTTATTAATTGGAAGGAATAATACTGGAAACCTCCACTGCATATTCTTGAAATTAAGTGTCATGTACATGCTCAACAGTTCTGATTGGAGTAGGTAAGTGTATCATTTTTTTTATATTTGCTTGCAGTTTCAAATATCTGGCAAGTGCTCGGCTCAGCGCCCATGTATTCTTTGCTTGCAGTTTTAAATTATTATTGGGCCGAAAATTGTTCTTCATGCGTTTATATACAACACCGTTTTTCTGTTCTTTTTGCATTAGCAGCTTTGTGTTGTTCATGAAAATGCATGATCTCTAATGCAGTTTTGTGACTAGCAGGCGTGGTTCAGCAGTATACCTCATACGCAATTCGTTGATGACAGCGTAGGGAACAATTGGACTGTCAATTACGCTAAATTACTAGAAGCATCTTACAGCTAAAAAGTTGCAGTGTATAATCATTCAGGTTAAGAACCTTGGCTTATTTCTACCATTTTATTCGGCAGGCCTGCCGTGCAGTTTGGTACCATTTCACTAACCAAGGTTTCTTATTTGTTAGGTAATATCGTAGCTTTCAAATATTTGGTAGTTCAACTTTCACTTAATTATAGCTATTTGGAGCAATAATGCTTAATCGACTTGTTTATTATGATTACTTATACTGCTATTTGGAGCAAAAATTCTTAATCGACTTGTGTATTGCACTTGATTAGGCGACCAGTCGTATGATCAAGTGATAATAGCACATATGATCGTTTATCACCTGACATAGCACTTGATAGCATCATGTTTAGTGATAATAGACATATTATCATTTCTCTGTCTCTCTGCTTCTATATTATGTACATTTCAGTGCTCATATCTGAGATAAATCTTCTCATTGTTTTGCGATGTCTGTGTAGGTGATCCCTGCACCTTTTTTCAGTCCAAGGACTAATTACTTTTTTGTTGATTTGTTCTTGCAGTTAGTAAATGGTTGAGAGAAGTTAATCATTTCAGTATAAGGATTTTCTATCTTTTGGTGAAACTCTGGTTGCAAGAACTGTTCGGCAGGGCAGTACATAATTTGACGGTCAGATCCTCGCTATTGTGATGACGTACTCCTGGAAAGCACCTCTTGACCTTGCGAAGATGGTTGTTTTTTGTTATCTCTTTCTTCTGGAGAGTTAGGAGATTCACTGCTAGGTAACTCATCAGTTTTATCCTGGAAAGCATCTATTCATTATCATGTGACAAACATAAAGAGTACTCTGTTAATTTGCTAGAGAGAATATATAAAAAAATATATTTAACTGGCTAGAGAGAAGATATTTCAAACATAAAAAATATATAAAAAATATATTTAATGATACTAGGGATGATAGGAACTTGATATTGTTTGAAATATCTTCAGTTTGACACTGCCCAAACTGCCGAAACTGACAGTGCCCAATTATGCATTGTTTGAAATAACTGGCTTGACTCCATGACTGCCCAAAGTGATCAGTACTCTATCTATTTGCAATGCATAGTGCTACACCTATTCAGAATGTACTCAATGTATTTACACATATACTTGGAGTAGTTGTATTAATCTGAAAACAGAACTACTCCACTTCTAGCTGAAAGTGCATTGAACTACCCCATGTATTTGCACCAATACTGAGAGTAACATGTATTGTGTGCACCTTAATACAGAGGAAGTTGTTGTCTCTGTATGGTTCAGCTTCTAGCTGAAAGTGCATCGAGCCTTTTTGTTACAGTTCCTGTAAGTCTTCAGCTTTTTCTTCCTGAAAGTGTATTTTTCTTATTGGTGCAAGTGCAAATAATATTGTCAAGATGCAAGCATTTTTCTTATTCATACACAATTACTATGCATCCCAGATTTACATACAAGAATATTCACGAATTATTCATTGTATGAGTACAATTCATTCATTTGCATACTTTCAAAATTGCTCTGAAAATCTTGTGAACTGGGGACTAAGCAGGTCTGCGGCGGGACTGGAGATCGAGCAGGTCCATGCCAGGCCCTCCTTCAAGCTTTTACATGCCTTCACCACCAACCACCGCGAGAGATGGTGATCAAGCAGGTCCGTGGTGGAGCTGGTGATTGTGCATGGGAGAGGAGGAGGACACAGTGAGCTCCACGGCGCAACAGCCGGACGAAGAGGCACGTGAGCTTCTTCTTCATGAGCTCTTTTGAGAAATGATGGTCGACAACTCCAGTCTCTCATCTTTGTGACCATTATGTTGAGGTAAAGGTCGACTCTCCTCTTCTCCCCGCATGTCTGTCAGCTCTTTGAGAGATGATGGCTATTAGTTTGGCCCTACATGGTTTGTATGGATGTCGTGTGTTTAATAAAATGTGCTTGCTCTTATTTTTGTTTAAGATTTATCTTTCTACTTTTGTGCATGTTTTCTTGTATTAAAAACTGCACAATATTCTTTATATTTCTGGTTATATGGTTGGCTAAAATCCTGAGAGGAACAAAGCTTGCATCTTCTCTTTATGCTTGGTGTCTTCTAATTCTTGATAGACTATTCTCAAATGACCATTCAACATTGATAGTACCACAGTTGATATCTAACTTTCTTCTTAATTGTTTTTGCAGCTTGGAGCTGATGGGAGATGATGTAGCCCAAGACATTGTCCAATACTCCGTTTTTTCAGTCATAATTTGTTCCTTTCTGCTGAAGCTGTAGAGTCCATAGTGTGTACTTGTTATCCTATTACCTACTTTGTACCTGGTGATTACTTATCTGTCGCCAAGAGAGCCTAAGATGTAGTATCTTTATATCTGCTCGATTGTTCTTTTCAATTTCGATATTTTATTTCTTACGTGCAGCCACGAGTGATCTAAAAGAACTATGTATAACGGTTAACTTTTGGTTGCAAATAACTCAGACCTAATTAGAATCTTACACCATTGTTTAGCATGTGCATTCGGCCTATTTTCTTCTCTTTGTGTGACATATTTTTGAATTTTTAAATCAAAATAAAGGGTCTCACAAATAAAACTTATTGCTGAAATACAGTTTTGCTTTCGGTATTTGCATGAACGACTCAAGAGTATATGATATAGCTTTTCTTTTGGGTGTCATTTCCCTTGTTATATTCAATTATGTAGTAATTTTGAACACCGCTGTCATGTCAAGCGCCATCGGTGGGCAAAGTATTTTTTAGCACAATTTTTATAAGATTCCTTCAAAATTCTTAGGAAGAGCTCAACACATTCTAATCATAATGCCACAGAAACTCAAACGAGTAGTTTCAATACACAAAACATATAAAGCCTTAAGCCTAAATTATAGTCTTTTTTCGCAATTTGCGCTAGGGCCACAACCGGTCATCTATGATTAGGGTGAATCCTTTGGCGACGAGTTTCAGCCGAAACACCCAAACAAAGAAGTTATTCATTTCCAACGATGAAGAGTAGAGAAGTGGTTCAGATTAAATCATCACTAATCAGTTTCCATTTCCGTAAGATAATTATGTATAACAAGATTTTCTGCTCGACTATAAATGCAATATTAGTGTGTGTAAGATGGTGTATGAAAGATGAATCTTGAGTGTGACTTGGTTTCAAGACTGAAATATCATCCATGATTAAGTTGAATTCTCTGGGCTTACCGGAATATGTAGGGGCTATGCTAAATATATTTCTAATTATGTTTCGATGATATATTTGATTTCCATGCCAATTCTCAGTGCCTACATGTACCATGTTTTAAAAGGTATAGTGTGCAGTCAGGGAACTATGTTCACTCTAAAGTCAGCCTCCTATTGTGGTGTTTGGTACTTCCAGATAATACTGCTTGAGGTTGCACAAAATATTTTTAATGTGTTCACTATTATAAAAGTTCACTTTGTAATAAGTAATAATTACAGAGAAAACTTGAAGGCATGTTAATTGTCTACATTTCTTGAGCAGCAACTGCCTACATAACTTTTCTCCTCTTTTGCTGAAAAAGGTGTCATACCGTATGTTATTTCTTGGCCCCTTCTGTTATACCAGTTCCAATTTTGGTCATCTACTATCACGTAATTTATTTTTGTGTCTATTCAGCAGTTTAAATCCATTTTTCCTTGATTGACATTTCATACATACAATATCGCTATTTGCATGTTACTGTCCGCATAACACCAAGCTCATCGAACATCGGAAAAAAAATCTCACCAATACAAAATTTGTTTGCATTACATACGGCTCAAAATATTATCTGTCGATCATACCTATGCAAAATATAGAACTTAAGGCTATATTACAGTCTTACTTTCGGCACCTACGCCAGGGGCGCAACGGGTCATCTAGTAAGGAAAACAATACCTACATACATTGTCCTCACAAGCATCGTCATATGCTTAGCATGACTTTTGTCTAGAGAACAGCGCACCTAAACCGGGCGGATCGTCTTCGACGTGCCCCATCCACAAGATTTGGAGCTGATCACGCCGCTCCAGGCACCCACCGCAAGTATCGTTATTGTACCGACCATTGAGACACATTTGACTTTGCCAAACCCATTGGGCGTTTAGGTTTCGAGCCACTATCTTTCTTTTTACTCGCTTGATCATTTAACTTGTTCGATCCTCTCTATCTCCCGTTTCCTTACTCCCGCTCAACAGCGATCTCTCAATCTAACCTTGTCTCCCTCGAAGCCACTGCATTCACATTTTGTTGCCTTGCGCGAGTATTATTCTATATCCACCATTCCCATATGATTATACCTGAGTCCGGTGAGTTCTCATCCATTGGGGGTGGGTGGTAAGGTGCAAGTGTGATCCCGCTAAAATCCCACTTATATTCATTTGGAGGTTTCAAATTCAAATTTTGAGACCAAAATTTGAATTACAAATCTCCAAATAGTTGAGATTCCCGCTTACATCTCTATCGGGGGGCTATACATTTGGTAAAGTATTTCTTCTTCCACATGAACACGACTTGGTTGCGACCACGGATGCGAAAACTAGTGTGCGCATATGGTCGTGTTGTCCTGGTCTTTCGTTTTATGGCATGCATATTGACACGAAAATCAGAGAAGCTGTCCGAGTCCAATAACGTCGCTTATCATGACGTTCGCCTTCAAATTATTTGTATATGTGAGCGTCGCTTACCGTGACGTTCGACTCCAAATACGTTGTATTTGAGAGGTACAAATAAGGTACTACTCTCTCTACTATCGACACCAATAACCTAGTCGTTAGCATGTCCAAATCATATATCACCAGCTCGATCGCTTATCCGGGATCGTGCTAAGCCATTAGCTGGCTGCATCCATGCTACTTTCTGGGAAGCAGCCTCAGTGATCCTCCCTCGGTAGCATCTCTAAACCAGCACAAATTCAAGGTCCCTGCCTGGTCATTGATCAAGCATACATGCATGCATGATGGCATTGATTTTTTTAAAACAAAAGCAAAAGGATTGCCCGTATCGATTAATTAAGATAGAGTGTTACAAGAAAAAATAAAAAATATTATAACCGGCCATAACTCTCCAGCATGATTTCGCTCAAACCACTCGCTTCGGCGGTAACCCAAAGACAAGAATCGTGCTTGATGTTCCCGAAAATGACCGTGGACGGTGCATGTTTGTTGCGGAAGACACGAACATTACGTCATTCCAAAGCTCCCAAGAGACAAGGAAGGTGAGCGAAGCCAACCCATTACTATTTGAGCTCAGACTGCGGACCATATTTTGCGATCAATCTTGAAGGGATAGGGCAGGCTATTGTTGGAGATCAATGTTGTGGAGGCGAATCCAATCTTTGATGAAGCCCAAAAGGCAATAGTATAGCGACAATTAACAAGGAGGTGAGATATCCATTCCGGATCTCTCTTGCAAAGCAGACACGAGCCGCAATTTGACCAACCTCTTTAAGCAAGCCGGTAAGCCGTACAAAGTCTATTTTGTAGGAGCCATTGTTTCATGTTTGGAACATGCTTAATTAACCGAGTCCTCCTTTGCAGTTCGGATCAGCCTTCTTGTACAGGGAGGACCGACAGGAAAAACATGCATATGAGGTCCAACACGTGGCCACCGTTGGTCGATATAAACGAGACACATATGCGAATGTGGTACTCAGGTACTGGTGGAGAAAACTTGAGAAAATTACAAAAAACCACCACAATTGGTGGTTAAGCTTTAAAAAGCCACCGGTTTACAAATAATTTGCAAATCACCACTACTATTCACTGATATGTTGCAGAAAACACTAATTTTGACTGTTAACTCGTTTAGCTAAATTAGCGCTCGTTCTGACCAGTATGGTCCACTGTCAGGCGTGACGTGGCGTGTGTAAATTTTGCAAAAAAGTTCTCCATAATTTTTTCCTTATTATTTTGTTTTTCCCTCACGATCGCGTTGACCCAATGCGTCGCGTTCACCGGCCAGCCGCGCGTCGCGCTCACAGGCCAGCTCGGCTATCCGCGTCCACCATGCGGCAAGTGTCCACCGGTTGCAGCTCGCCGGGAGCAGCAGCCCGCGTGCAGCAGCTCACCGAGCCCACCGGTTGTCCTGCTCGCCCGCACCCGCGTGCGTCGCGGCGCTCTCCATTCACGCTCGCGCCCCCGGCAGAGGCGGAGACGGGACTCCTCGGATGGGATGTCGTGCTCACCAAAATCCATGGCGCTCGCCGGCGCTGCGACCAGCTTGTGGGGACCCCGGACTAGCTGTCCGAAATACCCGATTATGCTTTACACAACGATCCCATGATCAGTCTGTCGTTGCACATAATCCAAACTGAATACCAAAGTTTACATCCATACAATACCGAATAAAAGTCTTACACATATGGTCATTTAGACCAAGTCTTACATAGGTGCCTTCATGGGCTAATTCACATTATTCAGCGGAAGCTACTACGTGGTAGATAAGCACATCCTACGATAACCCGGCAGGCAGCTGACTTATGGAGATCCCTAGTTCGCATAGAAGTCGCCGTACTCCTCTTCGGCGTAGTGCTCCTCGAAATCTGGCTAAGACAATAGCCAGGGACGAAACCAATATGAGTACATTTGATTGTACTCGCAAACTACCCCCGAATGAACATGCACTAGTTTTATGTTTATTTTCAAACTTTTATATATTAAGACATCTCTATATCTTTATTGAAAAAGAGGTAAGAAGAATTTTGTAACTATCCTCCAATGAATCACCATCTTATTTATTTCTCCAAAACTCCTCCTTTTTCCGACCATAGCCCGTCATGGTCCATTTGCCTCCAACAACCTCATACCGATCCGTTGGTATGGTTGTATACAACATTCACCACTTCATCTTCTTTTCAAAGTTTAAAATTTCTTTTCAAAAACTTGCACATGGTTTAGTAGAGCCTCCCAACTGTCCATATCCGAGGACTCGGCTATTCGAATAGTTTTACACTCTGCAGAGGTAGCACGCTTTTCCCACATCCATCCGGCAACTCATCGTGTCAGCCACGTCCCGCCATACAAGGTGTATGCGAAGTTGAGTCACCGACCATAGCCTGTCCTTTGCTCATGCTAGTATAGGACCCTGCCCTTATGACACTTTCCATCCACACTTAACCCAGCCCGTCGGAATCTAAGTGTGAGGACTCATAGTTTTCCCCGGCGACCCATGGTGAAGTCTTCAATCCTCCTCCTTATCTTTCTCATAGAGTTTGAGCGAGGACCCAGGTCAGGGGTAGGTCACCAAACCATCCCCTCATGCATAACGGAGTCATCTCCGTCGATGAGGCATCCCATACTAATATGAGCAAATTATATGACTACGCCCTTTCCCATATGTGGGTAAATGTGGTCGCACAGGGTATTGGTCGTCATAGTACTAGGACACAATGTGCATTTTTCATAAACATCACCATACTCCATTTCTTCACTTCCATACCGACATTCGGCATTCCACTTCCATCCAAGTATTTTCAAAGGAGTTTTGAATAAACAATATTTTTCTTCCCATCCTATAGTTTGATATACACTACCTTATATTTCTACATTGGGCAAAATAGTTTTTCATATGCTTTTTGAAAAGGTTTTAAAAATCATTGCCTTAAGAGTAAATCATGTTATCAAAGTAGATGTATATGTATATGGGTGCAAGCTCAGAGAGTAGCTTGCCTTGCTCAACAAAGTGACCCTGGTCTTGTTCTTCTGGTTCAACAAATTCTCCCTCCTCGAAAATCCCGGCAACGTTATCGTCTACTTGTCAAACAAACAGATACAAACAATCACTATACTACTCAATCAAACATCACAACATTACAATCTTGAATGCTATAAATAGCCACTGCACACAAAGCAACACAATTTGGTTTCAAATTAATTTATTAACCACTATTTATTTATGTCTTAAATAAGGCAGAAACTAGTTGAACATGTTTAATTGCATAACTCAAGTTCTGTTGGTCACAAAAATACAAACTAAATTTCTACAGAAAGCTACTGATGTGTAGAAGACAACACAATTTGATTTGGATTAATTGGAGTTACCAAACTCCCTACACAATTGTTTTAATCCAGAAGCTTAATAATTAAGTTTTAGTTACTGCCTAAGTTCTATAGATCATAAAATTAAATCCTTTTAGGGGTAACTAACATTGATTAAATGTGATCTAACAAAATTGGTCCTAACTCATTTGGGTTAAGCATTAAACATTATAATTGTTTTAGTACAGAAGGGTTTGCTATATTTAATCTAATGCCAAACAATTACTAATGCTTAATTAATTCTACCAAAATTAGGGAAGCTAAGAGATCACAGTACAAGCTAAAAAATTGGATTGGAATTATTTGGGTCAATATATCAGAAACAAACAAGTTTAGGTTTTAAACCTTCTGTGGCATTTTTAATATACACATTTATTATTTATCTAAATGAGATGAAACCACTTGGGTTGGTTAAACAATTTCATAAGCTAACCAGAGAATTTTGGTTTGAATTATTTGGACTTATAAATCTCGAGTTATCGAATTTCAAAGTTCAGTCCAGTACTGAAATTCCAGGAAAAATTAAATTAGAAAACTACTCTGGTTTGGATAATGTTGAAGATCCTGACGGGTGGGGTCCACTCGTCAGTGACTCAACGGAGACATCTCGCGCGCTGGATAAAGTTTAAAATGCTGACAGTGGGTCCCACGTGACAGTGACTCACTACGCGAAGCGGTACGCAACCGTTGATCTAGATCTAACGGCTGAGGATGGCCACGAACGGCGACGACCATATTTGGGCGGCGCCGCCGTGCCAGCGACGGCGAGGTTGGTCGGAGAGGCACCTGGGGTGGTTAGCGACGGGGGGAAGACGGCGTTCGACGGCGGAGACTTGGGAGGCTCTGGAGATGAGTTGAGCTTGATGGGGATGACTCGAGCGTCGGTGGCGAGCTCCGCTGCTTCCACGGACGGATCCCGACTCCGGCGAGCTCTCTGCGTCGTTCCTGTGCACGAAACAGAGGGCAAACGGAGGCTGTGAGTGCGGTGGTGAGGCAGAGAGTGTGCAAGCCAGAGAGGAGAGAAAGGAGTGAGGCACGGCACGGCCGTGGTCGACGTCCACCTTCTCCTCGGCAGCACCTGGCCGTGCTTGACCAGAGCAGCAAAGGCTGCAGCGGCGTGTCCGCCCTCCTGGCGGTGCACGAGAGGGTGTGGGGTGAGTGCTAGAGGAGTGGATTGGGTGAGAGCGGAGGGATGCGGTGGGGGTTTATATTGCCGAACTCCGGCGTGTCGTGGACAGGTGCAGGAGGGGTCTGGGGGTGGGAGAGCACGCCATTGGTGGCGGTGCGGTGTAGCAACGGCGTGGGAAGGTGGCCGTGAGGGTTAGAGGGAGAGAGGTGCAGTGGGGTGAGCTGTGGCTAGCTCGGGCCGACGGCGTCCATGGCGCGCGCCCGTGGACTTGACGGAGTGCTGGCGTCGCCGTGGGCCACCAGGGGTGACGTCGGCGTGTCTGCGGGGGCACGGGGAGGCAGGTGAGTGGCTGGGCGGTGGTGAGCTGGCGAGGGGTGCAGTGGTGGCCGCGTTCGCCGTCGATGGCCACGCGCGGCCATGGACGCGGCGCGCTCGTGTTCGACCGCACGGTACGGCGTGCAGCGCCTCTGGGGGTCTCCCCTTGACCAGTCGAGAGCGGAGAGGCAGAGGGAGGGAAGGCACGGCTCAGGGCCAGCGCCGTCCTCCTTCGTCTAGCTCCCGTAGGTGCAGTACGGCGGCGAGCTGCTCCAATGGCTACGGTCCAAATTGGCCAAGCGCACGTTTCCAACGCTTCTCCGGCGAGGCAGTGAGGTGAGAGAGTGAGTGCGACGTGAGAGAGTGAGTGATTTGCCGAAATTCGCTCGAAATCGAGCGGATTGATTCGGAATTTGAGCAAAGTTCATCAGTGCTCACCAGGTGTTCGACAGAATGCCTGAACCAAATTCAAATTTGAATTTTTGAAAATTCTTTTCATATTTGGTTCACTAACTAATTATCAAGCATTTGTGGTGCTGTGGTGATATTTATTTTGTATTTGTTCATAGCACATTTTGTGATTTAAAGAAGATAAAGAAAGATTTTGAATTTAAATTTAGGTTTTTGGAATTATTTATTTGAGAGGGAAAAGTTGTAGGACAAATTGAGAGTGATCATATTATCACTCCACTGAAGTTTGGGTGAAAGAAAATTAATTTCTCTCTTGGAGAAATTGGGTGACACTTGTCACATTGTTTTTGTTGTTTTTAAATTTTAATTTTGTTTTTCCAAGTTTTTATTTAGAGCAACAATCACACAAGCAACAATCAACACACATAATATAACAAAAGTTTTTGTTGGCCCACATTTTTGGAATAATAATTCTTATTATAATTTTGGGATGTTACACAGCTGCCAGCACAGGCGTGCTCTGGGCATGGCCGGCCTGGTCGGCGCACGGGGCTCCAGCGTGGTCAAGGCGGCGCGCGGCCCGCGGCGCGAGGGGCGGCTCACGCCAGACCGGCGGCGGCCGCCGGCAGACACCGCCCACAACCTGCTCGATGAAATGTTCATGTGAAACAGATGAGAAAAAAATAATGAGTCTAGTTGAAGATGATGACAGGTAGACCCCGGTTGTCAGTTTCGTACTTAACTGAGTGTCGCAGACGGTTAACGTAGAGGTGGTGGTTTTTTGCAACGTGTCAACGAATAGTGGTGGTGATTTGCAAATTATTTGTAAACCGGTGGCCTTTTGAAGCTTAACCACCAATTGTGGTGGTTTTTTGCAATTTTCTCAGAAAACTTCACAACTTTTTTTTTCGAGATTGACGACGGGGGGGGGGGGGGGGGGGGGGGAATAAATCCCCATCGCTTGCTTCATTCATCGAAAGAGCCTGGTGGGCTATGTTCTTACAACAGAATAGCAGTTGTACAGGGGGATACAGGGGAAGAGAAAACAATGAAAATACATGAAAAAAATACAACTAGAAGAGGAAACAGCAAGAGCCACCAACAGACACAATAGGTGAGGGGTGTAGTCGAGGGATCACAATGCCAAGACTCTGCAATCATTGCCTCACGCACCGCACCGGCATGCGACTCGAACCCCAGGCATAACTCAGGAGCACCACCATCATCCTCGGAGTGTCAAGCCTAGCACCTGGCACTAACCTAGATAGGGAGCTCCGCCACGAAGGTCGAGACGAAAGCAGGTGGGGGAGACATACATTGTGTCGTCAATGAGCAAAGTTGAGCCGAGACGTCACCAAAAGCACGAAGCTCCCACACCGCAACAGTGACCACTGGAGAGTCTTGGGCAAGCACTTCCATGCGACCGAGACCACAAGAAGGCTCGCCGAAGTGAGAAGAACAAACCACTGTCGGCCCCAAGCTGACCGCACCAACACCACCAGAACGCATCACCGACAGCACACGCAGCAACAAAAGCCAAACTTTTTGGGTCTCCAAGATGACGCCTCCAAGGAGGTTGTGTTGTCGGGGGCACAACACCGTCATCCGGTCCGGCAAGCCAGAACCAATGTTTTCACCCGGAGAACACCAAAGAACTGTAGATGCTGGAGCTCCACGGCGGCACCTCCAGCGAGGAAAACGGCATCCAGAGACACCGCTGCTGCCGGCATTGATAAACCTCGTGGTTGCGTTCTGGTGGTGTTGGTGCGGTCAGCTTGGGGCCGACAGTGGTTTGTTCTTCTCACTTCGGCGAGCCTTCTTGTGGTCTCGGTCGCATGGAAGTGCTTGCCCAAGACTCTCCAGTGGTCACTGTTGCGGTGTGGGAGCTTCGTGCTTTTGGTGACGTCTCGGCTCAACTTTGCTCATTGACGACACAATGTATGTCTCCCCCACCTGCTTTCGTCTCGACCTCCGTGGCGGAGCTCCCTATCTAGGTTAGTGCCAGGTGCTAGGCTTGACACTCTGAGGATGATGGTGGTGCTCCTGAGTTGTGCCTGGGGTTCGAGTCGCATGCCGGTGCGGTGCGTGAGGCAATGATTGCAGAGTCTTGGCATTGTGATCCATCGACTACACCCCTCACCTCTTGTGTCTGTTGATGGCTCTTGCTGTTTCCTCTTCTAGTTGTATTTTTTTCATGTATTTTCATTGTTTTCTCTTCCCCTGTATCCCCTGTACAACTGCTATTCTGTTGTAAGAACATAGCCCGCCAGTCTCTTTCGATGAATGAAACAAGCGGTGGGGATTTATTCCCCCCCCCCCCCCCCCCCCCCCCCCCCCGCCCCCGCGTCATGATAACGTGACAATGAGGATGCTGCCTTGCAAGTTATGCACGTGCAGGTGGTGGCAGCTGTACCAAACGAGGATAGATTTTTAGAGGAAGGAGGAAACAGAATGCATCTCATTTTCACAGCCGTTCTACAACATGGTAAACAAGTAGAACGGTTTTTGGTTGAATCCTCGCTGTCGAGTGGAGTGCTTGACGACTGCAAGTATGTTCATTCTGTTTTTGGTTGAATCCTCGCTGCAACTCCTACCTCAACCAGCTCAAGTAGCAGAAATATCTCTAGAGCGCCAAGTTTCCCCACGATTTTTTTCGCTCATGTCTCTGTTGGCCTTCTTGCTTCTCCTCTGTGTGAGCATGACGTGAAACATTGTTGCTCTGTATTCACATAGAAGAGGCATAAAGTCAGAAATGAAACAAGTCTCCAGGACAACGAGTCCCCACCAACTCATGTGTCGTCGCCGTGGAGATAAGCATGTGTCATTATATTATATTGCACATAGATGAAGGTACACAAGATTCCGTGTTGCACACATGTTGTGTTGGTAGGATATTTTTTATCCTTTGAAAGATTTTTTTTGTTTTGCTTGAAGGCAGCTGTGATGTGTCATGAGATCCTTTTCATTGAGAAGCATGAGATCCTTTTTACAGAAATTGACTTGTCACTTTCTATGTCTTTTTTTTTTGATATTTTGTTTCTGCTTGATGTGTCATCTTCTCTCTAATTCAGTAATTTTAGTGGAAGGAAAGTTCCAGCCAGCATGTTGAACTAAAATTGCCTGGGACCTAACACCTCAACTAATAAACCCTTGGTGTCAGTGTCATGTGGGCTTCATGATTAACCGATTACCCCATATCACATCTCATATATTAACATCATAATTTTTAGACCACTCATTGCTCCGAACAACTTTTGCAGCATCTGAAGGCTGTCGTGGACCTCGATAAATCCACGTAGGTTTAGACCGGATCATATCTTTTTCACCGATAAACCTCGTGGTTTTTCTCCTTCCAGACATCCTAGAAGTGGGTTTTCTACTTCATTTGGGACATCGCTCGCCCATGATAGATGGAACAATGCATTTGACACTTGGCTAGAATTCAAAACCAGGGGATTTTGGAAATGGAGCTGGTTAGGTAGATCTCTTGGAAGAATAATAAAGAAATTAAATGGCAGGAAGGAAGGGGAGGACGAACGGTAGAGAGGATGCTGCCGTGTCTGCACCGGTAAGGAGTACATGCAAGTGGCTGGAGGCAGGCTGGCTAGCTGGAACACAAAGCATCCGAACATACATAGAAAAATAGCCGGCACAAGAGCTTGGTGACAAGCGAGTCATGGATGATGTTTGTTGAGGTATACTACGACATGGTTGTATCGATTTGATGCAAATTACTAGTACTAATTGAATAAAAACTATCTCCATAAAATAAAAGCCGACGAGTCGTTGTTAGCTTGCCCATCTTGTTGGTTTCTGGGTGATATGAAAAATGCAGCAATTTTTGTAGTGTATATCCGGCCACTTTTTTTTTTGCGAAAATGACTCTGACATTAAAACACCGAACCGTAAAAAAACCTCAACAAAAACGAAAATTACAACGAGATTCTTGAGATGCCCTTCGTCTTCAACCTCCAGACCGTGTCGACGGCGTGCCGCCGCTGCCGCTCCTCCCTGAGCCGGCCTGACGTTGTTGGTTGCGGACGGAAAGTCGCCGAACAGGTCAAGAAAACCACATCCATCCCGGTGTCGAAGAAGAAGGATGAACCGCCGATAAAACTCCACGACGATCCGGAGATCGTCACCGCCAGAAAAGCCCTTGAGAAACACACCACTCCCACAAGCTTCTCGACGTCGCCGCCGAGATGGGACTGAAGCCGAGGAGACCTTATTGAAAGAGACGACGCCGCCACCATCAGAGCGCCGCCCCAACAAACTTTGACATGAAACCCAGAAAACGGAACCCTCCCGTCGACGAGGGCCGAGATCCACTGCGCCTCCATGGCCCGAAGGCCACAGAGGCGGGGGAGATCAGCGGCGGCACCGGCGAGAGGCTGAGGAAACCTAATCGCCTATGTGCACCTGGGACTCTCGTGCGTACCGCTTCAATTCATCTAAGCACATTATATCCGGCCACTTGACTGCAACGGTGTCCTCCTCTCCTGTTTTCGTGCCACGTTTTTGTTGAATCTTTGCCCCACATACTAAAAATGCAGCAAAAATAAAGTAAGACGTTTGGAGACACCACCATGTATCTTAGCTAGTACCTTCCTTTTCTTGGTCAACCTTGAATCCTGGCTATTCAAGGTGGGAACAGATCAAGTCAAAGCGTAGGTAGGAGAAAACCTCACCATGATGTCGATCTCAGTTCAATCCAGATACCAAAGATACGACTATTATATCCCGGACTCAGCTGCAGTGACTTTGTAAAGTGAGCGAGGCCAAGTCATCAATCCCAGCCCTTTATTGCAGATTTAATGTACCATATTGATCCAGATTCGTAACTACAAAATTTGTAGTGTTCAGAAATTTTCAATTTTTCCAATAAATTGTACTGTACATGTTTCGTTGTATATTATGAGAAAACTTCAATCCATCTAGTTAAGTGGCTTGTGATTAAATAGCTCTTTTTGTTTTAATCCGTATTAAAGAATTTACTCAAAAACTATTCATCCAAATGAATTAAATTCTTCTCAGAATACACAACGAAACATTTACGGTTTACTGATTTTTTCCATTTTTTTGAATACTTTCAACCTGATATACGTACGTATAATTGTATAAAGGGTTGAGGATAGAAACTTTAACTCGGCGACTTTGCTTATCGAAACCACTGAAGTTGAGTACGACTATCTATGTATCCCAATTCCCAACATTCTTGCTGATTTAAGGCAACAACTCGGTCAGCAGCATGGAGAAGGCGAGGAGCAACTCATGATGCTAACTTTAACACTAAATTAGTCGATTATATTAGACCAGAACACAACTTCTCGATGCATGCACACATAATCTTGCATGATTGCGTAACATTTGAAGCAATCATATGCGACCAAGTGGCAAAAAACTCCGAAAAAAAATTCAAGGATATGTATGTCAAACTTAAAATGTGTCCAGCAACGATATTGTTTTACTGAAAAATCTGGTGCACATGTATGACATTTAAGTGCACATGTATGACTTCCAGCCAGCCGTTCCGTTGAACAATAACGCTCGCAATTCTACATCCGAAAAAAATCCTCGAGGAAGCTTCCAAGCGAACTGATGACAAAAGTAGACAAAAAAAAGTTCCTCTCAGTCCCCAACGTGCAAAATAATTAAGATTAAACTGGAAACATTTTGTCGTGAGATAAACATTGCAATTTTCTCTACAGCTATATCGAAAGATGTGCTCATCTCAGCCACATTTCACTATACCTACGGCACTTATAATGTCGTATTTTGTTCTTTTTTAACGGGTTGTAATATTTACTTGTAAACTTAGAATGGATTACTACTCCCTACGATTCAAAATAAATGTCGCGGTTTTGACCTGGGGTTAGTTTAAAACTGCGTCACTTATTATGAATCGGATGTATTACCAGAGATGATTTGAGAGCTAACTATCTCCTTGAGACCTTGAATGGCCAACTCCAAGCAAAAAGCCTAAATGTCATGTGACCAGTACTATTAAAGGGACATTGTTAATGTGGCAAAAACATAACACAAACTGTACCGCATCTTCGTCCTCCTCCTCCGCCTATTCTCCGGTGGCACCAAGAGCGGTCCTCTTAGGCTCTTAGCTAGGCAACATCTCATTACCTTCCTGGCGTCGATAGTAGTTGTTGCTGACCGGTTTCTTTAGTTTTATCAACACCTCGGCATTGTTGTCGTCAACCCTCTTCCCCGACCCCCTTGTTCCTCCTCATTCCACATTCCAATACTCGACCTTTTTGTTTTCTTTACTCCTACACCATCCAACGGCCCCACGAGCAACCC
The DNA here is from genome assembly GCA_947311845.1 of Poa pratensis. Taxonomy (NCBI): domain Eukaryota; kingdom Viridiplantae; phylum Streptophyta; class Magnoliopsida; order Poales; family Poaceae; genus Poa; species Poa pratensis. Next base: position 49,115,836 of record CAMZMU010000046.1, read on the forward strand.
TGCCCTAATCTTTTTCGCCAAACATTTGGGAGAAAGATTATTCATTTATTAAAAGTTAATTTCTAGTAGAAATCTTTTTAGGCTCCCTCGGAAGACAAACTACATTCCAAAATAGTAAAATGGAAAGGGAAACATTGCAACGTAAATCAAAGAAGGTAATTTGTTGGTGCCTTATTATCGGAACCGCTATAACTTATCGGATCATGCCAGGGCGTGGACGTCGCGTCCTAGCCTTGGCACGTTTCGTGTGTTGGTGCATATTCTCGGCACGATTTTCCCCTTCCTCCCATGATTATGCCGCAGTTGTCCACCTCATGCCTCACCTCTCTATGTGCCTCGTGAGCTGTTCTCGCCCTTGTCCATGTCGCTTCTCATTCTCTCCTTTTAACCATCGTGGTTGTCAATTTGCCCCCTCTACCACGCCCACACCTCGATAAGGCGTTACTCTAAAGTTACTCGATGGGTAATCGCATCCGGTCTCCTTCAACCCCGGCCACCGCCTCCACCCCTCCCTTCTCCGTCCTTGCTCTTGATGTCGCGCCATCTTCTTTTTTCGGCTCGTCGCGCCAATGTTCGTGCAAAAGATTTCCCTCGTTTTTTTTCAAACTTGTCATTTTTTTTTTTTTTTTGAATTTAACTTGTCATTTATTTGTACGACATAGTACCAATTATTACGCAATGATACATTTTTATGCATGAGTAACTGAGTACAACGTGAAACATTTGCTGTACCGACAAGAGAAGAGAGAACACGTCTCCACGACTGACGGCGAGTCCCTACCAACTCCGGCGTGCGTATATAAAAACGGCGCCTTTTTCCTCTCAGACCAGCTGAGCTACCACCACCGCCTACCCCACCAACCACTTGCCGGAAAACAACAAATCCACAGCCGGAGGAGATCGAGCTCTGACCGGCCATGGAAGCTTTCCATCCACAACACGACGCCCTTCACCTCGCGGATCAACGCTGGCAGGACGCCGAGATCCATGGCCGCACGCGCCACCTCGTCTGGCAGCTCCAGCCGCGGCGACTGGCAGACCGCGTGCGCCATCCTCTCCAGCACCCGCCCAACCCGCCGGCGCCCAAGGTGAATGGCCAGACGACCAAGCTGGCACCGCCGCCAGACGACACCTCCGCGTCGTCAAACATGAACAAACATATAGTAGGTTTCAAACTTTAGAGCGATTTAAAATAAATATAATTATTTATACAAATTATTTTTTATGAATCGTTTTCATCAATTCACAATCGTAGCTAATATGTCGTGATAAATTTAAACCTTGTTATGCAATATAAATACATTACTATTTTGATACATTGTGCATAAATGGATGGTTAAACCTTATACTCTTAAACACGAGGAAAAGGATAAATCACATGTCTTCTCGGATTAATTTGTTTCAGTTGCATGAACATAGTTTACACATATATGTGTGTGCGCATCATTTATATCTTCTTAGAGTAAATTGCATGCTAGAGAATGTAATGGTAGATGTTTCTAGTTATGTTAAGGGTGTACACAAAGAGAACAAAATCTAGAGTGTACACGGTATTTAAGTGAGGCTCGTGTCATTGAATAATTGCCATGATGTTGTTATATTTTTGTATGAAATGTGTATCACATAGTGAGTTGAATAATTTGTTGATGGCCATGTATCTGCTATGTATACTTGTACTGAAATAGCATCTCTCTAGCTAATATAGCCTAAACAACAACTTGTAGGGCACCATCAGCTATCCAGGGAGCTCCTTGCGGTCTTCAACGGCCTACTTCCTCGAAGACGGTGCCCCCGCTTCGCTAACACGTTTCTCCTCCCCCGAGATCGGCGAGAACTAACACGTTGACCCCGGCATCGTCTTCCCCCCTCCCGATTGGCGTCATCCATGCCCGACATGGTAGGCAAGGCCTCGACCTCAATGAGGATGCCTACACCTACTCGCGTTTGACGGCACCACCGCGGGTGACTAGCTGTTCAGTGATGCTCCAACGTCTCGAGATGGTGCCGGTTTTGAGGTGGGTCGTAACGTGTTCGACTGAATACCTCATGTTGGGGCCGGCAATGCCAAGGTTCCTATTCGTAACATTTTTCATAATTTGGAGATAAGATCATAGGTCTTATTAGGAAAATGTGTACGTGTGCTGAACGCGTGACAATCATGTCCATTATCCATGATGATGTCCATTCCGAGGCCGCAGAGGTCACACAAGATGATCGAGAGGAAGAATAGGAACAATAGATCCATCAATGTTGAGACCGGAAAGAAAGACAAAGGGAGGAACACAAGAGGCCCGTCATGGAAGGTATTGGAGGACGAGGTGTTATATGAATCTTGGATGACGGTTAAAGTGGATCTATTTCCCTATGAGAAACCTCGTGGTTTCGCTCCTTCCAGGCATTCAAGAATCGGCGCAATAGACGACCGCTTGGTTGTTTAGATAGTTGTTTGAGTAGACAAAAATGGTCGCATTGAAAACTTTGCGAATATCTGAAATAAGGGGATTAAAAAAATACGCTGGCTCCGAGAACTGGGAAAGAAATGGCAGGTGGATGATAACGTGACAACTAAGGATGCTGCCTTGCAAGTTATGCACGTGCAGGTGGTGGCAGTACCAAACGAGGATAGATTTAGAGCCACAGGCAGGCTGGAACAGAATGCATCTCATTTTCCCAACCGTTCTACAACATGGTAAACGAGTATATGTAAACAATGGTAATCAAAGAAGAAAAGAGAAACCAGAGACTACTATGTGTTCCTGTCGCATGGAGAGCTTGGCGACTGCAAGTATGATCATTCTGTTTTTGGTTGAATCATCGCTGCAACTCCTACCTCAAGTAGCAGAACTATCTCTAGAGCGCCAAGTTTCCCCACGATTTTTTGGCTCATGTCTCTGTTAGCCTTCTTGTTTCTCCTTCTCTGTGTGAGCATGAGGTGAAACATTGTTGCTCTGTATTCACATAGACGAGGCATAAAATCAGAAATGAAGCACGTCTCCATGAGAACGAGTCCCCACCAACTCATGTGTCGCCCCTGTGGAGATAAGCATGTGTCATTGTATTATACTATAAATCTTAGCGCGGCAATGCCGCGCCCCTTTGGTGCAATTTAAATTTGAAAGTGTTGTTATGTAAAAGTTGTGAAGGTTTGATTTTTTTGAAACGCGAAGAAAGTGTATGTATAAAATTGTTCAGTTTTCAAAATTTAACCGAACTGAGAAGTTATTCAGATTTGAGTTATTTTTTGCGTCTATAAAATGGGTAGTTTTCAAAGCCATTTTTTAAATATTCGAATGTATGTGGCATGCACGTGCGATAAAATTCAAATTTGAAAATGTTTGCATTTGAGTTTTTCCAACTGTTATTTTGAATTGTAGGTCGAAAGACATGGTATTTTTTTTAGAATTTTAGAATGTTTTTTGTGCGGGAAGTTTGATAGTTAGTAATATTTAGGAAATTTTGATATGTTGTTTATATTATTTTGTATTGTAGTTTTGAAGATATGTTTTTTTTAAAAAATTTTGTAATTGTTATTTCGAATTGTAGATTGGAATGCACAAAGTTTAATTTTTTTAAGTAATTGTTGATATATTGTTTGTATTATCTTGGAATGTTGTCTGAAAGGTATGTTTTTTTTTAAAAAAAATCTAACATTTTTTGTAATTGTTATGATGAATTGTAATTTGGAAGGTATGTTTTTTGTTTGAATTTTAGTATGTTTGTATTATTTTGAGTTGAAGATTGGGAAGCAATATTTAGGAAATTTTGATATGCTGTTTATATATTTTGTATTGTAGTTTTGAAGATAAGTTTTTTTTAAAATTTTATTATTTTTTGTAATTGTTATTTCGAATTGTAGATTGAAATGCACAAAGTTTATTTTTTTTAATGTAATTGTTGATATATTGTTTGTATTATCTTGGAATGTTGGTTTTTTTTAAAATTCTAACATTTTTTGTAATTGTTATGATGAACTGTAATTTGGATGGTACGTTTTTTGTTTGAATTTTAGTATGTTTTTATTATTTTAAGTTGTAGATTGGAAAGTATAATTTTTTATGGTAAAATTCTATTTGGCAAGTTAGTTAGATTATGTTTGTTCGGATGTCTATATTTGAATAAGAAATTCAAATTTGGAAGTGGGCACATTAAAAAATTGTTCGGATTTCAACTCTGTTCCTTAACATGGAAATGTTAGGTGGATTAAATTGTCGTTAGAAGAAGAAACAGTTCTTTGGGGAAAAAAATTGAAAGTGTCTATACTAAAAAATTGTTTGTCGAGTTCAAATAGGCAAATAAATTAGTGGAAATGGATTTAGATTATTTCCAAGTATTTACCGAGTTCAAATAGGTATAAATTGCTCAAGTTTGGAAGACATCTAAATTTCAAAATGTTCGAATTCAAAATTTTAGCTTGTGTCGTAAGTACCTAGCAATTTTTTTGTGGGCATTTAGATATATTTAAATAGCTAGCAATTTTCTTTGTGGCCATCTAGATAAATTTTTCATTTTTTCCGGACGGGTATAGTTGAATGAAAAATTCAAATATCGAAATGGTCATATTCATAAATTGCTCAGATTTTTAAATTATTGGAAAAAATATATGTTTTCAAAATTGTTCAGATTTTAAATTATTTGAGCATTTTGCAAATTCAATACCATAATTAGAGTAAATGCATTTAGAATATCTCCAAATATTTAGCAAATTAGAATATTCAAAAATATTTGTATTTCGCCATAAATAGATAGCATGTATTTTTCTCATTATTTGATATTTTTAAAAAAAATCTGTCGGGTAGATCGAAATTAATTGATTTTACAAATTTGAATTTTTTCTGTGGAAAAAAAAACCGCTGACATGTGGGGACGCAGATGACGTCGTGCTGACGTCATATGTTATCTGCGGGCACGGCGGCGCCGGCGACCCGTCCGCGCGTTCCGGGACGCGTGCGTGCGCGCGGCGGATGCGCCTGGACGCGGCGCGCCCGGACGTGGCGGCGCCGCCGCTTCCTGGTCGCCGGAGCGCTGCTGGGGTCGCACGGAAGCGGCGGATGAAGCCGCGGCACGGCGCCAGCGATTCCGCCGCCGATGCAGCCTCCCGGCACGCAGCGCTTGGGGAGGAGGGAGGGGCGGCGACGGCGATTCTTCCTTGGGCGGCGATTGGAGCGGGGAGGGCCGTGGCGGCGGTGATGCGCGTCGGCGCCGGCGCTGCTGACCACGGCGTCGCGAGAGAGGAAAGAGGAGGAGCGTGCTGCGCAGGTTTTTTTACACGGAGATCCCTGAAGTTTTCGAAAATTACAGTTTAGTCCTTTGCGGGCGTTTTTTTGCAAAAGGGTCACTGCAGCGCGACGTGTCCGCGTGCCATTGGTAGAAATTGCGTTGCTACAGTGTTACTGTAGCTTGACGCGATCTGGGCCGTCTGCTGCGCTGATCGAACGGCCATCGTTTTCGGGGCGACGTGGATGCCAGAACTGGGAGTGCACGCGATCTGGGCCGTCTGCTGCGCTGATCGAACGGCCGTCGTTTTCGGGCGACGTGGATGCCAGATCTGGGAGTGATTCTGTCCTACTTTTATATATAGTAGGATTGCACATAGATGAAGGTACACAAGATTCCGTGTTTGCACACGTGTTCTGTTGGTAGGACATTTTTTATCCTTTGAAAGGATTTTTTTGTTTTGCTTGAAGGCAGCTGTTTTTGGACTTGTGGTGCAATATGTATAGACGTAAGAAAAAAAAGGTGCATGGCGATGATGTATCCTTTCATTGAGAGGCATGAGATCTTTTTTGCAGAAATTGACTTGCCTCTTTCTTTTGATATTTTCTTTCTGCTTGATGTGTCATCTTCTCTCTAATTCGGTAATTTTAGGGGGAAGGAAAGTTCCAGCCAGCATGTTAAACTAAAATTGCCTGGGACCTCACACCCCAACTAATAAAAACCTTGGTGTCAGTGTCATGTGAGCTTCATGGTTAACTTATTACCCCATATCACATCCATTTGTTGCCATTATAATTTTTAGACCATTCGCTACTTTGAACAACTTTTCCGGCATCTGAAGACTGACGTGGACCTCGATAAATCCATGTAGGTTTAGACCGGATCATATCGTTTTCACCGATAAACCTCGTGGTTTTTCTCCTTCCAGACATGCCAGAAGTGGTTTTTCTCCTTCATTTCGGACGTCGCTCGCCCATGATAGATGGAATAATGCGTTTGACACTTGGCTAGGATTCAAAACCAGGGGATTTTGGAAATAGAATGGTTAGGTAGATGTCTTGGGAGAATAATAAAGAAATTAAATGGCAGGAAGAAGGAGAGGGATGGACGGTGGAGAGGATGCTGCCGTGTCTGCACTGGTAAGTAGTACGTGCAAGTGGCTGGAGCTGTACTAAACTAGATTAGATTAGACTAACAGAGGCAGGGTGGCTAGCTGGAACACAAAGCATCCGTACATAGAAAAATAGCCGGCACAAGAACTTTGGTGACACAAGTGAGTCAGGATGAGTCCAACGGGGCGACGCAAACGGACACCAAATTATATCCGTTTGCGTCGGGTCCGGCCGGGCGGACGGGGGGCGGACAGGCGACGGACAGAGGGTGCACCCAACGGTGCCGCCGACGCATTTGAGAATTTGTCCGGGTCTTCTTCCTCCTGGAGATGCTGCACATCTCGGCACAGCTCACCGCGTCAATCTAGATCGATACTTGGATGGTGGATGCTGCCGTGATGCGCGCTGCTCCTGGCAAGCAAAAGCAGTAGAGCTAGCTCTAGCTCACCAGCGGCAGACTGAATCGACCGATCAGAGTACAGTAGAGCTAGCTCAAAGTATATATCGATCTAGCAGAGACCTCTCGCAGGTCTCGCCGCGATGCGCGCTGCTCCTGCCTCGTCCAGCTCGCGCCCGCACTGACGCAGAGGTGAGCGGGGCGTCGACGAGGGCCTTCTCTGCCAGGGCCACGGCCAGCGCCGCGGCCGCCGGCAACCGCGTCGCCCTACGCCGCATGCCTGCAACTTCTTGGATGTCGCCGTCGCCACTGCGCCCTACGTGCTTGGGCGCGAGGACGGCGTCAAGGCTGGAGGGCGCAGGCGTTGGAGAGGAGCGGCTCTTTGTGGAGGTCGGGTACGTGTGCTCGACGACGGCGCGGCTCCGGCGGTAGGATTCGATGCGGTGGGGATTTTTCTGGAGATAGAACAGTGCGGTAGGTGGGAGGAGGAGAGAGGAGATTTGTGTGGCTGCCATGTGGGGCAGCGTGCGGACAGGGGAGGACGTGCGCGGATGGAGCGGACGCGTTTTGTCTCCGTTTCTGTCCGTTCACGACGCATCCGTGACCCAAATTTGGGTCAGGAATGCGTCGGGCCGGACACAAAACGGACAGAAAAAGGACACCATGTCCGGATGCGTCGCTCCGTTGGGCCCTGGATTTTCCTAAACAGACAAAAACGGATTCGGTGCGTCGCCCCGTTGGAGTCATCCTCATGGATGATGTTTGTTGAGGTATTATTGTACGACGTGGTTGTATCCATCTGATGCAAATTACGTAGTACCAATTAAATAAAAACTATCGGCCACTTGACTGCAACGGTGTCCTCCTCTCCTGTTTTCGACCGCGAGTCCCACTAACTCCGCCGTGCGTATATAAAAACTAGGGGAATAAGCGCGGTCTTCGCCGCGCCCGTGGACTCTAAAGAATTTTAGTTTTTTTGGAAGGATTAAATTTGAAATTTGGTTTGGATAGCTCGGGTTTGTTTTTTTTCTTCTTAATTTTTTTTGCAAATATTAGCAAATTTGAATTTCTGAAATGTGTTTGTTTTCTCTTGCAAAGGTAGTTGGTTTTACATTTTTAAGAACGTTTTTTGTGTGTGGTTATGTTGGCACGTTTATTGTATTTGAATTTTTTTCTGTTTATTAAATGCGTAGATTGGGAAACCGTCTGAAATTTTAAATTATTCAAACGTGGAATTTGAGCATATGTTGTAGGTAGGGTTTTTTTTGTGTCCATGCTGACATATTTGCCATTTCTTTTTGTGTATATATTTAAAATTGTTGGGTTACATTATTGTGATTTTTTTCCAAAATTATATGAATATTGTGGGCAATTTTTTTAAAAAAAGAAGAAAAAAAGAAAAAAACTAACAGAGTGGCCCCCTGTGACGTCAGGCCAGATCTGGCCGGAGCCGCCCGCAGCAGCGGCGAGCTCGCCGGCGGCGCGCCAGCGTGTTCTGGCATGCGCGGCTGCCCGCATCCGACGTGGCTCCTCGCGGCCGACCCGTACGTGGCGGCGCCGCCTCGGTTTGGTCGCCGGAGCGGCCGCGCCGTCGCGGGGACGCGGCGGAGGACGGCGGGCACGGCGGCGGCGTCTCCGGCGCGGCCAGGGCACCCCGGGAGGCGATCCACGGCGAGGAGCTAGAGGGCGCGCCGGCGGACCTCGGCGTGGCCTCCGATGGGTCCGGGAAGCGGCGAAACGGCGGCGATGTGCGCCGGCGCCGGCGGCGACCACAGCGTCGCGCGGGGGGGGAGAGGAGAGCTCGTGCACACTTTTTCAAAAAGGACCTCGGCTTTCGATGAAATTACGTATAAGTCCTTCTGGGGGGGGGGGTTTTGTGCAAAGCGCGCGTTAAAAATCTTGCACGCGGGTCACCGGCTGGAACCGGGGCGACCGGCCGGTGACCGGGGACGCGTGGCACGTCGCGATTGGTAGATATTCACGTCACTATAGCTTAGCTACAGTGCACGCATAGGGGGGCGACGTTGCCTGATCTGGGCCGTCGTCGCGCCGATCGGACGGCTGGTAAACTCCGGCGACGTGGACAGCCTGATACGCCGCGATTTCCCGGCGTGTTCTGGCACGCGCGGCTGCCCGCATCCGACGCGGCTCCTCGCGGCCGACCCGTACGTGGCGGCGCCGCCTCGGTTTGGTAGCCGGAGCGGCCGCGCCGTCGCGGGGACGCGGCGGAGGACGGCGGGCACGGCGGCGGCGTCTCCGGCGCGGCCAGGGCACCCCGGGAGGCGATCCGCGGCGAGGAGCTAGAGGGCGCGCCGGCGGACCTCGGCGTGGCCTCCGATGGGTCCGGGAAGCGGCGGCGATGTGCGCCGGCGCCGGCGGCGACCACGGCGTCGCCCGGGGGCGAGAGGAGAGCTCGTGCACACTTTTTCAAAAAGGACCTCGGCTTTCGATGAAATTACGTATAAGTCCTTCCGGGGGTTTTGTGCAAAGCGTGCGCGTCAAAAATCGTGCACGCGGGTCACCGGCTGGAACCGAGGCGACCGACCGGTGACCAGGGACGCGTGGCACGTCGCGATTGGTAGATATTCAGCTACAGTGCACGCATAGGGGGGCGACGTTGCCTGATCTGGGCCGTCGTCACGCCGATCGGACGGCTGGTAAACTCCGGCGACGTGGACAGCCTGATACGCCGCGATTTCTTCCGGCTATATAGGTGGCCGTCGTCGCGCCGATCGGATGGCTGGTAAACTCCGGCGACGTGGACAGCCTGATACGCCGCGATTTCTTCCGGCTTTTATATATATAGGTAGATAGATGGCGCCTTTTTCCTCTCGGACCAGCTGAGCTACCACGCGTGCTTGCTCGCCACCAACCACCCGTCGGAAACCAACAAATCCACAGCCGGAGCTCTAACCGGCTAGCTATGGAAGCTGCCATCCACAACACGGCGGCCTATGCCTCGCCGGTCCACGCTGGCAGGACGCCAAGATCCGTCAACGTGGCCGCGCGCGCCACCCCGCCCAGCCGCGGCGACTGGCAGACCGCGTGCGCCATCCTCTCCAGCACCCCGCCGATGCCCAAGGTCAACGGCCAGACGACCAAGCTGGCGCCGCCGCCGGACGACACCTCCGCGTCGCTAGATCTGGCGCAGGTGACCGCCTCCACCAACCTCAAGCGTCCGCTGAGCATCAGCGACTTCTCGCCGGCGCCGCTCCACGGCGCGCAGCTCCGGGTGGCCTACCAGGGCGTGCCGGGCGCCTACAGCGAGGCGGCGGCCGGGAAGGCGTACCCGAACTGCGACGCCATCCCCTGCGACCAGTTCGAGGTGGCCTTCCAGGCGGTGGAGCTCTGGATCGCCGACCGCGCCGTGCTGCCCGTCGAGAACTCGCTCGGCGGCAGCATCCACCGCAACTACGACCTCCTGCTCCGCCACCGCCTCCACATCGTCGGCGAGGTGCAGCTGCCCGTGCATCACTGCCTGCTGGCGCTCCCGGGCGTCCGCCGCGAGCTCCTCGCCCGCGTCATCTCCCACCCGCAGGCGCTGGCGCAGTGCGAGCACACGCTCACCCGCATGGGTCTCAACGTGGCGCGCGAGGCGCACGACGACACGGCCGGCGCCGCCGAGCACATCGCCGCGCACGGCCTCCGGGACACGGCCGCCATCGCCTCCGCGCGCGCCGCCGAGCTCTACGGCCTCGCCGTCCTCGCCGACGGGATCCAGGACGACGCCGCCAACGTGACCCGCTTCGTCATGCTCGCCCGCGAGCCCATCATCCCGCGCACCGACCGCCCCTTCAAGACCAGCATCGTGCTGGCGCACGACAAGGAAGGCACCTCCGTGCTCTTCAAGGTGCTGTCGGCGTTCGCGTTCCGGGACATCAGCCTCACCAAGATCGAGAGCCGGCCGCACCGGCACCGCCCGCTCCGGCTCGTCGACGACGCCAACGTCGGCACCGCCAAGCACTTCGAGTACATGTTTTATATTGATTTCCAGGCCTCCATGGCGGATGTTCGAGCTCAGAACGCGCTCGCCGAGATCCAGGAGTTCACCTCCTTCCTCCGCGTCCTCGGCAGCTACCCCATGGACATGACGCCCTGGGGGGACAGCACGCCTTCGTCGGCGTCCTCCTCATCGGATCAACAACAACATCGCGGCTAGATAGCTAGATTGGTACTAGATGTTACTGTCTGATCGATGGATCAACGAATGTGCAAGAGACGATGTGTTAATTTATTTATCTTCTTTGATTGATCTGCTAGCTGGAACCCCTTTGAATTCTCTGTGGACAAATTCTTTGGCGCTCCTGTGGATGTGTGCTGGATCTAGGAATTCAGCAACTCAAAATGGATGGAATGCATTTCGACTGTTCCTGCATTTTTTGGGGGTGAAAATTCACCTCAATGACAAGATCATCTTGCTCCTCCATCTCCATGATGCTGCTCAGTTCACACATGAGCGGTAGGTGGGTGTGTGTGGAGAAACCAAATCCCAGTGTCTCCGTTTCTTTCTCTCTTTTCTGCTCTGCAATTTTGTTAAGTTGGGCTGACCTGACGCTGCTGATGAGGAAAATGCCTACAGAAATGGCTAAGAGACGCTCTTAAGATATTTGTGCTACTTGAGGTAGGAGTTGCAGCGAAGATTTCAACCAAAAATTGAATGAACAGGCATCGCAGTCAGTCAAGTTATCCATGCGTCAGGAACGCGTAGTAGTATCTGGTTTTTCTTTTCTTCTTTGATTACCATTGTTTACATCTTACATATACTCGTTTACCATGCTGTAGAGTGGTTGACGGAAACTTCAAAATTATATTTGGGTTTATGACACAAAAAAAGATGCCTTATGTTCCGGCCTGCCTGTGGCTCTAAATCTAATCTTGTTTGGTACAAAAGGCATAACTTGCTAGGCAGCGTGTCAACGGTAAAAAGCAACGACAAGATCGTTTCTTCGTTCCCCTTTCCCTTCCCTTGCTACAGTAGAGAGAGGCGGAAAGGGCGTCCTCGTCTTCCCCCTGTTTACCCGGCGCCGCCGCGGGTTCCCTCCTCCTTCTCCGTCCGCTCCGGCGGCGGAAGGGTGGGGGAACCCCGGATCTGTGTGCTCGGGATGTAAATAGGGTGTGGAGAAGTGTGGCCGGCGGCGGCGCTTGTGTGGGAGCGGCAGCGGCGCGTACGGCCTTGTGTTCTTCCCCGTCCGAGCTCCTTCTCGCCGGTGTTCCGTACATCGGCGGCGGACGTGTGGGAGTTCTCCCTCGAGGTCGTCTCGTCGACGCGGATGACTTCGTGTTGTGGAGATCCTGTCCTTGGGCCCTGGCGTCGTTTCATCGTCGTCTCCTCCAGCGACGATGGGGGCTTGCTAAGGTTTGTTGGAGGGTGCCCGGATCTTCCTCTCCCTGGCTTCTCGGCGAGGGAGGTGATGTCCCTTTCGCGGCGGTGCTCGGTTCTTCTTCTCCGTCGTCGTGCGGGTCCGCTGTGGCCGAGATTGGCGACTTCCCGCCTGCACCGAAGAAGCCTGAAGAACAATGTTTCTCGCCGGCCCTGGGAGGGTGCGGCGGAGGCTGGGCGGCGGCGCCTCTCTGGTCCGCGTCGGTGGTTGAAGATGAGCTCTTTGAGGACCTCTTTGTAATTTCTTTACTCTGTAAGGTCCTGTGGACTACCGTGAAAGGCTAATAGATCGGGGTTGTTTTCGCAAAAAAAACGGTAAAAAGCAACATAGAATCTTCTGTACTTTCCAAAACTTCGAAAAAGGCTCTCGCGACCGCGCCCATGGCCGCGTGAGCGCGCGGCCGCCGCCGGCGGGATCTCCTCGCTCTAGCCTCGCACGTGTCCGCCGTGGCCGGATCCGGCCGCTTGGCCTCTCCCTCCTTCGTCTCCGCAGGTACAAGCGTGGAAGATGAGCTCGAGCAGCCCCGCGCCGTCCCTCCAGTCCTCGCCGGCCACAGCCCCGTCGTCCGTCCCGCCCTCACCCTCTGTCCCGAGCTGCTTGCTGCCGACGCCTCCCAGCGCTCCGACCTCAGCCGGCACGCCACAAGCCCCCTCCGACGCTCGTCCCGGATGGAATCGGGAGCCCCTGTCGCCGCCGCAGCCGCAGCCAGCGTTGGGCTGCTCCGCTGCTCCGGCTACGTCGGCCCCCTCCGCCGCGCCGTGGCCTCCTTCGTGGGCCTCCGCTGCTGATGCGAAGGAGGACGACCATGAGGACGATGAAGAGGAGCTGGCCCCAGACGCCGCCGACTGCCACCAAGAACGACGATGCAGTGGTTGTCGACAAGGGCGAAGCCAATGCGGCGGTGATGACCCAGCGGGCGCTGTTGGCTGACTCCAATGACCTAGGCTTGGCTTCGGTGGCTTGCCCATGCGTGCAAGGTGAGGCGGATGGGCACGGGCCATGGCAGGAGGTGTTGCCGCGGCGCGGCCCGCGTCGCCCAGTGTCGCTCGTCCCGTCAGTTGCTCCTCATCGCATTCTGGCTTGGCTTGCGGGAAGATGCTGCAGGTGCCTTGCTCCTGGACACCGTGCAGCTTCGTGTAGAGATCCCTTCAGGTGTTCTCGGTGCCTTGAGAATGGTCATCGGGCACGTGATTGCCGCAATGCTTGGCGTCCGCTTAGCATGTTGGGAGGCCCTGCTCCGTCGTCATCCTCCTAGCGGCCGGGCCATGTCAACCTCCAGCTCCTCGTCACTCTCAGAGAGAAGTCTCGCTCCCTTCCAAATCGCGTCATCATTCATGGGCATCGCTCGTTTCTCCGCCCTTTGGCTCTTTGGACTCAGAGGATTTGTCGCTGCGTTCCAGTTTAGAGGGGCAGGCTAAGCTGTTGCGCTCTGAGCTACTCGACATGGCTTCCTTTCGGCTTGAGGAGACGGTCCAACCTTTGCGCGATGTCATTGACTCCATGTGTGGGGACCCCAGACTAGCTGTCCGAAATACCCGATTATGCTTAACACAACGATCCCGTGATCAGTCTGTCGTTGCACATAATCCGAATTGGATACCAAAGTTTACATCCATTACAGTACCGAATAGAAAGTCTTACATAAATGGTCATTTAGACCAAGTTCTTACATAGGTGCCTTCATGGGCCAAACCAAATATATCAGCGGAAGCTACGGCGTAATCGACATCATATTCTAACGACGACGACCCGACAGGCAGCTGACTTGTGGAGATCCTTAGTTGGCGTAGAAGTCGCCATATTCCTGCTCTGCGTAGTGTTCCTCCTCGTAGTCTGGCTAGGACAATAGCCAGGGACGAAACCAATATGAGTACATTTGAATGTACTCGCAAACTATCCCAACATGAGTATGCACCAGTTTTATTTTAGTTGACAACTTTTCTTATTTAAAACATCTCTATATCTTTATTGAAAAAGGTAAGAAGAGTTTTATAACTATTTTAAAGAAGTCACCGTTTTCATCTGTTTTTCCAAAACTCTCCTTTTCCCGACCATAGCCCGTCATGGTCCACTTTTATCCAACCACCTCATACCGATCCGTTGGTATAGGTGTAGGAAACAATCTCCACTTCATTTTTCTTTTAAAAACTCAAAACCTTTTTAAAACTTGCACAAGGTCTTAGGACAGTCTCCCAATTGTCCATATCCGAGGACTCGGCTATTCGAATAGTTTTAAACACTCTGCAGAGGTAGCACGCTTTTAACCCACATCCATCCGGCAACTCATCGTGTCTGCCACGTCTCGCCATACCAGGTGTATGCGAAGTAAGCCGCCGGCCATAGCCTCTTATTTGCTCATGCTAGTATAGGATCCTTCCCATATGACACTTTCCATCGACACCCAGTCCGGTTTCCCGTCAGAAACCCTAAGTGTGAGGACTCATAGTTTTGTCCGGCGGTTTATGGTGGAACCTTCTATCCTCCCCACCAACTTGTGTGAGGACCCGGGTCAGGGGGTAGATCCTCGGACCATCCCCTCATGCATAACGGAGTCATCTCCGTCGATGAGGTATCCCATACTAATAAGAGCAAACTACATGACTACGCCTTTTCCCATATGTGGTAAATGTGGTCGCACAGGGTAGGATTGGTTTCCATAGTACTAGGACACTGTGCATTTTTCACAAACATCACCATTTTTCCACCTTTCCAACACAGCACCGACATCTCGGCGTTCCATAAACTCACAAGACATTTCAAAGGAGTTTTGAATAAACAACATTGTTTTCCCATCCTAAAGTTTTATATAAACTACTACATAGGGTGGCAAAATAATATCCATATATTTTTGAAATGGGTTTTGTAAATCTTGCTTTGAGAGTAAACATATTATGAAAGTAGATGCATATGTTGGTAGTGCAAGCTCAGAGAATAGCTTGCCTTGCTTGGCAAAGTGATCTTGCTCTTGTTCTTCAAATTCAGCAAACTCTCCTTCCTCGATATATCCGACAACGTTCTCGTCTAATTAACAAACAAACAATACAAACAATCACTAAGCTATACAAGCAATCACCTCAACATAACCATCATTAACATCACAATTGGCTACTGCACACATCAAACCACACAATTTGGTTTTCAAATAAATTGAATTAAACATTATTTAATTAAGTCCAAATTATGGCAGAAACTAGTTATTCATGTTTAATTCCACAACTTGAGTTCTGTTGGTCACAAAAATACAAACTAAAATTCTATGGAAAGCCACTGATGTGTAGAATACAACCCAATTTGAATTGGATCATTTGGAGTTACCAAACTCCCTACACATTGGATTGAATCCAGTAGCTTAATAATCAAGTTTTAGCTACCAATTAAATTATATTGTTCCAAAAATTAAACCCTTTTAGGGGTAACTAAACATGGATATATGTGAGCTAACAAAATTGGTCCTAACTCATTTGGATCAACCAATAAACATAATGTCTGTTTTAGTCCAGAAGGGTTTATTTAAAGTCACAATTAATACTGCTTAATTAATTCTACCAAAATTAGGGGAGCTAACACAAGGCAGTACTAAGCTAGCAAAATTGGTTTGGAATTATTTGGACTAACAGAGTATCAGAAACAAACAAGTTTAGATTTTAAACCTTCTGTGGCATTTTCAATAATACTTTTTAATTATTTAATTAAATGACATGAGACCAATTGTGTTGGTTAAACAATTTCATAAGCTTTCCAGAACATTTGAGTTTGATTTATTTGGATTCCTAAATCTCGAGATATTTAATTTTAAAGTTGACATCAGTACTGAGAATTTCAGAGAATTTAAATTAGAAAAATCCACTGTTGTGGATAATGTTGAAATCCCTGACGGGTGGGTCCTACCCGTCAGTGACTCAGCGAAACGGTACGCGCGCGAGGGAAAAGATTAAAATTATGACAGTGGGACCCACATGGCAGTCTAACTTAACACGAAGCGGTACGTGGCCGTAGATCTTCGATCCAACGGCTCACGGAGGTCGCCATCGGCGACGACCTAAAACGAGCGGCGCTGCCGCGCCGGCGACGGCGAGGTGGACGGATCTCTCACCTAGGGGCTCGGGAGGAAGCGGCGATGACGCGAATCGACGGCGGCGGCTCGGGGAAGACGATGGTGCGAGCGGCAGTTGCTGGGGAAGTCTCTGTCGACGGCGGCGATGTCGCGCTCTTCGTCGGCGTCGGGCAGCAACTTCGGCGGAGCTTCGGGGTCGCGTCCGTGCGCTAAAAAGAGGGAAAAGAAGCCTGGGTGAGTGCGGTGAGCTTGGGCAACAGCGTAGAGGGGTCAGAGGGAAGAATGGGAGGGTGTGGCGTTGTGGTGGTGCTCGACCTCAACGGCGGCGTCGGGTGCGGCAGTGCACTGCCCTCCGGCGGTGCACAGACGAAATTGAGGCGAGGGAAAGCTCGAGGGGGAGGTGTGGTGTTCCAGTGAGGTCTCAGGGTGCTTTTATAGCTCGGGGCGGTCCACGATGGTCGGGGTCTACGGCGGCGGCCATTGCGCGTCCACGGCGACCATTTCTGCGATTACCCGGCGAGGGTGCAGAGGCTCGTGGCGGCTTGGGGCTTAACGGGGTCCGGCGAGGTTCTAGAATCATCTAGAGGAGTGGTGCGTGTCGGGAAGCAGAGACGGGGGCCAATTAGCTCGGCGCCGTCCAATGCATCCGCGGCGGTCGTCGGGGAACATCGGCGTTAAGGCGACGGGAGAGGTGCCCGTTTTCTTCCCTGCGGTGCAGAGACAGCAGAGGCTCCGGGCGCGCGCGCAGGGGGGGCCTGGGCGGCTCGGAAACGGCGACGACGGTGGAGGCGACACGGCGGCACGTCGGGGCGAGGGAGAGAGGTAGGGGATGACATTTTCGCAGAAAACCCCCTGCCTCCTCTCTGCTTCTTTTTTTATTTCTGTTTTAGTCCTTCTGTTAAAACCAGAAGGTTTTCTAGGATTTAATTAGGGTATTTAAACATTTTAGAAAAATTTGCAAAAATTTGTGGGGCCTTCCCATAATGTACAGAAGCTCCACAAAAATTGGCATAAAATAATAAAATGTTTTGAAACATTTTCTTTTATAGTACTTTGTTTATGTTATTTGAATTTATTTCAATTGTTTTTATTTTAGAATTTCAAAACTAGTTCAAAAATAATATTTGAGAGGGGAAAGTGGTAGGAACAAAATGGGGAGTGTTGACATTACATCTCCACTGACTTTGGTTTGAAAATAATTGATTTGTCACTTGAGATTTTTAAGTGATAACTTGCTTTTTATTTTCTTGCTTTTATTTATTTTGTTTCTTTATTTCTTATTAGTGTTACTAGAGCAAACACCACACAAACAGCAAGAACAACATCTCAAGTAACAAAAGCAATTAACATACAATAAACAACAAAAGTTTTTGTTGGCTCTCATTTTTGGAATATAATCCTGATAATAATTTTGGGATGTTACACCATGCAAGGCTGGATGTTACGGATTGGGAGCTTCCTGGAGCGTGCTGAGTCTGTAATGGGTAAGCTATCCCAGTCGCCGTCTATGTTGCATAATGATTCGTCTGAGCTGCGCCCTCTGATTGTGATTGATGTTGGCCTCACGGACATGGGAGGATCGGGTCTCTATGGCAGTTTCTCTCCTACTGCTAGGGCCAGCTCGTCCGTCGTGGCTCCGGTGATGCAGATGATGCCCGGGATTGTGGAGTTGTGTGGGGAACCGGTTTTGCCTCTTCCAGGTGAGCAAGTGAAGGGGTTTTGCCTGAGATTTCAGTCGTGGCTTCACCGACGAGTCAGGCGCTAGACTTTGAGGGATGTAGTGTTGTTGACGATGCAGTCTCTCTCTCGCGTGTGTCTGTTCCTGTTGGTGATATGGTTGCTGCGTCTGGACCGTTGCCATGTGTGCCTGGCTCTCTCGTTCCCAAAGAGATTTGTGATTTCTTCGCCACTTTGGCTGCTGCTAACACTGGATCTGGCAAGACGATTGGATGTCTCTTGAAGGAGAAGGCTAGCAGGGATAAGACAAAAGAGGCAGCGTGAAGGAGAAATCAAAATGCATAAGCAAAAAGGGTGGCGCTACTGGAAAGGCGCCTGAAGTTGCTTGATGAATGGTTCTCGGTGTCTTGGCGTGTCATCGTGGCCGTGCTCGTGTTTGTTGCCTTTGCAAATGTGGTTCCCTCGAGTCATCGCTGGTCTAAGGGGACACTTTGATGACGGTGTGTCTCTTCTATCTGTGTGTTGTTGGAGTTTTGTGTTGCGAACGTGTGTTTGTGTGTTTCTTTGGCTGTGTGTTCTATTTTGGGAGTAGTCCACTTGTGTGTTGGGTGGTGTGTTGGTTGCTTTTGTGACCAAGTTTGTAAAGGTTTTTGCCTGATTTTCCTTAAATAAATTGGGCAACTCTCTTCTCCTTAATAAATGGATGAGGCAAATCTTTTGCCTCAGTTTAAAAAAAAACTTGGTAGGAAGCATTATCATCCATTCTGTCCTTTCTTTCTCAGTTCTCGGAGACATCGTGTTTCGTAATCCCCGATTTCAGATAAGACTGATCATAGTGGGAGGGACATTGCTAGTAACTTCAATGTCACATAGGTAAAAAAGATGATGTGGTAAGTAATTAATGAGGAGAGAGGAGGTTGGAGTAACATAGCTAGTTACCGGAACATCACACACCTCAAGGCAAAATAAGTCTACAACCTAATAAATGCTATTATGCATGACACCACAAATAAGTTACTACCCACTATAGAGATAGTAACAATAGGTAGTAACATAAGTATGTTACCACTCAATGTTACTCCCCACTATAACTAGTCTAATACTCCAAAACCAGATTTTATCAAGAATTAGGCACAATTAGCATTAATGATCTCCTAAAAATGCTCCCAACCTCTTCCTCTCCCCAATCTGCATGTGATTTAGGCAATGCTCCATTTAATGAGGCCAATGCATGCGCTTCCGATTGAACCTTATTGGTCTTTCCTAATTAATTGCATGATTTGGAAGTAATTAACTCGACCAATCCTCGCTTGCCTAGGTCATAGAGAAACTCCAAATATGCCTAATAAACCGAGATGGAAGGAGTAGTAAAGTTTCGTGTGCGACGATTTTCGTATACTCAAACAACGTCCTAAACGACCAAGCGGTCGTCTATTATGTAGGTTCTTGAATGTCTGGAAGGAGTGAAACCACGAGGTTTTTCGTAGGGAAATAAATCCACTCTTATCTAAATCTACATGGATATCGTACTGGTTCTTCTGTGCCTCTGATCAACCTCTCTAAAGCAGGAAGGTGGGGGCGCATCCCGACCACAGCAACAAATGCAACGATATTAGATTCTCGTATTGGGTGGACATGCTGATTTTTATAAACTTTGAGGTTAATACAACTCATGCAAATTTGATCGTGTTCAGTTTTATCATCAGAGTAATGGTGGAACATTGATGTGTAAAAGTTAAATCTTGAGACGAATACTTGAAGAAGCTTGATGTAATTCCGCATAGTGTCAATTTGTTCCATCTAAAATATTTTTAGTACTCACTCAATCAAGTTAGATTATCAATTTATTCCTCTTATACGACTAAACCTCAATAACATGCATTAAATTAGTTTATCTCAACATGGTCCAATGCTGATAGAGATGTAAACAAGTAGATGATGCAATCGGAGGCATGAGATCTTTTTGCAGATACGGACTTTGTCCCAGCCTTGATCCTGCTTTTGCTAACTAACTAACTAGACATGGACTCGCCACTTTCCACGTCTCTCTTTTGATTTTTCTTCTTCGTGGTTAGTGATAAACGCTATGTTAGATTAGTTTTGTATTTCTATTGGGAAGGAAAGTTCCAGCGAGTACAGTAACAGCCAGCATAGCCTGAGACCTCACACCCCAACTAATACTAGTACAAATGTACGTGCAACGCACGTCTATAAAATCGATAAAAAACAATTGGTGTCAGCCGATATAAAACCAACAAAATATTCAGACCTTCGATACCAATGGTAAAAAATCGTTTAAAAAAACATTAGTGAACTGCCGAGCAGAGCACAGGCATCAGGTTTTTGACATTCAGGAACAGTCACACATATAACTGAGTCAACCAGAGTTTGGACACTCGTCTAATCTGTAAAATTGTAACCTCCTGTTGCATGTTTGTAGTCACTTTCATAATAACTGAAGAGTTGGCCAGTGACATGTTCTTACATATGGTTGCAGCCTTTGGGAGTAACATTGTATTGTGCAACCAAAACTTCAGAGACAATATTAAAATTACAGCTACAGGTCCGCAAGTGCAGATCATTGTTTGCACTGTACCCATGGAGTAACATAAGATCAGACATGCCAGGCAGGAGTATATCACTATCCTAAAGAATAATCGACAGTTGACAAGCACTCAGAACTTGGTAGCCAATAACTGAAATGACAAATGCAAGTAGCAAAGTTTATGTTGCACAGTTGCCATGGAGTAAATTCAGAGAAGACAAACACACCCGTGCTGTAGCTAAGGACAATTCACACGAAAGCAATTGATGTGCAGTTTATCAGAAGTTCCATCCAACCACGTCATAGCTTCAGAACTCAGAAGTATCAATTTGCCTTTGCTTACTGTGTCAGGTACCCACCTAATTGATGCAATTTCAGGCAATGTTCTTAAAATCAAACAATTCGCATGCAAGCAGATTCTATGCAATTTGTAAGAGGTTCCAACCGCATAACGGTTTCAGAGGCCCAAATTTGCCCTTTCCTCACGGTAATAGGCACCTACCTAGTTAGCACAATCTGAAACCATGCTCGTAAACCAAACAATTCACATGAGCAGAGCAGAGTTGAGCAGACAGGTAAAGCAACCGCACAAAGGGTAGGGATACGCCACAAACAGAGTATATGTTACCGAGATCTTATCGGCGAGGTGGGCTAGGACGGAGAGGCCGGACTTTGAGTCGCTGCTGCCGCGGGAATCCCTGCTCCTGCCCTCGAGGAAGTCGCTGACGAGCAGGGCCAAGTCCATCTCGCTCTCGTGGCTTCCTCCGTGGCTGCTCCCGTGCCCCGGCTCCGCGGCTCCTCCGGGCGTCCGCAACCAGAGCTCCCCCACCGGGCACCTCCCCACCCGCGGCCACCCTCGCAGGCGGCGGCGCCCTCCGACCTGCTGACACCGCCCCCGGCGGCGAGATGCCGAACTCCTTGGCCACCAGCATCATACAGCCGAGGCCGCAGCTGCGGTCGGACGAACAGGTCGAACCCGATTAGAGATCAGAGGAACTCACCATCACAACTCACCTCTCCGACGACGTAATAGAAGGTACCGGAGATTCGCGCACACCTTGAGCTTGGAGAGCCTGGGTTCCAGGTTCGGCGTGAGCGGATGCGCGAACTCCAGATGCATCGGGTATACCTTCTACCCCACGTAGAAGGCCACTCGCGCCATGGCCACTCGCGTCCTAGCTTGGACGGGAGGAGGAAGAAGGGGAGGGACCGATCTGCTGCGCCATGGCCACCCGCATCCCAGCTTGGACGGGAGGAGGAAGAAGGTGAGGGACCCACCCAAAATGATCCTCTACGCCATGGCCACCCACATCCCGGCTTGGACGGGAGGAGGAAGAAGGGGAGGGCGTCGCCTCGCCTTGACTCTGCGGAATATCGCGGGACGGGGTGGGACAACGGACGTTTTGTCCGGAAGAGAAGAAATAAAAGAACAAATCGGTATGGTGGCAATTTAGTAGTATTATGGGATTTGGTGGGAGGGCAAAACGGTAAAACCTGGGCGTGTTGAGGTGCTCAACATTGTTGAACCGATCTGGTCCATTGATCTGTTATTGAACGACTTAAATTTAATGTATCCGTAATATGTTTGCTCTTTTAATAGTACCTGGCGTTGGTGTCATGTAAGCTTTATGAATGATTAATCGATTACCTTACCCTTCTCTTATCTCATATGTTAACATCATGATAGATATATAAATGCTCCAAATAACTTCCACGGCATCTGGAGGCTCCGCACGAAATCCACGTAGATTCAGATTAAAATGGATTTATTTCTCTATGATAAACCTCGTGGTTTCGCTCCTTCCAGGCATTCAAGAACGCAACCACGCCAAAACTTCACAACTGTACCTCCTGATTGTGATTTATCACTGAATGTTGCCGAGGAGGTGTCCAGTACTCAGGTACTGGTGGAGAAAACTTCACAACTGTACCTCCTGATTGTGATTTATCACAATGTTGCCGAGGAGTGCTCGTGCTGCTTCCAGGTAATCCGCATCAGTTAGGAGGTGTTCAGGACTTCAGGTCTTCAGGAAACGAATTGGCGTAGACTCTGGTCAAATGAATCGATCAAATCGGTTTTCTAGTAGAAATTGATGCGGAGTCCAATTGTTTCAAAAAAAAAAAAAAAACAGAGGCTGAGATCGACCTGCTACGTAATGTTAAGTTTGATCATTTTGGTATGGAAATTCAGAGGGGTTGCATGCTCTTTCAGTTAAGCTTCTCCGAGCTTTACAGCTCAGTTTGAAAACTCGGTGGAGTAATCGTCCACATCTTTGTTACTGTGACCACACATTTGAGAAATCTGAAAGAAAAATCCTTCTCTTATGCGTTTAATCCCAACCTCATACTACTCCTGTACAGTGGTAGATGCCAAAGCCAAACAAGTGGCTGTGCCACTCCTCTGTCCCTCGCCTGTTGGCACCACCACCCGATCTCCGGCAGAAGGAATGGCCTTGCTGCACCCTGCTCCCACATCTTCCATCCCACAGGCCATCACCGCCGGAGCACCAACGATCTCATCCGGCGACCAGCACTGCTAGTGCACTCTCCCCGTCGTCTCCGACTGCACGCGCAGAAGGGCCCGGGCACCGGCACGCCCTCCGGCTCGGAGTCGGATAATGTTGTCCTGAAGGCCGCGTGGTACGCCTCCGAGGCCCTTGGCGTCGCCGTGTCATTCTTCCGGCCATCGCCGCCGTCTCCAGAGGGGGACGCCGAAGCTACAGACGACGAAGGCGCGCCGGAGCAATCCCTGTCCCTGGGTCGCGCGCAGGTCGCCGAGGCCATCAAGGATGACTTCGCGCGGTCGTACTTCGTTACAGGTCAGGCATCAAGCCCTACACCTTGTGTGATCTGCACCGTTTCGTCGAGCGTTCATTTCAGGCCTAAATCATCGATCACCGTTTCCTGACAGGGAATCTAACGCTCCGGGCGTACGAGGAGGAGTGCGAGTTCGCCGACCGGCGGGCTCCTTCAGAGGCCTGCAGCGGTTCAAGCGGAACTGCACCAACTTCGGGTCCCTGCTGGAGAAGTCCGACATGAAGCTAACCAAATGGGAGGATCTCCAGGTGCGAATTGCGGCAACACGTGCAATTCCTGTGTCAATTTGTCAATCCTATATCTTTGCATCAGTTACGTGGTGTGGCATTGTCGCTGATCCCTTGCTCTTGCTGCCCAGGACAAATCGATTGGTCACTGGCGTTTCAGCTGCGTCATGTCGTTCCCGTGGAGGCCCATTCTCTCCGGTAAGTTCATGGCGACGCCTCAGAGTTTGGCTTATGTACATGTTTTTGGTTTCACTATCTGATCGTTACATGTATTTCTTCAGCAACCGGGTACACTGAATACTATTTCGATGCTGAGTCAGGGAAGGTGTGCAGGTACACTCTCGCTCACGAGCTTAATTATGTAAACGAGATACATATGTTTTTTGTGGCGCGTGGTGATTGACAGATGCAGTCATTGTTCAGACATGTGGAGAACTGGAACGTCCCCAAGATGGCACTCCTGAAGCAGATATTCAGGCCGAGCAGATGGGCATGGGAGAAACGCTAAAAACGGGCGCAAAGATCTGTCGACCTTGCCGGTGTGACGAAGCAGAGCACATAAGCAAGCGATAAACATCGTCCTCGGGTTGTACACGATACAGTAGCATGATTGGCGTTAGGTTTGGGAGGGGCGTGACAAGTTTGTAGAGTTCTTCTCAACATGGCGAGTACGTCTATAGAAGTGGGGTGTGACTAGTGCTCAGTCGACTGAGAATTAAGTTAATTCTCAGTCGACTGACGTCACATGTATTTATATGGAGCGATTTGCTTTGTACGTACCGACGATCGATCAATTAACGTACACGGCCGTTGTTTGTTGAACGAAGGAGCTGGGCTGGGCCGTCTCAGTTCGGCCCATTGCCTTTTTTCCGTTTGCTGTGTCTTTTCAGTTTATGGGTTTTTTCTCACAATTTTTTCTTGCTTACACAAACATACGAGGACACTTGATAATCTAGAAACAATTCTATTGAAAATGTACGGACGGAGAGACACACCATTAACTACTATCCTCTCATCAGTGTATGAATTAACAAACTGTCTTTTGCATTAAAAATAGTACCGCTGCATGCTGCATGCACGAGTTGCGCTCAGCAACAAAACAAAAAAAATCAGCAGCCAGCTAGCTGTTTGCATGTGTACTAGATACATGTACGCTTTTTGAATGATTGTGCGTGACATGTGGTCGTCGTCGCCGACCCCATCTGTGTCGTCTCGTCGAGAAGCCGTCCTACGTTGATACTCGGGCGGGCCGAAAACCACCTCTTGCCTCACCGGGACAGTGCCTACCACATGCCGGCGGGTACCCCGACGGGCTCTCACCGAGGGCCATCGTTAATTGTCAAACCTTCTGATCATGACAAGATCTCAACGTCCACTCCGCTTCGGCCCTCGTCGGCGCGATGATATTTCCCATTCAGGACATCATCGGGGCTGCTCAGACACTTGCTAGCAGTCCGATCCTCGACAAAATCTGCGACCTTGACAAGCATTGACGATCCTTAACAAGTATTGATGACCCTTGACAAGCATCATCGGCCCTCGACAAGTATTGTGTGGAGTTCGATAAGCCTCGATAGCTAACCTCGACACTCGACGAGAGTCCTCAACAATACCAATCTAATGGCTTCTACATCTACACTACATGTCGCTAGTTGTCGAGCTCCCGACTATGTCAATCCTACATCGACAAGCACCCTAGGGCATCGCCACCTCTCGGAAGCGCGACACAACCACAAAAACCTAGGCGTAACTGAAGCTCTTCTTCCATGTGCGTGTCTCGAAAAATACTGAGCCGAGCATCAAGGTCACGAAGAAGCGTCCCGGGCCCATATCAAAGGTGTCACCCAAAAAGCGCCGCAACCCAACTCGGTGTTAATTCTCAGTTGCAACCCGACTTACAACTAGGAAAAACACTTACTGCAACTGAAAAAATCTCAGTTGCAACCCGACTTGCAATTGGGAAGAACTCACTTGCAAGTGGAAAGAATGTCAGTTACAACCCGACTTGCAACTGGGAAAACTCAGTTGCCACCCCGCATGCAACTAGAAAAACTATTGTTACTACCCGACATGCTATTAGGAAAAATACTCAGTTGCAACCCACCTGCGACTCCACTTGTAATTGGAAAAAAATTCTCAGTTGCAACCCGACTTGCAACTGGGAAAAACTAGTTGTGACCTCCTTGTAAATAGAAAAAATCTCAGTTGCAACCCGACTTCCAATTAGGAAAAAACTCAGTTATAATCCACTTCCAACTGAAAATAATCTTAGTTGCGACCTAACTTGCAACTGGGAAAAACTCAGTTGCAACCTCACTTGCAACCGGAAGAAAAATCTAAATTACAACCCGACTTGAAACTAGGCAAAACTCAATTGCAAGCCGACTTGCAACTAGGAAAAAACTCAGTTGTAACTCGACTTGCAACTGAGATAGAAAAAAATCTCAGTTGCGACCTGACTTGCAACCAGAAGAAAAATCTAAATTGCAACCAGACTTGGAACTAAGGAAAACTCAGTTGCGGCCCAGCTTGCAACTAGAAAGACTCTCAATTGCAAGCCAACTTGCAACTAGGAAATAACTCAGCTGCAACCCCACTAAAGACTGACATAAAATTAAAAAAGAAACCAACTCTTAATGGATATATAGAAAAATCCACACACAAACACTACAAGGACAAAAAGTCAACACAGCACCAGTCCCACAAAACGAGAAAAGCTGCCCACCAAGTGCAACACAAAAATCTTATTTGCAACCTTATCAACGAAAAAAAAACAGTTGCAACCCCAAGTGCAACTGAAAAATCTTAGTGTCAACCCCACACGCAAATGAAAAATCTTATTTGCAACCCTATCCGTATCTCAAAAAACTAAGTGAAACCACATCTACAATTCAAATAAAAACATTAATTGCAATCGACTAAACAACTCCCACACTATCAAAAAAACACGACGAAGTCTTAGTATACCAAGAATTAGTAAAGAAGACTTATATATTTTTTAGGGTACAAAGCAACGACGTAACAAAAGTACCGATAATACTCTTTTATGGCTTTAGTAGGCCAAAAATAAGTATTTATATATAAAAAATGCAATCGACTAAACAAAAAGGTAAAGGTAAAACGAAACCGACAAATATGAGTTATTAATGTAAGCACACATGTAGCTTGTATCGTGGTGGTTAGTATGCTCATAAGACCACTGGAAGTCGCGAGTTTGATAATAGCCAATAGCAGCCGAATTTCTCATTTTGGTACGCGACCTTGCACTGTTAGTAGCCTCTGCAAAATAATATAAAAGAGAAAACAAACTACAAAATTCGCACGAATCTATTCACGAGATCTGACGACCGTACAGTTTACTGAGTACTAAGCTAATTCTCAGCAAAACCGAAAATATAATGAAAAAAATAAGTATATGGAAATTCAAAACTATATATACAAAAAAACAAAAAAAAGTACCCTGTAATTCAGAAGAAAATCAACAAAAACTCAAGAAAAAAACCCACACACATGCGGCCAAAACTGTAGATAAAGAAGAAAAACAAAAAAGGCCACACACGTGCATGCGGCCCAACTCTGGAGAGTCTGGATCGATCAATCGATCGATTCGTCTGGCGCCTGTGCGTGCGTACACACCGCGTACAATTACGACAAAACAAACGAAAGGAAACTGTACGAATCTCAACGTAAGATTGAATGGTTAGGAAGTCGATTGAGAACTAAGCTAATTCTCAATCGACTGAGAATTAGCAAAACCGATAGTAGTGTAATAATTTTGAACTTTTTAATTTTGAGCTGGTTAGGAAACTTCTTTACCTCGGTCGGTTCGTAACTATGTTTGTCCCGTAAACGGCCCGGTCCAGCCCATGTTACACGGTCTGGACTTTTAGGGTTTCTTACCCTCACGCCTTTATAAAGAGCGATCAGATGAGGGGATGAACAATATAGCCGGCGCCGCCGGTTGCAGGGCAGCCATCTCGACGCGACTTCACGTTCATCTATTTGCTGTACCGCTGTTTCTTCTTTGATCTTTACGCCCGCAATTCCCTCTCGTTTTGCTGAATCTCCTGATTTGCTTGCCTTCTCTATATTTCTTCCGGTTGTGAACTCGTGATTTGTTTGCCATCTTGTGAACTCCTGATTTGTTTGCCATCTCTATAGTCCTGCCTGTTGCGAACGCTGTATATGTATCAAAGGATGAGAGAATACTGCAACAATATGATCCATGATCTGATTCTTAGTATTTAAGTCTCTGATGATCACTTTGCCATGGCGACTTTTTCTCAATTTTATTTTATTTGATTTATCGTTTCTGATGCGCTGCACTATTGTGGGATGTGATGAAGAAAAGTTGGTCCGTGTTTCTGATGTCCAGTGACTGATAACCAATCTTTAATAGCACTCCTGATCCTACACGCAAGCAGCTGTATCCTCGTCAGTTAAACCTTTTCCTGTTCTCATAATTCTCTTTTGACTATTTTTCTTTTCTCCCTGTTTTGCTTTGTCATTGCGGTGATGAGTTATGAATTTTCGCATGTCAGACTTCGGAGATGCTTCTGGCATCCATGAGAAGTAATATCATACGACTGAGCAATGGCTACCATCTTGGATTACAATTTATTGTTCGTTCTTATGGCTTTGAAATTGGAAATCACACTAAGCTAACTTAATTTGAAACAACTTGTGAACTAATCTGATGAGCAGATGAAAGAACCTTTTGCGTTTCTGTATTTGTTGCAGCAAAATAAGACTGATCTCACCAAGCTTAAAACTCTGCGGATATGAAGCTTTAAAATTTAAATCAGATATGTAGCTGATGAGTAGTAATACGCATGTGAGACAACGAATGCGTGGCCAGGCAGCTGCTTAGGTTGAAAGCGGTTCCTCGATTACACAACTGATGATTTCTTTAATATTAACTAAACAATCTCACATACATTGGAAATGCTCTTATTTGATTGAAATTATGAGACTTTTCAATCTTTTTAGGTTGAATAATATTGTTTGCATCAAAGGATGAGAGAATACTGCAACAATATGATCCACGATCTAATTCTTAGTATTTAAGTCTCTGATGATCTCCTTCATAGCAATTGATTTTCCTTTTTTGTATTCTGTTTGTCGTTGTTTAAACTATTAGGATCTGGTGAAGAAAAGTTGATCTCCATGTATTTTTCCCTGTATATTGGCTTGTATTTTCTTCAGCATTGATCATTGATCGTTTCCACTGTTTTTGCTTCTGTGTCATTGCCGTGATGAAATATGACTTTAGAGATGCTTCTGGCGTCCATGGGAAATATCATATAAAGCCAATGTAATGTCAGTTCTTGCAGATGTGAAATTGTAAATCTTGACTGGCTCTGCTTCGCTGCCTTTTGATTTCATAAAACTGCAATCACGCAAACTAAAACACATTGACGAAGCTTTTTTTTTTTTTTTTTTTTTTTTTTTTTGAGAACACAGTACAACACAGACGCTCACAAATACGCACATACACTCACCCCTATGAACGCACGCACGCACACCCTACCCCTATGAGCACCTCTGAAGGACTGAGCCGGCAGATCTTGAGGTTGACGAAGTCACCACAGGCGCCTCGCTGTTGACGGGCACGTCACCTACCACTGAAAGAATAGCGCCGGATAATCCTGGAATAAATCCAGGTAAATGCAAACGCCCATGCCAAGTCTAGGACTTGAACCTGGGTGGGCTGGTTCCACCACAGGGAACCCAACCATCAGAGCCAAGCTCCGTTTGCCATTGACGAAGCTCATGGAGAATTGACAACAAATTCAGCAAAAATGACCCAACTAATAAAATTTAATCAATAGCAACATCTGCTTCATGCTAACCTTCACGGTGTTGAACTTAGCTATATTGTAACTAGACAATCTGGTGTAAGTCACATGGAATTTTGAAGACCGGAATGATGATTGCAGGGTCTCAAGTCACATGGAATTTTGAAAACGTTGAGATATGTGGTAATGATATAGCAAAACCACAAGTTAAGATTATGGAGATGTCTTTTTTACTAAACCTTCAGAGGATTGTCAAAAATTTCAGTTCTTGCCCAAACATGTACTATATTTTTGTAGATCATTTTAGCATATGGCCTAGCTCATGTGTTGACCAACCTAGGGCGACTAGGAAGGAATCCCGTGTGCTCCCCTCGCTGCAGCTAGGCTAATCTGAGCGGTCGACGGTGGGGGTAGTATTCAGGCACGTCGTCCTTTCAGCGACGACAGCCATGGGGCAGCATTGTCAGCGAGAAGGAAGTGGTGCATCCATCTTGAGCATGAGCATGGCTTAGTGGGAATGGAGAATATACTCGGTGCAATAGTCTGGTTGATCCATATCGGATGTCACGTGTGGCGATCCTTGTGGATCTTATGCGGCAGGCACTGATGACCTACATCGGCTAACCCCGATAGGTGGTGAACGAGTGGTTCGAATCAATTTTTGGTTGTCAACGAAGGATTACGTGGGGTGCCAGATTGCCTCTTTGTGGACCTTTGGCGGTATCGACACCTTACTTGCATATCGGCTGGCTTGTAGTTGTCTGTATGTAGCGGCGACCTTCCTCTTTGATGGGCCATGCTGTTATTTTTGTCGATGAGCACCATGTTTTCGAAAGGTATTGTGTATTTGCAATCCTGTCAACATTTATCTTTGGCATCTTCATTCCGTGGTTACCACGTCGGACCTAATAGCCAAAGTTGAAGACGATTGAAGAAAGAGACTCCACACCAAAGAGAGAAGAACATCTTCTGTCGCCATTGAATGGGGAATGCTGACCAACACCACCTAGATCCGGGTGGTGAGGCCTAGATAAACCACAACGTCTAACACCATAGTGCCTGGTAGCCACGACAGCCCATCCATCAGCACAAGGGTCTGAGGACAACATTGACACTTGAACACGTCATAACCAACCGTTGGCCAGATATGGAATGGATGGCTAGCTATGCCACGGTTTGGCTATCGCGGTTCTCTCGTAGCCGCCATAACATGGACACCATTAAGAGGTCTTGAGGTCATATCCCCAGAGTCCGATCTCCGCCGCATCCTGATGACATTTAAAGATCTAGATGGATATGCTAAAGAGGGCGAATAGGTTATCCATATCTCATAGTTTTGACTTTACAGATAAATCAAGTGTGCCTAAAGAATTAGGTGAAGCAACCTATATAATGAAGTATTATACTCGATGGTTATCACAAAGATAAATACCAATGACAAAGCTCAGAGAGAAACAACCGACACGCGTTCAGACAAAGATGTATTCTGATGTTCGGTTATCACAGTTAGAGAGGTGTGGGCTATCACGAAGGAGCTCCAAACATAATCAAAGGCTCACCTTATTGTTCTTGAGCCTCTTCCATGGAGTAGGACCTCTATCACTTGTGGAGTCCTAATAAAATCTCCAATCTCTCACAAAATTCAAGAGGAAATCACAATAATAAAGCTTCCGGTGACTCATACCGCATAGAATACCTCACCCTTCAAGAGTGACAAGACTGAATGGGATAAGCTCGGTTCTTGCTTAAGTCATAAAGTTGAGCGATGAAAAGCGAGGGAGACAATGATCTTGGATAGGATAAGCTACTCTCTCTCTCTCTCTCTCTCTCTCTCTCTCTCAAATCCCTCACAAACTCTCAAGGAAGTGTGTGAGATGATTTCAACTCTAAAAATGGGGAACTGAATGGTTGACCTAATCCTCGTATAGGTAGAGACTTATATTGTGCTAATAACTAACCAATTCGAGGCAAAATCCGGACATCATCGTAGGTCTTAGGGCATGGACCTTTGTTACAGGCGTACGACAATCCGGGTGTGAATGTCGGACACTCCAACGGGAGTAAAAACTGGCCAGTTTTTGGAGCCGATGCACATGAAACACCATCTGCCAGATAGTCCGGAACCAAAATGCCACATAGGAAGACTTATGAAAAACAAAAAAAAAATAGCTTGTCAACTTCTCCTTTCGGCATGTCTTTTGTAAGATTTTTCCGTGGATGGGTAGTAAAAGATGGTGTAGAAATAAATTGAGAAAGCACCTTACCACAGTTGATCATGTGTTAATAGTGCGGGATCCCTACAATTAAGAAACGAAAAAGCTATCTTCATATTTTCGTGTTCGACACGTCGTTTTGAGTCTTTTGTCTTTTGCAATCCACACACTCAAACAATGGAACTAAAACATGCTCATGCACGTTGTGGCCTCATTAATTCCTTTAATATGACATCATCAATTATAATAAATTATTAAAGGCTTAAATGCCCATTCAACCGTCGGAGGGCGCACACCGCATTTTTTTGCTGAAGAACCCCGCGCAAAGCCGGAGGAATGAGGTCCCACCATCATCGTCTTGCCGCGCCGAGGTGGTTGGTGGAAGATGGGAGACTAGGGGCGGCGATAGCAATGGAACGAGTATCATAATTCTTACGAAGAAAGAAAAGAACCACATGGTGTTGAGTGGCAAGGTGAAACACATAACTTGAGGTGACAGGGCTTGCTCTGGCAGAGATTCATCCGCACAAATCTTGTAGTTTTATCCTTCCCGATTAGTTGTCGTACCCATTTTTGGGTTTGGTCTCAACTGCAGTCCTAAAGCCTAATGTAAATTGATCTACACAACACTTTTCTTCTAATTAGTGTTTCCTCCAATTACTCGTAAAAATATGAAGTTCTACCGAGGGAGTATTACAGTTGGATTAAACAGAACGTTGGATTGTCTCTGTTGCTTCTTCAGCGCACCTACGAAGTGACAGGGTGACGGGTTCCCCGGATTCTGTGAAGGAAAACAGCGTTAGGTCAAAATTAGGCTTCGATGGGAGTGCTGTGGGCCGGGCCTCGTAAGCGCTACAGTCCTAAAGCCCTCCTACCATTGCTCAACTGTCCCACTACCTGCGGTAGCAATAACATTTCAGTACCCGTGTAAGCAATCTTTCTGATGCCAGGTACAAATCAATGGGTCACACTCAATCTCGACTCGTAAAGTCGCCGTCGCTCTACTACTGACGCAAGACAGGGTAACTACATCGTCGCTGTCACCGGCGCAACATATGTAGACGCATGGACAAGTAGGAAAATAAGCTTGGACATCATCACTGGCCTAATGGCAATAGGAGAGTTAGTAACAGCGCGGCTGTATGTAACATCTCCAAAAAAGTTGATGTCCTGTCGCACTGGATATTCATGATTCGAAATAGGTGATCTGGACGTGTCAACACTTGAATGCTATATTGCTTTTTAAGTTCAAGCTTCGAAGATACCAAAAGGAGAGAAATCACACACTTGGTAAACTAATCTCCGTACGTACTACTGTTCAGGAACAGTTGTTTTGTAAGGACGTCTTCCAACGGGGCGACGCAAACGGACGCGCGTTTGGTCCGTATGCGTCGGCAAAAGGACGCGCGTCCGGCCCAGGTCCGTCCCTTTCCGGCCGGTGCGCCCAACGGGGCCGACGCATCGAGTCCGCCCAGCCAGGGTTTTTGATCATTTTCGGCCATTGTGATCACAATACAACAAATAGCAAGCATATGAATATAAAATAAAACATAATCCTGGCCTCATAGGGCCATGTCTGCATAACTGGGCATACAAATTTATAGTAACCAAATTGTACAAAGTTTCCAAAGCTTGCAACCAAAGAAGGGAAGAGGAGCCACAAACTTACCTGTTCATTCACTCCGAAGCCACTTGCTGGCCGGGTTTGAACATTTTCAATGGAGCCGCAAAACTTGCTCGTCTCCACGGATATGTGGAGCCACCTCTTGGAGATAGATACCTCCGTCCGATGCGTCTGAATGTTGTGGGGCGGTAGGATTCTACATTCATTGTAGCGCTTGGTGAACCGGCCCCAATATGCCGTCCCTCTTTGCTCCGCCCTGAGAATTTGGTTGGTTCCAACCTCGATCCAGGACTCGCAAATGAGCTCGTCTTCCTCGGCCGTGAATGAGGCGCCCCTTTGGCTCATCTTTCTCTTCATGGCCCAGGCTTGGGTCTCAAACTCTTCTTCGAAAACCGGCTCATTGTCGATGTTGATCACATCGGGGTCGGGCGGCGGAACTTCATCGTCGCCGGCATCGTAATCATCCTCGGCGTACTCGTTGTTGTCCCTGATCATGTCCTGGAGGACGTCGTCCCCTTCATCATGGACCTCCTCGAAGTACCTGGGGTCACCCGGCGACGGCATGGGCATTTCGCCGAACAGGTTACGCGCCGGGGCGACCACTGCCGGGGCAGCTGCACGCGCGGCCGCAGTCTGCGCCACCGGTGAGTGTCCGACCAATTGTGTAGTAGGCGGAGGTACCTCGACTGGGCTGGGCGCGGATTCGCCTGAGGTAGGGGAAACCCGCGGCGGCATGGTTCCCGGAAGGTACCCGTACGGTGACGATGGTGCCGTCGCGGAAGATCTCGTCCTTGGCGGTCGGGCCGCCGAGGCGTTGGAGCTGGCCGCGGCAGTCGCCACACCGACCGCGGCCGCCGTCAGGGTAATTCCAATCAGGAGGAGGGCAGCGGTCGCGGCCCTGGACACGAGGTCAGATTCGTCCTCTGGCACGGCAGCGGCCTTCTGGGCGGTGTTGAGCTTCTCCTGCTTCAACCTCCTCCTTCGGTTGCCCCGCTTCAGGGTCTCTGCGGCCCTCTGCTCGTCGGTGAGTTCCTTCTTTGGTTTCTTTGCAGCTTTGGGCGCACATCCAGCGGCGGGGCCGGCGGCGGAGGCGGCGGCGGCTGCACCGGCCATGGGTAGGGTTGGAGTGTGGACTGGGGTTTTGGGAGAGGCCGAGGCTGAAGTGCGGACCAGAGGAGGACACAATTGCGCTCCGCCGCGCGTCCGCGCCCGACGTATCCGTGGCCCAAATTTGGGCCAGGAATGCGTCGCGGCGGACAGAAAAACGGACCGCGGTCCGTTTGCGTCGCCCCGTTAGGCCGTGTTTTTGGCTCGCGCAGACAGGGACAGACGCGCGCGGACTCGATGCGTCGGCCCGTTGGAGTCATCCTAAGGTGAACTGTTCATGAAAAGGTAGCTCTCGTACGCCATGGCCATGAGGGCAGGACCTACTTACCAACCGATTGAGGTAACTGCAAATCCTTACTGAACTGGTGTTGATTAAAGGAGTAATGCGCGATCAGACGTCTCCGGGATCACCACGTACGTTTAGCCAAGTGTTGTTTTCTGGGGCTGAAACCTGAAATGGCTTTTCCCAGAACAGCGAACTATGCCTTTTTGTTCAGTTGAGGTTAAAAATGCCTCTTCTACTGCAAATATTAATGTGATGCACCTCACATATCCTCGATCAGTTCATGTGATTGCTTGCTGATCAATACGATTAGTTGATTCCGATGTGTACAGCAGCTTGACACATCGGGCTCTATAAGTAGCTGACCACCCGCGCAGCAACTTGTCACTCTAGAGAGAGCAAAAACTCAGCACACACCAGCAGAAGATAAGAAGATGAGTAGAGCAGGGAGCAGCGGGGGTGGCCGGAGCTCTCTAGGTTACCTGTTTGAGCCGGAGGAGATGTTCCCGATTCATGCGATCAAATTATCCAACCAAGAAACCACCCAGAAGCCCTCAGAAGACAGCAGCGTCCTGCAGGACGACAAGGTGATCGGCCATGAAACAGATCAAGATGCTCCTCCGAAGAGAGAAGAAGACTCGAACCCCATAGTATCCTACAGACCTGCTTCAATCATCTATCATACTAACCATTCAGGCAACAACGCCGGGCTTCTCATCACTGTAAGTACTAGTGCTACTTCAGATCGATGATTATTTTGTGTACGCATACACAATTACACATAGCTGCACCTGCCCGCATTATCGCAGTCAACATGCATGGAACATATACCATGACTTGCAAATCAAATCATGTGCTCATCTCTCCTTCCGTTCTAGGACCGACCATCGACAAGGGTGCGGTGTGCACCAGGAGGGGCGTCGTCGCTTGGATTTCTCTTCTCTTCGGAGACGAACGTAACTGAAGACAAATGATGGACAACGCGCTCACGCCCATTCCACAAGAGTTTATGACTCGATCTATGTGTGCTTTTATCATATCCGTAAGTGAAAGGGTGATCTAATTTATGTACCCCGCGGCCTTTGCATGTCTGCTAGCTTGTGCTTGCATAGTCTTTATATGCGTGTACTATATGTTGCTTGGTCGGTCGGTATGTAGCACGTCTAATATTTATAATTGATGGCGTCAGTATCGTCACGATACTATCATGTGTATAGAGTGTTTGCGGCGATCTTTGCTGTAATCAGAGTATAAGTTATGTCGGGTTTAAGTTAAGATTTGATGTTCAAATGTAGTGCAATGCATTTCACGATTTCAATAAATGGTCTTGTTACATGTGAGTTTCCTTCTTCATTTTTGCTGGTTTGTTCTTCTTATGAGTTACTCCAAAGGTGATAGATTGTTATATTTTATTTTCATTTATCTCACGGGATTATGTATGCTGGGTCGGGCCTGGGATAGGGCAATAAGGGCGACGGCCCAGGCCCAGCTTGTCTAGGTCCGCAAACCAAGCACATGTTGGTATTCCATGTGTAATATAATTCTCAATTGCAATGCCACAAATATTCAACTATGTGGGGTAAAGGCCGGAAATTCAAAGTTGCACCGAACTCATATGCTCCTGGTTGAGTACGAAATTCGAAAAAAAACATAAAAACACTCCAAAAAATTCTGAAAACAAATCAGAGATGAACATGTTACAGTTCCCTGCATACGTGCAAAGTTCCGTACAGAAATGACACATTTTGTGCTCTGTGAAAAAAAGACAAAATCAGTGGCTTATATGAGATCTAGATCTGTCTTTTTTAAGCACTGATTTTGTTTTTTCGCAGAGAGCACAAACAAAATCATTTCTTGACGAAACTTGGCACATATGTAGAGCACTTTAACATGCTCATCTCTAATTTTTTCAGAATTTTTTGATGTGTTTTTATTTATTTTTTTGGAATTTCGTGCTCAACCAGGAGCATGTGAGCTTGGGAGCCAAATCTACTCTCTGGGCTAAAGGCCCTGGATCAAACACATGGGATTTGTAAAAAATGTCAAACATAGAAAGGTTTAGCTAAAGAAATCTCCAGCTGGGGGTGAGGGGGAGGGGGGCAATGGCCCCCCTAAGTACACATAGCTACTCAACTTAAATGAAATACATACATACACATATATATGCATGTGGTTTTTATATTGCAAGGGCTCATTTTTCTAGTTCGCCTAGAGCCTCTAGAAAGTCTGGACCAGCCATGTATGTATATGATGTGATGAAGTCGCGAGCACCATATATGTTACACTGAAAGTGTGTTACATTGACAATATATGTTACACTAACAGTGTCATCACCTGTTTCTATATTCTTACAATTTACATCTACTGTAATCTAACTTAATCCCATAAGTTCTGTTTTGTATTTCTAGATCTTAGAACGAGTTTGACCAGTTCAAAAAAAATACACCCTTACCATTTTTAGTTTGTTAAAACTAATTTTTGATGACAAGGTTTCCACATATGCTGATTTGACAAATTACAAGATCAAATCTATTCAATGTTTTCGAAAAAATATATGTTAATATATTGAATATTTAAAGGTTTAACATGTAAATATACCAAAAATAAGAGTGAAAACATGTTACCAAAATGAATTTACTCACTTCTCTCATCACAGTTTATGGCGTAAGGAAGTCTCGTCCGTATAGCATGCTTTCTTGAACCTTGAGTATGGATTTTTCCTCCACAAATCTCTGCTTTTCATTCTTACGAAAACTAAGGCTAAAAATATATACTTTGTAGAGATAAAAGTAGAATTACCAAAATATTGTTTCTATTTATTGGACTATATATTTGTCTAACAAGGGACTGTCATACATGCCACTTTGATTCGTGTTTGGACCGTATCTCTTAGTTACCAAAAGTTGGAAGCCAAACTTCATTGATTTCAAAATCATAATCCAGGAATTAAACTCACACAATATTTAAAAACTCTTACTTTGATGAGTATATGATGTTACTATATTGATTCTAACTTCATATTGAAGAAAATATTATCCTCCAAAATATATGAAGTATCCACATACACATGTAGCCACCGAGTGGGCTCTTATCAGGCGCATGGGCATTGGGGGTATCAAATGTAAACTATGTATTCGGGCCATGGACAATGCAACAAACAACATAAAATGCAGGTCGTTCATTGCAAACATAAATCAGGTCTTATTGTTACATTGCATAGATTTCCGTTTGAGATGTTGAGCACACACACAGACACACTAAACATCCTAGTTCAATATATAGAATCACACTATCCACATGGCAATATATAAGATACGGGACCTGTTCAGGTACATCGATTCTTCGCCCTCGAGAATCCAGACACTCAATGCACTTTCCACTAATTTGGGTCTACCTGAGAAATCTGTTCTAGTGTTTCTGAACAATTTATGAAGAAAGTAGTCGACCTGAGGATCGCGAGTAGTCGACTAGAGGCAGCAGTGACGAGAGGACGGGCTAGATTGTGTAGGTGAGAGCACGGTTTATGTTCTTGTCCAGGATCGTGTTGTAAAAGCCTCCGGGCTGGTGACTGGCCGCTTGGCCATCTTCTTCTATGAAAATGATACGCCTTTTCATGGCGTATCCTTATATATATATATATATATATATATATATATATATATATAAGAAAGTGTTCAGTACTTCCAAAAAACAAAAAAAAGGAAAAAGACGGCCGCAAAATGGGCCAACGCATTGCATGGCTGCGGATGTGCGGCCCAGTGGGCTACATGGAGATAGCAGCAGCAACGTCCATTTCTTTCGATCATCTATTCTCGGAAAACAAAATTCGATCGTCGAGCGTATCTCACGATGGGGATACTTTGCGGTCAATTTCAAAAACTCATGTGATTCCCAATTAAATGCCTGATACGTGGAACATGAACCCATGCCGTGTACGGCAAAGAAGCTACGTGGAAGGACCTCCGTCAGAGAATGATCTTCCTTTTGCACCGGCCGAAGCCGCCGCGTTGTCAATCTATCTGATCAGCGTTTTGTTTCTCATGATTTCTTCGTTTTTCTCCGGCGGCTTTTGACCCCATTCCATGGCGGCGAAACCTCACCGGACAAAAACAATCGTGGACCAAAATATCCGATCCGACGGCGTGAGCTGCATTTGGTTCTTGTCCAGAGAAGAGAAGAGAAGGGCCGGGAAGGCGAGTGCGTGTTCCTGCCCCTGGCCACACGATGCCCATCGATTCCCGCAGCATAGTTCAAACAAACTATCTTCGCCGTTCGATCCGAATCCAACGGCTGAAGAATGCCAGGAGCCTGTCAGTGTCAAGTTCAGCTTTCCGAGGCTATGAAAAGTCACAGGGAGTTCGATTTCCCCACATCCTCCCCCGGTTCTGTACACGCGTATCAAACCGAACCTCTCGGAAGCTCGACGTCTTGCCACGGCTCCGGTCTTCCCTACTTCCGCTTTCGAGCTCCCCCGCTCCGTCCCTGTCCATTTATAGCCTCCTCGAAAGCGCGCCAGGAGCTAGTGAGTGTACTAAGTTAAGCAGCGTCACTTCCATGGCCGCTGGACTCTCCGGCTCCACCGCCATGACAAGCTTCGCCGTCAAGAACCCCCTCCTCGCCGCCGCCGCCGCGCGCTTCCGGACGCGCCCGCTCCCGTTCTCGCCGTTCACGCGGACGCCGCGTAGGCGCGGGCTCGAGACCGTCACGTGCTTCGTGCCGCAGGTGGGGCAGGCGCCCGCGAGCCCGGCTCCGGAGCCGGCGACGGTGCCCGTGCCGGTGGTTTCGCTGGAGGAGGACGCGGCTGCCGCGGCGTCGCGCCGCGTGGCGGAGAGGAAGGCGCGGAAGCTGTCGGAGCGGCGGACCTACCTGGTGGCCGCCGTCATGTCCAGCCTCGGCGTCACCTCCATGGCCGTCGCCTCCGTCTACTACCGCTTCGCCTGGCAAATGGAGGTACGTGTAGCTGCACTTTCGTGCCAACCATTCGTTTTCGTATCTTTCCTCGTTACCGTTGTTGACTGGCGAAGTCGTAGCTGCAATTTAAGCACGGCGACAGTAGAGTTTGACTAACTGTAGTGCAAAACTGTGCGTGCAGGGCGGCGAGGTGCCGATGACCGAGATGTTGGGCACCTTCGCGCTCTCCGTCGGCGCAGCGGTAAGCTAAGCTAGCAATTGGCACTCGTAGAACCCTCGCCTTGTTGCTACTACGAAGAAGAAAGCAAGAAAACTGAGTAGCTAAATTGGCATCGACGCAGGTCGGGATGGAGTTCTGGGCGCAGTGGGCGCACCAGGCGCTGTGGCACTCTTCGCTGTGGCACATGCACGAGTCGCACCACAGGCCGCGCGACGGGCCCTTCGAGCTCAACGACGTCTTCGCCATCATCAACGCCGTGCCGGCCATCGGCCTCCTCGCCTACGGCTTTTTCCACCGCGGCTTCGTCCCCGGCCTCTGCTTCGGCGCGGTAAGCCTAAACCCCTGCAGCCCGAGCCCAAACGCCTGTCAGAGCCATCCGATTAGGATCTGACTCTCCATGTGTCCACCTCCTACAGGGCCTCGGGATTACGCTTTTCGGCATGGCCTACATGTTCGTCCACGACGGCCTGGTCCACCGCCGGTTCCCCGTCGGCCCCATCGCGAATGTACCCTACTTCCGGCGAGTGGCTGCGGCTCACAAGGTAGCCACCTCTGAATCTTACTCTTACCAGCCGTACCAACTTGGCGATTTCCTGAAACTTTTGCTGATTACGCGTGTGTGGTTTTGGCTACCGTGGCGATGCCGCGTCCAGATACACCACATGGACAAGTTCAAGGGCGTACCGTATGGGCTCTTCCTGGGACCCAAGGTGAGTGCGAGGCCGCATCCATGGCGCCTATCGTTTTGTTATCTTCTTCGCCGTGCCCGGCTGTGCTGTGACCACTGAGCCAAGTGACCAGTACAGGACAAGCACTCCGATCTTCCTTGTAAACGTCCGTCTCAATGCGTCTGTGGTTGTGGTGAATGCAGGAGCTGGAGGATGTTGGTGGCCTCGACGAGCTGGACCAGGAGCTCGCTAGAATCAACCGGACTCGGAGCATCTGAATTCTGAACATACATGGCAGCATGCAGCTTGAAGGTTGTGAACTAGGAGAAGAAAGCGGAAATCCATTCTAAGATTCTTGTTCTTTTTGGGTGGCTACTATTGATTTATTGATGGTACAATGGGGAAGGAGCGTCCACCGTGCAGAACCAGCAGCAATCTGATGATCAGATGGTGGTGGTGGTGGTGGTGAACTCCCCATTAGTTGGCTGCATGGGGCGTGGCTGTGACTACACAATTCTAGGAAGAAAACACAGTTGCTACATGAGGTTTCTGTGTGCCATGATTTTTCCTTTTCTGCCTTCGCGGCTTCACCACGTCCACATTTTTGTTCTGTGGAGAACCAGCTCATTTTGTCTTGTGGCTAGAAACAACAATACTGCTGTGTATAACATGTAGAGAAGGTTTTGATGTGAACTACTTCAAGGAAAGTAAAGTTGGCGGTTGGCAAGAATGCTGGAAATTCAGAACTTTCACATCATCACATGTTTCTCCTTAAAAACAGGTGTCTCCTGAGCAAATGGTGGTTTAAATTGATGCATGAAGAAGGTGTGTGGCAAGAATTATTGTGCAAGGGAAACCTATTGATTCACTTTTTAGAGGGGACTCATGGGGGTTAAAGATTAATTCTTTTCACGGGTTCGTTTGAGCTAGGAAATGGACTGCGAACAAGATTTTGGGCCGGAGGCTTGGGTAATAATGCATTATCAACACAATATCCCACATTATATAATATCGCTACACACAAAATATTTTGGTTCAGGATGTTTTATCCGTCAGTTTTGGAGGTAAAAGAGCTTCTTGGCTACACTTAGTTGAGAGACCAATGCGAGTTTCATTAAGTGATGCCACAAATTCTTTTAAGTGGAAGTCGACATCGAATGGTGCTTTACTGTAAAATCTCTATATTTAGATTGTCTACATGGAAACACAAGATACTTGCAAAAATAATTGTGAAAATTGAAGATCCCTTTGAAGATTAAGATCTTTTTTGTGGTTTCTTCATAGAAGAGACTAGCTATAAAAAAGATAATTTAGCAAAAAGTAGACTGGCGGGTTGTAAAAATATGTTTTTTGACATACATATGAGTCTGTTGAACATTTGTTCATATACGTTTGCATGAAACATTTGGAGGCCGGCTTATTCACTTCAATTTCAATATTTACCTACCGACTAGCATTCCCAATATGTTTGGTAGCTGGTTGAACATGATTGATAAGAAGACCAAAGCACACATTCGAGTAGGAGTATCAGCCTTTTTTGGCAATTTGGAATTATCGTAATGACATGTATTTAACAAGATGGAAGCTATTCACTATTTACAGGTTATCAACAAGGCGGTGAATTGGATTCACATTGGTCTTTCCTTCTCTCGATGGACCAGCGACGCCTTATGGATTCCGGATGTGCTCGACGATGGCGGTAGTTCGGTCTATCTTCTGACAGGGTGGTTGACTACAACGAACATATTAAATGTTTAGAGACCTGGTGTTCTTGTGGCTGATTTTTGTTTTCACTCTGAGTGATCCGTCAATTGTAAGATACTTATTATCACTTTTGACTTTCCTAGTAAAATGGAAAACGGCCGTGTGCATCAGTTTTATGCAGAGGTTGGGAGACCCCCACATTTCAAAAAAAAAAAAAAAATCACATGTTTCTCCATTTTCTCTTTTACTAGCGCGGTAGTACCAACTTGTAAAAGTTTGGCAGCAAGTAAATAGTGGATCTATGCACATAGTAGCGATAGGACCTTCATCAGAGAGAATTTTACACTAATCTGTTTTTATTAAATATCACCCTATTATCAACTCTCCGTTCCATAAATAATATATTATGTATTCCAATACATATTACATATGGAGAAAAATGAGTAAATCTACACACTAAAATACGTCTATATGCATCCGTTTGTAGTTCGCACTGAAATATCTAAATATCTTATATTAGAACAGAGTGAGTACGTACAGAGTACTCATAGTATCTCTCCCACCGCTTGTGCCTCTTAGTTCTAAGCACATGAGATGTATGTAGATCATTGTAGACGCTGAACAAAATAAAAGTTAACATTAAACTTGGCCATATCTAA
The DNA here is from genome assembly GCA_947311845.1 of Poa pratensis. NCBI lineage: Eukaryota > Viridiplantae > Streptophyta > Magnoliopsida > Poales > Poaceae > Poa > Poa pratensis. The sequence goes on from CAMZMU010000046.1 coordinate 49,158,447, forward strand.
CTCTGATAATATATTTTTACGCGATTAAAATATTCTCGGCCTCAAGGCTCGGTGATTGGTGAAACTGACAGGTTACGACATTTGGAATATGTCTAAGCGAACGGTATGGCCGCTGAGGGACAAAAAAACTACTCCATTAGATTTAACCCATGGCAAGAACATATGGGCGTGATTGGTTGCACACATAAGGGGCAACCAGGCTGACAAACACATATTTTGTTTGTTCAGTCGCCTATATGAGGGATGAGTCAGGCGGTTAAAGCACCCCAGTAAGGCCGGATATAAAAGTTTGGTTTTGGCTGGATAGGAAAGTTTGATTTGTGAGTCACTCCCGCTCAGGCGTAATGAAAAATGCGGTGCTTGGTGAGAGCCCCAGTGGAGATGGTGTGCGTCCGCATGTTTTGACGACATGGCAAAACTCAACTCCTGCTGACCACTCCCTCCACTCTGTAGAGTAGTACTCCCTCCGTTCCCAAATATAAGATGTTTTAGATGTTATACATGTTGTCTAGATACATATACAAATGAGTGAACATACACATGTAATGTGTCTAGATATATTTGTGTACATGTGTATGTGTACAAAGTGTAAAACATCTTATATTTATGAACGGAGGGAGTAAAATGCTCCCATCTTCTCTTCGCGAAGCGGTGGTGCTGACCTAGTCGGCACCGGCTCTACTCTCCTATGTCTCGGTAACGACTCGTCTCCTTCTCAACAACACATGCTCACCTCATTCTCTCCTACACCAGTTCGTGTGATGATGATCTTTCTGGCCGATGGACTAAGTTTTTTATTTGTTAAGTATTTGGACTATATCGATTTAATTTGACACTTCTATCGCACCTTTAGTTGGACTGTAATATTTGATTTGGTGGTAGGTTGCTTTCCTTTCACCTCAGTGGTAGCATATGTTGCTAAGTTCACCGGTGTTGAGAAGATGTGATTAGAAACAAAATGCATGCAACCAAAACACCCCGTGATTGCATCCGACGAGCCGAAACTATCAGACGCAGCAAACCAAACACAGGGGTCACACCACTCTGTGATGCAATGGAAGCAATTATTGTGAGCCGAAGTTTGTCTCTGGACCTAGCCCCAGCCATGGGTGCGTCTAGAGCAGTCATGCAGGCAACCGATTATACGTCCTATGTGTCCTGCAGCCGAACCTTTACACATGGCAAATGAGTCATTTGCCCTATAATGCCACTCCTGGACTTATGTAGGTCAGGATTCGACTATCATTGGCAATTCAATTTCAAATATGGGATGTTTAAAATATTACTACACCCGTCCTAAAATATAAGGCATGCTATTTTTGTGCTGGATTTTTATGTTTGATTTTGACCATAAATATATACTAAAATATATTGATTGCCAATTTATAAATGGTACCGTTAGATTCGTCTTGCAGAATTCTTTCATTTCATATATCTTTATACTAATTTTGATAACATATTATAATTACAAATCATGGTCAAATGTGTACGTCGTTGACCAGCGAAATTTAAGGGCGCTTTATATTTTGACACGAAGGTAGTATTGCTAGCTAAATTTAAATCGTTTTCATCATGAAAATATAGTTGTGCATGGTGTGAAAACGTTACAAGATGTAATTTGGACACCATGTCGATCCCTGCCCTGCATGATAATAAAAAAAATCGCAAAAGCAACCCAGCGATAGTACTCCATAGATAAGTGCATTTTTATGTCATCCATTTCTTGCTGCGCTCCCGCAGAAGACGGTAAGGGAGACACGTATGCACTTGCTGATAAACCGACCGAACGCTGTGCCCACGCCACACTATAAAATCTCTCATGCGTTCGCCACTGCGTGCGTCAATTGCATGAGCACCAAGCACACGCGCAGGCCCGACCAGTCGACACGTCGACGCCTAAGCCGCGAGCAAGCTTATACAAATGCACGCGCTTGCTCTAAACTAGACTTTCGCTTAGCTTTTGAGAGCAGAATATATAGTGTGCAGCGTCAGCCCTTTGCGTCGACACCGTTTCATATAGTTACGTCGCTTTCGCCATGCACGAATTCTGATCTTCTACTCAGCTCCCGTCATATGCTTCGAGAGATTAATCATCTGAAACTGTAAGCATGAACTTCAGATGGATCCTTGATGAATGTGGCGAATGAGCTGGACTAGAGTAGGAATTTCTGAGTGGCGCCGGGAAAAGGATTGCGAAACCAAATTGTTAACTCGAACGAACGGATCAAAGGATCTGCGATGGCGATCTGGGAAGGTTAAGGTACGTCGACGAGGTAAACTGACGAGGGCGCGATCGTTGCTCCTCGGTGCACATTGCTGTCCAAAAGTCAGCTGGGTAGGCAGGTAGCCCAGTCGAATACAATACTAGTCGTTGAACAGCACAGTGTTGAGAGGTTGTGACAGGCGGCTGCTTGACGAGAAGAACGAAGCTAGCAGCCTACTGCGACCGGGTCTCCTAACGTGCTCTCTCATATCCTCGCCGTTCGCGAGGGAAGAGCATCGATTTTGTTTTTTTTAGGGGAAGATATTTTTTGGTTATCAAGCGAGGGGCCGTGAGTATTGAGCGGCAGCTGGGCAACAGGCCCAATATAAGGACTAGAGTTCACCAGCCGAGACGGACTCACGGACCTCGTTCTGATCCAGCCCTATCTGGACCGACGGCCCATTCCGAGATAAGTGTAGCCCATATGCTCTTCCGGGAAAGGATGACGATTCTTCTGGACCTCCCGGATCCCAGAAGTTTCGGGATGTTTCGCCCATCCTCTAGGACGGAGAGACACCGACACAACCAAAATCAAGAGCACGCCACCATTCCATTCGACGCTCAAATCAACCGATCCTGCGCGACGAAATCGAGGTATGACTTCTTGATCCCGCCCGATCTTTGTCGCAGTTTGTGTTTTCCGCTCTTTTTTTTAGGAAAAAGCTATTTATCAGCCGACTGTACATACAGTCGGTTCCGTCCGACGCGAGCGCGCGACCTTTCGACGCCTCTCCTACCACCTACGGCCGTCGGCCAGGCGTGCACGGTTCCACGTTTTCTAGCAGGCACGCACAACAGCAACCAGGCCTATCTTGGTCCGTGTGCAACGCATGCACATGCTGACCAGCTAGCTGCTTAATTACTTGCTTAGCTAGCATACACATTTGTATGTGGGTGTCACCTCTGGACTGTCCGTGTTGCCGTCTTGCCAAAATAACTTTCTCGTCGATCGACTCGATCTCCTCCAACTGTGTCCGCTCGTCGCTACATGCGCAATTATTATTTTTTGTTACGGCCGGATTTTTTGCTACTTAGATCGGATGCAACATTTTCTGAAATATTTTTTACTACATGTCGCAAATTTTACAAATCCGAAACAATATTGCTACACATCGTGCTACATGCGCAATTATTATTTTGTTGTGGACAGGCTTTTTGCTACACTAGTAACCGTGCACGTGCAACGCACGTCTTGTAAATCAACTAATGCATTCAAAATTTGGATCAACTCTTCGTCAATACTTAATAATTAACGATGCACTCTCTTTATCTCGATCTATGAGTGTTTTCCATGTTTTTTAAGTTCATCTCGAAAATAACGGCTACATGCTAGACATACCCTACCCGACAACCCAAGCTCAATCTTGAAAATACACTTTTATAAAAATTCTGTAAATACTTGTCATTAGATTATTCACGACGTTCGTTTTCAAAAAACTGCAACCTCACCCTTTTAGGGGAGAAACAAATTGCTCAGGCTGTATTTTTAGAACCGTGAAAGACATTGTGCAATCCATACCAGGACCACATCATCTCATAGAAAAGCCTCACAACATCTAATGGTGATATAGTTGAGTCATCCAGGGTTAGCAAGAGTCTTTATATTTCCATTTACAATTAAGAGAAATAAATTCAGTACAGCCACCTAATCAAATAAAGGCATCACACATTTGTGGAAGGTCCAAAGAAAAAAGATTGTCTATATCTGTACATACATGACCCAAGTAATAAATAATTGAAATGACATGCGGGGATTGCACTCTTGAAAAAAGAGGTAATCAGAAAACTAAATCATTCATACAAGAGAAGGGACTTTTTGCATGTCAATTTGAAAATAGGCATCATGCACAACAGAGACTTTTTTCATGACAATTTCAAAATAGGCATCGTACACAACATGAATTGTTTTTTCACCTTGTGGTTATTCTGGTTATTATGTCCAGCTACCCATTATCCAACATAGTCTATTCACTGTTGCATCTTCTCCATATAGCATTTGCATAGAAGATATGCACACTCCATCCAGAAATAGAACATATGTAGTACATGTCAAACGCAATACGGATACACAAGCTGGGCATGCACACCACACTTATACCTAATCAATATATTATGTAGCATATATATCACCATTGGAATATCTTATATAATTGACTGTTGGTCTAAACTTAAAATTATATTTAAAAGCAAAGGTCAGTATAGGTATCTAGTATCCACCGTCAAAAAATAGCTATTCCTACAGTGTTATGGTCAAGTACCTTTGTAACCAGGTAGAAAATTTTCAGCCAACCAGTCCTTCAAGTTCTCCATCTCTTTGGTGAGGCATAACACCATTGCCTAGAAAATCTAAGAGAGAAAATCTTGTAGAGGGTCATCTATACATCAGTACATGGAGAACAGTAACATTTCAAGCGTCTTATCGCGTCACATTGAAACTGTTGAGATGCCAAATTTACTATGTCAAACTTTATGCTAATCTATAGCCTGTGAGAAATGACATGTATTCAGTTAGCTGGGGCTGAAACTCTATACATTACCAGATTGGAGTTAATCAAGAATTCTACAGAAGATACGTTGTGCTAGCAATCTGCTAGTATACTCTCCAATAGAAATAGAAACTGCATTCTTTTTCAATCAATCAAGATAAATGAGGGGCAGGTAACCCACGGAGGAGTAACTGGAATACCATCCTTTTCTGTCCAAAGAAAAGTTTCTGCGACCCATCAGAAGTAGGGACTATTGGTAGAAGAATATTGCTAACCAAGGAACTCTGTACCAGAATCACGAGGCCAAAGTGCAGTAAACATGCAAAGGTCCGAATATTTCCTCCCCCATCGAATTAAAGATTCACCTGATTGAATTGTCACCTGCGAGACCGTTGTCTGACGAATTTATCTACGCTTGGAAGGAGAGTTGCACCGTTCATGGCTCCAATAGGTATGTTTTACCTATATGCTCGGTATAAAAATTTGGACTGAAACCATCACGAGGATATGTGCAGGGCTGACGGTTCCGGCACCCTTCACGGCCACAACAACCGTTCCGACGGGAGGCAGTTCCAGATCCCGCGATGAAGATTGTCCTTGGTGGCGTCTCGCTCATCCAGGATGTGTGACCATATCTTCACGGATCAGAAGCCAGGACAACGTCGAGCTGGGGATGCGCAGCCAGGCTCGCGTGAAGGGCGGCGGCATGCAAGGCCTCGGATCGCGTCCAGGCGAGGTGTGCAGGGTCGTTTCATCGCCAGGTTTGGTACGGGATTGGCCGTGTCGGAAGTCAAGCGCTTGGACGCCGACGTCGTCCGGGTGGATTCCACCGTCGCGAGCCTCTCATCGTCTGGGTGGACGTCGCCTTCTGCGAGCACACCGTCCTCACTTTTGACGACGGATCTTGACCGATTTCTTTAACGGAATTCGAGTAGGACACAGTCGCGTTCGGCTCAGACCTAGCGATCGATCGGCTTTAGGATAAAAAACGGGTAAAGACAAAAATAACGATTCGGGGATGAGTGGCAATTTAGTAGTATTATGTGATTTGGTGGGAGTGTAAAACTGGAAAAATCGGACATTGTTGAGTTGTCAAACATTGGGACGATCTGGTCTGTTTGATCGGATATTAAACGGTCCAGATTTAAAGTATCCCAACAAGTTTACTCTTTTAATAGTAGTATAGATTGATCGGACGCAACATTTTCTGAAATATTTTTTTGCTACGTGTCGCATATTTTACAGATCCAAAACAATATTGCTACAAACCGTGCTACATGCGCAATTATTATTTTTTTGTTGCGACCAGACTTTTTGCTACATTGATCGGACGCAACATTTTCTGAAATAGTTTTTGCTACGTGACTCAAATTTTACAGATCCGAAACAATTTTGCTACACACCGTGCTACATGCACAATTATTATTATTTTGTTTCGGCCGGACTTTTTGTTACATAGATCGGACGCAACATTTTCTGAAATATTTTTTGCTACATGTCGCAAATTTTACAGATCCGAAACAATTTTGCTACACACCGTGCTACATGCGCAATTTATTTTTGTTGCGGCCGGACTTTTTGCTACATTGATCGGACGCACCATTTTCTGAAATATTTTTTGCTACGTGTCCCAAATTTTATAGATCCGAAACAATATTGCTACACACCGTGTTATATGCGCAATTTTTTTGTTGCGGACGGACTTTTTGCTACATTGATTCGGACACAACATTTTCTTAAATATTTTTGCTTGGACGTTACAAGAGAAAAATGCTACATTGCAATGCTACATGTGAGGAAAGCATCAACATGCATGAAGCCTAGCTAGGTCCAGTCGTATGCAAGAAAGCAGCAGTAGAAAAGTCCGCATGCAAGAAAGCAGCAGTAGAAAAGTCTGCATGTACTGTTACATAGTGGGCTCCACCCATTTGGTTAGGATCCGATGTATGCATGCTGCGCTTCGGAAAGCGACGTCTCGCACCGTGCCATAAGTGACGTTCTGCGCAGCGCTGGAAAGCGACGTCTCGCTGATTCGGAAGACCGATCAAAACGCATCGGACGGCTGGCGACCCGACTGATCCGCGCGCGGGATCAGCCGGCTGACGCCTAGCGCGCGCCGTTTTCTTATAACAAAGGCATAAGCCCAGCTTTGAATTAACAAAGCTCAGAGTTTACAACGGCACATTACAACCATGCTACAAGAACAACTTACAAGCAACGAATGAACAAGCAAACATAGAATGAAAAGGAAGCACAGCTTGATCATCGAGGCCACCGTCCGCCGACAAGGTCAGCACCAAGGGGAGAACACTGTGAACAAGAACGCTGCCGGAGAGTCCCGCCTTCGTCACGCCCCTGCTTGTCGTCGTCGACTGCCCTTCGCCTCCACCTTCGAAGAAGACCCCTGTCTTCTCATCCTGGCTCGAAGGACGCCGCACCGTCAGAAGGCAGAGCAGCTCACCGTGACCACGAAGAGCAAACACACCGATTTGCAGAAGAGCAGAACCAAGAACGGACGCCACAGCCCGCTCACTACCCACAGACGTCGCCGCCGGTCCCGACAACGCGACAAGACGCAGGCTATCGGACATGGGCACACACCGAAGACACGACACAAAGAAAGCAATGGCCGCCAAGAAAGGGCAGAGCTCAACCTGGGCTCTGTCTCTCAACCAAATCTCCAGGCTGCTGCCGCCGCAGAGGGGAACCCATTCCCCTCTCGCCCAGGCTCGAGGGCGCCGACCCGCGGAAGAGCAGACCACCTGCGCAGGTTAGCAGCAAAGGAGGGAGCTTTGACCGAACTGGACGACACCTCGCCACAGGAGCACGTCGCCACAAGCAGACCGCAAACACCACGCATCGCCACCACCTCCCCGCAGCCCAAGACGACGCCTCCAAGGAGGGCACGACGCCGGAGCGCCGCCGTCGCCCGTTCAGTAAGGAACTAGGGTTTTCACCCAGGCGCAGGGGAGGAGAGCGGGCAAGGACCATACCTCATCGTCGCCTCCAAGGAGGGGAGTGGCGTCGAGACGTCGCCGACGACGCGACCACCAAGCTGGCCGAAGATTTCTCCCGGCAGGGCCCCTGCCACCCCGACAAGGTGGGATCCGCGTGGGTCGCAACCGCCGTCTTCAGATCTGGCGCCGGAGGCTGACGAGGCACCTCCACGCCGTGACCACGAACCACCGCTCCTTCGCCGCCCGCACGGCCGAGGGAGACGGTCTCACAGCACCAGCAAGCGCCCCCCGCCGCCAGGGCCGACGCCGCCCTCACCTCGAGGCCGCCGCCCCAACAGTCAAGCCCTCCACGCAGTGAAGCGGCGAAATCCCCGCCACCACCGTCACGGGCGGCCGCGCGGGTTTTCCCGGCAGCTTCCTCAGGTGGCGACGAGGGGGATGGAGTAGGGGGAGGCCGGCGGCGGCTAGGGTTTGGGAGGCCCCCGGTGTCGCCCCAGAGGAGCGACACGGGAGGCAGAGCGTGGAGATCAAGTCGTCGGTGCGAATCTGTTTTCCGCTCTCGAAGATATAACTCTGTATTGTTTGCATCCCACATGAAGATATAACTCTGTATTGTTTTCTCGCTTTGAATTTGCTACCTCAGATCTGTCTTGCTTTGAAATCGCTTGATTGCTCATTCACGAGGCAACAGTAATGCATATATGGTGGTATCCTCGCATAGAAATGAGATACGGGCAGATGTAAGAATGGATGGTATGGTCGAATTTCTTCTTCTCTCAAAAGCCGGCCCTGGAACACATGCGTGTAACAAACTGACAATCAAGTTATCACGTAATTGGATATGCTTGCTAATTTACAGTTTTATCTATGCGAAGATCGGATCCAGGGCTTGGTTTTGTGGAAGCCAACACAAAATCGTTTTTCGCGCTAACAGAATTTTCTGCTCGTTTGTTGTTGCGTTCTGAATCTCTGAGGAGTGTTATTTGTATTTTCTGCTAGACCCTTGATGTATGGTTTCAGATGTACTTTATGTTGTCACTTGATATTTAGTTAACTATAATCAAATGTATTTTATAGCTCAGGGAATTTGCCTGGATGCCAAACGTATATACTTGTTGCGTGCTTATTCCCCTGAATCTGTTCCTTGCGTAAAGATTGCAGGCAGCTAGCATTCCGAATTTCCGATTCCATGAGGGGAGGTGCGAGATCTCTAGTGGAAACTGCAACCAGACAAATCAAACCTGGCAATGGACTGGCAAGTATGTGAGGATGTATATACTCTCAGTTTGCTTCAGGGTTTATGTAGAAACAGTTAGTGTCTAACTTTACCTTGTGTTGAACAGGGTTGATGACGATTACTACTCCCAAGAAGAATGAGAAGGAGATCAGCTCTGCTGAATCGGTCCTCCCGAAGGATGAAGACGCCGAGCCCCTCGTTGCTTTTAATCGACCACCTCCAATGCCACCGGTTCTAGGCCCCTTGATCGCGCTCTCGCTTTTCCAAACATCATCTAGTGATGAAGACAACAAATGAGTCGCCAGGTACATATGTGGATGTTGCCTATGTTATTCTCTCCCTTTTCTCCATAATGTCGTAATAACATAAAATTCACTAATTTCTTCAGGTAGCAACCTTTGGCTGATCTCTGAGTTGGTAACTTTCCAGAGTCAGGCATTGTATATATTCGGAAGTTGTAGTGATCATGTTACTGTAGTATCCTAGCAGGTAGTAGGACAATGTTGTACTATTGCGTGGTAGCTTGTTAAGACTTCGAGAAAAACAAGTTTGTCAGTGTGGAATGTTTTATTTTCTTCTAAATTTGCCCTTTTCCTTTTCCGCTGCTTGTTGTCTCGTTTACAAATTGCAACAGACGTGTGAGAAATGATGGCAGAATAGCTATAATCTTGAAAAGCCTCTTCTAGCAAGCCGAACTGAAAAGCCCAAGCCCAAGAAAACAGTCGTCCTCTTCTTCCTTGTGCCCGCTTGATTCACTGCCATGGCTTGTCGAGTTGTCGTCGCTGCTGTCACGTTGGCAAGCCCGAACTGACTCGCATGCACTCTTCGTCCTTTTCCCAAAACACATCATTTTGCACAGATCTCTGCACAAATTCAACATCCCAAAGATTGATTGCCAGTTGGAAGAAAGCAAATCCGCTAGATAATGTCCTTCAATAATTACCATAAATGCATGCATCAGTTTTCGATCAAATAAATGGTACCATTTTAAAAGGATCCTCAATATAGAAGTCATCCTACTTATCCTCGGCCTGCCGCCTTTTGTCTATAAATAGTCACACATCTTACCTATTTTTTCTCGGACTCTACTACAGCCCAAGGGAAATTCTCTGTTCCTAATAGCTAATACTCGTACAACCAAATCCATGAGGCCATCAACCGCTCTTCTCGTTGTAGCCACCGCGCTCCTGGCGTTGTCTGTCGCCGACGCGACCGTGCAAACAACCTGCAAGGCGGCGGCCGCTAAGGACGAACAGGTGGATTACAACTTATGCGTGCATGAGCTGGGAAAGCACCACTTGAGCCCTGATGCAGATACATGGGGCCTTGCCAAGATTGCGGCCAACATGGGCGTCAACAACGCCTATGGTGCCATCATCGACATCGAGAGCCTGCAGGCCAAGCCAGCCACCGACGCCAAGACGAAGGCGGCCCTTGGGCAATGCCACGATCTGTACGACAACATGAAGTTCGCGTTCGCCGGAGCCTACGATGAAATTAACGGCCGCAATTATACGGCGGGAAAGGAGGAGGCGGCGAAGGCCATTTCTCAGGCGCACCAGTGCGACGACGACTTCATGAAGGCCGGCGCCCCGTCGCCTCTCGCACAACGTAGCTCCTACTCCGTGCAGATAGCGATAGTCTGCACGGCCATCACCAACCTTATCAACTGAATATAGTACGTCATCCCAAGGTCGCGGGGCCGAGTTTAGGCTAGAGACTTGAGGGCTCTTCAAACCTGTATGTCTTGAAGTGACTTGCAGGAAATTAATAAAATTTATTTCGTTCTATTGCAAGTTTAATTGCGTGCTCAACGCATGACGTTCTGGTTTTCGATGCTTTATTTATCCTTTTTGCTAACAGACTATTAAGAGGAATATCAGTTTTAGATTTCAGTTATCTTGGGTCGTCTGTACATTTCCCCCTATTATTTTCAGGTTTTTTCTTGTCATGGCATCCATCGCATTGGAAAGAGTGGGGTAAAAACAAAAAGGTCAATACGACAAAAAATTCATAAAATTCAAAAAGTTTGTTTGAGAGGTTCAAAAAAATTACACAAGAGAAAAAATATTCTTGTAGTACAAAATAAATTATTCACGGGTTCAAATAAATGTTCTACTGTTAGGCTATTTTCAGACCACATTGTATATAGTCGTGTCAATTTTTAACACTACTAGATCATTTAGGCGCGCGTTGCCGCGCCCGTCTATTTAGGTAATTCAATTATTAGAAATAAACGGAAATTTTAAACCAAGTGGAAAACATACCTAGTATAACATTAAAAAAAGTAACTACTTTAGAAACATTTATGTGCCTAGCTCTTGCATGTCAACATTATTGCATGGGTTATGGTAGCGTGCTCTTTTATGAAACTCTAGCTTAGAAAAATACGTACTGAGTTTGTGTGCTAAACTGCAGACGCTCATCGTTTCCTAAAACTGTCAGATAGCACATACACGAGAGATTCATCTTCCAAAACATGTATGTACATTCCAGTTGTGCAAAGTAGCAGAAATTACATGCCATAGGACTGTCTCCTGAACTTGAGGACCTATAAAGAAACTATAAAAGGAGATGGTTATAATGTCGGACTCATGAATACTTCCTAAGTTCTGATGCACCTAGACCAGAAAAACACTTCATATGAGAGGAAAAATATATGTGAAAATAAAAGGGGTCAAGTGAAATAAGAGTTGTATCAATAAATTTGCAGAGAATGCAAGCACACCATATCGGTCTTAGCAGGGGATGTAGTTTCAGATTTTTTTTCGAATGAATATACAAATTGAAGACATAGTTGTGGATAGTCACCTTGATGCTGCAAGATCTGAAGAAAAAACCACAGAGAGAGGGAACTCACCTTGCTGCTCCAGGCTGGCTTAACTTGGGGAGGCACAACTCATATGTATAAGTTACAAAAGGAAATATACCAATAGTCGAGGACAAATACTATTGACAATTACAGCCCAGCTAGATATTTCTTTTGCTATCAGCAACCTGAGTCAAAGTTGAGAACATCGCGAAGATCATGTGTAAGATAAGGGGAATGTAGTGGTTATGTATCAAACCCAACTCATTGTCCTCAAATATATATGAAAGAGCCAAATATTCAAAAAAAAAAAAATCCTCCTTCCATGTGTTAGCAACCTAGCCTGACATGATTTTTACAATATGTTCTCATATGCAATGCTTCTCTATAAAGGCCTAGTAAAATTATGAGCTCAACACGCATTTGGGAATAGTTTGAGTGAACTTTCAGACAGATCTAAATTATTCCACTTATGTTTCTTCCCATGCATTAATCTCATAAATTTGTTAAAGGTCTTATCCTATATGATGTTGCAAACACATAAGAACATACAACATTCTTCTACTTACATCAAACAACTTGTCTACAGAAATTTAAAAGCTACATGACAGATTGTTAAATCCAAATTTAAAATGGTTACAGATTCAAGTAGAAAATCAATTTCATTAGTGACCTCTAAAATAGGTAAGGTAAAGGAATTACATTACAGAAGATGTAATACAAAATCTTATTTACCTTGCTATCAGGAATATTGATGCAAATGATAGATGAGTGCATCATGATGAGAGTTCCCAAAAGTGACCAAGGGCACAAACTTGTAAACAAATTGCTGTAAGCCATGTGGTGTGTTCAGTTTAGTTGCAAGATATTACTTAAAGCGTGCAGCCTGGGCGAACCTGTGCAGCTCCGTGATAAAGTCAATAGGCACCGTTATGTTGGATTCATCCTGAGAATTTATTTAATCAATAATCCCCAACGTTGTCCAGGAAAAGAAGTCGCCACTTCGCGAGTTTCCATATCAAATCCCAATCTCTGTTTTGTCAAATTCTCAGCAAACAGAAGCAATTGTAGAGCTGAGATAAGAAATCCACCAACTTTTTTTGTATAAAACATGTTCCCGAGCAGACTTGCACTATGAAATCAACCAACATAGGCAGAACCACAGAGAAGTACCTCGATGTAACATGTGATGTGTGAAACCCCCTAATCGCGGGAGAACTAATATAGACTGAGGTCGCACCATCAGATGAGAAAAAAAATCCTTACAGACCAATGGACAACTCATTGGCGTTCTCCGAGAAGTCATGTTAGCATTTCTACGTCTTTAAGAAATACATGCAATTTATTTACACCATGGTACAGATCTGACTGCCAAAAATTGACTACAAAATTATTAGTAGAACAGAGAACCCAACAGGGAAACTGAAACTGTACAATAGTTTGCCAAGGTTTACAGCATAGCAACAGGGAGAGGGAGGGGGCATGCAGCACTAGATGGGAGACGCATGATATCCTTGCAGCAGCAATCATCTAGAGCCCACCTTCACACAACCAGATCAGTGAGGGGGGTTCAAGCACCAAGCTAACACGATTTGAGGCGCTCATGGAAGAACCATATACTTCGCCTTTCATCTGCAGAAAACAAACAAGTACGATATGGCCATTGCAAGTGTGAGCTTTGGTATATCAGATATATTTACACAGATACTATAGATAAGAAAGGTCGCATAACAGTAATGAAATTTGGATTTAGTGACCTCTAGTTCCTTTTAGCCAATTGCAAATGAATTTCCCAACAGAAAAACCGGAACTAACCTCCAATAATCCCATAAACGAATATATGCCCGAACCAATCCCACTTGAATTGACAGTACCTGCAACAAAAAAACAGATCTAGGACAAGTCCGGACATAAGATATGGAGAAATCTACAGAGCGCTTGAAGATGGCGGAGCAACCTAGTTGAGAAGCATTCCCGTTGGGCGTGTACTGCCGGAGCAAGAACACTTGAAGGGATACAGTGGGTATGGAAAGGGAGTATATATACGTGCAAACCTGTAATGCGCTGCTTGATTCCTCGGCTGAATGGTTCTCCGCCTCCCTCATCTCCAGGCGAGGCCTCATCGCCTCGACTGAGTCGATTCTGGTTGAGGAATTAAGAAATCCACAAAAAGGGGAGGGGATGAATGCTGATTTAAATTGGCGCAGCTCCACCGCCACTAATGCCTTGTAGTAACGGCAGATTAACTTAGGCGTTGCTTTGGTGGAGAATCCAATCGCCGCTCGCCCCCTTATCCGGCTCGCATCTTTTCAAGATTGACTCGCTTGCTTTTTTTTAGAGGAGGAAGATCGACTCGTTTGCTTGGTGGGCTTTAGTGGATATTCGGAGCCCAATTAACCACAGTGGTCCAATTTGATGTCCAGAATAGATGCCTAGAGAGCGCTATCCGACGGCTGAAATGGTTGAGGTCGTGAGAAGCCTCCTGTTTGGCTCAGTTGTAATGTCCCTAAAATATACTTAATATAATAGGAATTTGCTCGTCACTTGTAGTAAAAAGTCTAAAAGTGGCTTGCTGATTTCGCCACGTTTTCGACATGCAACTGGTTATGCGCCACTGGTAAGTGATACTGGTGGCGCTGCACGCCACTGTTGAAGTGCGCTCCAGCGGCATTCGCTTATAACACACCACTGTTAAGTCTTAGCACTGGCGCGCGCTTGCAGACGCCACCGCTGAAAGCGCCGACGGGGAACTTGAATTTAGTCCAATTTAATTTTTTTAGCTTGAATTTACTCCGCATTTGGACAATGGCGGCCGCCCGCGCCCGCGTTCCCTACCGTTGGGGGCCCTTGCCATGGCGCTCAAGCGGTGGAAACGAGGAGCGCCACTCCTTCAGATTTGAGAGAGGAGGGAGAAGATGTGGCGTAGGAGGAAGAGATGAACCCCTCGCCTGTGAGCTAGAGGGGATTTTATGGCATTACCAGCTAGCTCTCTCCCCTCTCTCTGGCCCGAGTCAGCTTTATTAAATATGCGGTGTGGGAAGTGCATGGCAGGGGTGTCTTCTCGCATTGAACGCGCCACCATTAGGCACCTGCTAGTGGCGTGCCAGGCGGGCGAGCCACTGATAACCCACAAGTGTAGGGGATCGCAATAGTTTTCGAGGGAAGTAAACCTAAATTTATTGATTCGACACAAGGGGAGTCAAAGAATACTTATAAGCCTTCGCAGCTGAGTTGTCAGTTCAGCCACATCTGGAAAAGCACTAGTAACAGAAGTGATGTGAAAGCAGCAGTAACTTGAGAGCAATAGTAACAGTAACACAGCGGCAATGGCACCAGAAAATAGTTGATACTATTTTTAATGGCGTAGGAAATACTTGTTGGCTAAATATGGACGGGGTTCCCATCTTCACTAGAGGTAACTCTCCAAACAAATAACATGTGTTGGGTGAACAAATTACAGTTGGACAATTGATAAAATTGTGAGGGCATGACAATGTATAATATGACAAGATAATGTTCACTGTAGTATTTAACTGCGCATTACAGCAAAATACATAGACCGCTTGCTAGCTGCATCTATGACTAATAATCCACCCCCAGGATAACATCCGTGTCTCCTGAAAGTATTAAGTTGCAAGTAACAGATAATTGCAATAAGCAAAGTGTGTAATGTAAACAATGTAAATGACATGTAGACATAGCATCATTGTTTTCTCCCTAGTGGCAACAGCACATTCAGAGACTTGGTCATTTCTGTCATCTCAAGCCCAGGCAACCGGAGACATGAACCCAATATCTACCATAAATACTCCCTCTTGGAGATACAAATAACTACTTGATCAAGGTAACCACAAGTATCGAAGAGCATGCAAGATCTTAAATAAAACATAAGTTTGATAACAAGATGAACAAACTGATCATAATTCCACAATTCATCGGATCCCAACAAACACAACACCAATTACATCATATGAATCTCAATCATGTAAGGCAGCTCATGAGACTATTGTATAGAACAACATGGGAGAGAGAGTACCAACTAGCTACTGCTAAGAACCCGTAGTTCATGAGGGAACTACTCACAAACCATCATGGAGGCGGCGTAGTCGATGGAGATGGCTCCGGGGGTCGATGTTGGAGATATGCCCTAGAGACAATTAATAAAGATATTTTATTTGTCATATCTCAATTGTTCATAATACGTTTTGTATCATGCTATAACTGTATTAAGCGGAAACATTAATACACGGGTGATACGTAAACAACCATGTCCCTAGTAGCCTCTATTTAACTAGTCCATTGTGCGATCGATGATCGAGGTTTCTCGGTCATGTGACATTTATGTCAATTGGCAATGGAGTCAATCATTAGGTGAATGATGTGATGGACACCCCAATATTTAAAGGACGTAGTCATTACGCCTTTGACCGTGAGATCAACTCTAATTGTTATTTCTGAAAGATACTTTGATTGCATCAAACGTCATGTCTTATATAGGATGACAATAAAGGTGTCCCTCTCGGGTATCGGAAGGAAGTATGTTGAGGCGAGGGATCAAGAGCGGGATTTGCCAATCCGCATAGCAGGATAGATACTCTGGGCCCACTCGGTGAGATTACATCAATGAGCTTGCAAGCATGTGACTAGGTCACGAGGATGTAATATCACAGACGAGTAAAGAATAGTATTGTCGGTAATGAGATCGAGCTAGGTATCGCAATGCCTGAGATCGAGTCTTGGACAAACTAAGTATCGCCTGGCAAAAGGCCCGAGACTTGACGTCTAAGGTTCGAACGACAAAGTTATTCATGATGTACATGGAGTATCATAGCCATCCAGGTCTCCCTGATAGTCATTGATCGGAGAACGGTTCTCGATCATGTCTGGAGTATTCCCGAACCGCTTGGGTGACACACTTAAGGGGAGGTGACGTTTATTTAGATTGGACGTAGAGAAGAACACCGGAATTGTTCTGGGCACCCCGGAAGTGTTCCGGGTGATATCCGACGGAGTTCGGGGGCTGGAGAAAGGTTTTTCGGAGTCAGAATAAATTAGATAAAATGTATTTAATATTAATTAGTGTAATTAAGGGTTAAATATATTTTTATTTAATTAATTTCAAATTTTAAAAGGCATTTTTCACTACATGGGCCTTAGAGGCCCATTAGGGGAAAATCCCCAAAGAGAAAGGGAGGGGAGGGCTGGCCGGCCTAGGTGGGCCACATGGGGCCCACCTAGGGCCGGCGCACCACCATGGTGCGGATGGCCATGTGAAAAATAGTCCCACATGGCCAAGCCAACAAGGTTGGCAGCCCTCCTCCTCCTTTAAATAGGGATGTCCCATGCCTTTGAAAATAGTTCATCCTCTCTCTTTCTCTCATCCGTTTAGACGTGGCTCCGCAAATGGGGCTACGCACGGTTGAGAGAGTTCTCTCCACCATACGCACACCGCCGTGCTACTGGGTCCAAGTCTTCTTCTTTCGCTGCTCTGCTGGATCAGCGCCTGGAGGTCGCCAATCTTCACCGTACGTGTGTGAAGCCCTGCGAGGTGCCACACTTGAGGCACTTGGAGAGGTTCGTCCTCACCACCTTGAGGTCGGCGCCATCGTTGTCATCATTGCGCCATCTTCATCTTCATCGCGCCAAGTTCTTCGCGACCTCGAGGTCGGCTATGTCGTCTACTTCGACAACGCTTGTTGCGGGGGCGTAATCACCGCTATCGGTCTATGAGGGTACGTATATCGATCTTCACCGTTACTCTATATCTGCATAGTAATAGATCCTGGCTAGTTTATGGTTATCGTTGTTAGGAAAAAATTTGTTTTCTGTCCACGATTCCCAACAGTGGTATCATAGCCGATCTATGCGTAGATATGTTAGTACGGTTAGAACACATGTTGAATGTGGGCATCGATTCTATATTTGTTACCCTCTAGCGTGTACTTGTTTATATCGCGGTATTGTTTGATGAAGCTGCCCGGACCGACCTTACGCGTACGCTTACGCGAGACTGGTTCCGCAATACATATGGCTTTTACCATATATGCGGCTGGCGGGTGTCTGTCTCTTTTACAATAGTTGATATTGCATTTACAATGGAGGGCCCTGAAAAGGGTGTAATAGAGACAATTATTTAATCGTTGTTGTGGTTGTATGTTCGTAGGTAAGAACGGTTCTTTTACGAAAGCCCTAGTAGCCACATAAAATATGCAAAAGATAAAGTAGAAAACGTCTAACTTTATTTTGCAGGGGCAATGTGATATGGTCACGGTAAGTTTTATGAATTGTTTATAAACTATCGGCGCAAAGGAGACCATTGGCGCAAGGACCATATCATGTCGCATTACATTTGATGTTATGTTATTGTGTGCATCTTATATTGTGTTTATATATATATATGAATACTTGACGGTAGTAATATAAGATGATCCCTCCTAAAATACCATATAGTGTTCTCCCTATAGCGTGCACCACCGAAAGTTCTCAGTTACGAGGCAGGCCGTGACGATCGGGTGTTAGACGTATCTGCGTTCGCATAACGTGGGTGTAAGCCACGTTGCACAAGCAATACGCTATAGGTTATTTTGGCGAGCCTAGCATGTACAGACATGGCCTCGGAACACAGTGACCGAAAGGTTAAGCACGAGTCACATAGTTGTTGTGATTGACATAAACGATGTCTACCTTTGAAGCTATGCTATCGGCCGTGACGATCGGGGATAGTATATCGGATGAGGATCGTGTAATCACTAAAACGAAGAGAGGGATATTCATTTTGAGTTGGAGTTCTGGTAGTTTTATTTTATTAAAAGTTGAACCCATATTTTATTATGAACAAAGTCTTTATGTTTTGCAAAACCTTTTGTAGATAATAATATGTTTGATAGACCTTTTAAACTTAGGTGCATTCCTGCGATTGAGAAACTTAAAAGGTGGGTCCAAACTTCATAGTTTTATACCGTAGCTTGAGGATACTCCTTGTTTCAAACCTTTTAGCTCTATATGATACAAAACCCGCTAGGAGATAAAACCGGAGATTCCGCTAACAAAAGAATAATTTGGATTATCAAGTTTTGTGCGGATAATTTCATCATAGTCCAGTGTATGCTATCATCTCTCCCATAGAGAATGAACTGTGGGTGCGTGTTGACAGATCACGAACATTTGGAATGGTCGCTGAGACTGATGATCTGTATCCACCGTAAATCAGGTTTTCTTCTCAACCAAGATGGAAGAGAACACTCGCATGGAAGGAGCATGTGGCAGTCATACTTGATGACATATTGGTCATACTTGATGACATTGGTCATTCTTGATGACATTGAGACGCCTCGCTCAGCTCGATCACTGGATGACGGACAACTTTGCCAGATGCAAATGTTTTGTCATAGACTATGTCATGCAAGGGGAATCGTTCACCTTCATGAATTCTTGATTGCGTTGAAGAATCAAGAAGGTGAAACAGATCGCCGGGAAGTTATCAATGTTGATGGTGTATATATGATATACAAGTTATGAATGTTTTACCTAAACAAGTACTTGCAGAAGTGACTAAGCTTTGATACTAGTCAAGTTTTATGAAAACAAGATTTTCTGCTTGAATAGCTTGGAAGGATGAGGAGACAATGAGTGTGTTGATGATGGCAGGCAATATGTTGTGAATATGTTGTGATGGCCATAAACACTCTCTCTCTGCATCTACCATTTAGATTAAATTTGATTTGAACAAATTCCATTAGATCGCTTGTTAGTATGATTGTTATAAGTGTGTCTTGCCTCTAGCGAGACAATTATTCATATTTGTGAGTGACAAATCGTTGTCCTACACTTATGAGTGATATATTTAATGATCATACACCGGTTATGAATGAAATGTTGTTATTTGAATCTAGATGGTAGTATGACCCACATTTATAACATTAATGCAAGAGTATACAAACTTAATAATGACACCACATTCTTGTGGCACTAACGTTTTAAGTCATGTCAATGTTATATGCATTAAGAAGCTCCATTCGGATGGATCTCCAAGTCCTTAGATTTGATCTTTTGACAGTTGCAAGGTAACTAAGATGCCGTTTCGGAAAACGGGCATTTAACTTGTTGATAATCATACATATCGATGTGTGTGAATCAATGAAGTACTTCAACGTGTAGTGGAAATCATTATTTTGTAAACTTCACCAATGATTTGAGTAGATATGGGCATATCCACTTAATGAAATGCTGGTCTGAAAAGTTTGATAAGATCAAACAAGTTCAGAGTGAAGTAAGAGAGATAAACTTAACAAGAAAATCAAATTCCTACGATACAGATCGAGGAAACAAGGATTTGAGTTATGAGTTTGGCATATCATTGGAAGACTTGTGAAAAGAGTTCCACAATTACGCCGCATGGAACACCACAATGTTATGGTGTGTTAGACGTCGTAATCACACTCTATTGGATAGTGTGTGGTAAATAAAATCTCTTATCGAATTATTGTGATCATTGAAGTCATATATGGTAGAAACAAAACATTCACGTTAGATAGTAGGGAAACCATCTAAATCCATGGAGACAATACCATATGAGTGATGGCATGGCTTTTAGCCTAGATTTCCGTTTTGATATTTTAGTGTTTTGATATGATCAAACCTAAAACGGATAAATTCATCTTATAGTGTATCTAAGAAATCAGTTGGATATATTTCTCACGACAAAGGCAAATTTGCTGCCGGAACATACCTTGATCAAGAAATAGTTTCTTTTCCAGGGGTATAAGTGGGAAAGAAAGTAGAGCAAGACGAAGTTAATGAACTTTCTCTCCAGGCATCAGAGTGGCGCAACGAAAACCGTTCCGGTACCGTCCTACACAACTGGAAGGAAGCTGATGATAATGATCATGATGCTCTGAGCTCATACTAAGATCGTAGGCGTATGAGAATGTGTTCCACACTGTGTGGTACGACAATCTTGTTATGAACGTCATGTTAATGGAACATGACAAACCTACGAACTACGAAGAAGCGATGGTGAACCTAAGTCCGAGAAATGGCTATGAGCCATATATAATCCAAAATAAAATCCATGTACGATTACCAAGTAAAGACTTGGGTAAATCTTCTTGATGGGCTCCAGGACGTTGAGAGTAAATGGAATTTTATGACAAAATAGACACTGACGGAAAGGCAACCGTCTATAAGGATCGATTTGTCGTAAAACAGTTTCGACAAATTCAAAAGTTGACCACAATGAGATTTTGTCTCAAGTGGCGATGCCTAAGTCTGTTTAGGATTGTTCTAGCAATTATTTTCAATTGAGAAATTGATGGATGGATAAAGAAACCGTGTTCCCTAATGGTAACATTAAGGAAGAGTTGTAATCGGTACAACAAGTAGGTTTTGTTGATCCTAAGGATGCTAGACACGTATGCAAACTTCAGTTGACCATTCATGGGCTGAAGCAAGCATATCGAGCTGGAATCTTCACTTTGATAATGTGATCAAAAAGATTTTGGAGTTGTCCAAAATGGTTGAAGAAACCTGCATTTACAAAGAAGTGAGTGGGAGCTAAGTAGCTTTTTTGGTCTTATATGTGAATGGCATATTTGAGTGGGAGCTAAAAGACATTTCCTGGTCTTATATGCGGAAGGCATATTTGAGTGGGAGCTAGGTTTCATTTCAAAAATTTATATGTAATGACATATTGAGAATGATACAGATCCTCTAGTAAAGTGTAAATGATTATTTAAGTGATTAATTTTCTATGAATGAAGTTAAGAGTATTAGGCTTTTGGTCTATGATTTGTATAGATCAAAAGGGGCTTAATAACATTAGGTCGGAATATTTTCCTAGGTTAAGATTCTGAAATGTTTCAGAATAGAACAAGCGAAGAAAAGGTTCTTGCTTATATGACTAGGTAAATTATTAAGTTTATCTTGCGTTTCAGTGATAGCTAATGAAAGAAAAGGATGTCTGATATCTTCTATGCCTTAGCCATAGATTCTATCATACTGAAATCTCGACTTGGTGTGACCCAAGTTCTTGGTTGAAGAACGGGTTCTAGAGTGATCCCAGGATGGATCAATGAACAAACGTTAAGTATATCCTTCAGTGTCTAAAAGAGAACTGCAGAGATGTTTTCTGGTATAGGGTAAAAGTGAAAAAGATAACTTGCGGTTAAAGAGTTACGATGATGCAAGTTATGACACTGACCCATCTGACTAGAAATCTCATATAGGAGAAGTATTTTGTTTTGAAGAAAGACAGGGTTAGCTTGCGAAGTTGCATATGAATGCACTGTCGCATAATCTACATAGGTATAGGAATATATGTCTACTTCAGAAGTAGCAAGTGTGATTGGACTGAGCGGTTTTCCCGAGCATGAGTGGTTTCCCTTAATAGGTCTCTCAGACTATTAAGGCCCATGCTACGCGAAGTTTTGAGTCTCACTCCATCGACAAACATCTATTTCACCGATATCATAAGATACGGGATGATGTCAAACTAGGTGACATAGAAGTGTTGCAAAGCACATACAGATCTTGATGTGGAGATCTGTTGACTAAATACCTTTTCCACGAGACAAGCATGCACCATATTGCTATAGGTGTTAAGCTTTTACCAAGTTGTAAACTAGATTAATTGGTACTCTAGTGCAAGTGGGAGACTGTTGGAGATATGCCCTAGAGACAATTAATAACGATATTTTATTTTTCATATCTCAATTATTCATAATACGTTTTGTATCATGCTATAACTGTATTAAGTGGAAACATTAATACACGTGTGATACGTAAACAACCAGGTCCCTAGTAGCCTCTATTTAACTAGTCCATTGTGCGATCGATGATCGAGGTTTCTCGGTCGTGTGACATTTATGTCAATTGGCAATGGAGTCAATCATTAGGTGAATGATGTGATGGACACACCCAATATTTATAGGACGTAGTCATTACGCCTTCGACCGTGAGATCAACTCTAATTGCTATTTCTGAAAGATAATTTGATTGCATCAAACATCATGTCTTATATAGGATGACAATAAAGGTGTCCCTCTCAGGTATCGGAAGGAAGTATGTTGAGGCGAGGGATCAAGACCGGGATTTGCCAATCCGCATAGCAGGATAGATACTCTGGGCCCACTCGGTGAGATTACATCAATGAGCTTGCAAGCATGTGACTAGGTCACGAGGATGTAATATCACAGACGAGTAAAGAATAGTATTGTCGGTAACGAGATCGAGCTAGGTATCGCGATGCCTGAGATCGAGTCTCGGACAAACTAAGTATCGCCTGGCAAAAGGCCTGAGACTTGACGTCTAAGGTTCGAACGACAAAGTTATTCGTGATGCACAGGGACTATCATAGCCATCCAGGTCTCCCTGATAGTCATTGATTGGAGAACAAGTCTCGATCATGTCTGGAGTATTCCCGAACCGCTTGGGTGACACACTTAAGGGAGGTGACGTTTATTTAGATTGGACGTAGAGAAGAAAATAGAGAGAAGAACACCGAAAGTGTTCCGGGCACCCCGGAAGTGTTCCGGGTGATATTCGATTGAGTTGGGGGCCGGAGAATGATTTTTCGGAGTCGGAATAAATTAGATAAAATGTGTTTAATATTAATTAGTGTAATTAATGGTTAAATATATTTTTATTTAATTAATTTTTAAAGGCATTTTTCACTACATGGGCCTTAGAGGCCCATTAGGGGAAAATCCCCAAAGAGAAAGGGAGGGGAGGGCCGGCCGGCCTAGGTGGGCCACATGGGGCATGGCCAAGCCAACAAGGTTGGCAGCCCTCCTCCTCCTTTAAATAGGGATGTCCCATGCCTTTGAAAATAGACATCCTCTCTCTTTCTCTCATCCGTTTAGACGTGGCTCCGCAAATGGGGCTACGCACGGTTGAGAGAGTTCTCTCCATCATACGCACACCGCCGTGCTGCTGGGTCCAAGTCTTCTTCTTCCGCTGCTTTGGTGGATCAGCGCCCGGAGGTCGTCATCTTCACCGTATATGTGTGAAGCCCTGCGAGGTTCCACACTTGGGGCACTTGGAGAGGTTCGTCCTCACCACCTTGAGGTCGGCGCCATCGTCATCATCGTCACGCCACCTTCATCTTCATCATGCCAAGTTCTTCGTGACCTCGAGGTCGGCTACGTCGTCTACTTCGACAACGCTGGTTGCGGGAGCTTAATCCCCGCTATCGGTCTACGAGGGTACGTATATCAATCTTCACTGTTACTCTATATCTGCATAGTAATAGATCCTGGCTAGTTCATGGTTATCGTTGTTAGGATTTTTTTTGTTTTCTGCCCACGATTCCTGACAGTCGATCCCTGTCCCGGCAGGGTGCCGGAACAGGAACTTCTGACCCCTGAAACTAGGGTTTGATGCCGGCGGAGCTCGAAGTCATATTTGGGGAAATCCTTCGGCATACGTGAGTTTTAGGTCAGGGGGAATATATAGTCCGAAGGGCTGAGCAAGACGCCACCCCAGCGCGGCCCCACTCCGCCCAGGGGTCGTCTGGGCCCCATAGGCTCCGTTTTGGACGATGTCAAGGTCCACGACGATCAGCGGAAAATTTTCAGAAACTTTTGCGACTAGACGTTTTCATTTGACGTCGTCTTCGGGTCGGTTCGGGGACATCTTTAAAAACTGTCTGGTGGGGACTGGGGACAGATTTCTGGAAATCAAAGTCCACTCCAACAGGGCTCCTTTTGCGTTCTTGTCGATTTCCAAATAATTCCTACACATCAAAGTGTAAAACAAGAATATTGTGCACTTTTGCAACTATTAATAGGTTAGTCCAATAAATGTCTAAAATGATATAAAACTATAACAGAAACATGTGGCATTTGCTATAAAACAAGCATAGAACATCAAAAATTATAGATACATTTGAGACGTATCAGCATCCCCAAGCTTAGTTCCTACTCGTCTCGAGTAGGTAAACGATAACAAAAGATAATTTTTGAAGTGACATGCCACCAACATAATCTTGATCCAATAATAATGTAAAGCACATGAACTGAATGAAGTGCTCCAAAACAATTGTCTATAGTTGATATAAAGTAAACAATGAGAAAGCAAGTTGCATCATCCAAGTAAAAACCTTTCACGAATAGTACTTTGGAGACATGGAGCTATAATACTTGACATAAAGTTAGCTCACCAAGCAACATTTTCATTAAAAGTGTTTGACCAACACAAAGGAAGATATAAGTTTCAGCATTTGCTTCGACTTTCAACATATTTATCTCATAGATATTGTCAATACAAAGAATCATAGTAAGTCATGATGCAAACATATAATTGTTCTTGTACCAAAGTTGACACTAGTGTTTGCTTGTGGAGAAAAGACAGGGATAGGAAAACTGACTCACCATAAAAGTAAAATAATGGCCCTTCGCAGAGGGAAGCAGGGATTATGGGTATGTTTGTTTGGGCTGCTGCTGTTGAGAAGCAGCTGTAGCTGGTGAGCTGTTAGAAAGCAGCTGTTGGAAGCAGAGATTTGCTATTTGGCAGGAGTGCTTCTGACAGCTGTTGTTGCTGGTTTGAAAGACAAAATGTCTGAAATGATCCTAAATGCTGAAAAAATATAGATGTTGATTCTAAACGAATTAGCTAACTCTGAATTTTAGTATTTGGCAAGTAGTTAATTATTCTGGCAGTATAGTGTGAAATTGTCTAAAACATCATGCATACATAAGAATGCACACACTAAATAATTCATATATGTGTGCCAAAACGAAAAAGTTACACACATGTCTGCCGAAACAAAAAAGTTACAACACAAAAGTTGTAGAAAACGGCGAGATTGATATACTCATGAAAGGAAATTTCAAACAGTCTACCGAGTGCGCCGAATTTGATAAAATTCGTATAAAATGTTGCGAACTTCGGTATAAAATTAAGAAGTTACAATCCACAAAACTCGAAACCGATTACGGGAATCGAATATACTCGTCGACGCACACATATTTCGTATACAAATTACTTCGAATCGAAATATATTCATGTGGGATGGAGCATATCTTGAGCCGTACATGTAGATGCGCATGCGAATCAAATCATACATACATCAATCAATCAATGTAGATCGATATGTACATCCATCAATCACAGTGGAAGAGGAGCTCTTGAGCAGGACGGTAGCTGCTGGGCGGAAGATTTGGGGAATTCGTACACGGAGGCGCACCGCGCATGAGCAGGACGTGCTCCGCTGGACGGGGGGATGATTGGGACGAGTTCCTCTTCCACCCAGGGTCGCGAGCTTCTGGTGGTGAGGACAGTCACGGGAACAACGACGGCTCGAAGTACTCCTGTCACCGGCGGCCGACAGGAACGACGGCGGTGATACAGGGGTGGTCGGTTGTAGGGGCGCCATCGGTTGCAGGGACCGCGGTCGGAGCAGACTCGTGCTTGGTTGGTTGCAGAGAAGGGTGGCGCTGGCGGCGGGGAAGGGCGGCGGCAGTGAACCCTAACCCTACCCGGCCATGGGAAACACGAGGGGAAGAAGAGGTCGGGGAGAAGAGGTGTCCGTCTGCGGGATGTGTGGTTGGTCTGGTGGCAGTTTCTTCGTAATTCATTCGAAGGCATGAGGGCAGTTTCGTCCACCGTATTTCGGGAAGCTCGGGAAGCAGGCAAAAGCACCTCCTGGGCTGCTTCTGCGCTCGTACGCTCACGCAGTTCATTCCGCTCCTCCACTTATGCGCAGCGCTTTTCTATTTTGAGGTGTTTGTTTGGGCTTCCGCTTTTGGACTCCAAAAGCAGAAGTAGAAGCCCAAACAAACAGGGCCTATGTCATGTGCTAGAGCTTTTTAGTTTTGAAAACAGAGGCAAAAATTGTTTTGAGAGGTGGTTGCTAACGTCAACGAATGGCACTACAGTTCTTGTCATCTTCCATACTACAGATATTATACTTTGACACTCCTCCCCACCTTTGCTTACACAAACCATGGTCTCATGGGCCCCATATACCAGTGGCGTGTCGTCCTTATCGGCGCGCCACTGATACACGAACAACATTGGTGCGCCCAAACTCGATACACGACACTCACAATAGCAATGGCGCACGAAAAAAAGAACGCCAGTGATACTATCACTGCACCAAGGGTTTTCCGACTAGTGTGTGTGTTACTAGAAGCGAGTCTCCTCTCCGCGCTCGCGCCTATATTTACCTACTAGTCGCTTCCGTATGCGTGTGTATTTCGTTGGCTCCCTGCGAACTCCGCGCTGCCCCGCGGCGTCGTCCTCCGCGAGGGCTGCACCGACGCCCGCGAGCCATAGCGCTGGCGGAGGTGGCACGTCCTGCCACCACCGCTAGGAGCGCCACCGGCCGCGAGAGCACGCCGCCGACGCCGGGAGCGCCGACGTCGCGCCGACGCTGACTGGCCATCGGAATCGCTGACCGCGGGACACTGGCCGCCGGAATCCTGCGTTGTCGACCTCGCCGGAGCAGCCAACCTCACCGCCGCAATGCCCTGCCTCCCCGCGCTCACCTCCGCCGCCATCCCCCAAGAAGGCCGCCCCTCCTCGCAACGGCCACACCCTCGTCCGCCACCAGGCCGCGGCCCAGAGCGTGCACCCGACGCCGATGTCGTGCTCTTGAGAAGACGAGCCCACAGTAGCCGTGGAGGCGGGCCGGTGAACGACACACAACGGAGCGGCCGCGGAGGCAGGGCCAGCCAACGGCGCACAAGGGGCGGCCGGGCGGACGCGGAGCGCGCACTGCCGTTCCAGCCTGCAGACGCGATGGAGATTCGAGCTAGCTAGCTAGCTCCGAACGATTGGGGGCCTGATTGTATTTTTATATTTTTGTTCAGGGATTTTTATGTAAACTTTTGGACCTATTTGTAATTTATTTCCTGCACTCTAGTCTCGTGCGTGCTCTAGTTTACAGCGTCTTGGCGCGTCTGAAATTTCTGGGCACGACCCCACGCTAAAACAGCTATTTTGGCGCTGCAATTTTTTTAGCGCGCCTATTGGAGATGCTCTTATGTATGAAGAGATGGCATTTTGTTTCGTCCAAAATATATGTACAAAGTTGCGATTTATCAAACGAATGGTGTTCCTGTTTACGATTGCTGCTTTGTCAATGGATTAGACCCGTCGGCCGCTATTCAGCTCTTTTATGGTCGCATATAATCGAGATCTTGACGAGGTGGACGACGTCGGGGCATGGCCCTGGTTGCGGTGGTACCCCGTGATGGCGGGAGTTCACTGGACTCCGCAGCCGTTGTGGAAGGCAGGGATGCACTTGCTGAAATGGATCATCGTGTTGATGTGGCCCTAGCTCGGCTTCCTCCACGTATGCTCTGCCGGCCCCGCGCGTCCCAATGTTGTAGAAGCCTCTCCTCAAGCTGAACCAACCGGAGCACACCCACCTAGTACTCATAAAGTTACCAAACCTATTAGTGGTGGAGTTACCCACCATATACTGATAAAGTTACCAGCCTAATAGTTATAAAGTTACCCACCCAGTATTGTTTGAGTTACCCACCCAGTACTGATAAAGTTACCAACCTAATACTTATAAGTTACTCATGTGTTTTCATGTGTTGTCATACACCATAAAATAAATGTACTTACCATAGTCTCTCGGTAATAGTTACCACCAAATACTGATGGAGTTACCACCCAACACTGATAAAGTTACCCATGTGTTTTCATGTGTTGTTATCTACCACAAAATCAATGTAGTTATCATACTCTCTCGGTAATAGTTACCACCCAAATACTGATAGAGTTACCACACCCAGTAATGATAAAGTTACCCATGTGTTTTCATGCGTAGTTATCCACCACAAAATCAATGTAGCTACCATACTCTCTCGGTAATAGTTACCACCCCAATTCTGATGGAGTTACCACGCAGTACTGATAAAGTTACCCATGTGTTTTCATGTGTAGTCATCCACCACAAAATCGTTATAGTTACTCTACTCTCTCGGTAATAGTTACCACCAAATACTGATGGATTTACCCACCCAGTACTGATAAAGTTATCCATGTGTTTTCATGGTGTAGTTATCCAGCACGAAATCAATGTAGTTATCATACTCTCTCGCTAATAATTTCCCACCCAATACTGATAGAGTTACCCACTCAGTACTTATGAAGTTATCCATGTTAATGATGTAGTTATCCACCACGAAATCAATATAGTTACCATGTCCTCTAAATAATAGCTACGGACACAATGCCAATCTTTTTTTAGGTGTAGTTGTCACTATGAAATCGACAGTTGTCATCCTAATACTTATGGACGATAAATTTACCATCTCAAAGTGATGTGCTAACTTTAAAACTCGTAAAAATCTAAAAGAACAACAAACAATGGTTTTATTTCAACCCGAAAACTAATCGTTAATATGGTGGGTAACTTACGTATTCAAGTCTGTATAACTTATATGTTACGGGGTGGATAACTTTTGGTCGCAAAAAAAATTGTCGGAATATATCTACATGGGATCTAGTTTTGAAAATCTCGTCGCGACTAGATTAGCGGTGAAAACGGATTCTAAATTGGATAAACGGTTTGGGCTACAAAACTTTTTAAATTTTCAAATTTTGCATTTAATGCGGGATGACATCAGCTTGTTTGTTTGTGCATGCATGCATGCAAAAGGGGCCATTTCTCTCACTCGGTCGGCGCGCGCACACACGGGTGCTGATTAGTCGTGTCCATTTCACAATCCCTCTTGACGCGCAAGCCCCAATCCCTATTTTTCTCTCATAATTCTTTATTCCCAACAACCTGAGAAGATTAGGAGCTGTTGTAAGCTTAGAACAGGAAGAATTGGATATTTGGACGAGCCTAGGAGGTAGGCGCAGGCTGGCACTGCAGCTTGCAGGTTGCAGCGAAATACAGAGATGTGAGCTCGTGGCCTCGACGGATGCCTAGTCGCCTCGTCGGACGAATAGCTTGAGCGCGAGGACGGGGTTCTCCTCGCGAGCGCACTTCCACGGCTCCAGAGCAAAGTAGAAGGAGGGTCGATCGGGTGGCAACCGGCGGCGTGGACTCGTGGGCTGCCCGGAGTAACCTGTGGCGGCGCCGGCGGCTGGGTTCGAACAGGAGGAACCCTAGTTCTGCAGAAACGAAACGAGAGGAAATCTCGTGCCACAGGATAACGGTTCGGGTGTTAAAATAGGACCGCGGGTTGATTTCCCAGTTCATGAGGGGTCAAATTGCAAATGTGGCGCGACGTACCAGACGTACCACGGTCGTTTACTCGTATTATATAGTAGAGATATGCATAGTTTCATTCAAAAATATATTTCTCTAAAATGAAAAAAAACTCAGTTTACTTGCTATATTTGTCTTTTTTGTACAAATCATGCATGAAAATATATTTCTCTAAAATTTGGCAGTACATATTAGACATGTATATTTACTTATGATTTTTTACGAATTTTTTGGGATGCAAAACTATTATTTTAGATTTTTTAAAAGGGAGCACTGGAAATCAAAATACATTGTATATTTGTATATTTTGAATTTTTGTCACAAAATTATATACCATAAATCAAGTAATTGTATGGGGCGAGGAGGCATGGGTTTCGTCCGAACTGCGGTGAATGCTATTACCATTGGCCCAATTGGTCGTCTCCAAACTCGTGCCAGCCTGCTAGGAGCACAACTGCACAAGAGACCCTCCCAGGTGCGTCCCGCGCGGCCCAGAAAAGCCCAGGTCGGCTAAGAACGCTACTAATTGGCTCAGTTGGTCTTTTTTACCTTCATTTTTTTCCAGAACGAGCAGGAAATAGCTATTTGAGTATACATATACAAATAGGAAAATTCCTACATATATGTAATCTTTTCCAAAAAATCAAGGTAGGGCGGATGCCCTACCTTGCCCTAAGGGGAGCTCCGCCCCTTTGGAGGCGAGCTTGGTGACAGGGGACTAGGACACAGGAAGATATGCGTTGCATGTGGCCGGCGTAGTGGGCCAAGCAGAGGCAGCATGAGGTTGAGCCGTCTGGGGGCATGGGAGGGTCCGTGCGAGCTCGAGCCAGCTAGGTTGGGAGGACGGGGAAGCCGAAGAGCCGCTCATGCCTCGGCCTCGATTTTGAAGTGGAGTAGGCGTCTGATACCGCCTCGGCCTCGAAAGTCGAAACTCTCGTCACAGAAGAGGGCGTCGCATACCGCCATCTGCTACATCCAAAATGTGTCTATAATTTTTTATTGTTTCATACTACTTTTATATACTTGCAACATGGGGAAACCCCAAACGTAGCCCGAGCTATATGGCTTCCCCTTTAATTTTTTGAAATCTGCACTTTTATATTTCCAAAAAATTGAAAAAAAAATTCCGGGTGGAGATAATGTTGAGATCTATAATTGTGCGAAACCTCAATGAAAAATTCGTACTATTTTGACATGGGAAAAAGACAAATCTGGCAAAGTTGACAATTTTTTGAATCTCGGCACTGTTCACCATCCAGAACTGTGAATTAGTCTTTTTTTGCCTAGGCCAAAATACTACGAATTTTTTTATTGAGATTTTGCACAGCTATAGATCTCAACATTATCTCCACCCATAAATTTTGTTTTGATTTTTTTGGGAACACAAAGTGCAGATTTCAAAAAAAATTAAAAAAGGGAGCCAAATAGCTCGGGCTACATATCACCGCACTCGCATGTGAAAACATGTTTATAATATGATTCAGTACCAGTTTATATCATTTTCTTGGACCAACCTATTAAGAAGATGACAAGTGCTAGATTATGTCGTCTGTAGATTTTGAGTTCCATAAAAACTGTTAAAAAAATATTGTCAGACAAGAATGCCAATTTATGAGAATTTTTATATCAAGAAACAAGACCGAAAATCAAAGGGCAACCCCTAGGGACCCAAAGCTCGATGCGGGCCAGATTCAGACCGCGAGGCCCACCCGTGAGCCATCCTCGGGCGCCGCCTCAAGTACGGGGACAAATAATATTTTGCGAAAGAAGATACCGAGTTATCACCATCATGAAAACCCTAGTTCAAGGTCCTGGAGTCCTGTTCCGACACCTTGTCGGAGGGGGATATCATCGCCAGAGGCATCTACTTCAATCTTGCTACCTCCATGATGATGAGTGAGTAGTTCATCCTTAGACTACGGTCCATAGCAGTAGCTAGTTGGAGGTCTCTTCTCCTTGCGTTTCAATACAATGCTTTCGTGAGTTGCCTTACATGATCGAGATTCGTCTGTTGTACTTGCTAGTTTTTGTGTTTGCTGGGATATGATGAATTGTGATGTTATGATCAGATGGTGCTTTTATATGTGATATATTTCTTTATTTATGTTCCTACATGCTCTACGATTTATTTTATTGCTTTGGCCAAGTTGTTGTTCTCAAGTCTCCAACAGGGAGTATATGTTCGATATTGGGTTCATGCCTCATTCATCCCTGGGCTCGAGTTACCGAAACGGCTAAAGGTAATAATGTGATGTTACTACTACGGGTAAAACAAACAATGTTTATTTCTAATTATTTATAATAAATGTTGCTTACATTATGTATTGAGTTTAATGCAATATTTTGTTGTTTACTACTTAATTCCTGGGAGGCAAGCATAGAAGCGCTCGCGAATTGAAGTATTAGGTATAGATGCGGTGTCGTTGCCCGATCTATATATGTTTGACGTAATGCGTACATAAATATTTGGCTTGAACATTCTATCATGATTGCATGATAATAATTTTGTCAATGGCCTATCTGTAATTTGTTAATCCAACATAGTTTATTATCTAAGGAGCGATACCACTACTGAAACTATGGCCTCGGTCCATGCTTTACGCTGTTTACAACCTCATTTACCTACTTTTCACCATTGCTAGCTCGCTGGTCTGTTTTTAGCTTTGTGTTATTTACAATTATCTTCCACACTATATGTCTAATCCTTTGTTTCTAGCGAGATGGGAAGCTTCCAATCTTCCTGAAACATTGGGGACAAAGAGTTGTGTGTTTTTTGTGTAGTTTCCACTTCAAACTTTGCTAGGCTTTGCACTCCTGCTGGTTCGTTAAACATTTGTTCTTCACAGAGAGAAATTTGTTGCTGCACTACATCATACCTTCCACTTGGGGTTCCCAACAGTCATCAAACGAATTGCTGGCGCCGTTGTCGGGGAGTGTGAAGCTACATGAAGGGGATCTACTCGCAGCCACCTTGTGTCTTTGTACCTATACTTACTTAGTTACTTTAATATAAGTCCTGCAATAAAAAAAAGTCTTCACAACAAGGACTACCTTATATGAAGACTAATGGTTTTCAAGCCATATGACCAAGGTCATGGTAATATCCATGGCAAGGTTATTGTTATCATGACCAAACTCGGCATAAACATGGTTTTAACATTGTAGCCAGATTGCCAAATCAAGATTCCAAGATTTTTGAAAGTTAGTTTTCATTTGTTAAGTGGAAATTTTTTGTTTTTCCGTGAAGCAAGTACGACAGATAAGATCGTCAAATCAAATTTCAAAATTGTCACACAAAGTATGTCACATGGGAAGCACATTACCTGAATATGTTGAATTTTGAGCATTTAGGTATATTCGACACATTAAATAAGTTTAATGGCATTCACCAAACAAAAATGAACTATAAGTGTGTTATAAGTTGGTCAAGAATTATAAAACAAATCATGTATGCGTAGTCAACCATGATTCTACGCAATAGCACCAAAATATATCGGAAGTTTCACCCCTTGGATATGAATGGTCACACTGAAATTGTTTGCCCTGTTTTTGTGAAAAATCATATAAATGGAGAAAAATCAAAATAAAGGAAACCCAACGGAAAAATCATAAACATATACCACGCAATAAAAAGAACACAAGGACATTGCAAGGATCTATCACAAATACCACTGATTTTACAAGGTTCAAAGTCAAATATTACAAGGTTAAAATTCAAATATACCATCTCCAGTTAAATAATTCTGCAAAGGGATCAGCCACCGACAATTCATGTATGTCCTTGAGTTTAACATTTCCCATTAAGTTGATACATGTTGCTTCAAAATGAAATTCAATTTCTGCATAATCTATGTCATTCAGTTGTAGCCGCGTGCGCTGATCAGCAAACCATTTATTTGTGTGTGCTAAAGTGACACCAAACCTCATTACCTTGAGCACACTTGCGTTCAAACAGAGAACTTGGCGAATTTTATTTTGGGTGTGGTGTTTCGTTAGTCGTTCAAAGTAATTTATGTGAGATGGAAATCAAAGCATTCAATGGGATTAGTCATGTTATTTTGAAGTTTTTATCTGCAAAAGAAGACAACATATTAAATATAGTGGCTAAAACAGATAAAAAGATGAAGGTGAGTACGTGTGAAAATGATCCAAAATTACCATACGTTTTGGGTCTAATAAGATTCAAAGTCTAATAATATCTATTTACATTGTAGATGTTGATATTTTTCCTAGATGGAGTTTTGAATACTACATTTTTCATGGTAAACTTGGTAAAAAGTCCAACAAACTGAACTCCATTGTGGTAATATTTTACAGGAAAAGCACTTCAGGTCGAGTAAAGATTCTACGCGAACGGAAAGAATCTAAGGAATCCAACAACTTCATCGATATTGTAGTTGATAGATTCTACTGCCAATGCCTACACTGTGCGCGGAAACAAGCTCAAAATTGTGGATACTGTTTTCTTGACAACAGCTGAATATACATCAAGATTATTAGCAAAAAAAAGTGAGTTTAAAGAAGAACAAGAAGAAGAAGAAGGACAAGGAGAATGAGAAGACTGATGTATATGAACGGTTATCCAGGCTATAACAACTTGGGAGAATTCGATAAACGAGTAGCCCCTCACTGTCAATTTTGGCGCGTCAATGACCATGATTGTTGTTGGACCTCTTGATAAAGTACAAGAAATCTCTCAAGGAAAAGCACGTCCTCAGTGACCAGATCGTTAAACACCTCAAGTGCTCTGTTGTCAAGTGATCTCTGATTCATGTAATATGCATACATGAACTTTGCATTATATTACTTATATGTCAATCATATTTGCATCATATAAGGGTTATATCATTGTTTTATATTGATTTTGGGAATATTTCACAGTTTCCCTATTTTTCTGGAATTAACCCTGCACTGGCAGAAAACCCTATTTTCTATATTTTGATGTTTCAGGGACCCAAACGACGTCCAAATGACCTAATATTTTGCGGGGATCATTTTTTTGAAGGAACAAAGCGTACGAGCGAAGGAAGCGAAAAAATGGAAACCTGAGGGCCAAAATAGGTGGGCCCACATGGCCAGATTCCTTGGCCACGTGGGACCCCCTATCCTGGGCCTCGAGCCTCCGATGCCGTCGATCTTCGTCCCGTGCCTTCGTCTTGACCTAAAAATGACTATAAAAATAGTCCCCCGACGGCTTTCGAAAGGGAGCGCCGCAGAAACACAAAACCACGAAACAGAAGACCTGGAGCTGCAGATTGGAGGGGGAAAACTCCGGCGGGGCGCTGCCGGGGTGGTCTCCATCTTCTCCAACATCTCCACCATCATCACCATGATGAAGGGGGAGTAGTCCACCCCCTGGACTTTGGGTTTGTGGTGGTAACTTGATCTAATCTCTCTATATATGATCATTGTTGAAGTCCATATGATGTGCCTTGCATAAGTATGGATCTATCTATGTAATTCCTATGGTGGATATTGTGGTATGAGATGATATTTGTTATGCATTTACCGTTGTGTTGGATCTTTTATGACTTGTCATGCTTTGGAGATATTCTATGATGCATGTGATGGTTCGATTTATGCATAATGCCTTGTTTATCCATGTCATGAGGTGATTGACACCACTGAGTGTAGATAGATGAGAAAGATGTGGTCATGCACACGAAATATGAATCATTGCACTAGTGTTTAGAATATTGTCCATTATGAAGTATGATGTATGTAGGTACGGGATGGCTGATGTGACAACGGCATATGTATTGAGTGACACAATACAGCCCAACATCCTTTATCTGGGGGCAAAAAGGAAGAAGTATGATGTGGGAGTGACAACAAACCATGCTAGCCTTACGAGGGTGACCTAGCAACACAAATGATTATTTTCTTTCAACTATGTGTTTTAGGACATGTAGCCGTCATAGAAGTTTACCATTAAAGCATGACAATTGTGTGTACTTTTTATCTATAACATGATAATCACCATAGATGGGAGAGAGGATTGAGTGAACCCATGAACCCATGTCCATTGTTCCTATAAGAGAAAACCTTTGTCTTGTCCTCTTGCATTGAAGAGGATTGGGACACTTTTACATTCTTGTTTTGTTACATTAAACTTCCATCCATTAAATCAACCATCTTGTTCTTTAAACCTGTTTAGTGCATAATCAACTAAAACTTGTGACACTTTAGTTGTAGGGAATAGATAACTTTTCCTTCTTGCTCCTGCGGATCGATACCCTACTTCCACATTGAGAGGTGCTACAGTGATCCCCTGCTCTTGGGGGTTATCAAGTACTTTTCTGGCGCCGTTGTCGGGGAGCGTAGCGCTTAAGTTTCTATTCTTGTGTGCACTAGACTTTAGATTTATTTTATCTTGTTTTATATCTGACAATCATCTAAGCTTGGGGAGGTTCGTTTAAACTTGTTTGGTTGTGAGTTTCTCATTAGCTTTACTTTTAGTTATGTATCAGTTTATACTCTCCTTATTTGAAAAACACAAAAAAATTAGTTCATTTGTTATGTTCGTGGAATGTATGAGTCACGTACTTATGCAACCCCCTATGGTTGGATCAATTAATGTTGATCAAAAAAGGTTTATAATGGAAGCATTAAATGTAATTAGCCATGGATTATGTGATAGGTATAATGTATCTTGCTGCATAGATCAATATCCTAAGCATCTTAATTTTCAATGCAAGCTTGAGAGTATGCCTATAATTGCCTCTTACCATAATAATGAAATTATGACCATTGATATGAAGGCAGCCGAGGAATTTACTATTGTAATGGGAATTCTTGAGATAGTTATGTTTAATATAGATAAAGCTCGTAGCCTCACACCAAGACTTGCTACAACACTTGAAAAACTCTTGAAACTCTTTTGTAAGAATACCTATATCCTTGAATATTATAACAATCTTGTTGCTATCAAGTAGAGATCTAATGGCTTGCAGGAACAAGAATATAGAGAAGAGGAAAAGGTATTAGAGGATTGCCCATATCCTTACTCACCATGCTATTTTGATTTTGATTCTGATGATGATCAACACATTCAAAATGATATTATTATTGATAATAGCTTTGAAAGTGATGAGGAATTTGGTTTAGATATTCTATATGATAATGCTTTAGATGATGGTCCTATTTGAGAGCTAGGATCAAACAATAGTGATTTGCTGTCCAGAAAACAGATTCCTAAGCTTCACTGCGAAGAATGTTAAAAATCACAGAAGAGGAATTTTGACCTGATATTTTACGACAGCAATATTCAGTTGTTATTACACATTTCATTAGTTCAAAGTTTTCTGATTTGAGCAACATAAGTGCCTCTAAAAATTCGCTCCTTTCAGGCTGTCCAGTTTTTGACAGATTCTGTTTTTATTTTGCATTAGTCTCATTACTATGTTTTGTGTGGTTCTTTTGATCAAAGAGCAAAACATAACCTTAGTAACAGTAGTTAATGTTTAGAATCAACTCATTATATGTCTTTGCTGTACCTATGAGGATTTAATTTATGGAGACACTAATCCCTCTAATCAAGTTTTATGTTGAGTTTTGTGTAAAGAGAATTTTCAAGCGGAAGAGTTGAGGGTGATGAACAAAGATCAAGAGAGACAAACACTCAAGCTTGGGGATGTTACCCCTAGACTCACCCAACATATATCAAATAAGGACAAGAATTCAAGCTTGGGGATGCCAAGCCACCTCACTCCAACCATCTTGATATCAAGTAAGAAGCCTAGCTACATGGCTATAAAGAAAGCGCTTTACGGGAGGCAACCCGGTTGTTTTTATTTTTGATTTTCTTTGTGTCCTCTTGCTGTAACAAGAGACTTAGTTTTTAATTTTGTTTCTCGAATTTTTAATAAAGTGCCAAGTTTTACCCGTTTTGGTTTGAAAAAGTTGCTATTTGTATTCGGAGATTTTATTCCAGCACGAATCTGTGCACGGTATGATTTTTCATTTCTATTCTGTAATCCGAATGAGCTGAAATTTGAACTGTAATTGCAAATTTTCATCCTCTGTAAACGTGAATTTTTCAGATTTTTTAGACATATTTAAGTAGGGTAGAAAAATGCGTTTTGCTGCTACTGTTTTTCTGGACAGATTATGTCCCATTTTGTTTGATGCATTCTTTGAACTTTTAACTTGAATCTTTTTTATCCAATTGAGTTTATAAGTAGGCATACAACATTATATACTTTCTGGACATGTTTCACATTTTTGTTTAAGGATTTTATGCAGCAAGCAATTCATTTGTCTATCACTACTAATGTCACCCCACAGAAAAGAGATGGGAGAAACGGTGTTTTGAAGTTTTTTCACAGGGATTAGAGGAGATGCACCAAGAGTTATCCAAGGATGGTGAAGACCATAAGCTTGGGGATGTGAAGACAACCCCATTGGACCAACACACTCTTGGTTTGCACACGTCTAACTTCTGTTTTTCGATCAATGCACTTTATCGCATAAACTTGGAGCGTCTTTTGTTTTTGTTATTTTGGTTTGGTTTTTATTTGTGAGACCACCACTTTTCATTTATGTTATGAGAGAGCTACTGGAAATTTGGGTTGAATTAAGTTGGATGATATTAAAAAGATTGGGAAAGGGATGTTTGAGTTGATTCAAAAAGATACATATAGTTGCATGATTCATGTGCTTTTTAATGAGTATTAATTTGCAAGTGTTTTATCAAGAGCTATCTTTTATTCATGTTTTGATGCTGAATGTTACTTTACTTTGTTTAACATGGATTGGTTAGTTCTATGGACACTTATGCATGCATTTAGACGGTCAACTTTCTCCCTCTTGCTAGCCCAAAAATTTCAACAAGTAAAAACTTGTTTTCCAACACCTTCAACCAAAGTTTTTCCAGTGAGTACACCATATCTACCTATTAGCTTTATGCTATTCTGAGTATGTTTATCATGTTATATTGTATTATCTATACTTCTGAATTAAAATGCTTATGTTATTGATTGTTATGGGAAAGTTGGTTAAAAAGCTCTCACGAACTTGATGCACACTTTACTTTTATTGCACTTAATAAACATGAACCATTGTGATTAAAATTATGAAGTTGTGAGCTTGACAAGAGTCTTGGTTGGGAGTTAGCTCATATGTGCTGTCACATGGCAAGCTTTCAACGTGCTCTTAATTATATTTAGTTGATATCATGTACTTTTGTTTATGGATGCTTATCATGGTGCCAAATAAATGCGGAAACTTAGTAAGTTTGAGGAGTTTGTATAAATGGCTAGAGAGACGCCTGGGCAGCTAACCTAAGCCATGCATCATTCATGGTGGAAATTTACAGCGCACCAAAGTGAACATTCAGTGATGCACGTCATAATAAAAAGCTATACAAATAGTAAATAAAAGAGTGCTGAGATTGTTCATTGTCTGTTTGTCTTGTCATTTTGACATGGGCTAGTTTCTATGTCCTGAGGCAAGAGGTACCCCAGTTGACGCTCTTGATGACGCTATTATATTACTTACAATGACTTTAACTTGAACTTGCTTTGTGGCCCGAGTTGAGTAACACCGTGGTGTAGGTACTCGTATTCACGGGGCATGAGACATTCAACCCATACTTTGTCAAGCACATTACTCATATTTGCTTTCACTTTAAACTTTAACCATTCAAGATGCTATGATAGGGGTAATGAGAGCTCCACACCAATGGATACCACATTGCAAACATTAACTTAAGTAGAAGCATTTGGAAGCTAGATGAAACTTATTCATGTTTTACCTCTACTTATTTATATATCTTTCCAAAGTGTCCACCTTTTATATTCAGATTTACAAGAATACTCTATGACCATTATAGGATGTTTTTACTTTTTATTATGCATACATTTGGTCCATAGTACTTTCTTCTATGTTACACTTTGTGAATTATCATTGAACATCCTTACATTGAATATTTGATATCACTTCATAATCTATCTTGTATATTGCTATTCCTTTGAAGAATGAATCATTTGACTCTATGTAGCAATAGTAATCATCTTTGATATCCATTGATAGTATTAAAAAGCAAAGTCCATGTTAGTTTTGTCAACTTCATACTCGAGGACGAGTATAGGTTAAGCTTGGGGATGTTGATGCATGTAATATGCATACATTAACTTTGCATTATATTACTTATATTTCAATCATATTTTCATCATTTAAGGGTTATATCATTGTTTTATATTGATTTTGGGAATATTTCACAGTTTCCCTATTTTTTTGGAATTAACCCTGCACTGGCAGAAAACCCTATTTTCTATATTTTTGATGTTTCAGGGACCCAAACGACGTCCAAATGACCTAATATTTTGCGGGGATCATTTTTTGGAAGGAACAAAGCGTAGGAGCGAAGGAAGCGAAAAAATGGAAACCCGAGGGCCAAAAGAAGTGGGCCCACGCGGCCAGATTCCTTGGCCGCGTGGGACCCCCTATCATGGGCCTCGAGCCTCCGATGCCGTCGATCTTCGTCCCCGTGCCTTCGTCTTGACCTAAAAATGACTATAAAAATAGTCCCCCGACGGCTTTCGGAAGGAAGCGCCGCAGAAACACAAAACCACGAAACAGAAGACCTGGAGCTGCAGATTGGAGGGGGAAAACTCCGGTGGGGCGCTGCCAGGGTGGTCTCCATCTTCTCCAACATCTCCACCATCATCACATGATGAAGGGGGAGTAGTCCCCCCCTGGACTTTGGGTTTGTGGTGGTAACTTGATCTAATCTCTCTATGTATGATCATTGTTGAAGTCCATATGATATGCCTTGCATAAGTATGGATCTATCTATGTAATTCCTATGGTGGATATTGTGGTATGAGATGATATTTGTTATGCATTTACCGTTGTGTTGGATCTTTTATGACTTGTCATACTTTGGAGATATTCTATGATGCATGTGATGGTTCGATTTATGCATAATGCCTTGTTTATCCATGTCATGACGTGATTGACACCACCAAGTGTAGATAGATGAGAGAGATGTGGTCATGCACACGAAATATGAATCATTGCACTAGTGTTTAGAATATTGTCCATTATGAAGTATGATGTATGTAGGTACGGGATGGCCGATGTGACAACGACATATATATTGAGTGACACAATACATCCCAACATCCTTTATCTGGGGGTAAAAAGGAAGAAGTATGATGTGGGAGTGACAACAAACCACGCTAGCCTTACAAGGGTGACCTAGCAACACAAATGATTATTTTCTTTTAACTATGTGTTTTAGGACATGTAGCCGTCATAGAAGTTTACCATTAAAGCATGACAATTGTGTGTACTTTTTATCTATAACATGATAATCACCATAGATGGGAGAGAGGATTGAGTGAACCCATGAGCCCATGTTGTAACATCCCAATTTTCACAAAAATTTAAAACTTTTCAATTGCATCATGCATCATGTCATTGCATCATTGTTTGCTTTGTGTTTGAATTCAAATTATGAAATTTAGAGAATTTATCTCCAAAAACTTAAATTGCAAAGTAATCTGCAGATGCCTTCTTAAATTTTTTCAAATTTTCAAATAAAGATTTTGAAAATTTATATCCCCAGCACATGCTAAACATGTGGGCATGTTTTTTTACAATTTTATTGAAAGTGGTTTGAGTGAAATTGAGTTTGAAATACAAAAGTTATTTGAAATTGTGTAAAAACAGAAAAGAAAAAAAAACAGATTCTGAAAAAAAAATGGGTGAAACGAGTTATTTGGGCCGAGCCCATCTCCTTCCTCTCGCGCGCGCAGCAAACAACAGGCCCAAGCCCAGCCAGCCGGCAGCCGCACTCTCTCTCACCGACAAGCGGGTCCCACCCTGACGCAAGCAATGACGTCATGTCTTCAACCTCTCGCGCAAGAAAGGGACTCCGAAACCCAGCCAAATCCGGAGCAAATTCGTCGCGTTTAAACGGCTTCTATCCAATCTCTCGAGCCCATATAAACCCCTCCACCCCCTCGTGTTTTCGCCCCAAGAAAATCAACACGAGAGCCACCAGGCTGCCCACACGAGACCACGCCGTGCCGCCATTGCCGACGACGAGATCTTCGAATTCCGGTGAGAGCACGGCCGCATTGCCTCCCTATCCACCTCCTCGAGCTTTCCCACGTTATTGCGCTTCGTCCTGAACCTTTTCTCGATCGCATCATGCAGAGGAGACGTCTCGAGCTTCATCGACACCGACGCCGTCCGCGGGAGCAACTCCAGGAGGAAGAAGGAGGACGCTCGCGACTACGCCATCACCACCATCTGCTTCGCCTCGTCGCTCCGAACCCGCGGTACGCCCCACGAACCGTAGATCGATTTAGAACTTAATCCGGCGATCACCGGCGATGGCGCCGCCGTAGGTATTAGGGTTCCGGCATGTTTTCCGGCGGAAGACGTCGTCGATTGGGTACTTTAGATCTAGGCCGTCGGATCGTGGTTCAACGGTGGAGATTAGAAGATCTGCGCGAAGCGGTACCAGCCAATCAGAGGAGGCCACGTCTTCGTATCGTCCGCGACGCCGCGCCGCACCCGTCCGCGTCTGCCCGCAACCCGTCTGCGCCCACATCGCCCGCAAGACCAGTCAACGGACGCTCCGCACCAACCAGAAGGCGCCACGTCGACGGAGGACTTCAGCGCGAAGATTCTTTCTGTTTTCTTTACGTTTTAGCCCCTGCGCATCACAGATTAGTCCCTGGATTTTAGATTCATTATTAATTTTTATTCCTTTAGCCAAAATTTATGAAATTTATATTTTTGGAAAGCTAATAATGTGTAGAAACTTTCTGTAGGCTAATTCGAGGTTTGGACGAAATTAAATTAGATAAATTTTAAAAATGGTTTAATTGATATTTTGGCTATAACTTAATTATAAAAATTGATAATTGAGCAAAATATTTTGCTATATTTTTGTTTGTATAAGTAATGGCCGTAGTATTGCTCTAGTATTTTTGTATAAGTATTTTCCTATGTTTTTGCATGTATTTTGTTTTTATTGCTTTTAGGTGTTATTTTAATAAGTAAATTATATTAAAATTGTTCTCCACATTAATTTTCGAATAGAAAATTTAGCTAAGTAATTATGACCATGTTATATGCAAAATAACTTAGAAATATTTCACCCCACCGAAATATTTCTTCCTTAGAAAATTTTGGGTAATAAAATGTTGAGAACACTTAGAATTTTTCCTTAGAAATTTTCAACACATTAAAAATGCTAAACTTGTCCTTAGAAATTTTTAGTATCTAGAAAACTTAGTTATTTCCTTAGAAATTATTCTAAGTACTTGCCATAACAAATGTTGGTCCTTAGAAAAATTCATCAACTAGTGATATCATACCTTTTTCCTTAGAAAATTTTAGTACTTCTTATTTTGTTACTTTCCTTAGAAAGTATTTTGGACTGATATGCTAGTCCTTAGTTAAATTTCGACCCAAGTGATAGGATCTTGGTCCTTAGTCATTTTTGGACCTTCTTGATTGTCTTGTTTTAACTTAGAATTATTTCATGGCATGGCATGCATGCATCTCTAGTCCTTAGAATTTTGCACATCATGCATGACATATTTTTCCTTAGAAGTTTTATGAAACTTGTTTGTTATTATGTATTGTTTGTTGTGTTAGAATCTCCGGAGGGAAACGAAGACTGTTGCAATTGCTGTTGCTATTCTGCTTGTTGCCAAGGCAAGTGGCACACCCCCATGAAGTTTCCTAAGTATTTTATATGCATTACTTAGTGTATTTCTTATATGCATGTGTTGGATAGAAGTATCGCTATATGCTAAACC
This sequence comes from Poa pratensis, assembly GCA_947311845.1. Taxonomy (NCBI): domain Eukaryota; kingdom Viridiplantae; phylum Streptophyta; class Magnoliopsida; order Poales; family Poaceae; genus Poa; species Poa pratensis. The sequence continues at coordinate 49,202,155 of CAMZMU010000046.1, forward strand.
CACCATACCTTTACTCTAGTTGTGTCTAGAATCCCTTTTGATAACTTAGTAGATTATTGGATGCTATGCAAATGTGTTTTCCTTAAAGCTAAATTCTACTAAGTAATTTATCACCTGGGTGGACTTGGTTATGAAAAGATGATGGAAAGGTTGAGTGTCATCTCTTAGGGGTGACCTCTAAGGGATGGTCACTTGTGGTTGCCACCCAGGGTATTAAGGGCCAAGGTTTTCTCTAAGTGAAGTTGCTTACCGTGCAGCCATTAGTCATATGGGCTCTGGCTAGATGGATTAAGTTGCGTGGACTCGTCCCGACTTGACAGGTGGTGGTAGAATGGTTAGAATGGGAGCGCGTCAAGTCGGTATGGGATGGGAAAATGCTTCTGAAAAGTCTCGTCTCAACTCTCTCCTTTTCCTTAGCACAAATTGAGTGCTTGAGGATAGTTTGGGTTTGTTGGGTCTAATGGTGAAAGTGCACAACCTCTGCAGAGTTAAAAACTAAGTACTTAGCCGTGTCCCCGGTTACGGACAATTTGAGCAGCTGATCAAGGATTCAACGGAGGCTTCATCATTCAAATTTCGAAATTAAAACTTGATGGTGAACAAGGGTAGATGAGACAATGGTTTTCCATCTTGTCTCAAAATTTTGAAGAAAAGTTTTACAAAGTGTTAGGCAAAATTGGCTTTTATGCAAATCAGCCTTCAAACTCCACCAGCCAAATATGCATATAGGCTATAGAGTTATTCCATTAAGTGTCCACATAGTGTCACTTGCCAGATCCATTTTTAATGGTATCTGACCCACTCTGTTGCAAATATTATTTTGTTGCAGACTTTTCTGACGATGAGTAAGGTCACGTTTGGGTTTCGAGTCTGCAACCAACATGTTTTCGCCTGTGGCGCATCATGAAGAATGGAGGCTCATTGAAGTTTTATTCCGCTGCTTTATTTGTTTTGAGCTAGCTATAAGCTATGCAAAGATGTATCGAACTATTTATTTTCCAAGTCTGGATCATTCGTGTAATAATTGATACAATGTTGTGATATTCATCTTAAACTGTGTGTGCAAATGAAACGATCCAGGGGTTTGCACTATACACAGGTACCTTGCCATTTTCTAAGTGCAGGTACACTACAGATGGTATCAGAGCATAGTGTTGCCTGTAGGATCGAAACCCTAGGTTTGGTTAGAAATAAGTTGGCCAAAAACTTAATTTATTTACTAAGTATAAAATGCTTCTATGATATATTCTTGCTTTTTCTTCTAAGTACTCGTAATTCTTTACTTATGCATTTATCTCATACTTGTTTCTTCCTAAACTAAAGGATGACGAAGAGGTTCGAGTACATTGACGAGGAGGACTACCCGGTGACCCGCTTCGGCAGCATCATGTTCGACATCCTCAAGCACCTGAAGCTACCTACACCCATGATCAAGGGATGCATCTTGAAGAAGTTCAAAAGAGAAGGCCTTTGGGGAATCAGGGTGTTTCAACAAGGACGTGAAGGCGAAGCACCCATTGAGTACAGAGTAATGGGAGTCTCCATGGAGAGAGGAATCGACATCATCATGCAACACGTGATAGCTTGCCTTTGTGGACGCTACTCCAATGAATTGGAGGGGCACTACTCCTTCCTTTTGGAAGGCGTGACGATGAAGGATCACCCTTCTGCTACGGCACCGAGAACATGGGCAAAGATGAGTTCGTGAGCGACTATTTCCAAGGCTTAGAACTCTAGTCCATGATCTTTACTTTGATACCAGTGAGGAACTCCACAAGAATGATGAGCTTTGCGCCCAAGTCCAAGTGAATGATGAGAAGATAAAAGAGCAAGAAGAGAAGACCAAGGAGCTAGAAGAGAAGTTCAAGGCCCAAGAGAAGAAATTCATAAGTCAAGAGAAGAGAGTCAAGCAAAGAAACAAGCAAATAAGGGACTTGAAGGAAGAACTTTCCACCAATGATGTGGAGCTTGAAGCTGATTGTGACTTGATCAAGCGACTTCGTGCTGAGAAGAAGGAACTCCAAGAGAGAAACGCAGAATTGGAGAAGGAAGTGAAGGATCTCAGAAGCGTGCTCATTCAGGAAGGCTTTGAAATCCAAGAATTTGAAGAAGAAGTAGATGAAGGCACCATGATTGAGGACTAGGATAGTTAGTGAGACTACCATTTTACCTTACGCCTTTTTAATTTCGAATTTTAGTTTGGAACTACCAACTTGTGGTAGGACAATACCTAGTACCCTTTGATGTTAGTGCGAATTGAGAAATTTGGAGTTGAAGTTTTGCTTGATGTGTTGTTTGATTGCTTTCTATGTGATGCTTGTATGGGTAGAATTATTTCTCATAGACCTGTCTATCTTTTACTCACCTATGCTAAAACCACAGATGCCTCCCCGTCGTGACAACACCAACAACAACAACAACAACAACAACAACAACGAAGCTATGATGCAACAGATGATGGCAGCCCAGACTCAGCTGATGACCATGATGGCGCAATTCATGGCAAATCAACATGGACCACCACCACCACCTCCTCCCCAAGTGGACAGACTTGCCAGGTTCCTTAGGCTTAGGCCAAACAAGTTCTCAACTACAACTGACCCAATTGTGGCTGATGACTGGCTGCGTTCTGTGCAAAAGGATCTGGTGACAGCTGAATGTGAAGATGCTGAGAAAATTAGGTTCACCGCACATCTGCTTGAAGGACCTGCAGCCCAATGGTGGGAAACTTATCAGATTACTCACCCATTGGACACTTTGACTTGGGAGGAATTCAAGGAAGGATTTCGTAATGCTCATATCTCCACAGGCATTATGAATCTGAAACAGGAAGAGTTCCGCAATCTGCGTCAGGGGAACAGAAGTCTTAAGGAGTACATGGATGACTTTCATGCCTTGTCTCGATATGCTCCAGAGGACGTTGACACAGATGTAAAGAGGAAGGCTAAATTTCTCAAGGGGCTAAGTGATGAGCTGAAGATACCTTTGACTGTGGCCTATGCTCCAACTTATCAGACACTTCTTGATCAGGCAATCACCCTTGAGGATAGCATGAAGAAAGCTGAAAACAGGAAGAGGAAGATGAATTCAAACAAGCACCACTCTGAACCCTCATTTAAGAAGCACTTTGTTCATGATGGGAACCATGGTCATAAACATGGGAACCACAATGGGGGCAACTTTCACAAACCCCATGCTCACAATCACAATGGAGGATTCAAGGGAAACAATGGAGGATCAAATGGAGGACACAGGGGAAATGGACATGCTGGACATAACCATAACAATGGACAGCATCGCCCAAATTCTGAACCCAAGAAAGATCTCAGCCAGGTGCTCTGCTACAAGTGCAACAACAAGGGACATTATGCTAATGAATGCCCTGAGAAGAGAGTGGACACTCCTAGCAAGCCCAATCCTTTCAACAAGGGACATGTGAACCACATCAATGTTGAAGAAGTCTATGATGAACCTGATGCTGTGATTGGTACGTTCCTAATCAACTCCTGTCCAGCATTAGTTTTATTTGATACTGGAGCATCGCATTCATTCATATCAAGAGCATTTGTTAACAAACATGGGTTAACTGTCGAAAACATGGGGTGCCCAATTAGAGTCAGTTCTCCAGGAGGAGAAATGTTAGTATCATCTGGTTGTAGAAACCTTAACCTTGAGATTGGAAAACATCAGTTTCCAGCAAACCTCCTAATCCTAGAAACCCAAGGACTAGACGTCATTCTAGGGATGGATTGGATGACCCATTTTGAAGGGATCATAGACTGTGCAAATAGAGCAATCACCCTCACCACCCCAGAAAAGAAGACGATCAGATTCAAGTCAAAGTTTGAAATGAAGAAGTTTAAGGTTAATTCTCTTAAGGGGGTTAGCCTCGGGATGTGCTCATAGTAAGGGAATACCCAGATGTGTTTCCTGAAGAACTGCCAGGAATGCCACCCGATAGAGATGTCGAGTTTCTCATTGAGCTTAAACCAGGCACAGGACCAATAGCCAAAAGACCATACCCAATGGCGACAGAGGAACTGAAAGAACTCAAGAAACAGTTGGAGGAACAGTTGCAGAAAGGTTTTATCCGTCCAAGTTCTTCACCTTGGGGAGCACCAATCTTGTTTGTTGAGAAGAAAGACAGTACTCAGAGGCTAGTCACGGACTATAGAGCTTTAAATGAAGTAACCATTAAGAACAAATACCCACTCCCTAGAATCAACGACCTCTTGATCAATTGAAAGGAGCCTGTGTGTTCTCAAAGATTGATCTCAGATCTGGATACTTTCAGATGAAGGTTAGAGAGTTGGACATACCTAAGACTGCTTTCACCACCCGTACGGTTTGTATGAGTACACAGTTATGCCTTTTGGCTTAACCAATGCGCCGGCATACTTCATGAATATGATGAATAAAGTGTTCATGGATTTCTTAGACAAGTTTGTCGTGGTGTTCATCGATGACATCTTGATCTACTCCAAAAGCCACAAGGAACATGAGGAACATCTACGTCAAGTTTTACAAAGACTTAGAGAGCACAAATTGTATGGCAAGTTCAGCAAATGTGAGTTTTGGCTGGAACAAGTAGGATTCTAGGACACATTGTGTCTAAGGATGGAATAGCAGTAGACCCTGAAAAGGTTTCGGCAGTAACCAACTGGGAGTCGCCCAAGAATGTGGGAGAATCCGTAGTTTTCTGGGACTAGCAGGATACTATAGGAGATTCATTGAAAATTTCTCCAAAATTGCTAAGGCCTTAACAGAATTGCTACAAAAGGGCAAGAAGTTTGTGTGGACCGAAGAATGTGAAACTAGTTTTCAAGAACTGAAGAAACGTTTAGTATCAGCACCTGTTCTATGTTTACCAGATCTGGAGAAAGATTTCCAAGTGTACTGCGATGCTTCACATCGAGGACTTGGAGGTGTGTTGATGCAAGAAGGCAAAGTGGTGTCATATGCCTCAAGGCAGCTCAAGAAGCATGAAGTCAACTACCCCACACATGACTTAGAATTAGCAGCAGTAGTACATGCCCTGAAGATATGGAGGCCCTATCTTATGGAAAGCGTTGTGAAGTATTCACGGACCATAAAAGTCTTAAATACTTCTTCACACAGAAGGAAATGAACATGCGACAAAGGAGATGGCTGGAATTGATTAAGGACTATGATCTGAGTTTGCAATACCACCCAGGAAAAGCCAATGTAGTAGCTGATGCCTTAAGCCGTAAAACTTATGTTAACGGACTCACGGCAGGGGAATTGCCAGAAGAACTATGCAAGGGATTCAAGGATCTTAGGTTGGAGATAGTACCTGAAGGTTTTGTAGCATCTCTAGAAGTGCAACCACTTTTGATGGACAAAATCAAGGAGGCCCAAAAAGGAGACAAAGTGATGGAAGAAATTAAGAAAAATTTAGGTGAAGGCAAGGCCAAAGGTTTTCGACTAGATGAAGAAGGCATAGTATGGTTCATGAAACGGATTTGTGTTCCAGAAGACGTAGATCTCAGAAAGTTGATACTTCAGAAGCCCATGATTCACCTTACTCCATACACCCGGGTAACACCAAGATGTATATGGATGTGAAGGAGAGGTTTTGGTGGAACAATTTGAAAAGAGATATTGCTGAATATATTGCCAAGTGTGATGTGTGTAGCCGTGTAAAGGCTGAGCATCAGAAGCCAGCAGGGTTACTTCAGCCTTGCCAGTACCCGACTGGAAATGGGATCAGATTGGGATGGACTTCATCACAGGTCTACCCAGAACCAAGTCTGGTTATGATTCTATTTGGGTTATTGTTGATCGTTTGACCAAGGTAGCTCATTTCGTGCCTGTGAAGACAACTTACACAAGTGCCAAGCTAGCAGATATTTACATGAAGAGAATAGTATGTTTGCATGGAGTTCCAAAGAAGATTGTGTCAGATAGAGGCACTCAATTCACTTCACATTTCTGGAAGCAGTTACATGAAGTCCTTGGAACTAGGCTAGAGTTTAGCACAGCCTTTCACCCCCAGACTGATGGACAGACTGAAAGGGTAAATCAAATCCTGGAGGACATGCTGAGAGCATGTGCATTAGACTATAAGTCTAGTTGGGATGATAATCTCCCATATGCTGAGTTCTCTTATAATAATAGTTATCAAGCCAGCATAGAGATGTCACCATTTGAAGCACTGTATGGAAGGAAATGCACCACCCCACTTTTGTGGAGTGGAGTAGGAGAAAGAAGTCTGTTTGGTCCTGATATAATCGAAGAAGCTGAAGAAAAGGTTAGGCTGATTAAGGACAGATTGAAGGCAGCTCAATCTAGGCAGAAAAGTTATGCTGATTCCAAACGGAGAGAAGTCACTTATGATATTGGAGATAGAGCCTATCTTAGAGTCTCACCCCTTCGTGGAGTGAAGAGGTTTGGAATCAAAGGAAAACTGTCACCAAGGTTTATTGGACCTTATAAAGTTTTTCACGTAAAGGAGAAGTGGCTTATGAATTGGAACTACCGGAAGCACTTTCCGCAGTTCACAATGTTTTCCATGTTAGTCAGCTGAAGAAGTGTCACCCTGAAATGGCAGAAACTCCGCTGAGAGATACAGTGCCACTAGAAGAAGTTCAGCTGGAAAGTGATCTCACTATGAGGAAAAACCCATAAAAATTTTGGAGACAGCAGAGAGAATTACCAGAACCAAGACTATCAAATTTTGCAAAGTACAATGGAATCACCATTCAGAGGAAGAAGCAACTTGGGAAAGAGAAGATGACCTTAGAGAAGAACATCCTCACCTATTTGCTAGCCAAACCGAATCTCGAGGGCGAGATTCATCTTAAGGGGGTTAGGTTTGTAACATCCCAATTTTCACAAAAATTTAAAACTTTTCAATTGCATCATGCATCATGTCATTGCATCATTGTTTGCTTTGTGTTTGAATTCAAATTATGAAATTTAGAGAATTTATCTCCAAAAACTTAAATTGCAAAGTAATCTGCAGATGCCTTCTTAAATTATTTCAAATTTTCAAATAAAGATTTTGAAAATTATATCCCCAGCACATGCTAAACATGTGGGCATGTTTTTACAAATTTATTGAAAGTGGTTTGAGTGAAATTGAGTTTGAAATACAAAAGTTATTTGAAATTGTGTAAAAACAGAAAAGAAAAAAACAGATTCTGAAAAAAAATGGGCGAAACGAGTTATTTGGGCCGAGCCCATCTCCTTCCTCTCGCGCGCGCAGCAAACAACAGGCCCAAGCCCAGCCAGCCGGCAGCCGCACTCTCTCTCACCGACAAGCGGGTCCCACCCTGACGCAAGCAATGACGTCATGTCTTCAACCTCTCGCGCAAGAAAGGGACTCCGAAACCCTAGCCAAATCCGGAGCAAATTCGTCGCGTTTAAACGGCTTCTATCCAATCTCTCGAGCCCATATAAACCCCTCCACCCCCTCGTGTTTTCGCCCCAAGAAAATCAACACGAGAGCCACCAGGCTGCCCACACGAGACCACGCCGTGCCGCCATTGCCGACGACGAGATCTTCGAATTCCGGTGAGAGCACGGCCGCATTGCCTCCCTATCCACCTCCTCGAGCTTTCCCACGTTATTGCGCTTCGTCCTGAACCTTTTCTCGATCGCATCATGCAGAGGAGACGTCTCGAGCTTCATCGACACCGACGCCGTCCGCGGGAGCAACTCCAGGAGGAAGAAGGAGGACGCTCGCGACTACGCCATCACCACCATCTGCTTCGCCTCGTCGCTCCGAACCCGCGGTACGCCCCACGAACCGTAGATCGATTTAGAACTTAATCCGGCGATCACCGGCGATGGCGCCGCCGTAGGTATTAGGGTTCCGGCATGTTTTCCGGCGGAAGACGTCGTCGATTGGGTACTTTAGATCTAGGCCGTCGGATCGTGGTTCAACGGTGGAGATTAGAAGATCTGCGCGAAGCGGTACCAGCCAATCAGAGGAGGCCACGTCTTCGTATCGTCCGCGACGCCGCGCCGCACCCGTCCGCGTCTGCCCGCAACCCGTCTGCGCCCACATCGCCCGCAAGACCAGTCAACGGACGCTCCGCACCAACCAGAAGGCGCCACGTCGACGGAGGACTTCAGCGCGAAGATTCTTTCTGTTTTCTTTACGTTTTAGCCCCTGCGCATCACAGATTAGTCCCTGGATTTTAGATTCATTATTAATTTTTATTCCTTTAGCCAAAATTTATGAAATTTATATTTTTGGAAAGCTAATAATGTGTAGAAACTTTCTGTAGGCCTAATTCGAGGTTTGGACGAAATTAAATTAGATAAATTTTAAAAATGGTTTAATTGATATTTTGGCTATAACTTAATTATAAAAATTGATAATTGAGCAAAATATTTTGCTATATTTTTGTTTGTATAAGTAATGGCCGTAGTATTGCTCTAGTATTTCTGTATAAGTATTTTCCTATGTTTTTGCATGTATTTTGTTTTTATTGCTTTTAGGTGTTATTTTAATAAGTAATTTATATTAAAAATTGTTCTCCACATTAATTTTCGAATAGAAAATTTAGCTAAGTAATTATGACCATGTTATATGCAATATAACTTAGAAATATTTCACCCCACCGAAATATTTCTTCCTTAGAAAATTTTGGGAAATAAAATGTTGAGAACACTTGGAATTTTTCCTTAGAAGTTTTCAACACATTAAAAAAAAATGCTAAACTTGTCCTTAGAAATTTTTAGTATCTAGAAAACTTAGTTATTCCCTTAGAAATTATTCTAAGTACTTGCCATAACAAATGTTGGTCCTTAGAAAAATTCATCAACTAGTGATATCATACCTTTTTCCTTAGAAAATTTTAGTACTTCTTATTTTGTTACTTTCCTTAGAAAGTATTTTGGACCTGATATGCTAGTCCTTAGTTAAATTTCGACCCAAGTGATAGGATCTTGGTCCTTAGTCATTTTAGGACCTTCTTGGTTGTCTTGTTTTAACTTAGAATTATTTCATGACATGGCATGCATGCATCTCTAGTCCTTAGGAATTTTGCACATCATGCATGACATATTTTTCCTTAGAAGTTTTATGAAACTTGTTTGTTTATTATGTATTGTTTGTTGTGTTAGAATCTCCGGAGGGAAACGAAGACTGTTGCAATTGCTGTTGCTATTCTGCTTGTTGCCAAGGCAAGTGGCACACCCCCATGAAGTTTCCTAAGTATTTTATATGCATTACTTAGTGTATTTCTTATATGCATGTGTTGGATAGAAGTATCGCTATATGCTAAACCCACCATACCTTTACTCTAGTTGTGTCTAGAATCCCTTTTGATAACTTAGTAGATTATTGGATGCTATGCAAATGTGTTTTCCTTAAATCTAAATTCTACTAAGTAATTTATCACCTGGGTGGACTTGGTTATGAAAAGATGATGGAAAGGTTGAGTGTCATCTCTTAGGGGTGACCTCTAAGGGATGGTCACTTGTGGTTGCCACCCAGGGTATTAAGAGGCCAAGGTTTTCTCTAAGTGAAGTTGCTTACCGTGCAGCCATTAGTCATATGGGCTCTGGCTAGATGGATTAAGTTGCGTGGACTCGTCCCGACTTGACAGGTGGTGGTAGAATGGTTAGAATGGGAGCGCGTCAAGCCGGTATGGGATGGGAAAATGCTTCTGAAAAGTCTCGTCTCAACTCTCTCCTTTTCCTTAGCACAAATTGAGTGCTTGAGGATAGTTTGGGTTTGTTGGGTCTAATGGTGAAAGTGCACAACCTCTGCAGAGTTAAAAACTAAGTACTTAGCCGTGTCCCCGGTTACGGACAATTTGAGCAGCTGATCAAGGATTCAACGGAGGCTTCATCATTCCAATTTTGAAAGTAAAACTTGATGGTGAACAAGGGTAGATGAGACTATGGTCTTATACCATATCGTCTCCAACTTTTGAAGAAAATGTTTTACAAAGTGTTAGGCAAAATTGGCTTTTTGCAAAATAGCCTTGAACTCCACCAACCAAATATGCATATAGGCTATAGAGTTATTCCATTAAGTGTCCACATAGTGTCACTTGCCAGATCCATTTTTAATGGTATCTGACCCACTCTGTTGCAAATATTATTTTGTTGCAGACTTTTCTGACGATGAGTAAGGTCACGTTTGGGTTTCGAGTCTGCAACCAACATGTTTTCGCCTGTGGCGCATCATGAAGAATGGAGGCTCATTGAAGTTTTATTCCGCTGCTTTATTTGTTTTGAGCTAGCTATAAGCTATGCAAAGTTGTATCGAACTATTTATTTTCCCAAGTCTGGATCATTCGTGTAATAATTGATACAATGTTGTGATATTCATCTTAAACTGTGTGTGCAAATGAAACGATCCAGGGGTTTGCACTATACACAGGTACCTTGCCATTTTCTAAGTGCAGGTACACTACAGATGGTATCAGAGCATAGTGTTGCCTGTAGGATCGAAACCCTAGGTTTGGTTAGAAATAAGTTGGCCAAAAACTTAATTTATTTACTAAGTATAAAATGATAATCACCATAGATGGGAGAGAGGATTGAGTGAACCCATGAGCCCATGTCCATTGTTCCTATAAGAGAAAACATTTGTCTTGTCCTCTTGCATTGAAGAGGATTGGGACACTCTTACATTCTTGTTTTGTTACATTAAACTTCCATCCATTAAATCAACCATCTTGTTCTTTAAACCTGTTTAGTGCATAATCAACTAAAACTTGTGACACTTTAGTTGTAGGGAATAGATAACTTTTTCTTCTTGCTCCTGCGGATCGATACCCTACTTCCACATTGAGAGGTGCTACAGTGATCCCCTGCTCTTGGGGGTTATCAATCTCCTGTTCCACTAGCATGACACACAAATCGTTCGGAGAGTCATCATGACGATGTGGAGGCTACTGAACACGTGGACCCTTGAAGCTGAAGGCCCTCGAGGGCAGTACATGCACCAAGCAGGCTCTCCAATCTCCATGGCCTCCTTTGAGATTCCGACGTCGTAGAGCTCGAGCTGCTTTAGTAGAGTGAGAAGAAGCGTGGGCGCGACATCAATCTAGGGTAAATAGCAGTGAAGGAATCTGGCACGGCGTAGCGTGGGCGTGAAGCTGAGCGTGGATGACGAATGCAACAGTTATCCACCTTCAAACATGAGCTCCTTTAGTTGATCTAGGATAACGGATCAGAACCACTCGTCGAACTTGGCATCAATCTTGAAGTTGGAACATAAGATGTGGATGGCAAGGAGTCTGACTAGCCCATCGTGCATGGCCAGGATCTTGGAGACTGCGGTGATTTGTTAGTGATCCAGGTTGGAGCGACAGAGGGGCCGCGACCGTTGGGAGAGGATGGTTGTCCGCATGCCAGATTTGCAGGGGAGGCCGCTGATGAGGTTGAAGCTCGTCGAAAGCTCTTTCGGTTCTGGCTCGACCCGCCTCTGCTTGTTGGCCGGCGCATACTCCATGACAGCCAACAACGACATAGGTAGCTCCACAGTCTTCTCGGCGATGATGCTTTCTCGTGGCGGTGGTGGAGTGGGGCACACTATTTTATTACAATCGATTAGACATAGATGTGATAATATCCTTGTCTATCCGTCCCCACCTGTCAGCATCTTAAGCGGTCCCACTCGTCAAAACTTGGCCAAGTAACGGTCAACGAGATTGACCTGACAATCACGCTTGTTTGGACATTTACAAGGCTTGGATTGAGCGAAGTGGGGCAAAAGTGAGGAGAACCTAAGGTCGTGGGGAAAATGTTTTGTGAGAAGTAGGAAAAGAAACAGAAATGGAAAATACCTAAAAACGTAAGGGTTGTGATACGTCTCAAACGTATCTATAATTTTTGATTGTTTCATGCTTGTTATATTACATTGCGACATGTTTTTATAATGTTTTTATATCATTTTGGCATGATTTATGGAACTAACCAATTAACAAGATGCCCAGTGTCAGTTCCTATTTTCTGCTGTCTTTTTGTTTCAGAAAAGTTAGTCGGGGAAGTTTCTCTGAATCGCCTAAAAAATTACGTCATTTTTTTTACATGGAAACAAAGCCAGAGTCGGGAGGGGAGCTGCAGGGGGCCCACAGCCCCCAGAAGCCACCCAGCCACGGCCCAGGGCTTGGCCGCGGCTGGGGCCCACCTGGCGCCCTCCGGTGCCTCCTCGAGTCGCCCTTTCGCCTATAAATTCTATTCCTCTCGAAAACCCTCGGTACCCAATCATATTTTCCAGAAAAGTTCCGAGGCCACCGCCATCACCAACCCTAGATCGGGAGGGCTCTGAAGCTCTTCCCGGCACCCTGCCGGAGGGGGAGATCGTCACCGGAGGCATCTACACCACCATGCCTGCCTCCGGAGTGATGCGTGAGTAGTCCACCACGGGACTACGGGTCCATGTCAGTAGCTAGATGGTTGTCTCTTCTCCTTTGTGCCCCATTGTTTAGATCTTATGAGCTGCCTACATGATTAAGATCATCTTTATGTAATGCTACATGTTATGTTTGCGGGGATCCGATGAATTATGGAGTCATGACATTATTGTTCAGATTGTTTATTCATATGTTTTATTTATGATCTTGCATGCTCACCGATGCTTGTGGATGATTTGACCGAAGTAATTGCTTGTATCTTAGAGAGGGTATTTATACTAGATGGTGGGTTCATGCCTCTCTTGTCTGAGCTCGAGTTGACAGAAACGATTAAGACTTGAGATGTGTTGTTGCTACTAGGGATAAAACAGCGGTGTTTATTGCTTTATGATGTTTACATTGCTTACATTACGCACCATGCTTATTGCAATTATCTATTGCTTGCAATTTAATACTTTTGGGTGACAGGCTGGATAGCGATCCTGGGGTGGATTATTAGTCATAGATGCAGTTGGATAACGGTCTATCTATTTTTGTCGTAATGCCCATATTAAATGAAACGGTGAACTTTGTGTCATGATAGTATTGTGTTACGCCCATGTTTGCCAATTGCCTCGCTGTAATTTGTTTACCCCACATGTTTATCTTTTGGAGAGACGCCACTAGTGAACTGTGGATCCCGGTCCTATTTTTCTATATTGTTTACAACCGTTCTAATAGCCTTTCTAAGTCATTTTGCTCGCTGGTCATTTTTGCTCTTATAATATTTTACACACATACATTTAATTCTTTGTGTTCAGCAAGCCGGAGAGATTGACAACCTCTCTGTTTCGTTGGGACAAAATAGTTTGTTCGTGTGTGCGCGGGTCCACGTCAATTATTGTAAACAGCGTCATTGACACCTCTCTAAAGTCTTCTCCAAATGCTACTGGATTGAATACCTTGGTTTTGTAATCAAGGAAAAACTTGCTGCTAAATTACATCAAACCTTACACTTGGGGTCTCCCAACGAACGTGTTGTTCCATGTCATCAGGTTGTTAGTCAAAATATGATGGACTTCAGAAATGATATTGGGCATAGGTGGAAGGGTACTTTCACAAATATGCCGCACAAACCTCTAGCTTTGCACATCACATATAGTACCGGGGAACCAACTTATATGAGGGGTTGCATTTCTCGTGACATAACGTGGGTTGCAAGAGTTTGAGAGACAAAGAAAAAACTAAAGATAGAATACTTGGGAGAGGCATTTTGACTCCCGGGTGCATATGCTGCTGATATATGTTTCAAAATTAAAAATATATGAAAACACTTGAAAAAAATCTGAAAAAAATTGGCACAAAGATATACAAGTGTTCAACATTCGTGCAAAATTTCGGAAGGAAACAACATTTTTCGCGATCTGTGCAAAAAGACAAAATCTGTGCTTTGTAAAATGTAGTTTTAAATCTCATTTCGGCCATGGATTTTGTCTTATTTGCACAGACCACATAAAGTGTCATTTCCTTCCGAAATGTTTCACGGATGTTGAAAACTTGCATATGTTTGTGCCCAAAAAAATTCAGATTTTTTTTGAAGTGTTTTCATATTTTTTGAATTTTGAAAGCTATAACAGGAGCATATGCACCCGTGTGTCAAAGTGAATTTCTGCATAATACTTGTCCTTTGAAATGAAAAATAGACTATATCAGAGTGTTTATGTGATATTTTAGCGTAGTCGATCGTTGGACGGAACCCAAAATATGTCATCTCGCGAGTGGCGAGTCACGCAATCGAGTACCCCATCCTTACTGGTCGCTAGCTCCTATCGACATTCTATAGTAGCCATAGAATGTCACTTTCACCTGAACCGGTGGCTCACTTTTTCTAAGTAATGGGGAAGAGGACTGAAATATGCCACTGAAAGACTCTACTGAGACAAAAAAAAATGGGTTGTCAGAAAGGTAGAGGAGGTAGGATGGGCAGTTGGTCAGATCTAGTATGGATCGTACATGGACGATAGTTGGAGTCGGCAGCTCTCCTAGGCTTCCCTCATCTGGGATCCCTGGGGAAGACGATCAAGTTGGCCATTGCGAATAACTTGATGCACTATCTCCCTTCAACCCTTTGAGCGAAATGTAGCAAAAGGAAGGAAAATCCATGGACCGACCCCATTATCTCCACCCCGTAGGAACTACGAGATCACCTCAAGGACGCCTTCGGCGTCCAGGGGTCACAGACCGACCATAGACCCTGTTCAATAAGTGGAACACATTAGCCGTCCGCTCTCCAGTTGGGCAGTAAGGGTCGGAGAAGGGCAATCACTCGTTCTTAAAACCAGCATTCTTAAGTTTAAGATCAAAGAGTCAGGCGGAAAAAGGGGAGATCTCCCCGTTCCCGGTTCTCCTGTAGCTGGATTCCCCGGAACCACAAGAATCCTTAGAATGGGATTCCAACTCAGCACCTTTTGTTTTGAGATTTTGAGAAGAGTTGCTCTTTGGAGAGCACAGTATGATGAAAGTTGTAAGCTGTGTTCGGGGGGGGGGAGTTATTATCTATCGTTGGCCTCTATGGTAGAACCCGTCGGGGAGGTCTGAGAGGTGGTGGTTTACCCTGTGGCGGATGTCAGCGGTTCGATTCCGCTTATCTCTAGCCCGTGAACTGAGCGGATACTATGATATCACCAAATTTTACTAATTCGGTAGTTCGATCTATGATTTCGCATTCATGGACGTTGATAAGATCCTTCCATTTAGTAGCACCTTAGGATGGCATAGCCTTAACGTTAATGGCGAGGTTCAAAAGAGAAAAGGCGTGCGGTGGATACCTAGGCACCCAGAGACGAGGAAGGGCGTAGCAAGCGACGAAATGCTTCGGGGAGTTGAAAATAAGCATAGATCCAGAGATTCCCAAATAGGAAGTAAACAACCTCCTTGACTCAAGAAAACAAAAATAACAGGAAATAAAATTGGGTTGTCTCCCAACAAGCGCTTTTCTTTAAGGCCTTTCAGCTAGGCGCAGTAGCAAAAAGATCAAGTATTATCAAAAGTACCATTGAAAGCATAACTTGTTCTAACAATAGACTCAAAAGGTTGTTTCATCTTCTTTCTAGGAAAGTGTTCCATCCCCTTGCGGAGTGGAAACTGATATTTGACAGTTCCTTCTTTCATGTCAATAATGGCACCAACAGTTCTAAGAAAAGGTCTTCCCAAAACAATAGGACATGAAGCCTTACATTCAATATCCAAAATCATGAAATCTACAGGGACATAATTGTTGTTAACCATTATAAGAACATTATTCACTCTACCCACAGGTTTCTTCATAGTAGAATCAGCAAAATGAACATTCAAGTGACAATCTTCTAATTGTGCTAAATCAAGAATTTCATAAAGTTTCTTAGGCATAACAGAGACACTAGCACCAAGATCACACAAAGCATTGCAATCAAAATCATTTACTCTCATTTTAACAGTAGGTTCATAAACATCTTCTAACTTTATAGGGATATATGCCTCACGTTTAAGTTTCTCCTCCCTAGCCTTCATAAGAGCATTAGTGATGTGCTTAGTGAAAGCCATGTTTATTTCACTAGCATTAGGAGTTTGAGCAAGCTTTTGTAAGAACTTAATAACTTCAGTAAGGTTGCAACAATCAAAATCAAACTCATTATCATCAAAAGAAATAGGAGTATCATTCCTAACAACACGAAAAATTTCAGCACTTTTCTCAGGAGTAACTTTAGTGTCATTAAGTGACTTGGAGCCCTTCTCAACAGAAGTGGGACCTTCTCCAATTTTAATTTTCTTGTTACTAGTATGATTAGGACCTGTAGGTAATTCACTAGTTCTCAAAGTTTTAACGTCTTCATTGGTGAAGATAGTGCAAACATTAGCAATCCAACACTTTTCATCAGTTTCAGCCTCTTTTTCATCTCTTTCCCATCTAGCATGCAACTCGGCTAGCATCTTAATATTATTATCAATCTTAATTTGTATAGCATTAAGAGACTTACTTTCTTTAACATCATGAGGCATAACCTTTATTTTCAAAAATTCAACATCAAGAGCAAGGTTATCAACTTTAGAAGCAAGGTTATCTATATTTTCGAATTTTTCCTCCACAGTTTGTTAAAAGCTTTTTGTGAACCAATGAAATCTTTAAGCATAACCTCAAGATCAGAGGGCACATTCTTATTACCATAAGCATTACCATAAGCATTGCCACTATTGGAAGGATAGGGCTTATAATTGTTATTAGCAAAATTGTTCCTATAAGCATTGTTATTGAAATTGTTGTTTTTAATGAAGTTCACATCAACATGCTCTTCTTGAGCAACCAATGAAGCCAAGGGAACATTGTTTGGATCAACATGCACTTGATTCCCAGAAAGCATGCATGGACATAGTACCATCAACCTTATCATTCAATGAAGAAATTTCTTCAACAGAGTTTACCTTTTTACCTGTTGGTGCCCTTTCAGTATGCCATTGGGAATAATTTACCATCATCTCATCTAGGAGTTTTGTTGCTACGCCCAAAGTGATGGACATGAAGGTCCCTCCAGCGGCCGAATCCATCAAATTCCTTGAAGAAAAGTTTAATCCTTGTTGTAGCCTCCAATTCCCCGGCAACGGCGCCATAAAAAGTTGCTTGATGACGTGGAACGCACGTTCGCTGGGAAACCCCAAGAGGAAGGTATGATGTAGTCAGCAGCAAAGTTTTCCCTTGATTATAAAACCAAGGTTGTCAGATCCAGTAGGAATTGGAAGAGCTTCAGAAAGGTGTCAGCAGCGCTGTTACCCGATCACTGACGTGGACCTGCACACACACAATCAAAGTACTTTGCCCCAACGAAACAGGAAGGTTGTCAATCTCCCGGCTTGCTGAATACAAAGAATTAAACGTATGGTGTAGAATATGATGATGAACACAAAAGTAGCAGCAGGAAGTAACGTAGAGCGTGGTGAAAACGGTGTTTGTATCAGTGTGGAATAAAGGACCGGGGTCCACAGTTCACTAGTGGTGTCTCTCCATAAGGCAAAACATACATGTTGGGTGAACGAATTACAGCTGGGCAATTGACAAATTGCAAACGCATGACAATGCAATATATGACAAGCACATGCTCATTGTTATATCTATTGGGCATTACAACAATATACATAGACCGCTTACTAGCTGCATCTACGACTCATAATCCACTCACAAGATAGCTTTCGGGTCTCCCATGAGTATTAAGTTGCAAGCAACAAATTATAGCATTAAGCAAAGTGTGTAATGTAAACAAACACATTAGACTTAACAGCAGTACCCTTAAGCTAAGTATCGGTTATTTTATCCCTAGTGGCAACAGCACATCTACAGGCTTAGTTGTTTCTGTCTATCAAGCCCAGGCTTCTAGAGGCATGAACCCACTATGTTGGGGATATACCTACTAGGGGTATCACCAGCATGGATCAATCCGGCTAGTCCAGGGTGGCCCGCAGTGGTGGTGAAGGCTTTGCCTACCGGGCGGCCCAGATAGCTGACGACCAAGGAAGGCGGATGCCGGCAAGGAGGAGGCCCAAGACTGAAGCCCATGAAGCCACCAAGACCAAGACGGAAGGCGGCATACTTGCCGGCTAGGTTTAGGACTCCGTATACTTGCTGGATACGTATTCACCTTGTAACCCTAGGTCCAGCCGCCTATATAAGCTGGACCTCGGGACGCCTTTAGGGCAACTCTTTGATAGACAACCAACTCATTGTAACCTGTTCACGGCGATATTGCCTTATAGTGAGTTATAGCAGCACGTAGGGCACCGCCACCGCCGTGGTGCCTGAAGCTGGGTAAACCGCCGTGTACAATCCCGACCTTGACGACGTCCACCTTCTTGCCCTACGTTCACCCTCGGCTAGCAGGACCCCGTCTCCTATCCAAGATGCCGATACGACGACAGTTGGCGCCCACCGTGGGGCCTAAGGCGTCAGGCGTCACGTTCCAGGCGGGAACTCTTGGCGGCATCGGCGAAACAATCGCCGTCGGCGCGCTGTTCGCTACGGCGACAGTCACTACATCAGCTGCGACGAGTCCTACATCCCCGCAGACGACTACATTGTCGGATGCGGAGTTGTGCCGTTTGGCGGCGTCGATGTGTTCATCGGCTACACTTCTGAGGCGTATGGGTTGCCGCGAATTTATTCGCCATCCCACCCGCCCTACAATCAAGACGGATCTGAGTTTGCCTCCTCTGAGGAGTCCGCAGATTCAGATCTACACTTTGTCGGCATGACGGGACTGGGATCAGACTCCCAGCCCAACAGTCAAGATCCCGAATCTATTCTTCCTGCACTCCAGGATGATGTGATGTCGGATGCCGGATCCAGATCTACCGTTCACGTCAACGTAGACTCTGATTCCGAAGAAGATTCTGCCAGCATGTTTGAGCAACGGGTCAAGAAGTGTTTTATTACACCTGATCCTCCGCCATCTGAGGCGGCTACGGGCTCTTCCGTCAACATGCAGCAGATCTTTGTGGCGGATGTCACCGGCGCAGCTTCAGAGAAGGCGGCAACTGACGCCGCCAACCTGGGGACCCCGGCAACCGATCCACAGTTTCCAGAGCCTCCTGGGGCTCCAAAGAAGAAAATCTGGAGAAGGGCGAGCCCAGCAAGATAGGAAGCATGGCGGCTCTGGCGGAAGTTCTTCACACGCCGGTAAACGACAAAACCAATCCGGCTGATTTGGAGAAACTTCGGAACACCTTGGTGGAGCAAACTGAGTACCTCAAAAGCAAGCAAGCAGAGGTCCAGAGCCTCCTCGACGAAGCCAAGGAGGAAAACGCCAAGATAACTGCCAAGTGCGACCCCAAGCGTAATCTTTTCACCACCACCCCATTGCCCAAGCCGGCAGGACAAGTGGCGGAGAAGAGAGGTAGGAAAGGCAGGGATCATGACACCTTCAAATCCCCTGCCCAAAAGCTTGGTTTCGAGTGGGCTACAGCACCGCAGCGTAAGGACAAGAACGGGGACGTCATCCTCGCAACACCTGTCCTCAACACTGCGGCCGCCTTGGACATCCTCAACAATGATGACTATGACAAGGACGAGAAGATCTACTACGCATCGATCCTTGCTCGCAAAGCTCTAGAGCAGCAGGCCCGTGCTGATTCTCGCGCCGACATGGCGGACGCAAGGGGAGGAAAGTTGGAATCAAAATCCAACGCTTGCAAAGCAGCGGCCGGTGGCAACCCAGAAGATCCGTCCGGTTCCAGTAGCCACGGAAAAGGGAAGGACAAGGAGAAAGACCCACGCAAATCACCACCTCCAAAAAGGCAGCGTGATGAGGCATCCAGGACCGGCAACAGGCGCAAGGCCTCACCTCCTCCGCCTAGGCGGGATGAAGGCGGAAGCAGGGGCAGCAAGCAGCCGCCAAGGGTGGCGGCAACCGCGACGATGCCCCGCCGCCAAGAAGAAGCAGGGACCGCACACAGTCCCCACCACCAGTGCCCAGGCACGAAGGCGGAAGCCGGGGACACAACAATGAGCCTAGGCACAGCCGGGCAGCGCAGGACGAGCCACATGCTGATAGATCTGGCAAACAGCTCAGTCCGCAAGACGCGAGACATCGTCTCAATGACATCAAGGCTGGAAAGCAAGATGCCTATCTAGGACCTGAGTGCTTTGGCCCAGCCATCCGCAACGTTCAAGTACCCAGAGACATGACGTCAGTGTCAAAAACTCATCAAAGGTACAATGGAGCGGACAAGCCAAACTCATGGTTGTCGGACTACGCGCTGGCAGTTGAAATTGCTGGAGGCAATGGCCTCGTCGCGCACGCTTCCTTCCCCTCATGTTGGAGGGGACAGCCCGAAGCTGGATCGAAAACTTGCCGGAGAAAAGCATTCATAGCTGGCATGACATGGAAAAGGTGTTCACGCAGCACTTCCAAGGCACGTACAAGCGACCCAATACATACACAGATTTGGTTCGTTGCGTGCAAAAGCCAGATGAAACAGCTACAAGCTTCTTGGCAAGGTGGATTCAAACAAAGGCAAGCTGCGAGAACGTAGACGACAATCAAGCAATCCATGCCTTCACCACGGGCCTCCTGAAGGGCTCAAGTCTCAGACATAAGCTCGTACGCATGCAAGTCAAGGATCTCGGAGTCATGCTCGAAGTAGCAGCCATGTACGCACAGGCGGATGACGATGCACGCGATGGAGATGGCGCACATGATATGGCGCCAAACAGGCGAGCAAGTCACAAACGCAAGGCTCCCCAGGATGACAAAGCCGGACCATCAAACGAGGTCGCCGCCGCCTTCGAAGGCAAAGGCAGCAACCGCAAGTGGAAAGGAAAGGGTAAAGATGGCGGCTCCAGCAAGCAGCGCCTGACGTATGATCAGGCGAAAGCCTTGCCTTGCCCAATCCACGCGTCCTTAGGCAAAGTCAACCACACATTAGGGGAATGCCGGTTCATGGAGGACTTCAAGAAAGACCCCGAGGTTGGCTGGAAATCAAAAAAGAGCAAAAAGGCTGAGAAGACAAAGAAGGAAGACGATGATGGGGCTATGTCCATGTCAGAGGATGAGGAACCCAAGCTGATGCGTAAAGAAAGGAAATATCCCAAGGTACATGGCCAATTGGTGTGCTTCCTGGGCACTCCTTCGGCAAAAGAAGAAAAGGCGGAGATGCGCGAGCTAAACGCCACAGTACCAGACGTTCCCCAGTATCTAGACTGGTCAGAGGAGCCAATAACCTGGGATAGAGATGATCATCCAGATCACGTTCCTCACCCCGGCAAATACGCCCTTGTCGTCGACCCTATTGTCGATAACTTCAGGCTCACCAAGGTGTTGATGGATGGCGGCAGTAGCCTCAACATCATCTACGCGGACACTCTGAAGCGCATGAACTTGTCGGAAAGCCAGCTTGACTATAGCAAAGTCAAGTTTCATGGCATTGTTCCGGGAAAGCAAGGCAAGTCAATGGGAAGCATCAGATTGGAGGTTACTTTTGGGCCTGAGACAAACTACCGCTCGGAGTATCTCAGGTTCGAAGTAGTCCCCTTCAAAAGTGCCTACCACGCCATTTTTGGACGGCCAGCTTTCGCCAAATTCATGGCTCGCCCGTGTTACATATACAGCAAGCTGAAGATGCCGGGACCCAATGGTACAATTACCATCAGTGGCAACTTCAAGAAAGCAAAGGAGTGTGAGCGTGGCAATGCCGCCTTCGCTGAGGCAGTCCTCCACGCAGAGGAGTTAGCCATGTTGAAGAAAGAGCTCGATACATCACAGTTGCCGGAGCATGTAAAGACCGCTGAGCAAAAGAACACTTTCAAGGCGTCCGAAGACACAAAGAAGGCGGATCTGGTCCCAGGTGACAGCTCCAAGCAAGTCACCATAGGGGCTGGCTTGGACGACAAATAGGAAAGCGCGCTCGTCAGGTTCCTCCGTGAGAATCAGGACATCTTTGCATGGTCGTCAGCCGACATGCCAGGTGTCCCGAGGGAACTTGCCGAGCATTCTCTTAACGTCTACGAAGGAGCCAAACCAGTGAAGCAAGGAATAAGACGCTACGGTGAGAAGAAGCGGACAGCAATAGGCAAGGAGATCATCAAGTTGCAAGAAGCCAAGTTCATTAGGGAGGTAGTACACACTGATTGGTTGGCAAATCCTGTAATGGTTCCAAAACCTAATAAGGAAATGAGAATGTGCATTGATTATACCGGTTTGAACAAGTGCTGTCCTAAGGACCACTTTGCTTTGCCTCGTATAGATCAGGTCATAGACTCCACAGCCGGCTCCGAGCTGCTGTGCTTTTTGGATGCGTACTCCGGGTACCACCAAATCAAAATGCGAGAATCCGACCAAATCAAAACAGCGTTCACTACACCCTATGGGACCTTCTGCTACATCACGATGCCCTTCGGTCTAAAAAATGCCGGCGCAACGTATCAGCGGTGTATGCAAAGATGCCTTCACGAGCAAATTGGCCGCAATGTTCACGTCTATGTTGACGACATTGCCGTCATGTCAAGAAAGAAGGCAGATTTGCTTGATGATTTGAGAGAAACCTTTGATAGCCTCCGGGTATACAGGATGAAACTCAACCCGAAAAAATGCGTCTTCGGGGTTCCTGCCGGCAAATTGCTTGGCTTTATCGTTTCCGAACGAGGGATAGAGGTGAATCCAGAAAAAATCAAAGCGATCCTCAACATATCCAGGCCCAAGGACCTGAAGGACGTGCAGCGACTTGCCGGATCGGCGGCTGCCGTCAGTCGTTTCATTAGCCGTCTTGGTGAGAAGGCGCTGCCTCTCTACCGGCTTCTGAAGAAATCCGACAACTTCGAGTGGACAGACGAAGCAGACGCCGCCTTGCAGCAACTCAAGGACGCGTTAACGTCTGCTCCAATTTTGGCAGCTCCTCGTTCGCAGGAACCAATGCTGCTCTATATTGCCGCAACTAACTTAGTTGTTAGTGTGGTACTGGTTGTGGAACGCAAGACGGAAATTTCAGACTTGCCGGAACAACGTCCGGTTTACTTCATCAGTGAAGTATTTTCCGCCTCAAAACAGCGTTATCCGCATTACCAGAAATTGGTCTACGGTGTTTTTTACGCCGCCAGGAAGTTAAGGCACTACTTCCAGGAACATTCAATAACCGTGGTGAGCAAGGCACCTCTGGGGGATATCATCAATAATACAGATGCAACAGGCCGCGTTGCCAAATGGGGCATTGAACTTGCCGCCTTCGACATCTCGTATAAGCCCAGAACGGCCATTAAGTCTCAAGCCTTAGCAGATTTCGTAGCTGATTGGACGGAGGCCATGGACGAAGTACCTCTCCCTGAAGATGCATACTGGATCATGCACTTTGATGGATCAAAAATGCTCCAGGGCTCGGGGGCTGGCATTGTTTTAAGAAACCCTCAAGGAGACAAGCTTAGTTATGTGTTACAAATACACTTCAAGGCAACTAATAATGTTGCTGAATACGAAGCTCTCCTTCATGGTTTACACATTGCCAAGGAACTTGGCGTCCAACGTGTCCTCTGCTACGGAGATTCAGATTTGGTGGCGCAACAGATACGTGGTACTTGGGACACAAAGAGCGAAACAATGGCGGCATATCGAGCTACCGTTGACGAATTCGCCAAGTGTTTTCTAGGCTACGAGGTCCGCCATATCCCAAGAACTCAAAATGAGGCGGCAGATACACTTGCCAGAATGGGATCTGAACGCAAAAAGGTACCAAAAGATGTTTTCCTGGAACACCTACACAAGCCGTCAATTAAAGGAGCAGACCTCCTTGACCCAGAGTCGGCAGAACCAGTTGATAGTGCTAGCTATGCCGTCTACTTGGTAAAGCCGGATTGGACGACGCCATATTTGGACTTCCTGATCAATCAGGAGTTACCGGATGATGAGGTTTTGAAAAGGCAAATAATAAGAAGAGCCAAGGCATTTACAATAATCAAAGGTGAATTGTACAAGCGTAGCACCACTGGTGTTTACCAACGCTGCATTTCGCCCGAAGAAGGCAGAGAATTGTTGGATGAGATACATGCCGGCGTATGTGGACATCATGCTTCTTCACGCGCCCTTGTTTCAAAAGCCTTCCGACAAGGTTTCTATTGGTTGACAGCCAAGCAAGATGCAGAAGACATTGTTAAAAGGTGCAGGGGCTGCCAACTTTATGCCAGACAATCACATATGCCGGCTCAAGAGCTTAAAACAATACCCATCACGTGGCCTTTCGCAGTCTGGGGCTTGGACATGGTTGGTCCGTTTAAAACGGCGCCTGGTGGCTACACACATTTACTTGTGGCTGTAGACAAGTTTACCAAATGGGTTGAAGCTAAGCCTATCAAAAAGCTAGACGGCGCCACAGCCGCAAACTTTCTGTGGGGAATAATCTCTCGGTTCGGGGTGCCTCATAGCATTATCACCGACAATGGCACTAACTTGTCGCAAGGCGAAGTCGAGGAATACTGTTATAAGCATGGTATCCGCCTAGATCTAGCCTCCGTCGCGCATCCGCAAGCAAACGGTCAAGTAGAGCGTACAAATGGTTTAGTCCTACAAGGAATCAAACCACGTCTCGAAGTACCATTGCACAGAGCGGCTGGGGCTTGGGTGGATGAATTGCAGTCTGTCCTTTGGAGTTTACGCACAACTCCAAACAGATCAACCAAGTTTACTCCTTTCTTCTTAGTCTATGGCGCAGAAGCAGTGTTGCCAACCGACATGATGTACGATTCTCCCAGAATCCAAGCCTACGTCCAGGAGGACGCAGAAGATGCAAGACAGGATGGCCTTGACCTACTTGATGAAGAACGAGATGTTGCCCTTGCGCGATCCGCCATCTATCAGCAAAGTTTGAGGCGTTATCACAGCAGAAGGGTGAGGCAAAGAAGTTTTAGAGTGGGTGACCTGGTTCTCCGCCTAATCCAAGATAGAAAGGGCTTGCATAAGTTATCCCCGCCTTGGGAAGGACCTTTTGTGGTCAGTAAGGTGTTGCTCAATGGTTCTTATTACTTGGTCGATGCACGTGACGGATACAAGAAGAAGCGAGGTCGCAAGCGCAAAAGGAAGGTTGACGACAAGTACGAAGAAACCAAGCGACCCTGGAACATTGAGCAGCTACGTCCTTTTTACACTTAGCAATTTCCACATTGTAATAAGTACTATATGATTATGAAATAAAAGTCTGTGGTTTGCTCATTCAGTTTTGGGATCATGCCATCTTTTGTCTTTTCTCGCAATCATATATCTGTTGTCATAAAAGTTACCAAATAAAATAAGTTTTGCTCCGTGCTAAGGTCCAAACTTTTTTGACATTTGCCGTCTGCCGGCTAAAAACGCAAACAATCTTTGCACCGCCTAATATGCTTATCTGTCTGTTTGTATGTGGGTCGCCTAGTAGTATGTCGTTGGCACCAACATGCTGGCTTTGGTCTCTGAGTCTAAATTAGTTGGTATTGCACCTGGTTGGCTCAGCTAAAGTAACTAAGATGAGGTTCCGCCAACATATGAAAAAGCTAAACATGCAGGCGAGATACATATTAAGGCGGGCCACTTAAGTAAGCCTACCGCCAAGTGTAGCATAAAAGTTGGCCCATAAATATTTACAACCCAAAATAAAGTTTTATGCGTTAACAGATTAACGCAGTGTTTTGTGCTGCCTTTGCAGGAGGAAGTCTAAGGGATTGCCGCCTTCGTAGAGCTGGTGGAGAGATCCTGGGGGCTAACGCCGGCATTCTTGGGGCTGGCTCCGCCATCCTTGGGGCTGCGCTTGTCGGTTCCGGCTTCGCCTTCTTCGCCGCGGGAAGCTTCAGGATCTGCCAAGGAGGGATCAGCAACGGCAACATGCGGGTCCGGGTGTTCCTTGTAGAACTTGCGGATGTCAACCATGTTGGCAACCCGGGTCGCATAGCCGCGAACAGACCGCAGCACGTCCTGCATCACGATGGCTTGGCTGTTTTCGTCTTCGGTGGGGAAGTACTCGGTGACTTGATGAATATCAGCCTCCGGGTACCACGCCGCCGTCATCGCCAATGCCAACTTGGCACCGCCTCGTGCTGCTGAGCGTAGTGTGTTGTCGTGTTCAGCTGTCGCCTTCTCCAGCAACTCCGGCAGAGCATCGAAGATGACGGGATCGCCGTCTTCCCCAGGGTAGAACTTGGCGGCAAATGATTTGCCGGCGCCGACAATCTGGTTGACGATTTCGCCAATTTTCAAGATCCGAGCAAGGCGCGGCGTTGTGGCCAGGTCATCTCCCAAGCTAGCCGGCACTGCACAAACACAAAGTTACACACTGCAGCTTCAAGTATCAAGAAAGCAAGGTGACAAAAATGAAGGACTGGAGGCATACCCAAGACATGGTCGTGGATGGCGTTGACCTCATCCAGATGGTTCTCAAGCGTTTCTTGGGCTAGCTGGACCGCCTTTGACAGTTGGTCCTGCTGCTCCTTGGCGTTCTTGTTCACCTGGTCAAGGTTGTTGCTCATGGCCTCAAGTTGTCCAGTCAACTTGCTAACTTCGGCAGCATGAGCCAACGCACGATCATCCAGCTCCTTGGCGTGATCCGCCTTCAGCTTGGTCACCAGCCCGGCAAGATCTGCAGCTTCGTTCATCAAAGCTTGCATGTCAGTGGAGTTCTTGAGAATATCTTGCGCAGTGTTTAATAATTCTACAAATAAAAAGAAAAGACGACTAAAATACTTGTCGGAAAAGGAAAAGAAGTCGGACGAAAAGAAGGCAAAGAAAGCTTTGTCACCTTCATCCTTCTTGCGAGCTTCTTCCAAACTCGCAATTTGGGCGTTCTTCAACTCCACGTCCTGCTGCAGTTCCTCGCATTCCTTCTTCTTCATCTCTTGAGCACGAAATAGCTCAAGATTGGAAGCAAGAACGGCCTGCATGCACGAAAGCAACATTATGGTTAGCGCTATTTAGTCAACGAGACCACTTTGCCGGCTAAATTTTTCAGCCGCCAAAGTGCTCGGGGGCTGGGACCATAGGCTATTTTACCTCAAGTTGTCCGTGCAGGGTGTCGTGGAGTTCGTCCATGTGTGCGTACCAGTTGCGGGTACCGTCACGCATGGTCTTCAGTGTTTGCCGGGGGTCTTGCAACCCTTTGCCAGGTTGGGAGCCAGGATGAGTGGACGATCCGCCTTGTTCGGCCGCCATCTGGTCATCCATCTCCTGCTTCATGGCGATAAATCGAGCGGCATCACTAGCCGAAGCTTCAGCCGTCTTGGAAAAAGTTATGCCGGCAACTGATTTCTTGCCCGCCATCTTCTCTGTAGCCGCCTCTGCGGTACCGGCAGCTGTGTACGTTCCCTGGCACACAACCACGGGAACGCCAACTGTGGGCGTTGTCGGCGCAGCAGCTGGAGAAGAACGTGGTGGCTTGCCCCTGCCGGCAGCAATCTTCAAGTTGGAGCGGAGTTTGGGCATGGTAGGCTTGCCTCTGTAAGCAGAAACATGCAAGTTTGTCAGCACAAACATATTAAAATATCCAAGTCAGGGAAGCCAAAGTTTGCTAACCGCTTCAAGGGAACGTTCCCCACGGTCTCATCCTCTGCGTCGGCAGAGGTGGCCGCCTTCTTCCTCTTCTCCAAATCCTTGGTGGAGGAGCTCAGCTTGCGCTTCTTCGACTTGCTGGCACCTGTATCATACCAGTTTGGGGCCAGCTCGTCCTCTCCCAAGGTTTGTAGCTGAAAAGGAAGCAAGACAATATTAATTCAGTACCTAGTGGGCAAGGATGTTAGTGAAATAACAAAGTAGCTTTCACTTACCGCTGGGGCTGGGTTGTTATGAGTGAACATGGCGACGCCTTCAGCCGCCTTCACCGACAGAGGCTTGATAAGCTCTCTAAGCCGGTACTCCAAGGCATCCTGATCAAGGGTGCTGTTGCCGGCGTCGTCCGCCTTGTACTCGCACATCTTCAGTGGGCGATGGCGGAGAGGCATAATCTTCCTCGACACCCAGCAGATGACGGTGTCAACTCCGTCAAGTCGTGGAGCCAACATCGTCTTCGTCAAGAATTCGATCCGCCTAACGGCAACACGAAGTTCTTCCGGCAAGCTGCTGAGCGGCACTTTTGCTGTCCAGCAAGCCTTGTGGGTTGGCGGACCGTTGACGAAGGCTGGCATCCCTTGCGTGCTGCCAGGTGTCGGGATGTCCTTGCAGTAAAAGAAAGTGCTGGTCCAGTGCTTCACCGACTCGATGTATGGTATTTTTGGGTACCAGTCGGGTTGGCGGCAGTTGAACGTAACACTACCGCAGGTTGCTAGGTGGCCGCCTGGTATGGTTTGCCGGCGGCACAGGAAGCAGTACTTAAACAGCTCTATGGACGCAGCTATGCCTAAGTACCCTTCGCACAAAGCCTGGAAGCCGGCTAGCACTAGAATACTGTTGGGCGCTATGTTGTGTGGCTGCAGCCCATAAAAACTAAGCACCGCCAAGAAGAAGGCGGAAAGCGGCAGAGACATACCGCGAAGGCTATGCGAAGCCAACATGACACGCTCGCCGTCTTGGGGGTCAGGCACCGCCTCGTCGCCTGGAACCCTCCAGGAGCATTCCGTCTTTGGCGGAATGTATCCGCCTTCCTCCAGTTCCTTCAGATATGCTGACGTCATAACTGACGGCAGCCAGTACCTGGAACCCAGGTCTCCAGCCTCTTCCTCTTCCTCGACGTCGTCATCCTCGTCGGCGGCAGATTCCGCCGCGGCCTCTGAGCTGGTAGCCGCGAGGGATGGGAGGGGAAAGTTGGAGCGGCGGTCGCAGGCGCCGTCGGAGCTGGGGAAGAAGTAGAAACCCCGCCCGTGGCCACGGTGGCCGCGGGAGAGGTCATCGATGCGCCTGCGGCACCGCCGCCGCCGCTGGAACAGATCCAGATCCGGCGGGGGTCGAAGAGCCGCAGCCAGTGCCGCCGTCGCCGCCGCATCCTGCTGAGTGCTCGCCATTTGGGGAGAGGGCGCTGCTCGTGCTCGCCGGAGTTGAGTTCGAGGAGGAGTTGAGCTCGGGAAGGTGAGGAGGCCACGGTGGGTGTGCGAATGAGGAAGAAGTGCATCGATGTGCCCTTTGGAGGTATTTATCCCCACGCGCCAAGATCCGTGCCTAAAATTAGGGGGACGCGAGATTTCCGCCACGTGCCCACGATTTGCACGTCGTGGCAACGGCGTCTGCGGCCTCGCTCCGATTTCTGTGCGTGGTGGAGAAACCATCATGACGCATGCCCAAGTCCAAACTGTCGTGGACTGCATGGCGTCATCCGTCAACATTTGACGAGCCTAGTCAATTGACAAGACTGGTGCCAGGAAGATTCCTGACAATGGTCAGGCCGTCTTTCCCATGATGGCGGCAAGTTGTCCGACTACTTTAGGCGGACCGCCGCTTACTTTCAACTATGGAATGCTTCAAGCTCTTCAGACGCTTACAAGACAAGGCGGACGTTGCCGACAAAGAAGACGGCGCCTGAAGAACTCGAACCCTCCCAGGGGCTAATGTTGGGGATATACCTACTAGGGGTATCACCAGCATGGATCAATCCGGCTAGTCCAGGGTGGCCCGCAGTGGTGGTGAAGGCTTTGCCTACCGGGCGGCCCAGATAGCTGACGACCAAGGAAGGCGGATGCCGGCAAGGAGGAGGCCCAAGACTGAAGCCCATGAAGCCACCAAGACCAAGACGGAAGGCGGCATACTTGCCGGCTAGGTTTAGGACTCCGTATACTTGCTGGATACGTATTCACCTTGTAACCCTAGGTCCAGCCGCCTATATAAGCTGGACCTCGGGGCGCCTTTAGGGCAACTCTTTGATAGACATCCAACTCATTGTAACCTGTTCACGGCGATATTGCCTTATAGTGAGTTATAGCAGCACGTAGGGCACCGCCACCGCCGTGGTGCCTGAAGCTGGGTAAACCGCCGTGTACAATCCCGACCTTGACGACGTCCACCTTCTTGCCCTACGTTCACCCTCGGCTAGCAGGACCCCGTCTCCTATCCAAAATGCCGATACGACGACACACTATCTAGCATAAATACCCTCTCTTGAAGTCATTAGCATCTACTTGTCCAAAGCATCTACAAACAAAGGAGAGCATGCAGGAACATAGATAAAACATAATATAGATAGATGAACAAACTTGATCATAACTTCATAATTCATCGGATCCCAGCAAACACAACATATAGCATTACATAAAGATGATCTTGATCATGTTAGGCAGCTCACAAGATCTAAACATGATAGCACAAGGTGAAAAGACTACCAACTAGCTACTGCTATGGACCCGTAGTCCCGTGGAGAACTACTCACGCATCACTCCGGAGGCAGGCATGGTGATGTAGAGCCCTCCGGTGATGATTTCCCCTCCGGCAAGGTGCCGGGAAGAACTGCAGAAACCCTCCCGAACTAGGTTGAAGACGACGGCGGCCTCGGAACTTTTCGTGGATTTTTGCTCGGGTATCTAGGGTTTCCCGATTAGATGCAATTTATCGGCGAAAGGGCGGCGTCGGTGGCCAGCCGAGGTGGGGCGGCAGCCTAGGTGCGCGGCCGCACCCTGGGCCACGCCGTGGGCCCGCCGGCCTGCCTGGTGTGCCCCCGGCTTCGTCCTCCTGGCTACAACTCCGTCTCGGTCCAGAAATAAATCAGTTAAATTGGCGTCCGATTCTGAGAATATTTCCAGAATAGATTTTCTGAAACAAAAAGACAGTAGAAAACAGGAACTGGCACTGTGGCATCTTGTTAATAGGTTAGTCCCAGAAAATGCATAAAAATTATATAAAGTGTAAGATAAACATGTGGTAATCAATATATAATAGGCATGGAACATAAGAAATTATAGATATGTTTTGGACGTATCAAGAGGCTCGGTGAAATAGACATGCCTGTGAAGATGCAGTCTACCTGCACCTGGACAGAAAGACCCTATGAAGCTTTACTGTTCCCTGGGATTGGCTTTGGGCCTTTCCTGCACAGCTTAGGTGGAAGGCGAAGAAGGCCCCCTTCTGGGTGGGCCCGAGCCATCAGTGAGATACCACTCTGGAAGAGCTCAGATTCTAAGCTTGTGTCAGACCCGCGGGCCAAGGGACAGTCTCAGGTAGACAGTTTCTATGGGGCGTAGGACTCCCAAAAGGTAACGGAGGCGTGCAAAGGTTTCCTCGGGCCAGACGGGCATTGGTCCTCGAGTGCAAAGGTAGAAGGGAGCTTGACTGCAAGACTCACCCGTCGAGCAGAGACAAAAGTCGGCCTTAGTGATCCGACGGTGCTGAGTGGAAGGGTCGTCGCTCAACGGATAAAAGTTACTCTGGGATAACAGGCTGATCTTCCCCAAGAGTCCACATCGACAGGAAGGTTTGGCGCCTCGATGTCGGCTCTTCGCCACCTGGAGCTGTAGGTGGTTCCAAGGGTTGGGTTGTTCGCCCATTAATGCGGTACGTGAGCTGGGTTCAGAACGTCGTGAGACAGTTCGGTCTCCAGATGGCACCCGCCGGGTTCGGGTGCGGGTTTGGCACCCCCATACCCGCACCCGCCCCTTGTCCCCGCCCCCGCCACCCGCCCCATACCCGCAGTCAGGTCCTATTCTCCACCATACCCGCCACCCGTCGGGTTTGCGAGACCCGACGGGTACCTGGCGGCGGCGGAGCTCGAGGAGCCGGAGCAGGACGAGGGGATCTCTGGAGGTGGTGGCGGCTTCCAGGCGAGGTAGAGCCGTGGAGGTGACGCGTTGGTCAACTTTGGCCGGTGGTAGAGCACATCCGGGCGAGAGAGGCGGCCGGCCAGCGTCATGTGCTCGAGAGAGAGGAGGGACGGCGAGCTAGAGGCATATGCTTGGGGGAGAGAGGAGCCATGAGAGGAGGGGAGCC
Organism: Poa pratensis; assembly: GCA_947311845.1. NCBI lineage: Eukaryota > Viridiplantae > Streptophyta > Magnoliopsida > Poales > Poaceae > Poa > Poa pratensis. The sequence goes on from CAMZMU010000046.1 coordinate 49,233,842, forward strand.
ATGGCCGGAGCAGCGCTGCAGCCTGCTGCCTGCAGGAGCGATGGGGAGAGGAAAGAAGAAGATAAAGGGAGAGAAGAAAGAAGAACATAAGGCAAGGAAGGCATGCGTGCGTGGTGTGTACTGGTGTGGTGTGTGCTGTGTGCGTGCGTGGATAAGTGGTGTGGTGTGGTGTGGTCTGTGGTGTGGCCGTGTGGTGTGCTGCGTGCGTGGGGTAGTGGGTTAGGTGAAGGTGTGGGGAATTACATGTAGGGTTCACATGTCTAGGCGAGTTTGCGGGTTCGCGGGTGCGGGTTTGGCACCCCCATACCCGCCTCCACTAAACCCAGCGGGTCTGGATCTTTACCACTAAGCGGACCCACGGGTGCAGATCATCACCAAACTCTCCCCATTTAGTGCGGGTACCCGTCGGTTTAGCGGGTATCGGGTACCCATTGCCATCCGTAGTTCGGTCCATATCCGGTGTGGGCGTTAGAGCATTGAGAGGACCTTTCCCTAGTGCGAGAGGACCAGGAAGGACGCACCTCTGGTGTACCAGTTATTGTGCCTACGGTAAACGCTGGTTAGCCAAGTGCGGAGAGGATAACTGCTGAAAGCATATAAGTAGTAAGCCCACCCCAAGATGAGTGCTCTCTCCTCCGACTTCCCTAGAGCCTCCGGTATCACAACCGAGACAGCGACGGGTTCTCCACCCATATGGGGATGGAGCGACAGAAGTATGGAAATAGGATAAGGTAGCGGCGAGACAGGCCGTTTAAATAGGTGTTTTTTATGGACAAACATGGGAAAAAATCCCACTGCAACTTTTATAGATTTTATATGTATTTACAAGCTATTTACAAAAAGTTACATCCATCAAAAATGGGGAAAAAGAAAAAAATACTAAGGTTGTGACTCTTTCCAAAGATTAAACTGAGCAGAGTGTTTGGCCTTTATTCTATACTTAAGCCAATTCAACTCTGATAAATAAATGGCTTTCCACCTCTCAAGAGTGGGCCTCTCATCCCAAAAGATTTTGTTATTTCTGATCATCCAGATGCTCCAACTTGCAAGAATCAGAATGTACATGAAGAATGGAAGATTTAGTTTGCTTTTCATGTCATCAAATGCCTCGTGTAAAGTCAAATTTCGGTTTCTCTGTGGACACACATAATCCCAGCATCTCACAGCCATGGGGCAGGTCCAGAATAAATGGACTAATGTCTCTTCCTGTCTGCATTGTAATGTTGCACAATCATAGGATTCAAGTTGAAAATTCTTCCTGGACAGCAGGTTTCTCGTATTCAGTCTATCATGTAATAAGAGCTAGAAGAAAATTTTATGCTTTGCCTGACAAGAGCTCTTCCAAATCCAGTTGAACTGAGGGGAAACTTGCTGAGTTCCAATTAAGATGTTGTAAGCTTTTTTGGACGAAAATGAATCACTTCCCCAAATGTAAGTCCAAACATCATGCAGAGCAAGTTCTCTGGTTTGTTTAACATCCTCCCAAATATACTCAAGCTGAATAAATTCCTGGAACACCTCTCTACTCAAAGGTAAGTGAAAAAGATCCTCTAGAAACTCAATCTGGGTGGCATGTCGAACAGTGATATCAATATCTTTTGAGAAAGAATAAAGGCGTGGGAATTGGTGCTTCAGGCAATTGTCATGCCACAGATCATGCCAAAACAGTGCCGAAGATCCGTTGCCAATTTTACATCTAGCCATTCCTTTATAATAATCCAGAAGCTTTAAGTGAGCTTTCCACCAAAAGGAGCCCTCCATTTTGGCGCCAGGAAGATGGTTATTCGAGTAATAAGTATCCCAAACCAGATGTACCCAAGGTATATCACTTCTGTTGTAGAACTTGTGTAAGCTCTTTAGCATTAAGGCTTTGTTTTGAACATTAATATCCATGACTCCAAGCCCTCCTTGGTTTTTTTGGCCTACAAACCGTTTTCCACTTAATAAGAGCAGGTTTCTTATCTTCCAAATCAGGTTTTCTCCAAAGACAGTGCCTCATATACTTGTTCAATTGCTCTTTAACTGCTGCATGAATTTCAAGAGTGCACATGTAAAATATTGGCATGGATGCCAAAACTGATTTAACCATCTCTAGTTTTCCCCCAATATTCAGAAAGTTTGCGATGCCACACAGTTTTCTTTCCACTCTTTGCAAAATGGGGAGAAAAATATTCTAACGTGGGTCTTGTGGTACCCAGAGGCAGACCCAGATAGGTAAATGGGAAGGCACCCAATTGGCAATTCATGAGACCCACCACAGCTTCAACTATATCAGCATGAATATTCAAGGGAATCAGCATGGACTTGTGAAAGTTCACTTTGAGACCGGTGGAATCCGCAAAAGTTTGCAGCAGTGCTTTAAGGCAGAGTATTTGAGAAGCGTCAGCTTGCATAACTAACAATGTATCATCAGCATATTGCATGACATGAAAATCAGGACAGCTCGGGATATCCAAGGGAGTTTTTAAGAGCCCTTGAGTTTTAGCTTTGTTAAGCACCGTCTGCAGGAGGTCGGCAGCAAGGACAAAAAGCAGTGGTGAGAGAGGGTCACCTTGCCTCACTCCACGTTTGCAATAAAATTTCTTTCCTGGTACACCATTCAACATCACCGCAGAAGTGCCAGTTTTAAGCAAAAGAGCAATCCAGCTAATCCATTTTCTACCAAATACTTTTGCTTCAAGAATCTTGAGAATGGCATCATGCTCAATTTTATCAAAAGTCTTTTCAAAGTCCAGTTTCAGAACCATTATTTCTTTCTTAGATTGATGGCACTGGAATAGGTACTCAAAACCCCAACCAAGACAATCTTGAATGCTTCTAGACTTTAGAAAACCATATTGGTTTTTATGAACAAGCTTCAAAATGATTTTTTGCAATCTGTTTGCAAGCAGCTTTGTGATGATTTTTAAAACACTATTGAGCAGAGAAATGGGTCTGAAGTCAGCTGGAGTTTCAGGATCATCCACTTTAGGGATTAAAGTGATATATGAATCATTAATACTTTCCAAGCATATATTTTCACTGTGAAATGCCCTGATCAGCTCCTTAATGTCTTCACCAATTATACCCCAGCAACATTTAACAAACTCATTATTGAAGTCATCCGGTCCTGGGGATTTCTCATTGGGCAGCTCCTTAATCATGTTTTCAATTTCCTCATCAGTGAAAGGAAGCTCAAGTTCGAGAAACATCTCTCTGTTTTGGGGGTCACCATACAGGTTATGCAAATCAAAGTGCATCTCAGTATTGTCCGTATGTCCCATTCTTTCCTTAAAAGCATTCCACAAAATTGCAGCTTTTCCATCATGGTCAGTAATTTCCACTTGATTATCAGTTTTCAAAGAGGCAATGGAATTATGCCTATGTCTGACAGTGGCACGAGCATGGAAGAATTTAGTGTTAGCATCCCCGAGTTTCACCCAATTAATTTTACCACGTTGTCGCCAGTAAGTATTTTGGCTTTCCAATAAATTCAGCATATGAGATTTAGCCAGGTCTTTGAGGCTGCCTTCTAAATCATTCAGTTCTCTGAATTCTTCCATCATTTCTAACAAGTCAATTAGGTCATTAACTTGAGCAATAGATGCCTTTAAGCTGGAGAGTGTTCTGGACCAAAGCTTCAGAGCTCTCCTAGTGTTTTTCAACTTGGCATTGACTTTCTTAGCACAATCAGTGTGCCCAACTGGGATGTTCCAAGCATTCTGAACAATCTGCTTGAAGGAATCATGCAGCATCCAGTAATTCTCAAATCTGAAGACTTCTGCTTTTGGAATTTTCGTGCCAATGTCAATGACACAAGGAACATGATCAGAAATGGGTTTTGCCAGTGAAGATACAGTGGTTGCCGGGTAGGAAAGTGTCCATGATTCAGAGGTAAAAAAACCAATCCAACCTCTCGAGAAGAGGGTCATTTTGCATATTGCTCCAAGTATATTTCCTACCTTTCAGAGGTAAATCCACTAGCCCTAAATTACTGATTGCTTCGTTGAAAATGAGCATGTCGTTAATATCTCCACCAGGTTTGTTTCTGTCATTTGGGCTCCTGATAAAATTAAAATCCCCCAATACTAGCCAATCAGTCTCATCTAGCATTTCAATATTGCCAAACCAATCAATAAAGTTTCCTCTTCTCTCCACTTGGCAAGGACCATAAATATTTGTAAGAATCCAAGAATACGTGGTCAATTTACAGGTGAATTTGGCAGAGATAGAGAACTCATTCTCAAATACCATGTCGCCATTTAAAATTGAGTCCACCCAGACTATAAGCAGTCCACCAGAGGCACCCAAAGAGGGCAAGAAAGCAAATTTATTGAATCTTTTTGGGCAAAATTTCCTGATATATGCAAGATCAAAATGTTCTCTCTTAGTTTCCTGAAGACAAAGAATGGAACACCCACTTTCTTCAATTTTATTATAAATGGCCAGATGTTTTTCATGAGCATTGCAACCCCTAATGTTCCAGTTAAGAATTTTCCATTGTTTGTGTCTAGCCATTAAAAACCATTGCACTGAGTAAACCCACAGGGTAAGCATGCCAAGAACTGGCCAAATAATGGAAGAAGCATTGGACTGACAGAATCACACTGAATTGTTCAAATTCCCAGAAGCCATAATTCATACATGTCACACACTCCAGTAGTAGCAGTACCAAAATACATAAGACCAACGCACCAACATGTTTTCAGTCATTAGATACATATCCATAAAGATAATTTTAGAAACTTTGCTACTTGAATTGTGTGTACAACACATTTAAATTATTTCTTCTTCGCAGCAGGCTTCTTGCCCTTTGCTGCCTTGGCCTTATCAGCGCCACCATCTTTCTCCAATGCCACTTTTTCCTTTGCTGCTTTGACCTTGTCAGCCGCAGCATTCTTCTCTGCTACAACTTTTTTTTCCCTCTCTTGCTCAGCTTAGCAGCAACCTCTGCTTCAGCAACCTTGCAAAAGGAGGTAGCTAAGTTTCTCACAATTTTATTTGGGAGTTTCGGTGGAACAACAGTACATGGAAGGTAGCTATTATCAGGGCAAGGGTTTTGACGAAATCCATTGTTCAATTCTTGAATTCGAGGGCTCCTTCTTACCTCTCTTCAACCAGAGGTCCCTTTCCTCTTCTCTTTCTGGTTGTGGCCACTTCCTTCCCAGCAGCCTCCCCATCTGCAGTTGCCTCAGCATTATCCTTATCATCCTGAACAGTACCACCAACATTAATTTCCTGGAGCTTACAAATGGGAGCTTGGGAAAGCACACAAGAATCAGGGATAATGAATTTAAAACTCTGATATCCTTCATCAACTTCTTTAACAATATCCCAGAGTGGAGACTTGAGAAAAGATTTAGTCCACTCAAATTTTTCAGGAGTGAGCAAGAGCATGATGATGAAATTGAACCAACTTACTGGTATATTAAGAACAGAGTTGCTGGAGCTTTCAATGTGAGGTGCAAAGTATTTATCCCAAAGCTTCATGCCTTCATCAGAAATTGGAAATGCAGGAAGACTGCTACTGTCCACTGGAAATGTGAGAGTCTGAACCATGCCAAGCTGAATATGCGCCAGTCCAGGCGGAACAACATCAGGGAATTGATAAAACCCATCCTCTGCATCAGCTTCTACTGGACCCAAGTCATCTTCAGCTTCCATGTTCTCAATTTCAACATTATTCATCTCAGCAACATTTGCAACCGGTTCCACTATAGCAGGTTCCCGAGGAATGACAGGTTCAGCATCTTGATATGCCATTATGACATTCATTAGACCCTCTCCCAGTTCTTCTTGAACAATTTCATTGCCAACAATACCATCATCATTCAGGACATTTATAAAATCCATTAACTCAATATGACCCTGTTCTTCTGCAGGAACAATAGGTTCAGGAACAGCATGTGCAAACTCAACATCATTCTGAATATTCTCCTGTCCTCCCTCAGGAACAGCAGGTTGAATCACAGCAACATTATGCAAATTCTGAATAATTCTAGGATTAAATTCTTCTATGACATTAGGAACAGCTGCTCCATTGCTAGAGAGCTGTCCAGAGGAATGAGACAGGATGTCACTAGCATTATCTGCGTCTTGCACTTGAGCATCAACTTCCATGTCCGCTAGAGGGTTCTCAACCGGAGCTTGGTTAGCAGCGTTGTTGGCCGCAGGGTTAGCAGCATGATTAGGCATAGCCCAGTGAGCATCTTCCCAACCATTCATGTCTTCTTCTGCATGTAGATCAGGGTTCGGGTTCCAAACAGGAGGAAACTGAGGTGGCAGTGGATGCGGGTCCACACCCTCATCAGGCATTGGGTCCTCATCCTAAGGGCCACCACCAAGCAGAGTCTGCTGAAGGACTTCAACAGAGAAAGTCCATGATTCACTTTCAGTCACTTCCCCATCAGTTAGCCTGATACTTTTAGGGATTTCACCAAGCTCAGTACATCTTATTTTAGCAAGTATTCTTCCCCTATTTCTAGGATCTTCTTCCCAAACTAACAAATTTGCAACTTTACTGAACATGTGCCTAATATCTTCAGTGTTGACATTATCAAGTGGGGGTCTGACCAACAGGACCCAGCACTCCCTGTTCAAGTAAGCCCTGCGCCAATTTCTTCCTTGATTATGCTTAACAAAAGAAATTTGTACATCCCCAAAATCATGCGGACTCTCTTCCACAAATCTATCCCTGTCACGGACATGCTGGAACTGCACATATGCCGCCCCAAAGGGGCATTTCTGGATGGACTTGAAAATAACTTGCTCTTGAAGCAGAAAATCTTGCAAGACACCATGAACATTGGCAAACAGTACTTGACCTTGGGGCATCGGATTGATGTTGGCGATTGCCATGTCCTCGTTGGCGCGAGGGCGGCGAGGCAGCACCACACGATGAACTGCAGTTCTCCCCGGAATGTCAAGAATCTGAAACCCACGAGGCACAAAAGGGACGGGGTCAATGGGGATGTTGGCCATTGTCGGCGATGAGAAAGCTGCGGCCGGCTCCGGCGAGGAGACAAAGGAGATGGTGGGGTTTACTGTGGACGGAGAAGCCGAGTCGACAGGGGCAGAATGGAAAATGGCGAAATCCTTAAACGAGGTTGCTGTCATTACGGGAAGGCATGGTCCCTGGGCTTTGAACCAAAAACGGAAAGAATCATCGGCCCATTTACTGTTGTTGGGTGCAGGAAAGGAAGGAAATCGCATGACCGAGAGCAATCCCGGTAGTTTCGGCCCAGATTGAGGAAGGCTCGCCCGATTTGAAATTGGTCATGCCGCTGGAATCACGCCCTGATTAGTAACGACCTAGGCAAATGAAGGCCTATTCAGTGCCATATTAACTGTATTTTGAAAACCCCTTGATTCCGCCTGCACTACAACTAACGCCGCTTGAGTAACTGAAGAATAATCCAGGCGAGAGAAGACTGAAGCAGCAGGTGGAGCTTGAGAGATTGCACCATCAGCTCTAGAAGGATTTTGTTGCAGGCGATCAAACACTGAAGCATGAGAACGGTTGACTGTATGCCATTCAGAATCAACCTCTTTGTAAAATTGATTTTCTTCAAACTTCCAATTCGGACCACCATTCCCCCAGAGATGAAAATGGCACTCAAAGTCATTCTCAGAAATAACACCTGAATTATAAATTTGAAAACCCACTGATTTGGATGCAACTGAGAAGCGAAAAGATCTATCCTTGAGAAATTTCACTTTGAAACGACCAGCAACACCACCAAAGCAAGATTGCAGCACTATTCCCATAGCATGAACATCCAAACGAAAACGAGCACGACCAAAACTGATTACTAATAGAAATTCCCTTCTGCCAGGACCTTCAGATAAATTAACGGGATGACCAAAGTTCTTCCTGGCCAAAGCAGCAAAAGCAATACCACGCTGAAAATTGAGAGAAGATGCTGGAGTAGCATGAATAGACTCAAACACTGGGATAGGGGGCTCAATGTGCTCTCCAATAAAAGCACGGTGGCAAGCAAAATCCACTTTCGAGCCAGAGGAGATAATCTCTCCCATTTTGAGAAAGCGAGCATCAATCGTGACCTCGTCATCAGTCTGAAGAACTAACCTTTTGGCTTCCGGCCTAATGAACAGAACTCCATGATAAATAGTCATCGTCTTCCTTACCAAGTTGGTGCAATAACGAACACGCCAACGCATGGCAGTCAAGTCTTCAGAGGTCGCCATGGGGTGAGGGGAGGGGCTCACCGGCAGCTGGAGTGATGCCGGTGAGGGGGTGGCCGTGAGGGCCAGGGCACCTAGAGCGCCATGGGAGGAGGTTTGTCTATTTTTCGCTCCGTTTGGCTTATGTGTAGGAGGTTTAAATAGGTTTCAAGTGGAAGTGCAGTGATGTATGCAGCTGAGGCATCCTAACGAACGAACGATTTGAATCTTGTTCCTACACGGCCTGATCAAATCGATCAGGCACTTGCCATCTATCTTCATTGTTCAACTCTTTGATGAAAAGATGAAAAAACAAAAAAAAAACTCTGCCCTTCCATCTCTTGGATAGATAGAGAGGGAGGGCAGAGCCTTTGGTGTCCCGTTCAGTCAAGAATTGGGGCTTCACAATTACTAGCCAATATTTATCTCATTCCTTTCCTCGTTCATGGTTCGATATTCTGGTGTCCTAGGCGTAGAGGAACCACACCAATCTAGTATTCTGGTGTCCTAAACGAAAGAAGACTTGATCCTCCTCTCCTATATATCGACATTCTATACATCGTATTTTGAATATTGACTTGATGAACCAAGCCCTTCTTGCGAAATGGCTTTGGAAACTGGAAACTGAGAGTGGCTTGTGGCAAACTTTCATTAGAAACAAATACGTCAAGAACAAATGTATTTCTGGTATTAGACGCAAACCTGGAGATTCCCAGTTTTGGTCTGGTGTGCTTAGTGTTAAAGATATATTCTATAAAAATTGTAAAAAAAGTGTTGGAAATGGTGAGAATACTAGATTCTGGGAGGATTGGTGGGTCGACGATAAACCCCTTAAAGACAGATGTCCCAAAATTTATAACCTTTGCAGAGAAAAGAATATCACGGTTGCATCGGTCATGAAAAATGGGTGGGGTTCCCTAACTTTCAGGAGAACGCTGCTAGGGGATACGCTGCTTTTATGGGAGAATGTAAAACAATCATGTAACGATGTGGTGTTGCGAGAAGGAGAGGATAAAATTAGATGGATGTTGACTAAAGATGGGATTTTCATAGTGAAATCTCTGTACAGAAAACTTAGTCTGAATGAGATTGGTTTTCCTCATAAATTTATGTGGAAGGTGAAGATTCCTTATAAATTAAAGATTTTCCTGTGGCTGGTACTAAAAAATAGTATCTTGACCAGAGATAATCTTTTGAAAAGGGGATGGACAGGTAACCACAGTGCCTTTTCTGTGGGCAACCTGAGACAATTGAGCACTTATTTTTATCTTGCTCGACAGCAAAATTAATCTGGAGTATCTTCCGTTGTGCTTTCAACTTCCAGTCTCTTCCTTCTTCAATTGAAGAAGTGTTTGGGGCATGGTTGCATAAATTTGATAAGAATAACATGAGAATGGTTCTGACGGGGATAGCAGTTGTGTTCTGGGCTATTTGGAATGCCAGGAACGCGATTTGCTTTGAAAGAAAGAAAATTCACGACCCTTTTGCAATAATTCACTCGGTTACGCATCTAATTAGTTCTTGGGCCATTCTACAGACAAAACAGACAAACAAAGAGGTGCTGCTGTGGGAACAAGACTAATCGAGCGGGTGGCAAGTGAAGCTTTCCACGCTTCAAAAGGATGGCGTCCGGGCGTGCTACGGATTGCTGGTTGAAGCCTCTTTGGTTGATTCTCCAGTTGTCCTGTCTCTTCGAAATGTCAAATGACTGGTGCTGGTTCCCTGGGAACCTTTGCTCAGCTTGGATTGCTTGTAATAAAAGTTCGAATAGGAAGTTCTTATTTTGCTTAGGCTTTGCTTAGCGTTCTCAGTTGCTTTGAGAGGTTGATAGCATAGTCGGTTGTATTTTTTACTGCTTTCTTTTACTTTCCTGTAATGAACTAACAGATGTCTGGTTTCTATTAATTGAAATCGGAGGGGAGACTCTCTTTAAAAAAAAATAGTAGCCATGTAAGCCATGCATGTATATATATGGCCGGGCATGGTTGTTCGCGATCGTTGGAACTTGGAAGTAGTTAACTAGCAGCTAGCTAGAACATGCATGTACGCGAGCGATGATCCAACCTAGAATTACAAGTTCGTGAGTTCATAGGTGCATTGGCAGAGTTTGTGACAGTAACTTCTCTCGTTGTGAAAATCGTTACGCTAGCTAAGTGTTCCACCACCCCAAAGGCCCAGAGCATATAGTCTCGTGATGTAAGTAAGACAACCGATCAATACAATTTGCTTGCAGCCACAGCTGAGGCGTCGGTCGAGTCCTGTCCTCCCTTGATCACCTCCTCATCCTTTCCGATCAAAGGTTCCATGGACGTCGGGAGCTCGTCTTTGTTCTCCGCGCGTGCCTCGGAGATCACAGCCGACCCGACGTACTTCTCCTCGATCAGCGTCGCCATACGGAGCTTGTTCTTGTCATTGGATGTGACCTCATCGTAAGCCGCCTGGAGGGCGTCGGTCGATCGAGCCATGTGACCCCTGTCCTCCCTTGATCACCTCCTCATCCTTGCCGACCGAAGGTGCCCTGAACGTCGGTAGCTCGTCTTTGTTCTCGGCGCGCGCCTCGGAGATCACAGCCGGCTCGACGTACTTCTCCTCGATGAGCGTCGCCAGACGGAGCTTGTCCTTGCCATTGGAGCTGACCTCATCGTAAGCCGCCTGGAGGGCGTCGGTCGAGCCCTGTGAACCCTGTCCTCCCTTGATCACCTCCTCATCCTTGCCGACCGGAGGTGCCCTGAACGTCGGGAGCTCGTCTTTGTTCTCCGCGCGCGCCTCGGAGATCACAGCCGGCGCGACGTTGACGGCGAGGACTTTCTTGTCGTTGGCAGCGACCTCATTGTGAGCCGCCTGGAGGGCGTCGGTGTCGGTCTTGTCGCCTGGCACCTTGCTGTTCTTGACATCGCCGTCGACCTTCTCGTCATCAGAAGACGCCACCTCCACCCGTAACTCGTTCTTGCCGTGCTCCCATGCCAGTCCATGATGGAACGCGCTGCTGCGGTGCTCGCCCCCCCTGCCCTCCTCCAGGATCCGCGGCAGCATGAGAACGGCGGCGGCGGCGTCGTCGGAAGCGGCTCCGTTCTTGGTCTTGTCGATCAAGGACGACCTGAGCGCATCTTCCTGCTCCTGGTTGTCGTCACCTGTCGCTGCTGCGGCCGGCCACATCCAAAATGCGAGATGCATGATCACTTGCACGAGCGCAAGGAAAACTGCAAGGTACCATGGAATCTGCACGCGAGGAGATAAGGTAGTATCATTCGGTCTTGAAGCTTGGATGTGATCGAGGTGGGAATGTGGCATGGGCATACGAACTAGGACGTGGAGGTTCTTGTCGCCGACCACGCCGACTGTATTGCGGATCGTCCAGACCACCGCATTGATGAGGGCGAGCGCCGGCACGACGGGCGCTGGCATGGACTCCATCGTCTTGGTGGCCAGGACCTTGGGCTAAACAATGCACGATCCAATTCAATTAGCAACTCGTCACACGCAATTCGCAACACACGTACTCATTAATCAAGACACAAGTAGATATCCGTAACTACAGAATATATGGGTGCGCACCGTATTCCAGAAGGGCGCAAAGGATACGCATACGGCGACAATGCTGCAGAGAATGTTGTACACGCCCTTGCTCACGAACGCGTTGACGAGGAACGCAACCGCGAGTAGGCCCACTCCCGCGACGAGGAAGCGTAGCAGGTACACCCGGCGACCGTCGGCGGCGGCACAGCAGCAGAGGAACATCAGTAAGTAGGCTGTATACGCGACGGCGCCGATGATGTTGAGGCGGCGCATCGCCTCCAGGTCGTTCTGGGAGCCGTAGCAGATCCACAGGCAGCAGTTCACCAACGCGAAGATATACGGGTAGGGTGCGTAGCGCACAGTCGATCGTGCTAAACCCATCGCCATTCTGCAGGGCGGAGGGAGCACACATCAAGACCAACGAACACCGTGCCGATCCAAAAAGTAGTGTAGAGGAAACGAAATATGGTAATCGCTGTAGCTAGTGTTCATCCTCATACCCAGGAGCGAGAAACGCAAGGATGGCGGTGACGACTGATACCGCAAGCAGAAAGTCCTCCATCTCCATGGAGCGCCGTAGATCCGGCCGGCCCCTCGATCCCTTGTCCAGTACTGCAGTCCAGTCGGAGAAATTAACATCAAACCAACATCACCTGAGAAAACAACAGAAAACGCCGGGCCGATCGAAAGAAGAAACGGACTCGTGTACACCCTCACGAGATGAAAAGGCTGGCAACGGAGTGAAAAATCAAACCAAACGCTGCGGTAGAACACATCGGGAACAGGAAAATTCAAAACTAGTTCCTCCTTTTTCTTCTTTTCTTCTCAAATGGTCGGAGTGGAACGGAAAAACTTCAAACGAAAGGAAACTCGAATAGGGTGAAGATCCGAGAAGAAGAACAAGCTAGAACACGAACCGAAGCAGGGGATCCGGAGGAGGGGTTTGGTGGGTGGCACCGTGGCAGGATGGGTTTCTCGGTCTGTACCTCGCTACTCCTCACGCCGCTGCACTGCTTGCTTTATACCGCAGTATCTCTCGCTCTTTCTTTCTCTCTCTACAATCTCTCTCCATCAAAAGTGGCGCGTCTGGGGACCCACATGCTCAGAGCCGTCAGAGGTTAGTTAGAAGGTTGTTACAGGGCGAGATAAACATATGCTTGCCGGTTGATTAATGCCTGAGCGTATGTCGTACACACAACACACGCTCTAACTTCATATTGCGCAGAAAAGTTCATCGGTTTTCCAGTTTCATTTTACGTTTAAATCAGCATCTCTTTTTCAAGACGAAAGCGATACCAGTATGTGGAGGCTATCAGCTTAAGTTTTTCTTTTTTGAGATTCTATCAGCTTAAGGTTTTTTCAACCAAACAACAGAAGCAACTGCAAATAAAAGGACTAGCACGTCATCTGGGTCGGCCGGCTTCTCGTACGTGCGGTTGGGATTTATTGTATGCATGGTATAAAACCTGTAGAGGATCTAGACGTAGATGCTTATGGGTTAATTATGTCCCATCATTCCTGAGTGGATGTATGCATCAACCATGTACTTCTGATGAGTAATAGAAATAGTATGTGAGTTACAAAAAAAAAGGTCAATTGACTACCTATCACCTTTTTTTTTTTTTTGAACTACTAGCTATCACCTTATCTCTTGAATAGTAGGAGTATGTATTGTATGATCGATGTTGGGATTTACTGTATGCATGTATATGTACTAGTGTAGTGCACGCCATGATTCAAATGGAATTACATATAGGACTTTGCTATAAGTTGTACAATATGTATTTAGAGCGCTGGAGGATAAAAAGCTCCCAATCTAGATTCTTCCCATTTCACAAATTCAAAATATTCTATAGCTCAGAAGGTCGATCAGCTTTAAAAATACGTTTTTGCCATTAAAATTTAACGCGACCTTCAAAATTAGATATCATGTTGGTATGTTCCAACGATTTTCTTTGGATCAAACGTTACAATGCCACGACACATAAGGTATACTCAGCCTATCACTAGTAGAGACAGGGCATTTCGTCCAAGCCCTTTTGTCCCGGCCCACTTACAAACCGCGATAAAAGGCCAGGCCACGTCGCCCGAAATAGCCCAGGCGCCCCTCCCCCTTTTGTCCCGGCCCGTGAGGACCCTTTTGTCCCGGTTTGAGATACAAACCGGGACTAAAGGGGTCCGCGGCCCGCAGCGGCCAGGTCCCCCCCTTTAGTCCCGGTTTGTATCTCAAACCGGGACAAAAGGGCTGGCACCCCTATATATATGGCAGCACCCTCTCCACTCACTCTTTGTTTTTTCCTGGTGGAGGTGGTGTGGGCTAGTGCTATTTTTTTTCTCCTTCATATGCACTCAAGGTGTTCGATGAAATGCCTGTTAGAGTGATGCCATTTGAGTTCACACAATACAAACATGATATGAGGTGCCCGAGCCACACTTAAGCTTTCACCTCTTTATTTCCACTTGTCCTAAAAGGTTAGCAACTATTTTCTAGTCGGTCACCGTGCGGTACTAATTTTAGCATCGTCATTGCGTTTGATATATAGTTGTATGATGCAGATGAGCCATCCATGGATGTACGGTGACCGACGCACAGCCGCTTACAGAGCAGGCGTGCATTCTTTTCGCGATGCGGCCGAGGCGAACAAGCATGGGGGTGGCTTTATGTTTTGTCCATGCGTTGAATGTCGGAATGAGAAGGATCACACTTTCAAGAGTCATTCAGAGCCACCTGCTTCGGTCCGGTTTCATGTCCGGCTATAATGTTTGGACCAAGCACGGAGAAAGAGGGGTTATGATGGAAGACGGCGATGAAGAAGAGAACGATGATGACAACTACCGATCTATGTTCCCTGAATACGCTGATACCGAAATGGAAGACAATGAAGAAGAAGAGGGTAAGAACGGGCACCAGATGAGCCCGCTGATGATCTTGGTCAGGTCATTTCTGATGCAAGGCGAGGCTGCGACACAGAAAAGGAGAGGTTGCAGTTCGAGCAGATGTTACAGGACCACAACAAATTGTTGTACCCAACTTGTGAAGATGGCCAGAAGAAGCTGGGTAGCACACTGGAATTGCTGAAGTGGAAGGCAGAGACCGGTGTGACTGACTCGTCATTTGAAAAGTTGCTGGTACTAATGAAGAAGATGCTTCCAAGAAAGAACGAATTGCCCGCCAGCACGTACGAAGCAAAGAAGCTTGTCTGCCCTCTAGGATTAGACGTGCAGAAGATACATGCATGCCCTAATGACTGCATCCTCTACCGCGGTGAGAAGTACGAGAATATGGATAAATGCCCGGTATGCACTGCATTGCGGTATAAGATCAGAAAAGATGACCCTGGTGATATTGAGGGCGAGCCACCCAGGAAGAGGGTTCCTGCCAAGGTGATGTGGTATGCTCCTATAATACCACGGTTGAAACGTCTGTTCAGAAACAAAGAGCATGCCAAGTTGTTGCGATGGCACATGGAAGACCGTAAGAAAGACGACAAGTTGAGGCACCCCGCTGATGGTCGGCAGTGGAGAAAAATCGAGAGAGAGTTCGGGGACTTTGCAGGTGACGCAAGGAACTTATGGTTTGGTCTAAGTACAGATGGCATGAATCCTTTTGGGGAGCAGAGCTGCAGTCACAGCACCTGGCCCGTGACTCTATGTATCTACAACCTTCCTCCTTGGTTGTGCATGAAGCGGAAGTTCATTATGATGCCAGTGCTCATCCAAGGCCCGAAGCAACCCGGCAACGACATTGATGTGTACCTAAGGCCATTAGTCGATGAACTTTTGCAGTTGTGGGCCAAACCAGGTGTAAGTGTGTGGGATGAGCACAAACAGGAGACATTTGACCTACGAGCGTTGCTTTTCGTAACCATCAATGATTGGCCTGCTCTTAGTAACATTTCAGGACAGACGAACAAGGGATACAATGCATGCACGCACTGTTTGGATCAGACAGAAAGTATATATCTGGACAAATGTAGGAAGAATGTGTACCCGTACAATCGTCGTTTTCTTCCGCACAAGCATCCCTTAAGGCAAAAAGGCAAGCATTTCAATGGCAAGGCAGAAACCCGGACGAAGCCTGTCACCCGTACTGGTGCTGAAGTATTTGGTATGGTCAAGGATTTAAAAGTAATCTTTGGAAAGGGTCCTGGCAGCCAACCTGTTCCGAACGGCGCTGATAAGCGCGCACCCATGTGGAAGAAGAAATCTATATTTTGGGAGCTACCCTATTGGGAAGTCCATGAGGTCCGCTCCGCAATCGACGTGATGCACCTGACGAAGAATCTTTGCGTGAATATTCTAGGCTTCCTGGGCTTGTATGGGAAGTCAAAAGATACACCGGAAGCACGGGAGGACCAGGAACGTCATAAAGGACGAGACGGCATGCATCCAGGGCAGTTTCAAGGGCCTGCCAGCTACGCTCTTACCAAGGAAGAGAAGGAAATCTTTTTTGAAGTCCTTTTCAGTATCAAGGTCCCGTCTGGCTTCTCGTCGAATATAAAGGGAATAGTAAATATGAAAGAAAAAATTCCAAAACCTAAAGTCTCATGACTGCCACGTGCTTATGACGCAATTGCTTCCGGTTGCATTGAGGGGAATTCTAGCGGAAAATGTTCGACTGGCCATTGTGAAGGTATGTGCATTCCTCAATGCAATTTCTCAGAAGGTAATCGATCGAGAAAGTCTATCAGGGTTACAAATTGATGTGGTCCAATGTCTGGTCAGCTTCGAGTTGTTGTTCCCGCCATCCTTCTTCAATATTATGACGCACCTCCTAGTTCACCTAGTCGAAGAGATTAGAATTCTTGGTCCTGTGTTTCTACACAATATGTTCCCCTTCGAGAGGTTCATGGGAGTCTTAAAGAAATATGTTCGTAACCGTGCTAGGCCAGAAGGAAGCATCTCCAAGGGCTATGGAACAGAGGAGGTCATTGAGTTTTGTGTTGACTTTCTTCCTGACCTTAAGCCGATTGGTGTTCCTGAATCTCGGTATGAGGGGAGGCTGACTGGAAAAGGCACACTAGGAAGGAAAGCAACGGTATGTAGGGACGGGCATTCTTTCACTCAAGCACACTACACAGTTCTACACAATTCCACCGTGGTGGCTCCGTATATCGAGAGACACAAGAATATTCTACGCTCCGAAAACCTGGGGAAACACCGACACAGAAGACTTTCGGCAGTTGGTTGCAGACACATCTCATGAATAACACCATTGTTGGAGATCAGCTGTACTTGTTGGCCAGGTCACCATCTTCGACTATATGTACTTTCCAAGGGTACGAGATAAATGGAATACATTTTACACGAAGGCCCAAGATAAAAAGAGCACCAACCAAAACAGTGGTGTCCGCTTTGATGCAACAGACGACAATGGGCAGAAGGACACATATTATGGGTACATAGAGGAGATATGGGAACTTGACTATGGACCTACTTTTAAGGTCCCTTTATTTCGGTGCAAATGGGTCAACCTGACAGCTAGCGGGGTAAAGGTAGACCCGCAGTCGGGCTTTGCGGTCACGACTCGTGTCAGCCACGTGTCCTCCCCCAGCGCTGCCCTAGCCACGTGTCCTCCCCTAGCGCTGCCCTGGAGGTCTTTATATATTGTCGCCGACGGGGTAAACTCTAATCCACCATTCCTAGCCACGAACGCATCGTCTCCACGAGATGGATCCGCCACGCCCGCCGCAGCGCCTTCTGTCACAAGATGCCAAGGCGATGTCAGTAAGGAACAAGAAAAATGCTGACAAGAAAAAATATCACCATAAATTGGGGCCAGGGGGCTACGAGACTGCCATGCCAAAGTGGGATAAAAAAGAGCAAGAGCTGCTTGCTAAAGGGATCCAACCAGAATGGATGCGCGAAGAATGGGAATTGAGGGCAAGAAATTGGTTCCTTGCGCATGGGGGTTCATACGACGAAACAACAGGGGACCTTATTTGCAGTGACGGGATTAGGATACCCAGGGAAAATTGGCTTAAAGTGGTGAAAGAAATTAAAGAGGGGAAGTTAAAGTTCCATCCCGATAGAGAGAAAGACTTGCTGACACTGGTCCTCGGAATGATGACAAGAGGCTTTGGCCCTTCCGTCCCGTGGTGGCTTGGGTTTGCCAAAGACGTAGAAACTTACAGAAGCCGAGCGAGAGCAAAGCAGCGACAGCAGGAGGAGGAGGGAGACAAGTTCAACCAGTTGCTTGCCAGAATTAACCACCAGCAGCAGCAGATTGACGAACTTAGAGGAGTAGTGCGCCCGCAAGATCCTGTACTCGATATTACCGCCGGTCCATCTCAGCGGAAAAGCAGCGTGGGTGACTCGGAGGTCCCGGCTGACGATGCACGGCGGATGATAGATGGCGGTCCCGGCTACCCCGTGGATGGAATCAAGGATTCAATATCTTGTGAGCTCCATCAGAAATTGAAGAACATATCCATGAAGGTGGCGGTCGGATATGCTTTACCTTGTCCACCTGACGCACGCTGGCAAGACCGTGAGATTCCAGCTGGCTATGCTAAAGTCGGGGTGGATGAAATCGTATCGGGGTTTCATGATATGGAGCTTGACATCCCTGGACCTGAAGATGAGAGGACACTCGGAGAAGTTGTGGGTGATATCATTCTATGGGACAAGAACTACATCAAGTTTCCAGGCTCGACGCCAAGGACAACACCGCCTCCGAGTCGTCGCAGGTCACCTACACCTCCATCACCTCCAAGAAGCCCACCCCATGACTACGACCACCACAGCGCGAGTCCATCTCGATCTCCGCCGCCGGACTTGGGTCGGCCGTCTTCGCCGCCGCCTTTGCCGCTAAGGACAATAAGCGGAAGCGTGCTCCGTCGATGAGTACTAACCGACGCAGCAGCCCAAAACGACAAATGTCGCCCCTCCCAAGAGTACCTCATAAGAATCTTCCCATCAGAACTTACGATCGTACTGACGAGCAAATCCAGCGATCGCAATGGCCGAAAAAGATGCGCATTTTGCAAAGAAGAAACCCAAGCCCGCCCCGGTATACACCGAGAAGCAAAAAGCGTGGGCACGATTTTCTGAACACAAAATCGCAATATGAGTTGCACCATAAGCCAGATGACTATCTACGCACACTTCGGAAGGAAGTGGCGAAGAGCAAATCAAGTAAAAGTGCAAGCGGGAGCAAATCAGGTAAAAGTGCAAGCGGGAACAGAAGGGACGTTCCCCAGCTCGGAGAACAGGCCAAACAATCGATCCCATCCCTCAAGGTGTTATCCGAAAACGTTCCCCAGGTGCTGCAGCAGGATATGGAAGAAGCTGCGAAGTTGGCGGCCGCTATGGGTGTGACTGTTGCTGAATTGCTAGGTTCCCAAGACGACAAGTTACCCAAGGCTGATGTTGTCCCTACATATGTCCCAGGGAAGCCTTTGGTCAGCAAAGAGAAGTTGGAACAACTGCCAACACAAATGCGGAATTTGCATGAATGGTACTTGAGTGTGGTAGGGGGGCAGAACAATGATCGTGGCGAAAGTCCCACATGAGTACTTCTTCCGACCCGAAGAGGTCCATGTTGACTTTTCAGAAATCTTCCAGTTATACAATTTCGACGCCCTCGACAAAACTCTCATGAGTTGCTATTGTCTGTAAGTTGTTGAATTCATTGTCTACATATAAGTTGTTCAGTTCATTGCATGTAATTATCCTCATTATATCCTTTTGTACTCTATTATGCAGAATGAAGATCCGGGAATGTAAAAGAAAGATCTATAGTGTTGGGTTCATTGACCCAGATAAAGTACATATACATTCGCTAACGACGAAACCCGACGAGACGGCGGATAACCTTCTAAGGTTTCTAACGGAGCAACATTTCTGTGACCACATACTGTTTCCTTACAACTTCCAGTGAGGGTCTTACTCTGTTGTACACATTCACTTTTGCTTACTCGATGTTAAGTGTAATTGATGAGTTACTGACGTATATATAAACGTGTGCAGGTTCCACTGGATTCTGCTAGACATTCAAGTTGATAAGGGAATAGTTGAAGTCATGGACCCATTAAAGAGACACCTGGAAGAGTTCCGCAACATGCAGGACATGCTCCAGAGGTAATTTTCGCGCTATATCGGTCTCTTTCGTTGATTTCATGAGATATCAGGTAATGAATAACTCATTCATTAATTCATTTTCTTTGCCGGGCAGGGTTTGGAACCTGTTCAGGAGTGTGGTGACGGGTTCCTTTAGTGAGAAGCTGACGTTTACTTCGGTCACGGTAAGTAGTACGAGATATGTCCGCGCATCTCTTTAATTCTAGTTTCAATACAATTATGATGCTAGATTATTATTTTGATTGAATTCTATTCTCGTAAAGTGCGCGAGGCAGCCACCGGGGACGAATCTATGTGGATACTACGTTTGCGAGTTCATTCGCACGTTTACCACTGAGCACAATGATTATAGACTCGACGTAAGCAATACATTCACAACATTATTTTATTACCGTCACTTTTTGTTATCATGATTGATGTTCATATTGATCTCCTTTTCTTATATAGTTCGAGAGAATGCGGGATCGGCTCCTACCAGAGCAACGCCTACTAGGAATTGCAGAGGAACTGGCGGGATTTTTGATGAAAGAGATGGTAGACGACGCGGAGAATTTAGTGTGAATAGGCGCTACTGATGATCCCCGGCCGTGTAATCGAATAGACGGGCTCTAGTCCCGGTAATTGTGATCTCCATGTAACTATCAAAATTGTATATATTTGTATGCTCGATCGTAAGACAAGTTATCTTTATATATGCACGAACGTGTACGGTATGTGGTAGCATAGAAATACCGCTAAAAGAAAACAATTATCTTTGTATGCTCGAAGAAAGAAAATAAAAGAAAACAAATAAACCCTAAACCCTAAAGAAATAAATAAAAGAAAACAAAATCATTAGTCGCGGCCCGTTATACGAGCTGGGACTAAAGGGGTTGCCCCCAGCGCGCTCCGCACGCGGCCACGTGGAGGGCCTTTAGTCCCAGCTGGTAACAGACCCGGGACTAAAGGTTTGCCCTTTAGTCTCGCTTGTCCTGTCCCGGTTCGCGAACCGGGACTAAATCCCCTCACGGGCCGGGACAGAAGGCCCTGTCTCCACTAGTGTATGGTACGTAACTTAACATGTTGTTTACACATAAATTCTCGGGTATGAAAATGGTTCTCCAACCTTCTCGCCACATTCACATGCGATATATGCACTATATGGCAAAAGGTTGATGGCATTATAAATTCTTCCTATTCAAAAATTTAAAATGTTTTGTACCTCAAAATGTCGTTTCGATTCAAAATCCGTTTTCACCATTAAATTCAGTGCGAGGAGAGGAGCCAGAAGTGGGCCACGCGCCACCTATCCATGGGCCAAGCCCTCTGCCACGCCCCATGATACGTGGGCTCTACTAGTAGCCTCCGCCTTCGCCCATTTCGCCGCAGAGTCATCCAACTCTAAAAAAGTTGCAATTTATACTCATCTATTTTTTATGGTGTACGGTGGTGTGATACATGCATTTTGTATAGAGTGATTTGGAGGTAAACCTATCTATTTTGTTATCAGTGTTATCTATTATGTCCAACCTTTATCTACTTTTTGTATTTATTTCACTGTTATTTCATCGAAGTGCTAGTATTGATTTCTGCACGAAAAGGAACACAATGGTGACGTATTTTCTGCCGTGGAGAAAATGCCAGTAAAAATAGTAAAGAAAATCTCCTTTAGAAGGGAGTCATGGGTCAGAGGGCTGGTACACCTTGTTGGGCCCACGCGTCACCTGGGCACTGTCTGGCCTAGGTGGCACACTGCCAATATGTGTGGGCCCGATGATGCTCATGTGGTTCTTGCCTTATACATATATGTTGGTCGTCTTTGAGGAGGGGCACCCGAATTACTACTACAAGAAAAAATACCTTCTACCATGTTCTAACCCGATGTCTGTTGATGGTAGCACATCTACCAATTTTTCGATTTTGCGGTAGATGAGGGTGACGGTTTCGGTGGCCCCCTAATCTACAACGGATTTTAAAAAACATGGTAAATATGGGCCCGATTCGTGGTAGATTTCAAGTAGGCCAGGGCTAGGTTCCGCTCGTTCTAATAGGAAATATTCGACTGTGGCAGAAGTTAGTTGTGGTAGAAGTGAAGTTTTATTAGTTTTTCAATTGTGTTTGCGAATTTTACTCCCAACGATACAATCATGGGTTCGCAAGGCATATGCAATCATAGTGTGGCTTACAAAAGGTGAGGAGCTAGGCAACTTTAGGTGTTATTCGGAACGAGATTGATATTGAGGATGATATCTCGAGCTACAAGGTTCGGCGAGTTTCGACACTTGGAGTCGAGATTGCTTTATAGCTTAAGACTTTGTCTAACACTAATTGTTGCCCCAAGGCAAAGGGCCCATGAAGATGAGTGCTCTGATGGTGTGAATCACACGTTCACTGGGAACCCCAATAGGAAGGTATGATGCAGCGTAGTGGCAATTTTCTCTTGATACAAAACCAAGGTTTGTCGATCCAGTAGGACTTGGAAAAGGCTTCGGTTTGGTGTCAACGGCGCCGTTTATGATTATTGACGTGGACCTGCACACAGACACGAACAAACTACTTTGCCCCGATAAAACAGAGAGGTTGTCAATCTCTCCGGCTTGCTGAACACAAAGAATTAAATGTATGTGTGTAAAATAATATGAGAGTAAAAATGACCAGCGAGCAAATGACTAGGAAAAACTATGAAAACTATTGTAAACAATATAGGAAAATAGGACCGGGGTCCACAGTTCACTTGCGGTGTCTCTCCAAAAGATAAACATGTTGGATAAACAAATTACAGCGAAGCAATTGATAAAGCATGGGCGTATAACAATACTATTATGACACAAAGTTCACCGTTTTATTTAATATGGGCATTATGTCAAAATACAGAGACCGTTATCCAACTGCATCTATGACTAATAATCCACCCCGGGATCTCTATCCAGCATGTCACTCGAAAGTATTAAGTTGCAAGTAACAGATAATTGCAATAAGCATGGTGCATAATGTAAGCAACGGTTACAATATATAGCAATAAACACAGCTGTTTTACCCCTAGTAGCAACACCACATCTCAAGCCTTAATCGTTTCTGTCAACTCGAGCTTAGACAAGAGAGGCATGAACCAACTATCTAGCATAAATACTCACTATAAACACGCTAGCAATTACTTCCGCCAAAGCATCCACAAGCATCGGAGAGCATGCAAGATCATAAATAAAACATATCATAAATAAACTGAACAATAATGTCATGACTCCATAATTCATCGGATCCCGCAAACACAACATGTAGCATTGCAAATAGATGACCTTGATCATGTTAGGCAGCTCACAAGATCTAAACAATGGAGTACAAGAGAGAGACAACCATCTAGCCACTGTCATGGACCCGTAGTCCCGTGGTGGACTACTCACGCATCACTCCGGAGGCAGGCATGGTGGTGTAGATGTCTCCGGTGACGATCTCCCCTTCCGGCAGGGTGCTTGGAAGAGCTTCAGAACCCTATCAATCTAGGGATGGCGACGACGGCGGCCTTAGACGTATTTCTGGAAAAAGGATCGGGTATCGAGGCTTTTTGGGACGAAGACAATTTATAGGCGAAAGGGCGACTCGAGGAGACGCCGGAGGGCGCCAGCTGGGCCCCAGCCGCGGCTGGGTGGCATCTGGGGGCTGTGGGCCCCCCTACAGCTCACCTTCTGGCTCTGTCTTTGTTTTCATGTAAAAATAATTCTCGTAATTTTTCAGGCGATTCGGAGAAATTTCTCCGACTAGCTTTTCTAAAACAAAAAGACAGCAGAAAACAGGAACTGGCACTGTGCATCCTGTTAATCGGTTAGTTCCATAAAATATGCTAAAATGATATAAAACATTATAAAAACATGTGACAATGATATATAACAAGTATGGAACAATCAAAAATTATAAATACGTTTAAGACGTATCATGCTCGCATATCATTTTTTTCATACCATAGCAACGTACGAGCACCAAGCTGGTGATTTTATTAAGCTTAACACCAATTGGAACAACTGACCCCGTATTTGGTCCAAAATGTAATCTAAGCTTTTGTTGTGGACACCTCCAGGCGGCGTGCAGGCGCTCGGTAGAAAGAATGGGTGCACCTTCCACACCCCCACAAAGGCACAGACTCGTCTTCCCCCAACATAACAAAATGTTCGTCGTCGGACCCGCCCCACCCCATGTGCGCGCCTTGCCACCCACCCACAACGTCGCCCCCGCACGTGACTGAACGGCATGGTTGGAGGCGGCATGGTGGATGAGCTCTCAGCTCCAACACGACTCGGGTAACCGAGTAGAAATGCTTCAATCAACCTTTACACCTACGACTGGCGAGTAAGTTGTGTACACTGTTTGTTAAGTCTTGTCTATCGTTGTTGTGAACTTCCTAAGTTCTCTTTTAGTTGATGTGGATTTGCCTACGATTTTGTGATGTGCTTCATCACACATCAAAGTTAAATTTAGTTATGTGAAGTTTTCTACCGCTTCCCAGCGCTTGCTGTGAATGAGTTAAGATGCTAAGTAGACAACTTCACAACAACATTGGCCAACTTCACAATAACAAAACCAACTGAGAGAACTAAACAACATCACAACACTAGTAGGCAAATTGACAATAGCTACAAACAACTTCACACAAGGGTAATCAATTTAGCAACAACTTAAAGAACGACATAGCAATTTTACAACAACGGTAGAACACTACACAATAGCAGTAGATAACTTTACAACAGAGGTAGGCAACTTGCATAACAACGGTAGACAATTTTACAACAACAGTAGGTAATTTAGCAACAACTAAAGCAACTTTCACAACAACGATAGGCAACTGCACAGTAACGGTAGCAACATTATTAACAACTAGAAGCACCTCAACAACTTTTGAACAATGGTAAACAACTTCACAAACAACGATAGTTAGCTTCATAGATAACGGTAAGTAAGTTCGCAATAGCAATAGACAACTTCATAAGAACTAAATGCAACTTACATATGAGGGTTAGCAAAATTAGCAACAACTAAAAACACCTTAGCAACAACTTCACAAACAACAAAACTTTCCTAACAATTATGCGCAACTTCAGACCCCCGGTAGGCAACTTTGATGCGGAATGAAGCAACTTCGATAAGCAATGAAGAAGATAGATTCACAAACATCGGCATGCAACTTTGATGCGGAATGAAGCAACTTCGATAAGCAATGAAGAAGATAGATTCACAAACATCGGCATGCAACTTCATAACACCGGTACACGGGAAGAGCGAGCAGATAGCTGGCAGAGTTCAATCTTGTGGTGGAGGACGTCAGGAGCCCCAGCCAGCGGGGGCGCATGGTTCACAACCCCACGACAAGGACAGAGGGGGCGGGAGGCGGGGCCAACAGCCGCGTGGATGCAAGGAAAGGTGGGCTGCCCGCGCCAACGAGCAGGGACGTCAGCAAGGTCCAGTATCGTGGCCCGGTTGAGGAAAGGCCATGGCGGGGCGAGCTGCTTGCCATATTCAAGATTGGAAACGAAGGGGACTTTCAGTGTCTTATCTTCGACATCATGCATCAAATAGCGTAGCTACAAGAATAAGTATTTTTTGTTTGTTTGAGAGAATCAACCGAGTGGCTTGGTTGGTCATGGTGAGGTGGGCCGTTAGTGGGCCCTTCTTTCCTTATTATAATCAAATCAGTCGTATCGAACCGTAATAGAGTCCACATGACGATCGATCCAGACCATATAAAGCACGTATACTGCCTAACGTGCGGCATCGACAATCGAGGATCGAGGGCTAGACGCAGAAGGAAATATCGATCGATCATCCGCAAGTAACTAAGTTCATGGCCGACGTCGAGGATCCGGACGGCGGTGACCGCGCGATCGCGGAGGCGGAGCCCAGCGAGTGTAGCAGGTGCATGTTCATACTCATGGTCGGCTGCTTACTCATGGTCGGCTGCTTCGCTGTCGCGCTCGCCGCCTTCGCCCTATTCGCGGATGACTTCCCCGACTCCCACCCGGGGTCGACTGTGCTGTATATTGCCATGCACATTCTGGGATTACTGGCCGTCTTCGTTGCGGTCTGTCTCGTACTCCTTTTTATCTGGCTCGTCTGCGAATGGTACCGCGGCAATACGGAAGGAAATAGGCTCGTAGATAGCTTGATCCAGTCAGATTTGTATTTTCAGGAATTTGTTCATCAGTATGGAAGTCCATACCGGGCTGAAAATTAGAAACATGCAGATTATGTGATCGGCTTCTCTTCATGTTTTTGGGATTCGGAATTAGCACATAAGTATCAAAGTATATAAATTGGCAATTTATATTGTTGTATTCGGCTTTGTAGTGGTTTCCATTCTAATACTACTAGAAGATAACCCACGCATTGTTGCGGGATTCTTTAGGAACTATATTGTATAAACAAAATGATACAAAATGTACTGTACATTATGTTCTCTATAAAAATGCAAATTCAAAGTCAAGATACTAAATTTAATAGACATGAAAGAACTGCGTATTATAATTACTAACAAATTGCCCGTGCGTTGCAACGGGAGAGAAAAAATCTACGTTACCCACGTGCAGGGCGAAACGATCTCAATTTCACGTTCTACAGATTTGTTTCACAATGATCAAGTATATAGAACATAATCCAATAAGCTATGACGTGCCACATCAAAGCCAACCTGTAAAAATCTAAGCAAAAGGATGGTATCACCCTGAAGACAGTAAGTGTGGTTCAATATTGTTCTCATCTATAGAAAGAAACATGTAGATAACATAATCCAATCAGGAACTTCACCACAGGAGCCACCGTAGGAAACACATTCATCTAACTATTTCAGCAAGAGGGTCCATGAAGTACAGGTATGTCTTATGTGGCAAAGTTTTTCGAGAATCAATTAATCGCTTGAAGGTCCCTTCAGGTAAGCATCAACGCACATCTTAAAAAAAAAGGAAATGCATCAGGCAAGAAGTAGAAGCCTCTGTGGTGAAAGAACTTGGTAATAGGATTAAATAATTGCAGAAAATTATCTTTACCTTGAACAGGTTTTGTGTTCCCAATATCCTTTCTTTTTTGGCATTGAGAGCAACACCATCGACCTCTCATTTCAAATGCCACCACCAGTAATAACTTCAAAGGAAAATGAAAAAGTATCAGAAAGCTAGATAACAGCTTCCCGGTTAATGGGCTTCAGTCTGCTGTATAAGATAATGAACCTGGCCACATTTTCCTCAGACCGAAAGAAATGGAGATAATAAATTTTGGATTAGCTAGCAATGTTCTGGTTATAATTTGGTAGTCTTTGTTCTTTGCATCAGTTTTCAGTTAAAAAAGCCATCCTAGTTCACACCAACTACTGTTCAATTCTCTTATTCTCTCCAAGTATTCATACATACAAACTAAACAGGGTTTGAAAGAAGAATATACACATACGTTGGCAGATTTTGAAGTACATTTCCTAGTGGTTAACTTATGAATAAAGAGTAAAACTAAACAGGGTTAAAAGAGAAAGGTATACCACTGTTGAGAGCAATTGCACTGAATACATTTTGCCATAAGTCTTGTTTCTGTCTACTGCCACATATCTCACACACTGCTGGGCATGCCTTGTCCTGCAGTAAGTAAAAGAGTCATGTAATCTTTCTCACAGTTTCTTTTGCACATAACTGAAGATACATGACCAAAAGTTTGAAATAATTGCACCACACAACCCTTCACCACCTGAAGAAAATAAATTATCGGAACAAATGGTAGCACAATGTAGGTGTATGCAACTATGCAAGGTTTTCATCCCAGAAGCACTGATTTGTTGTGATCATTGCATAAATCCTACTCTATTTAAAAATGAATAGAGCTGAGCACATAAACAAAGCAATAAATAACAGACGGATATCCTTTGTTTCCTATTAAGTTACTAAGGTGATTGAACTCTGGAACACAGTTCTATATATCCACACATGTTATGGCTGGTAATGGATTATCGGAAAAAAAATGCGTGAAAATGTGTCTGCACTAAACAAGATTCTTTTATATTCAAATAGATATGCTCCTTCGTCAAGCAGGGAAACATCAAAATCTGAAACATGTCTTGTTGTTTCTCTATTTTCGTTCTGCATCATCTGCACTTTGTATTACATCCATTGATGCAAATTTGGGTGCCACAGATAATTGTCGAGCAAGCTCCAAATACCTGCCTTTCATGTGTCATCGTGACGACGAGAATTCCGGAATGCAGGGAAAGCGGCGTCGGCGTGCGTCCTCTTCCCAGATTGGGCCCTTGAAGGTGGCATCCATGTCCGACCGGTGTCTCCAGCCGCGGCCACCGGCTGCCGCCAGCACCTTCCTCACCAGCCGCGGCCGCGAGGGCCTCTTCACGGAAGTCCACAGCGCCGACGCCGGCTAGGTAGTTGTTGCGCTGATTCTGCTACGACGGGAGAGGCGAAGCCAGGTGAGGCTCAAAGGAGGACCGAGCTGCAGAGGATGGGGGAGGTGATCTCCTAGCGGCAAGCTAGACGACGGGGAACCTGAGGCGGTGGCAGCCGGCGGTGTCATGCTCCGGCGCTTGGTTGGCGGCGGCGCAGCGTGGGGTCACATCCAAGCTGAAATCCCACCGCCGCCTCCGCCTCCGCTCGCAGATGCTTCCGGCTTGGGCGCCTCGGTGCCGGAGGCACTCATGTACCGCGCCGTCGAGGCGATTGACTGACGCCGCGCGGCGGCCAGACGCGGGGAGCTCGTCCGGCGCGCTGATGCGGAGGAGAAGGGAGCCGGAGCTCGAGGGATACGACCCCGCCGTGTTCGGCCCCCTTCCTGCCATGAATCGACGGTGGCGCCGGACAGGGACTTGAGGCTGTTGGTGAGGCGCCTAGGTGGGGGGCTATGGCCTATGGCGACGGCCAGGAGGCGGCGAAGCTCGCGCAGT
This sequence comes from Poa pratensis, assembly GCA_947311845.1. Taxonomy (NCBI): domain Eukaryota; kingdom Viridiplantae; phylum Streptophyta; class Magnoliopsida; order Poales; family Poaceae; genus Poa; species Poa pratensis. The sequence goes on from CAMZMU010000046.1 coordinate 49,262,493, forward strand.
GGAGCACGGGGCGACGGCGGATTGAGAGGGCTTGGGGCTGGGGCAAGCCGTCGATGCCCTTGGGTCTGGATTGGTCGTCGATGGCCGTGGACTCTGCTCGGTGAGGTACTGAGGCATGACGAGGGAGGATGGAGGGGATCGGGTGGAGGATTTGATGAACTGCGGGTTGATTTATCACTTTTCGAAGGACTAAAGTGAAAAACGGCAGGACGTACGACGTACCAGTCGTTAAGGCGTATTATATACTCCAGTCGTTAAGGAGTAGTAGAGATTAACGTGGACAATTGGATTGTTGAAGGCATGAATTATGTGTAACTTGCATGTAGCGATAATAAATACTAGTGGAGATGGCATTGACAATTGATTGGCTAACAGAATAATTGATATGGATAACTTCCATGTTGAGATAGACAATCGTTAATACTCCCTCTATCTCAAAATAAGTGTCTTAGATTTGTCATAATATGTATCTAGACATGAAACACATTTAGATACATACATATTTAGATAAATCAAAAACACTTATTTTGAGACGGATGGAGTACATGTTAGTGGAGGTTTGCTTTATAAAAGATATAGATGCCTTGTTTATACTCCATGGGTTCTACTTTCTTTTTATCCAGCTAGATTTTGATTATGCTCCATCGAATTGGAGGATCCTCAATAAGCCACCAATGATTATACTCATTTAATCGATGTTGTAATTCAGAGTATTTGCCACCCAAATTATCCTTAAATCAATCACTATTAAAAAAAATAGTGCCGCAACCGCATTGGTGGTGGGACAGAATAGTGACACACTGACAGTTTACCAGTGGCATGCCGCAATGTGGTCCGCCACTACTATTTGGTTATCACTAGCGTGCCACTGTCATTCTCTCAAGACTATGGCACTAGCTCATGCGACACCATGGTTGGGCAAAATTTCGTAGCGGCATGCACTTTTCTAACACATCACTAGTGGGCCTGTAGTAAGCACACCCCCGAACCCGAGAAATGAGTGCAGCATTCAATAAGCTGACATGTGACTCGAGACGCTAGTGGTCTCGGCTTAATTAATGGTGCGACAACTTCTCGACTGTTTCCTAAGTGGGCGCCTCGCATTTCCAACACAGCGACTGCGTAGCTCCGGCGTTTCATGTTATGGCGCCCCTGCGCTACATAAACCCACCTATTCATGGGGATGAGCATCACTCTTAGCGTCATCTCTCCGCCGCCCTACTGTTCTCTCCCTATGTCTTCCCTCTCATGGGAAACAACGACGAGTCCAGAGGCAGCAGCATGTGGCCGCGCACCCCAAGAAGGAGCTGACAAATGAGTTTGCCAAGTGCGGGATCCTCATCCTGCGGGACACGCGCCTGCCCAACGGGTGGCACAGGAGCATAGTTGAAAAAACTGGACCGGACCGTCGGTTGAACCAGGAAAAACCAGAACCAGAGGCCTCACCGGTCTGTTAAGCGCACTGAACCGTCCACGCCAGCGAACCGGGAAAAACCGGATCGGTTAAACTGGCGGTTTAAGGGAAAACCAGGAGTCATCAGACCGTCGGTCGAACCGAATAATGCCATACTCGCGAGAAAAATAAATTGCGTTCCGCAGGATGAGCATCACTCTTAGCGTCATCTCTCCCGCCGCCCTACTGTTCTCTCCCTATGTCTTCCCCTCTCATGGGAAACAACGACGAGTCTAGAGGCAGCAGCATGTGGCCGCGCACCCCAAGAAGGATCTGGCAAATGAGTTTGCCAAGTGCGGGATCCTCATCCCGCGGGACACGCGCCTGCTCAACGGGTGGCACAGGAGCATAGTTGAAAAAACCGGACTGGTCCGTCGGTTGAACTAGGAAAAACCGGAACCAGAGGCCTCACCGGTCTGTTAAGCGCACTGAACCGTCCACGCCAGCGAACCGGGAAAAACCGGATGAACCGCGGTTAAACTGGCGGTTTAAGGGAAAACCAGGAGTCATCAGACCGTCGGTCGAACCGAATAATGCCATACTCGCGAGAAAAATAAATTGCGTTCCGCAGGACTCGAACCTGGGGGTGCTCCTGTAGCACGCGGACATAGAACGGCTGCGCTAGCCAACTGCCTTAGGGCATGTTCGTGTCATAGTGCTACACATGTTCATTAAATACATTCACTTTTTGAACATATTATTAATATATCTTCACTACTTTATTTTAAAAAACCAGCAAGCCTAACCGGTGAACCGTGAACCGAGAGCCTCGCCGGTTCGATTACCGGTCCGATGTTTTATACTATGCACAGGAGAGAGGGTGGACTCTCAAAGCTGCGGCCCCCCTCCCCCTGACGGCCCGCGCCTGGATCTTCTCATCCACCAGCGGTGGCATAAAATCCCTGCCGATTTGATACCTTCGATTCAGAATTCGGATCTAGTATGTAGCTTTTTCCCAAAGAGACCCTAGATTTATCGAATTCGGCAAGTAGGTGCTTGACAAGGTATTACTAACAAGTCTAAGAATGCTAAAATAAGTTTCGTTCACTGTGCTATCTCGTTCTGAAATGGGTTTGTAGCAATGGTTCAAAATAGTCTAGGTCTTAAAACTTTCATCTGCAGCAGCTATGCATATATATATGGGGATAATATAAAATAAGATGAAACTTTGTTCGTGGTAAATAATTCAAATGACACGGGATATATGAGCAATGCGTGTTGTGACACCATAGCCTCGCTGACGTGAGCACAATTGGATATATTTGTCCACCTTGGTCCTATTCCGACTGGTGGGTTGTCTCAGTTATTAAGATTAAACAGACATAAGGCTTAAGTTTAAGGACGTCACTTTTGTTATCCAAAGAATTACTTTCAGCTATTGTGCTCCCCTTCCTCTCACCAGTTTCACTCATAGCCTTCCATTCTCCTCTGCTTGTGCCTCGACCTTGATCACTTTTCGAGGTATTGTGTACCTGATAAGTCCTAATAGTGAGGCATTGAGAAAAGACATATATTTGAATCATAAATAACTCTTTAAACTAGTATCCCATTGGTTAGATGGCACATACGCTGCGAGGCTAGCTAGGCCTTATCCCCCAGCTATGAGGCTAGGCCTTAGCCCCATTGGTTAGATTCAGTCATAGATAATTCTTCTAATAAATGATTGATATTCGCGAGAATTTCGTCCATAACTGTAAGAAATAATTCATAAGAAGTTTTGCAAAAGATATTGCACATTAATAATTAGTGACAAACGTTTTACCGACTAGTGTTTCTCTTGAAGCAATATGCTATTCTTAATGGAACTATAGAAACATCCATGTAGTAATGAGGTATCAATTACATTTAGGAGAAGCCATAATATATTGAGGGGTCGGATACCTAAGGTAGTGGTAAACTTGACTTATTACTCGGTTACAACTCAACACTTTAGAAGCATAACATGAGAAATCTCTTCATATACAACTTTGTGATTGTTGATGTAACCGGTCATGGTATTAGGCATCTATGTCTTGTTTTCTTGGTGCTCCACGGACTAGTTCTATGTGTATGATGTTGAGCTGTACAAGAGGAACTTGAACGACCATCTTATTTAATTATTTGTGTGTAATTCCTTGTGTAGATGTTGTTTGTTAATCAAGTTTGTCGACTGTTTACTCAAACTATAGGCAAATTCTATACAGAGTGTTTTCTAAACTTTTTAGACGTTTCCATATGTCTCCTAATATTTTTGTTCCCTTTGTTTTTGCCAAGTACCCAAATTTGACACCGGCAAAGTCTTTTACCGTGTGTTCAGCAAAAAACACCCAGTTCCCTTTGAAAGGTCTACGTCGACAACCCTTTGCGGAGAGAAAAACGGGCTTTGTCGAGTCGCGTGGCACACTAGCAAAAATGCCAAATTCCCACAGTATTTTTTGTTTTCTTCTGTATTATATTTCTATTTCCAATCTCTTCCATTGCAGGGCGTGTGTGTGAGAGATTTGGAAGGGTGACGAAGCTGAAAACGCAAAAGGAGGCCACTCACTCGTAAACTAGAAGGCGCTCTACGTCCCAAAGAAGCTCGGAGGCTTGGTAGTGTTGGCCCTGGATCAGTTTGGCATCGCATTACGGGTCAGATGGCTGTGGTTCCAGTGGAAGGACCCGGAGCGCCCATGGGCGGGCTCTGAGCTACCATGCAATAATGCAGACATGGCCCTCTTCTGCACCTGCACGACCATCTCTACTGGAGACGGGGGTAAGACAAGTTTCTGGAAAGATAGGTGGATTGGTGATTCCTCCCTAGGGGTTCGAGCTCCCAAACTATTCAAGATTGCTACCAGAAAGAACCGCACGGTGCAAAATGAGCTTCAAGACGACCACTGGATCACCTTTGTGGCTTGCCTATCCACCCCAAAATAGTTTTGTGAGTACATTGACGTCTGGAACCTGAGGCAACACCCAGGAACTGACCCCAACCACATCAACACCAACTCATGGAACCTCACTCCTTCGAGACAATACTCTGCCGCCTCGGCCTACAAGGTGCAATTCGCTGGAAGGTTCCCGCCTTTCCGCTCCGACAAATGCTGGAAAGCCTATGCAGTCCCCAAATGCAAGGTTTTCGCATGGCTGGTCCCTCTACGGAAGAATCCTGACTGCGGACAACCTGGCTGTTCGGGGTTGGCCCCACAACCCCACTGCCAGCTCTCCCTCTCGGACAACGAAACCATCAGCCACATGTGCAAAGATTGTCCTTTCTCCGCCGCTGTCACTAGAATGGTTCTATCAGCCCCCCCCCCCCCCCCCCCCCCCCCCCCCCCGGTGACAAGCCACCTCGAGTCAATTGATGCATGGTGGGAGAAGTACCCGGCATGCGTTCAAATGTAAAGTCAAGGGAGCGAAGCGGACACCCATATATACTTGGTGGAACATCTGGAAGGAAATGGACCGTAGGATATTTTAGGGCAAGCGCGCATACCCAAGTGGCGCATCTGGCCCTGGCCGATATTCGTATGCATCTATCTAGTAGGTTTTTTATTCGGTAGTAATTCTCAGGCCGCACAGAGAGAGTTTGTTTCCTTTTGACTCGGACTGCCTATTTTTTGTAAACTCTCTCAATTTCTTCTAATTGAAAGGCAGAGCTCTTGCCGATTTCTCGAAAAAAAAGAAATGGGGCAGAAAGAATTGATACACTCATACACATGCCGCAGAGGCTTGTGCTGTTTACAGACTGCAATGTCCTCCATTCGCCCCTTTTTGTAATATGTTTTGGCAAACCAATTAACCAAAACGTTTTATATAAAGGTACAGAGGAAGTACAATCTTAAAAAAACCTCCTCCCAACAAGTCATTATTATTGCATTGTTGCGCAGACTGATTTTGTGTTATTCACCAGGTGAAGCTTATAGACTGGAAATGCAGATTGTTCGCCGGCCCCGACGAACAGATAGTCGCGACGTCCTCAAGCATGCCCGGGGACCGCTCGCCATCACCCCGACATTTTGGCCGTCGATTCCCAGCAACATCCCTGTACAAGATCAATTCGAACATTTCACAACTCGGCAGAGCTACTAAATGAAACCAAATGTACGTTTGACGATAAAATATGCACGTTGGAGCTTACTCTTGAGATCTGGACGGCCGCCGAAGTGCACATTGGTGGCCTGCACAAGAGGCTGCGCAGGCAAACTCTCCAGCTCCCTGTCCACGCCGCCTGCCCAATTGAGCAGCGCCACCGGCGACATCCCCGCGTCGTGCCATCCACGCTCTTGATCCTCTTCCCCTCCTCGTCGCTCCCCCGCTTGTTCAACATGAAGGCCGCACTGGTCACGCCGGCGACGCTGACGCCGAGGAACAGCAGATTCAGCATCGTTCTCGCCGCCCACGGGTACACGTGGTTGGTGTCGCCGTCCACGGGGTAGATGTAGAACCGCTGCAACGCGGCGACGAGCACGAGGAACACGGCGAACGACGACGACACGACGGCGCCGAGACAGAGCCAGCCGCTGGAGCCGAGCACCGGGGCGACGGGAGCGTCCGACGGCCACGGCTTGAACAACACCTCTCGACCGGGCACCTTGCGCGCGCCGTCGCCAGCGGATGGCTCTCCTTCCCTCGTGACGAATGCCTCGATGCGCAGGTCGAGGCGGGAAATCATTGACACACCGCCGGAGGCCGGGACGAGGAGGTCCAGCATGTCGAGCTCGGCCGACGTCTTGAAGACGCAGACGAGGAGAAGCCTCGGAGCCGGCACGGTCTCCGTCGTGCCGCTCTGGTAGACGAGCTCCGGATGACGGAGATGAAGGGCGTCATGCCGCTGCCGCCGCTGACCATCACCAGCGAGTCGTACCCAGGAAGCGCGTGCGCACGGCGGCGCGCTGTACGGACCCTCGACGGAGACGCGAGGTGGCCACCCGACGGGGCAGAGACGAGACCGTCTCGTACAGCTTCCGCGTCCAGGCTCCTCTGTTCGTGATGACGACGCTTAACGTGTCCGGCTCGAGGCTACTGCTCGACGTCACCGTGAACGGGTGCCACTGGAGCCGCGAGACGCTTGGCACGTTGACGAAGAGCGTGCTCGTCGGATTGTACCTCAAACCTGCGCAACACGCATCACGGTGTACGTCAGTTAACTTGTTACTCAAATTGTTTTAACCGTGCATAGTTGCTTACAGGGCTTTTCGCGAAGTTGAGCTCGACGGCCTCGGACGGCAGGATGCGCGCGGAGACGAGACGGACGCGGGCGCGCGACTGCAGGAACCGGAGGCACCGGTCGACGCGAAGAGAAGACGCCGGGCAGGATGAAGCAGAAGGCGGTGACGCCGACGTGGAGCGCGCAGAAGGACGATGAAGGGGATGTAGAGGTGGTGCGCGCAGAAGAAGAGCTCGAACATCCGGCGGCGGACGCGCGGCAGCGCCGTCGCCCATATCGCAAGGCCGCAGAGCAAGGTCAGCTCCCCGGCGACGTTCGACATCCTCGTCCTCGCCCATTTCGTCATCTGGATATATATATACGACAGGTGCAGGTCGATCAGGGCGTGCCGAATTCAGTCCCGTTATCTCTGAATCTTAGAATTGTCAGTTACCTGCACGATTTGATCGGTCGATGCCCAGAAAAGATGTAGCAGAGACCATGAGCGGTGAAGATGACCATGGCGAGATTGCCCAGCCAGACATGGTACTTGATGCTGGCCTCCGACGTGAGGCCGACGATCGGCAAGAGGACGAGCCGCGTGCGACGGGGATGAACAGGAGCGCGACGCATAAGCTCCCGACGGTGCCAAGCCGCCGCGCCGCTTTCTCCAGCTGCGCCTGCCACCTGAGAACGTCTACATAAGTTTGCAGGGATCGTTGTTTTATCATCAGTTTGTGTGTGATTCCTTACAGTTTCTCGCCGGGTAGCTTGACGCGGATCTTCGCGAACTCGACGGTGATGTAGGCGCAATAGAACCAGACGAGGAGCGCCAGGAGCATGACAAGGAAGGCGAGCTCTACGCGTGTCACGATTCCCAGCGGGCTTCACCAGCACGGGTCTCCTCCAGGCCGCCATTCTTGCTCCAAGCACCCCTCTGCGTCAACGGATCATCAGGATAATTTTTCTTTCATTTGTTCCGCGTCTATTACATGCGAACATATTTGCTGAAATTGCATTGATCACTGCTTCTTTCTAGGCAGGAGTTAACCATACCTGGTCCGGCTCTTGGTGTCAAGCTCACAGTCCCTCTTCAAATGCAGGTAAACGCACGCAACAACGTAGACGAACAATACTGGGAACACGAACACCGTCATCCTAATCGCTGCAATCAGAAAAGATGATGAACAAAAGAAACGCCTCAGTTAGAACTGGCAACGGTGCAGTTCAGTCGTGAGAGGCAGAAGAAAGATGACCTTGTTTCCCGAAGCCGGTGAGCGCCGCGAGCTTGGGCGCCCATGTCGAGCTGTAAGTTCTGGTCGGGTACACCGCCCACACCACGAGCCACCCCACGAACACAACGGCGGCCAGAAGAAGCACGGTGTTCCTGCCCGCCGCTGCCGACGCCGAGGGCACGCGCTTGTTCTTGCCTTTGCCGTGAGCATCTTCCATCTGAAATTCGATCACTGTCCTCTGCGTTCAGTTAGCAGCCGTCTGTGGTCAGATACTCTATGCTGTTTTGTTGTCTTCCTCAAAGCAGGCAGATGCGTACGCACCGGTAGCACTGGTATAATATGCTCAATCTGTGGAGTGGAGTGCTCATTCATACCGGGAGATAACAGAGATTAATAATGGCATGTAATCCACTTTTGGCACCTGTATATTGCGCCGTGTATGCGCCGATGTCGACCTCCATTCTTATTTTTTTTTAATGAGAAAAAAACTTGTTCCTGTACAGACTTCAAACCTCTCATCTGTTGATCTTTCAAACAATTCTTTTAGTGGCTCACTGCCTTCGGGCATCGGTTGTTTGAGTGGATTGGCGTTGCTGGACCTCTGTCTGAACAACTTTGCTGGGAAAATTCCAACAGCAACCACCAAGCTAAAGCATTTGATGTACATTGACTTATCAAACAATCATTTTGATGGTAGCATACCTGATGGCCTCCCGCTTTCAGGAAATAGTTTTACAGGGAGAAAAAACTTGTCATTTAATTAAGCAGAAAATAGTTGACCGTTTTATTAGCGAGAAAAGGGTCGTAAATCTGAACAGTATTAGCGAAAACCGGCCAAAAATCTGAACAGACATCCTCGTCGATCATGGAACACGGCCATCGTGAGGGCACATCCAACCACTATGGCTACACACACAAGGTGCACACGCACCACCGAAGCGAGAGTGGTCGATGAGCTTGCCCACCTGTGTCATCGTCATAATTCCGCAACGACTCTGACTTCACCAGAACGCAATCAAGAAAAACCTCGCTGAAGCGGCGTTGTGAAGACTACCCATCTTTCGCACACAAAAAAACATTTTTTATTCTGATAACGAGCTTCAAAGAGGAGATGCGGCCTGCACTGAAGAAAATCTTCACCACCGGACCACCCCATGTTGTTCATCATCGCCGTTCAAAGGTAGAGCTTGAGAACATATTAGCTCCGACTTCACAGCCCGTCGAGACCAACACTAAGATATTCGGGCACGCCTGAATAAGCCGACTAACAAGGTCTTTCCGCGACCACGCCATCGCTCACCACCATTGTCGTTGCCAAGCTAGTCGCATACGGAACCTCCACATCGTCAATTGACCTCTGCGGCCTGAGGACGTCGTCTTGAAGTTGGCGATTCTCCGTGTGCTTTTCCGGGGGCTGGAATCATAGTTGGCAGAGTCGCTTGGGCGCGTGGGTCGAGGAGTTAGACTGTGACCTCCCGTATTGGGTTTACCATACCTTGTGACTCTCTACATCATCTTCAGCATCGTGCATCCACACACAAACGATTATGACGGGAAAGAGAGCTCCACATCGTTCATTTCACACACCCGGCCACCTTTGATTTCTAATCCAATAGGAGCATGAGCACGTAGAGAAAACAAATCATCACCGTTTCCGTGCTAGTTATAATATGTTATGCTATACAGTAGATCACTGTTGTCACGAGTGGAGTGGCACGTCAACTTGCGTCGCGTCCGGTCCCTTCTCTTCCTTTCTCCCTGGGTCAACTGGATGGATGATGTCTGCTCCTGCGATCGAGTGACGTGCATGCGGAGATGCGATGCACCCAACACATACATATGGAGCCGGCCGGGACTGCTGGAGATATACGTGACGGAATCTCGCCGCGCGCGTCGGCTAATGAGCGGTGGTGCCGCCACTGTACGTCGAGCACCGATGGCCCCTGCGCGCGTGGCGCCTCTGGCTTCGCACGCGCCGGCGCGTGCTCATGACGCCTAGCGTGCCATGCTGGCCGGCACACGCGGCAGGCCAGGTCCTGTTGTTGGGCCTACTTTCTAAGATGGGCTTCATGGGTTCTGGATGGAACGACTTGGGCTTCACGATGGAATTCGATTTTCGGAAGCGAAACAAACCATTCCGTGAATGAAAAAAATGGTAATTGTAATAAGAAATGAAAAGAAGATGAAAAGACTGAACACGCAACGCACGGCGCGGGGTGGGGGAAGAGAGGAGGACCCACCGGCAGCCTCACTCCACCATCGCCTCCTTTCTTTCCCGTCCCGCAAGAAAGGCCCACAGAGCAAAGCGAGAAAATAACTTGAGCAATCCGTCGCCGTCGAGAACCTCGACGGTTTACACGTCCCACGCCACGCTCTCCCTCTCCCCCGGCCAGAGGGGTTGGAAGCGCGGCGGGGACAGACGAAGCAAAGTTCGCCGCCGGATCTCGGTTCTCCTCCGCCTCCCTAAACCGTAAGCCCCAGCTCCCCTCCCTCTCCGATTCATTTCAGTTCAGCGGCTGTTGCTCTAGGAGGTTCCGGTTCCTGTGTTGTTGATGTGGGTTCTTAGTTCTTACTACCGCTTCTAGTTCCCGCGGTCGCTACTTCTAGAACCTTCTCCGCGCGCCGTCGGATTTAGTTCCGGCGTTTCGATGCGGGTATTATTTTGACTGCTGCTCTTCGGTTCCGTGTCGGCGTCGCCTGATTCGTGGGTTTATGGAAATGTACCATCCCGGGAGTGGCAGGGGCTGCCGATTTCAAGGTCGTCCCTTCGGTTCCAGTCGCGGAACCGAATTTCCCCCCGCTGGTTGACCTGATTTTGACTTTATGCGGGCGGAATTTAGTTGCTGTGATTTGGTTAATAGTATGGAAATTCAGTAGCTGTGCGGGCGAAACTTCAGTTTCATGCTGCCAAGGAGCCCTGACAGATCATGCGTTTTTGCTCTGCTGTTGAATTATGTTATAATTCCTCGGTCTGTTGTTAGTCATCGTTGATACAGTTTAGTGTAAACCTTGCTGTTGCTTTAGTTATGTTCATTCTTCAAATCTGCATACTAATCAAGTTCATATTTCAGGACACGGTTTCTCTTCACGCCAAGTTGGTTCTGGGGTAGTTCACAAATGTCTGGAATCACAGCAGTTTTGCGCCGGTCATCTCTAGCGGGGAATCTCATGGAGTTATCTGTTGGGTCCATGTCTTCTGGCGCTTCGTCGAGGGGGTTCAGTAGCTGTGCAAAGCGCTTGATGAAGCCAGGCAGTTCAACTCTTGGCCAGATCAAGGCAATGGGTCGTTTTTCTCCAGTCAATGCTGTCTCAGGGACCAGTATGATGGCCCTCTCTTCTCATATGGGCACGAACTGGTTGGGTGCTTCAAAGCCCAGTTTCAGTGCATTGCCAGGAGGTGTTTCCAGCATCCGCCGTGCATACTCCTCAGACACTGGAATTAAGCCGGAAGTCCCGATTCCTCCTACTGAAAGCTCTGAGGTGGTCTCCACCGGAACTAGTACTTGGATGGATCTCTTGGAAAATGCTCGGAACTCCACTATGGATGCTACGACTGATGCAGGCAAGAAAGTTACAGAGATGAAGGATGCGATTACACCCCATGTACAACAGTTTTTTGAGGCAAATCCAGATCTAGAAAAGTTTGTTGTTCCACTTGGGGGAACATTATTTGGTACAGCGATGGCATGGTTTGTCATGCCTATCGTCTTGAAGAGGCTTCATAAGTATGGCTCACAAAATCCTATATCAGCACTTTTGGGGAACTCAACCAAGACCGATGATTCTTATTCTACTAGCCTTTGGAGTGCATTGGAGGATCCTGCAAAATATCTTATCACATTTATGGCATTTTCAGAGATGTGAGGTTCTATTTAACTTACCTTGCAGAGTTTAGCACTGTTTATCATGTTGTGGTGTTATTTTAAATATTTTCTGATACGTGTTGCTATTTAATCTGAATCTGAACTGATGTCTTTCTTTGGATCTAAGTGATGCAAATTCTCATCTTCAGTTGGAAACTCACTGTAATTGCCGTATGGCAGCGTCTGTCTTGTCCATCTGTTAAAAAGACTAGAGAAGCAGATGCTACTTAAAAAATGCTCTAGATTGACCATATATCATTGATATTTGCAAGAAACAGTTCCATTTCTTGGAAATAACACAGCAGTACAATTTCATTTATATTCAGCAATTGTATGAATACTTGTGGTTAAGTTTTAGCCTGATAAGAAGTGAGATATTCTGTTCTGCGAATGCTCATTATTTCTGTGTTTTCTCTTCCTCAGGGCTGCAGTGGTCGCACCAAGCATATCACCTTATTTGCCACAAGCATTGAGGGGTGCATTTGTTCTCTCTTTTGTCTGGTTCCTTCATGGGTGGAAAGCAAACTTTATCACCAAAGCTATGGCCAACAAAACTGCCTTAGTTACTGATCAAGCCAGGTTATCAGCATTTAACACGGTGTCATCATTGGGACTGATTGCACTTGGGGTAATGGGTCTTGCTGAGCTTGTGGTGTTGCTGTTCAATCAATATTAACTGTTGGTGGTGTGGGAGGTAATGTTCGAAACAGTTTTGAGGAATAATATTGATATGCCCATATGATAATCCATTCAGCAATCATCGTCTGCAATAAAAAGAAATGAAGATTTAATAGCCAAACATAGCATGTAAATGTAACGTTTAATAAATGTGTTTCGTGACATCATCTGTTTCTCAGACCAGAATATCTCAGTATATTCCTTTTCCTTTTGAAAGAAGCTTTTACTTTTTTTATCTATAAGCCGCCACTTAATTATTTGGCCTACTATGCTGTACAAATTAGTTGTCATAAACAGTTTGGTCATTCATGTATTTAGAATGATATGATATAAGAAATGGAGCCATGATGGACCTTTCCAGTAGCTGCATAATATGGATCTTGTGTAACTCATGCATATTTATTCTATGCATGCTAAAATGCAGAAATTGGTAGGAAATATCACTTAAGTACTACAGCTTGTGTACTATTTCTGCTCAGTATGAGGACTCCTGATATTTCTTGATTGCAGTAGGTAATACTTGGAACAAAACTAAAATCCTTTTTACTTTGCTACACTGCAGGTGTTGCTACGGCTTTTGCTGCTAGAGATGTCATGGGTAACGTGCTGAATGGGTTCTCCTTACAATTTTCTAGGCCATTCTCAGTTGGAGAATACATAAAGGTGCCTTATCATATATGCATCACTTTTTCTGGACACATATTTGCTATAACCATAAGTTTACCATATGTACTATGAATTTCGTTGACCTAGGACTGCCATGAGTTACCATATGTACTATGAAATTTCGTTGACCTGGGACTGCATGTATGATCTTGTTACCTAGGACAATAGATTTTGATAACAATAACGGCTGTGTTTCTGTGTGATAAACGCAAGTGGTTGCTAGTAAGTTGTCAAATAATAACATTTAGAAATATGAGTTCATGATTATCAACCCGTAGGAGAATAAGAGATGTTCATCTTAAGCTTGAGATATGTGAGGGCATGCTCAGGAAAATAAACCCAGCTTTTACAGAGTTAAAGCATTGCGAGTCATGGTTATTGAGGCTTTATAAAGGGAGGAAACAAAGTCGACCCAAAACATGAAAAAACACTGCGTTTGTTACTTTGTTTTAATGGATAAGCATGATTTACCAAAATTCGTATGGTTATGGATATGCCATTTTTCTAGCGCTATTGTGTTTTTTTTACCGAAAGCTATTGTGCTTTCAGCGATTGATAATATTAGTGTGTCCCTGACCCTGAGGAGGAAGTGTTTCATGCGTTTGTAGTAGTTGAGGGGGGGGGGGGGGGGGGGGGGGTTAATCATATCCTTTGTCAGTCAGGTGTTACCTTATTTCTCACGAAGTCTATTTTTCGAGATAATCATAAATATTCACAGGCTAATTATTACCTTTCATTGCTTTATAATTGTGTAGCACATAACATGTAGAGACTCTCTAAGTAAAAAAAAACTCTATTGCAGGCTGGGTCAATTGAAGGCACAGTGGTTGAAATAGGACTCACTTCTACATCATTGATCAGTCCAGATAAACAACCCTTCACAGTACCCAACTCTATGTTCACCAGTCAGGTATCATCACATCTTCTTTTCCTTAGCACACAAATACTTACACGGTGACATACGTTATGTGTCACAATGCATAGCATCTTGCATTTTCCGTTTGTTGGTCATAATCCTGATTTTGTTGTGTGCGTCGTTTTTGCATATATCTTTTTTCCCACGGGGTGGTATGATATCACTCAGTGCGACTTAAGACAACTTGAATGAGCTACTTTGCACTTTGAGATGTATGTCCTATGCATATGACCCTGGAACCATCTTATATGCAATATTTCACTACTTGGAGTACTAACACGTTAATATCATTTATCAATGCGACAATCACTAGACACACCATAAATAACATTTTTATGCCTAGGAAACATGGATACGAGAATATGTGATAACATCGCACATGTACCTCATGCAATAGCAGTTTTTGTATGATCAGCTATGGTTATTATAGCTCGAGCTAACAAATTCAGAACTTAGCGACCACAGTAGTTATCAGTTTACCCTGCTAGTGCTTGCTCCTGTTTACTGAAATCTAATATGTTGGGATTTTTCCGAGACCACAATGTGTGGGAACTTTACACACTGGGCACACCTTTTTAACAGTTTAGGATTTGCTAATAATGAACTTATGTACTTCTAACCTCATTCCAGTTGTAACGGAATAAAATGCCAGAATTTGGGGGGTTTAAAGTAACTTCAAATGATGCACATCTGTATGAAGTTTTCAGTAGAAAAAGTTGTTCAAACATTTACATTTATTTTGTTAGTGAAAATATGCTAGAAATATGACAATGCATGTGAAGATTTCTTCAGTGTATTTTTATGGCTTACTGTTAATGGATAGGATTGTCATTATCAAGGGGGACCTACCTTCTCTCATGGGTTATTTGAATAATTTGCAGATTATAGTGAACAGATCACGAGCTCAATCGCGAGTTAGTGTTACCACGATTCCTATAAGGCTTGAGGACATTGAGAAGGTTCCTGCATTATCAAAGGAGATAAAGGCTATGTTAAGGTCCAACCCAAAAGTTATCTCAGAAACAGATGCTCCTTACTGCCATCTCGCAAAATTGGAAAATTCATATGGAGAGCTCGTCATAGGGTGCATCCTCCAAAAGATGGTGCGTTAAATTTATTATTTTCCATAGTTATTATGTTGGATTTTGGTAAGGCATTTGTTTGGATGATAAGTTGAAGATAAATAGTGGCTTAATTCTCAGAGTAAGCACCAGATAAAGGTCATATGGTGATAACCTGTCAACACTGGTTGTTGATTGTACTTGTTTATGCATTTTTCTCTCAGACCTTGGTCCGTGATCGAAAGTAGAGAGAAGATATGACGTGAAGTGTTATGTATCATTTTGCATCAGTGCCTTCATAAAATAGCACTTACTAGACTGCATCATATCAACCTGTTCTGTTGAATCCAAGTAGTAAGCTGTTACTGGTTCTGAAGCTGTACTGCATGAAGACCGAGAAATATGATCCAACATACTGTGTCTTCTCGAAATGAACATGGCACATTTCTGTCAGAGTTTGTCCAACTTAATGCAGTTTGATGTTCCACGGTATTGCAGAACCTACCTATTTACTAATAGGATGCTGCAGTTCTTTATATCTCTGACAATTATTCATAGTTGGTTAATTCACCACAAGGGTGTAGGCGTGTAGCCACTTAGAACAATGCTTTTACTGTTTTGTAACCTGTAGTAGTGCAAGTTTAGAATAACTTTCAGAATTTCTTGACATGAATTTCTTGCACACTTTCAGAAAAAGGAAGAGTTGCTAGATGTAGAACAAGACATCCTCTTGGCAGCTGCTAGGATTATCAAGTCACATGGCGTTCAATTTGGGAACAGCACGCAGTGCTGTTGATTCTGATGTTTCTCAAACCTCAAGTAGGGTAAGTATTTCAGTATTTGGCTGATGTGCCATTTAGATGAACTACTATCCAAGGCACAAGAGTAGCTGTCATAACGCGCACCAAACTTCCTGATGTTAAGTTTTGCTTTCTTTTTTCCCATTCTCACTTTTGCATTAATCATTTGTCATTTCTAGCTCATATGTGATAGCACTTCATTGCTTCAGTTTCCTCAGAAACTTAAGGTGCCCATAGTATTTAGCACGCAGAAAGTTTTAAGTCGTCCTTTAGATGTGCATGTTTTTTCTCTGTGGGTTAATACAATCTCTACATATCTGAACACACGAGGTTAATTCAAATTGTCTTTTTAGATGTGCATCCATGTTCTACATATCTGCCTGCACTGAGGTTTAATTCAAATTGTCCTTTTAGACGTGCATGCATGTTTTTTTATTTGTTGGTTAATGCAATCTCTGTCTATCTGCGCACACTAGAGGTTAACATGCAAGACATGCGAGTCGTATGCAGCTTACCTCTGAATCTCTGAAAAGAGCTGCCCATTTCAGTTGGTAAAGCAAACATGATTGGACGAACCTTTTTCTCTTCATTTCTAGCCTTATAGTATATAGAGTTGTGCTGCTTATTCCAGTAATGGGATAAGTTAGATTTGTACATTCTTTGACGAGGAATTGCATCTTTGGCAGGTGAATCTCGTTAGTCTGCAGGAGTGTACATACGCGGTGGGTAGTAAATTTTGCTTGGTGTGCGAAGGCAAGGACCCCAGTCTTTCATGCTTCAGACCGTCGACTGTTTATACGAATGTTTTGGAACCAAGGTTTAAGTTCCACTTTTGTTGCCGGAGAATATCACTGTCAACCGTTGAACTTTCTGCTACTTATGCTGATACTGGTTAGCGGGTTCGTTAAGCGTAAGTCTGCCCCAGTTACCAGGGACCACATTTTCCCATTTCACCTTGGAACTCTAAATGCTGGAACATGTTCATGCGTGCAAGTGTTGCTTTGAACGCATAAATAGACGTGATGGCAGCTTTGTGGGGTGTGTCGGGTCCATCTGCTCATATATGACACGCGTCGTTTGTTAAAGTGGTCATTTATTTCCAGATCTGGATACAGTTGATGAATTGGTGCTCCTGTTCGTACTCGCATGCTTGTGAATTTGTTAGCATCCATGCGGAGTAGGAATCGAACAAGCCTCCTAACAATGTGTCGTTCAATCAAAATGGTAGTTATCCCATCCTCAAAATGTGAAATACTGAAATGATTACCAACAGGCAAGGTTGCCTAGCCATCTTACCACACTACTACCTCCCACTCAAAAAAAAAGACTAGACTAAATAAATCATTAGCATCGTAGACTAGGATAGAAAATTCTCAAGTTTGGCAGGACCTTTTGCTTTCATTTCTTGGACTATGATAGAATCAGGAGCGACATGAATGACACTTGCAGGTCGGCATGTGACGATCCTTTCTTGCACATGTGCGTGCTGAAAAATGAAATCTTTTTTAAGCGGCGACGGTGTGCCACCTGTTGAATCCCGCCTGAGAGGTCATTTATATCTCTGTGCTGATGATGGTTCTGAGGAATCCTCTACACGACCTTAATTAACTATGCGTGCCAGAAAGCAAGCGAAGTGCCTGTACAAACTGTCGCCGTGCGTGCTCCGCTTTTGCCATGGCCCGGCCGTAACGAGCCTCGCCGGGTACCAGAACGACCGATTTCGTACACAAACACACGACCCCTCCGTGTTGGCTGAATGCCTGGATCTTGTCACGGAAGAAACCAAGGCCTCCCACGTCCAAATCCCAGCCCCACACACCACTTCGCTACAGCCTCAGCACAGCGAGTCAGCGACCATGCCCTGCCCCGTCTCCGTCAACCAACAGTGGTGCGACGGCCGACGGCGAGGAAGTCCGGCCAAAAGTTTCAGTCCTTCTCTGTACCTGGCGACCCGTGAGGCGCAAAGCAACGAGCGCGTCAGGCAGGGGACGACCAAACGGAGCCTCTCGTTTGTTATCTTCCATCAAGAATTACAAGCAGAGAACAAAAATTATCGAATGATCCTACCCTCCTCCTCTGTCTAGAGAGACTAAACTACTTGGCTGAACTCGCCGTCCCTGCATACGCCCACGTCGATGGTCATCGTCTTCCTCCCATCCTTGGGCGACGACAGCACCGACAGCAGTTCCTCCTCGGTGACTGCAACACAACCATGTGAGCTATGCATCAGCCAACCTACACTGAATAACTAAATGTTTCTGGAAACATCAGCAATCTTTGATTAATTAACATGTGAGTAACATTCTTGCAGGTGGTCAACCAAACCTAGTATGCAATTATCAAACGTTTACGGTTCGCTACATGAGTTTTTTAGAACAGTTCATGCTCTGGTTCAGATTCACCTCTTGCCTCAATGTGCTACAATTAATCAGGTGTTAATGTGGTCTGATGAACGAAAAGGAAATCAGTTCGAGTGAGAAGGAATTACCCGGTCCCAAATCCCAGGGTCGGGCTTCTTGAGCACGACGATGCGATCGAGGTGCGCGTCCGGGTCGGTGATGTTCCAACGGCACGCGGGCCGCGTCTCGTTCGCGGCCCGCCACCGCTCGTACCGCGTCACCGTTGTCTCCCCGCCGCCAGTGCGCGCGTTGTCCGCCGACGACAGGTAGTACACGGCGGGCTTGTGGCACGGGGTGCGCGCCAGCGGCCTCGTGTTGAACGCGTACGCCGTGTAGTCGGCGCGGCGGTACCAGTTGAGGAACGTCCGCGCCGGCATCTCCATCTCCCGCGGCGAGGTCACCCCCCTGGACACCAGCACGGCGAACCCCCACGCCACCGACACCGTCCACCGGTTGGCGCCGTCGTAGCAGATGGACTGCTGCATTATCCCCGCCGGGTCCAGCTTTATAGGGCCGTTGAATAGCCTGCGCACCGCGGCCGGGCGCGAGGGCGCGTTCGGGAACAGGGGATTCACGACGTCGAGGTGGTGCAGCGTCACGATCGGCGCCACCGGGTGCGCGGCCAGGAGGCCCAGGAGGTCGCCGTAGACGTCGTACTGGTGGAAGCCCGGGTGCTTGGTGAGCGGCACGCCCAGCTCCGCCATGCACGCCTGGATCCGGTCGTCGCTGCCGTAGAGCGCCGGGTAGCGGCGGATGCATCCGTCCTGAATCCGGGCCAGCGCCTCGGCGAGCGGCCTGCTGATGGCGAACCCCCCGCCGCCGTAGGCCATGCCGTAGGAGAAGTAGATGTTCTGCAGGTGGCTCTCGGAGAGGGAGCCGATGTAGTAGGGCTGGCGGTGGTCGAACTTGTCGAGCACGGTGAGCAGGTTGTCGGGGAAGAAGACGGTGTCGTCGTCGCCCATGACGAACCAGCGCACGCCCGGCAGGCCGAAGCGGAAGGTCTCGGAGACGATGCGGGAGATGCGGATGGCGGAGCGGTGGCCGCGGCGGTGCGTGTAGGGGAAGCCCGAGGTGTCGGAGGAGATCCTGATGGCCGGAAGCCCCGTGCGCGCCGTGGAGAGGTTGGAGTCAGGCACCGCGCGGTCCAGCCAGACGTAGCCCCGCATGGCGCCGCGCGGGCGCCACCACGTCTTGATGTACTCCTTGCGCTTGTCCCAGTACCGCGCCGACGCCGCGATGCCGAACACCACGTGCTGCAGCGTCGTGGCCGTGGACACTGGCGGCGGCGTGGCGGCGGCGGCTGTGCGGTTGTTGGTGGAGACGCGGGAGGAGATGGCGGTGGTGGTATCGGGCGGGCAGTTGGAGGACGAGGAGGTGGCGGCGGCCGAGGAGGCGGCGGAGGCGAGGAGGAGGTGGAGCGTGTAGAAGAAGTAGAGGGCGGTGAGGGGGAGGAGGAGCAGGAGGAGGAAGCGGAGGAATGAGCCGGTCGTGGTCTCCTTGCCGCCACCTCCCTTCATTCCTGGCGCCGTGGCTGCCTCCTCCTCGCCGCCGCCGTGCTCGGCCCTGCAACGGTCGGCGGCAAATGCTCCTGCT
This sequence comes from Poa pratensis, assembly GCA_947311845.1. Classification (NCBI taxonomy): domain Eukaryota; kingdom Viridiplantae; phylum Streptophyta; class Magnoliopsida; order Poales; family Poaceae; genus Poa; species Poa pratensis. The sequence continues at coordinate 49,282,267 of CAMZMU010000046.1, forward strand.
TTGACTCCTTCGGCGGACTGGGTGGAGTAGACTGGTACGGAGGAGTGGTTCTGGCGAGTGAAGATTTTGGAGATCTACGCGGTGGGCGGTGGGCGTGGAGAGAGTGCCAGGTCGCCCATCCCCTCCGCGTGGTTCGTTCTTGCGCCGCGCCGCTGCTATCTCTCGTCTCTCACTCTCTTCTTCTGGCTGGGACTGAGATTCAGTGGGGCTGGTGGGTGTTGGTTTGGCACTTTGGCTTGGGCACCTTTTCGAGTTTTCTGCCCGTGCCGGTGCTGCACTGCCTGCATGTCCCATCGCTAATCAAGTTTATGGACTACTACTGTTTATTTAAGGAAAGGTGCGGCCTGGTGATGATGATTACCTACTCGGTTTATGACGCTGTTTTCTCCTACGTACAGATTACGGAAGCGTGGGTGTTTCATTCACACGCCGAGCTAATTTTGGACTGCCTGTTTTGTACAGAATCTGGCCTGGAGATTTACAGATCAGGAAGGTGCATTGATGCACCAGCTATTATTGCACTGATGGTATATTTGTGCTAACATGAGTTTCTTTCCGTTTCTGAGTGGAATTTTTTTTGGCTCCGGAGATCCAGTGCTATCTCTATTTTAAAAAAAATCGAAAAACATATCTATGAGTTTCAAAAATAATGAAAAATTATCTTGATATACCCAATGGTATATCTCACAAACATGTAAAATATTAACTTCCACTATATATTCTGAGATACACAGAAATGTTAAAATTGTGGATATAATCTCTAAATTTATCAAATTTTGTTATTTTGATGTAGTCTATAATACAAAGTATTTGAAACTGATATTTTGCACATTTGAGGTATACACCATTGGCCACATCTTGATTTTTTTTCAGATGGTAAATGAAATATTTTGCACATTTGTAATGTACGATCATTTGAAAAAATATCCTGATATACCCAATGGTATAGCCCACGAACATGTAAAATATCCATTTCAAATACTTTATATTCTAAGCTATACAAAAATGACAAAAGTGTGGATATGAGTATACACATTATTAAATCTCTAAATTGTATCATATTTGTTATTTTTATGTAGACCATAATACAAAGTATTTGAAGTTGATATTTTCCATATTTGCGCCGACATCTGCCAGCTGCCGCCGCTGGGTAGGCGCAACCCCGGCGGCACGGGGATGTGGTGGCGGTGGAATAACGCCGCCTCGGCCTTCCGAAGGCAGGTCTTCGGCGCGCCGCCCTGCTGTCGGACACTTGGTCGTTCCGCGCCATGGACGCCGGTGGATTGTGCAGAAAGGGGGAGAAGAGAGAGCGGAGTGAGGTGGGGGAGGGGAGCGGCGCGGTCTTTATAAGGACGGCGGGGAGGCAAAGCGCGGGAACGTGGCGCGGGAAAGAGCCCTATTACTCCGGCGCCGGTTTACGAGGCGTCGTAACTCTGGCGACGCGTGTCGGGTAGACGAGGCGCAACGCGTCAGAAAACCGCTCAACGCTCAGTGGCCGCGTAGTAAATCACGCTAACCGGCCGTTGGGTCGCTGACACATCGACCCCACCCGTCAGATCCGACGTGGCGCGTGTTGCCGCGCTTGCCGGCACGCCCGCTTGCGTCCCTAGAATCTGGGCGCGAAGCGGGTTGCCGGACGCTGTATTGGGGGCATGCCGGCAACATTTGGTCTATATGGCACGCCGCTTGGGGCCGATTTTATGCCAGCGCGCCCAATAGGCCTATTGGAAGTGTAGTTGGGCGCACCGGTGGAGATGCTCTAATATCTTAAATAAACCCATGCAATATTTTTTATGCAACAAATCCTAACTAGTTTGTGGCAAAACATGATAGAATCATCGCAACATACGCATCCAACTATTGCAGCAGCTCAAACAATTTGGGGCATAACACATCATTTGTGACGGATCTCTAGAGAATCTCTTAATATGTTGATCATGTGTTTGTAGAAAAAAATGCGAGCTTCCAACATGTCCAAATAAAATGTGCAACATTGAAATATCTCCAAGTCACTAACGTTTGTTTCAGAGCACTCACATCAATGCCTTGGATTCGGCGGCAACGGATCTAGCTTGTCAGAGCCCTGTCAATGTTGGATTTAGCGATCCCAAACCAGTGGCGGACCTATTGATTTGTCGACGCCGACCAAACGAGATAAAGTTTCCAAACTTTTACTCCACACAAGCGGAGTAGGCAAAATCGCTGTACAAAACCATGCAACACAAGCGTTGTGCCACCGCAAAGCCCAGTCGACTACACGAGGTGGAGGCGCGATTGATCTACCCTGGCCCAAAATCATTCCCCATAGAACGAATGCGCTTCCTAGAGCTCCATAGTTTGGACGGTTTTGTTACCGAGCTCATGGTAAAGGACCATTGCAAGGACGCTTCCCCCATCCCAATGTAATGCATTTTTGGTTAGAATTTTTTTAAACTTTTAAACATGATTTTTCCGTGGTTTTCACCGGTTTCCACCGAAACTTGGTTTGCACCGGATATTCTCTCGGAGGGTACCAGAGGAGGAGCGAAGCGGCAGACGAAAGGAAGCACCGGAAATAGGAGGCGAGTTGTTGGGCTCGGAGGCATCAAGAGGCCGGGAGAAGAGATTTGGGAAGGAAGGAGGTAATTTGTGCACACAGGCCGACATCGGTATCATGTAACTCTCTTTCTTAAATTCATACTATAAGAATAATTTTTGCTAAGAGGTCAAAAGCCATACATTAAAGTCAACCAATACTTGCATGAACAGCCTTAACAAAAAAAATAACAAAAATCCTAACGGAAATCAAATTTGCCTTCCTTCTGCACTCGCTAGCGGCTTGTCGTGAGCGAAGCTCGATGGTGCCTCTAAACCAGCAAACACATATCCAGAAAATTTCTTTTGGCGCGAAAACGGGAAAGTTGTTGGTCGGAGTCAGAACACGACGACCACATTGATCCTAAAAACATAACACCGTCAGAGAGAAGAAAACAACCAAGAGTGCTCGACGACCATCCCCGATTCGGGAAACCTAACCTCACAAGCTCCACGACAAACGAGAAGTTGGCCAAGCCTCGTCGGTTGAAATCGAACCAGTACATGAGACAACCTACATAACACGAGACAAAAACCAAAACCGACACTCCGGAAACAGGGATCGGACGATTCTCCGCCCTCCACTACGCCACTCACGAGACAACCATCAACGAGATGGATGAGGAGTCACGAGAACCTTATCTTTAGATATTCTTTAGGTTCACTTTCATAAGATTTAGTAGCATGGTAAATGGAATTTGCTGAACATATTTAGGGAGCGGCCAGGTAATGGGACACTCTCCGCTGCAAAGTTCTTTTTGTAATTTCTTGAATGCATGTAATCCAAGATTCCAAGGTTAGACTCGACTCTCGAGCATTGTTTTCCATATGGTAAAATGCCTTTCGACCGTTGGTTCTCGAAAAGGTTGGCCCCTTTTGTTGGCCAACGACGGCGAGGAGTGAAGAACTCCTCCCCACGGCGGCTACTAGAGCTTTTAGCCGTATCGTCATCTCCTGATCTCTCCCGGTTCCAACATTTCTTTCAGTTGTGCAAGGTGCGTCTGCTTGCCTGCAAGCGATAGCGTGTGCTATATCGATTGGAACCTGAAAGCTGAGACTTGTGCCCAATCTGAGCAATACGAGTTCGTCATCTTGCATGATTGCTTTGTCATAAATTTAAGGACTGTCCGAAAATCGCGTGTTGCTGTTGGGATATGGGTCTGATGTCTGCTTATTTGTTGTACATTACCAGGTGGGGAAAAAAATTAGAGGCCAGTGGTCAGGCCGACATTTAACGATGGCATCCTGCCAAACCAGTGCGATTATAATACACATAAGATAATAAAATTAGCACTACCTAAGACAATACAAATGCCGATATAGGCATGGCACCACGGGAAAGGAAAAGACCATGAAAGGGACGGGGCAGCTCGATTCGATTCCTCCCTGCCTACTACGAGCACTGATCATCAATCATCACGCCTGCCTCCGCCAAATGTTAGTGTATATATATGGTCGCTCGGCCCCATAGGACACATGCTCCATACTACTGTATCTCCGACGAGCCCGGTTTTATGACTGACGTTTCTGAAAATGACGCGCTTACGCCTAACAGGTGCCTGGATTCTTCAGAACTTGCAGCGGTTGCAGCCGAGAATTCAACAGTTTCAGTTAACATGGTGTGCACGATCGCACACAGTTTTTTAAAGTTAATAACATAACGGCGTAAGTGGAAAGCCGAGTGATCAACTGATCATGATCCTAGTGGCAGCCGAAGTGGAAAGCCAGCCACATGCTCGCACGGCCAACGTATCCAGGACCAGGAGAATGAGAGGGATCGAAACAAGATCTTGGCGTCCTTCCGGCGGCGTCTTGTGGAAGAAGAAGGAAACGGTAGTGAATCCGTTGCCTTTCCACCACCTTAAGCGGCGTCGCCTTCGGCAGCCGAACCATTCCTTTGCCCGTTCTGCATCCATTCCTTTGGTCAAATCCCATCATGCGGCGCCGGGAATGTTGGTGCTCTCCGCAACAAAATTTGCTGCCCATTGCATATTCGGTGCTCGCATTCCCAGAGGAAACTTGCTACACTTAAAAATCAGAGTAAGCGTGCTGCTTGGTCGCTTTCCGTGTCCACTCTCTCGGATTCAATTAAGTGCGCACGTTCTTCGTCGTATAGGAGGGTCCTCTGCCTACGAACTTTTTGTCAAAATCATGCCTCAAGTGACACATGCATCATGCATGACCCCCCAAAAAAACTGTCGTATATGACTTGTGACGTGTGAGCGGTCAAACTCTACGGTCCTCTTATTGTGCGTTGAAAGAAGTAACCATCTGATCGCGAGATACGAATTGAGATAGATCGACCAACAGCTCTGAATTACAGTACAGTATGGTCGCAAAAAATTTATAGTACTATATGGTACTCCCTCCGTTCCAAATTAAATGACTTCCATTTGTGTACATGTGGACGTATCTAGACATGTTACAAGTATAGATACGTCCACATGTAGACAAATGGAAGTCAATTAAAATGGAACGGAGGGAGTAGAACACAGGTACATTCTTAGCATGAACAAGACATCGTTTAGCTTCACTGTAAGCTTGGTGACATGAATCCTACCTATGCTGGCATGCACTGCCTCACGCAGCCAAACCTTATTCGGCTAGGAACTGAAGACCATGACAAACTGGTCTGACGGCACATGGTTTTATGTATATCTGTGGATAGGCCGTGATAAAGGATGACGCCACAAGCTAATTTGTCTACGACCATAGCCTTGGAACATATAACTGTTGAAATCCATATTGCCGGTGTTTGCCTGTTTGATTGAGTTCATGCAGACGTTCAAAGATTTTGCTTTCAGAAATATAGTATGAAGAGGTACTAGCCCAACGACCTCGCATAGTGAGAAGAACAAAAAATAAGGAAGAGGAATGACTCATTAGCCTAATTCCACTTCGCCGGCTCCGCGGCTGGCTAAAAGGCCGTACAGTCAAATCGCGACCGGCCCAACTAGAAATGAGAATTAAGTGGCACGAACGGAAAATTCCGCGAGAACTATATATCGCTCTCGCGAGATGGCGCACCGCCTCGCCCGCACGAGTTGCCGTGCCTGAGCCGGCCCATTCGGGCTGTTTTTTTTTCCTTTTCCATTGCGTCAATTTTTTATTTTTATTTTTGGGTATTTACTTTTCTTTTTTGTTTCTCCGGGGTTACCATTATTATATTTAATAAATCTGGATATAATCTGAAACAATTTTGAAAAACCTGAACATTTCAAACCTGAATTTTCAAACAAAACTGAACATTTTTTCAAAATAGATTTTTAACTGAATATTTTTAAAAAATCTGAACATTTTAAATATGCATATTTCAAGTATGTACATTTTATTTAATCTGAACATTTTCTAAATCTAAACATTTAGAAAAAATCTGACTATTTTTCATATATGAATATTTTCAAAATTTGAACTTTTTTCAAATCTGAATATTTTCAAATCTGATATTTTTAAAGTGATTTTGAAATTTTCATATTTCATAAAAATAGAAGAAAACACAATAAACATGTTTTCGGTGGGCCACTGCTGGGCTGACAACCGATCGGTGCTCGTGTCGTCGCGTGTGGGGCCCAGGCTCATGTAGCGCGTGGGCGAGTGAATATTGGAAGCAAGTAGAACGATTCAACACGCTTGAAGCGATAGATAGGGGCTTACCGAAAATTACGTCTATTAGTGCTCACAAAGGGGATTAAGTAATTTTACTAAGAAAAGGGGATTGAATAATTTTATCTTGCTTAAGTATATTTTTTCAAATTATCTTACACAGAGGTGGGGTCCTCTCATACATCACCCAAAGAACGGTTAAACAAGGAATGGGGATTGAGATAAGCGCTTTTGAGAAAATAATAGCTTTTGCTTTCAAATTAGGTATGGCGTTGAATATCGGCATGCTTTTCTAGGCAAAGCATTTTTCTACGGCTAGATATCAAGAGGCAGCTAAGAGAGACGACCACTCACCCAACGGTGTTCCCGGTGTGTTGCCCTGCCATCCGTCGGCTGCTACGACGGCGGGAGGGTGGAGGAACCCCAGATTCTGTGTTCGGTTCATGTCCCATATGGTCTTGGAGATGTTCGTCACCGGTGAAGTTCGTCCATCAGCGACCATGAGAATAATGGTTCCTCGCTCCCTCGATGCCGAGTCCTGCCCTGAGTGGCATCGATTAGTTGGAGAATGGCATAGATTGTCAGACATTAGTTCTGGCGTGATTTAGCGTTTGTCCATGGCGGCAGCAATTTGCGGAGGGGATGATGGCGTGGCGTATTTGTTGTTCTCCACTTCAATCTATGTCTGTTGTCCGATGGAGCTCTGCCAGATACGACTCCGTCATTCAAAAAAGCGGTTCTGAGCGTACGCTTAAGCGCAAAAGCGAGCACATCGGTAGGATAACGCTTCGCTTTGGGCCTGTGTGGCCCATTAAGCGTTTTGCGGTAAAAAGCGGGCCGCTTTCTTCATCACGTACACTTCCTCTTCCTGGAGCGGCGCGGAAGCGGAGAAAGGCAGCAGCTGAGCGCTCAACATCGATGGCAGCCGGCGGCGGGAGATGAAAAATTGGAAGGGGAAAAGGAGGGAAACGGCAAAGGAGAGAGATGTTTTGGGTTAGGAATCCACCAATCGGCCAATTTCACTCAGAATAGAGAGAGGCAAGCTCTCCCTCCCGCCGCCATTGGAGCTTGCCCTCCCGCCACCGTTTAAGCTTCTCCTGCTCCGCGGTTCAAGCTCCTCCCGCGCTGCCCTCTAGTTCTTCCTCCAGGGCACCTGCACCAAAACCCCTTCCTCCAGCTAGCTCGTTCCCCTTGTGCCCTCCCCGTCCAAATCGAGGGCATCGTTAGCCGCCATGCATCAGGTATTCCTCCAGAACTCGTGCTTCCTCCACAGAACACGAAAAGGGAGCAAATGAGGAAAATAAAGGTATTATTCCTCATTCTTCCTTGGAGATATAGCCTAGAATCGCTAGAATTTATTATATATTAGGCTTATATATATGCCTAGAAGTGCTTCTATTTTATGTCCGTACGGTTTTGTACAAAACGCTTAAGCTCGCTTAAGGAGTAGTTCCTCTGATCGGAGCCTCACCGCTCGCTTATCGCTTACCCCTTTTTTGAACCTTGGCTCCATGTGGGAAGTTGCGAGTTTAGTGTCGACCACTTTGTCTAGTCGGACTTGGGACTATCTTCTGGCTATTCTGGACGCTACCTTCTCGGGACTGTGATCTTTCCATCGTGTTGTAGCCTGCTCTCATGTTGTATGTGAACTAGAGATATGTTTTATTGGCAGCGTTAATTTTTTTCCTATTGAAACAGAGATTGTGCTAAATGAGGTGGGATAGTACTATCCTATGGTCTTTGCAACTACACATCGTGGCATAGATGTATTGACAAGTGGAGTATCCCTAGAACGATACCATAACGCAAAGAAACACCAATTCTTCCATAAAAATACATAGGAAAAACGCCCGTGCGATGCCACGGGAAAAATCAATAGCATTCTCTGTTGTAGAAAACTCTCTGATGTATGAGTTTTGGCATTCAATTTGAATTAAGTCAATTTTATGCCTTTTAGACATTTTTGGACTTAATTGATGGTGAATCGATATTAATTTTGCAAGGAAATGAAGCTCAATTGCAAAATAATATTATTGTACAATTTGTATATGTTATAGGGATTGCAAAATGCAAACACATTGAACATATGATCATTTATAGACAATTAGGCACGATATGGTCTAAATCATTATGCATTATAATGGATTATTAGGTTATGTAATTATTCAGAAATACATGGGCTGAAACATGACAAGTACTTAATACACAGTACCAGTTGTTGGACCTGAATGCAAAAACTGAGTAATACGAGGACTGTACAGTATACTGTAATAAGCATGAGGGCTGAAAAGATAATTGTACATCCTTATCTGTAAGCAAGAGTAAGTAGAAGGACTAAGACGAAAAAGTCCAAATGGATAAGGTATGGCTCATCTCCTCCCGTGCGGTGATATTTCCAATCGGAAGTTGAAAATTTTCCCCAAAATCACCGTTCAGGAGAAGTCGCCCGGTGCTCGCACGATGCCGCCGTGAGGATGCAGTGGCAGAGCGCCGCTGCTGCTCCGCGTGGGGTTGTGCCCGGGGATGCCACTGAGGAGGCTCCGCATAGTCCGTCCCGAGGGCAAGGACCTCGCCGGGTCCGACGGCTGCCGCATCGGCAGCCATGTCTGGGCCGTGGTCCACGGCCGCGTATGGGCTGGGGCGTGGCCAAAGATGCCGCCATTCTGGAGGAGCCGCGTCGCGCGCCGCTGGTTGTGAAGGCCAAGTGCGTCGCCGCAGCGTGCTCCGCACTGGAAACCGCCTTCGGCGACCTCGTCGGGAGAAGCCGCGGATGCGGGGATCGACTCCAGGAGGGCCTGGTCGCAGGCGCAGCCGCGATGATGCAGGCCGAGGGCCGGCGCTGCCGCGGCGACCGCCTCCGCCTCTGGCCACATGTACAGATTATGGTGATATGTGTTGTGCAACAAGTAGGACATTCTTAGAATTCATGAGTTTGAGCTTTCCCTTTTTCTACAAAAAGGTAATATATATTCTATGTGCGATTTCTGTACTGTGTTGTGCATATAGTTAATTAAAAAATGTCTCTTATTTGCAGCGAATTCAAACGAAGTGATATCACACAAAACGAAATTTAACAGCGGAAGCCGAGCGGTGCCTCCACACCTCCACGGGTAGAAGACGTAAAGCAGGAAACCGCTTTGCAGCTGGAGTAGCGTGGGATGTGTTGGGCCTGCTTTCTGTGGAGTTCGACTCGCTCCGCAAGAAAGAAAAACAACACGTACTCCCTCAAAGAGGGCACACAGCAGCAGCCAGACCAGACCGAGACGAACCCAATCCCTCCGACGAGCGAAACCAAATCCCCTCGCCGGATCGATGGACGGATCCCACGCGAACGTGGCGGCGGTGGCGGCCGGAGGAAAAGAGGGGACGCAGAGGACCCTGTAAGCTTCTCCTATTCTCCGATCTGGTTCGTTTCTTTGTCGCGATGCGCCGCTGGGTAGAGAGGGGCAGCCGATCCGGCGGGTGGGCGATCTTGTCTAGGTAGTACGGCGGCGGCGATGACGGGTTCCGGTCTGCACTGAGAGCCCCTGGCCGGTAGGCTCCGGCACGGCCCCGGACCGATCCCAATCGGCTAGTTCGAAACCCTAAGGCGCCACAGTAGCGGTGGTCTTGGTCTTTGGCTGGGGGATTTAGTGACGTGGGGTTTGCCCTGGCAGACTTGCTCTTGCCTTCTCCATCCGCAGGCTTTGGCTCGCTACGCCATTAACTTGTTAGACTCTGTAGGAATTTAGCTCCAGTGACTTTATAAGTCGACGCTGCTACTTATACGATTATTTCTCTGTTTAATTTACTTGATGCATACATGTGCCAGTCCCAGTACCTCAAATTTGACAATCTGTCTGTGGCATTTACAAGCTTTTTGCCCATTATTTTGTCATCTTTGTGAACTTGACCAGATGTTTGAATTAGTATCAATAGTGTAACAGATTATTGAAGGCAGCTATTGCCTATTGATATGTGGGCATTGGTGCCTTTGGATCCAGTACTGAGATGAATATCAGTGTTTTCTCCTTATCAGTTATTGGTTACTAAGTTAGTCCCTCTTACAACCACTGGGCGTACCATTTACCATCTGGACTCATCAATGGACCTCTGTTTAGAGAGCTGCAAGAGCCTGCATATAATTTTATTACTAAGCAAAAGTCAGTTAAAAATACAATAGAATAGAATTTCAGATGGTGAGACAGTAAAAAAATATCAAAACTGTTCACGATGTGTATCCACTGTGTGCTGTTCTCAGATTTTATACTTACAACAGTTAGCTTGTATTGTCAGGATCCGAAAACTGGCTGCCTCTGCCACTCATTGTTAGTTTGGTGGCAATATTTAGGAGATGATGACGATCTTTTCGACATGGTTTTACTTGCGAAGTCATCCTTTTAAAACTAGGGTTTTTTCAGTTGGGACAAGGTCGCATGATAGGGTTCATGATTTAGAATGATGGTGTGTACGCCGCATTAACCACAGTTTTTTATCCATTGGCACTAAATACTGTAGTTTAGGAATGCTACAGTTGTGAAAGTGTTCTCTGTTTAGAAAAAAGTGGTCCTGACCTTTTTGTCAAATACTGTAACAAAACCACAGTTTTGAGGATACTAAGTTTTATGAAACTGTACTATTTTTTCATGCCAAAAACCCGAAGTATTTAAGACCGCGGTGTTTTTTGACACAATGGTATTTCCCAAATACTGTAAAAATAACTGAGCAGCCAAACACACCCTTATTTGTGAACTGTTGACAGAGCTTGTGAGAATTCTTTACTTTGATAGAATGGGTGAAGTTTTATAGCAATCTTGTGCATGTTATTATGTTTCTAAGACCAAGCTTTTTTAGAGAGCTGCAAGAGCCTTGCATATATTCTTATTTTTAAGCAAAAATAAGTTAAGTACAACAGAACCTACCTCTCAAACGGTGAGACAACATAAATGTCAAACTTTTCATGATATGTATCCGTTGCGTGCTGTTCTCAGATTTTGTACTTACAAGTCTTGTATTGTCAGGATCAGAAAATTGGCTACCTCTGCCACTCATTTGTTAGTTTGGTGGCCATATTTTGGTGATAATAATGATCTTTTTGACGTGATATTTCTCGTGCGAAGTCATCCTTCAAAACTAGGGTTTGTCAGTTGAGACTAGGTGAACTGTCGCGTGTTAGGGCTCATGATTTAGAATGGTGTGTACATGCGTATTTGTGAACTATTGATAGAGCTTGTTATGAGAATTCATTACTTTGGTAGAATGAGTAAATTTTTTGTGTTAATATAGAAGCCTCTAGTTTATCCAACTTATAATTAACCAGCACAACAGATATAATCCCTTCTGTAATTTTCCAAGATGGTCATAGCAATCTTGTGCATGTTATTATTTTTCCACGACCAAGCTTCTCCTTGGTGTGCAAGTGCGACTTCTTTATGGTGCTATTGGTTCTTTTAATAAAAAAATTACACATGTGGTTAACTCTTGATATTGTATTACGTCAACAGGAATCCGTATGTGACTGGTAACTCAGTGATTGCTATGAAATACAAGGATGGTGTGATCATGGCATGCGACACTGGAGGTTAGTTGTCACCGCTGCACATGTATATATAGTTGCAGCTATACGAAATTCATTTTCTAATTCCTGATGCAGCTTCCTATGGGTCGACTTTGCGGTACAAGAGCGTGGAGCGCATTAAGGCTGTTGGTAAGCATAGCCTTCTTGGAGGCAGTGGAGAGTTCAGTGACTTCCAGGAGATATTGCGCTATTTGGACGAGTTAACGTAAGTTATCTTGAATGGTTACCTCATGTTTTCTTTTGCTTTGCTATGGAAAATCCATGTGACATCTTCACCCCCTTCTTTTTCAGTTTGTCTGATCATATGTGGGATGACGGAAACTCACTGGGCCCCAAGGAAATCCATGCCTACCTGACAAGAGTAATGTACAACAGGCGCAATAAGTTCGACCCTCTGTGGAACTCCCTGGTGCTAGGTGGAGTGAAAAAGGGCCCAAAGGGTGATGAGAAGTATCTTGGCATGGTATATAATCCACTCAAAGAATAGTACTGTTTCTTGGTGCTGCTTGTTTGTCAGCATCTTATCTTATCCCTAACATTTGGTGTTCAGGTTAACATGATTGGTACACACTTTGAGGAGAACCACATTGCCACTGGATTTGGGAACCATATGGCAGTCCCAATACTTCGTGGTGAATGGCGTGAGGACCTGACTTTTGAAGAAGCTGTTAAGCTGATTGAGAAGTGCTTGCTGGTTCTGCTGTACCGTGACCGGTCATCTATCAACAAATTCCAGGTGCGAACTCGTTCTTAGTGAACTCGCTTAGCCACTAACCCTTAGAAAGAAATTAGACAGGTTTCATTCAACAGCTGCTGAATTGTTCTTGAATGACAGATTGCCAAGATCACGACCGAGGGATCAACCATCTACCCGCCGTACGCCCTGAAGACCAACTGGGGCTTTGCTGCCTTCGAGAACCCGTCCAAGGGCGCTGTAGGGACATGGTAGATTATGCATCCCGCGGCCATGAGCTAGGAAACTGTCTCAGCTCCGTGAGCTTTTGATCCGAACATGACTGGAACACCATATTTGCTGTATGCCATGATATGCTTTAATTTCAAGTCTTGTGAACGTTAAGCCTGGATCTCGTAAGATAATTGGTCTTTATTGCTTTTGTGTCGATCTGGAGCTCTGGCCAAGAGTGTCTATTCCCAAACTTGTGCTCCATTCCACATGTCATTGCTGGCCGCTTTGTAGTCGAATTAACCTGTTTTTTTCTCTCTTCACGAAAACCGTTCAGTTATATTGTTATAATCAGCACTCTTCTGTGCATGGGTTCTGCATCGTTCTCCTCATGTTAGTACGTCACCATGCAAGCGCCGCAAAATTTCACGGGATGCGTCGGCAGCCCTCAAAATCAAACAAAATCTCGCCCTAGCTCTCGTTTGTCCGCTTGGATGGCTACAGCTTCTGCTACTGTCCGCGGCAGCTAGCATGACAGAACGGAAAAGCATCTCCACATTGACCCCAAAAGACCCAATGGGGGTACAGTTAGCATCTCCACAATGACCCCAAGAGACCCAATGGGAGTACGGACCCAAAAAAAGGTAACAGCGGCAACCACCAAATTGTATCTGGCCCCTGAAAGGGCCTCAAGTTTGGAGTCCCTCACGGGGACACTGTCCGGACATGTCTGCCGACAGGTGCGGTCCACCCGTCATAGACATTGGGCACGAACAGGTGGTTTATGGCATCGTGTAGGAGGCCGTTCCACCCACGTTAATGGAGATGCTTGCCCGCAGGCAGGGACGGGACGGTGATGCGTCTGCCGCACGCGTCACATTTACGACGGCGCGTGCTGAGCATCCAGCCTTTACCGGCTTCCAAGCGCCACCGAGGCGGAGATGTGTCGCAGCCTTTAACTCCGACGCGACGCGTGCTCACCCACTTGCGCTTCCCGCCCAGCGTCACCGCTTCTCGCCTTTGTTTCCCGCCTCGACCCCAGACAGCTATAAAGAGGCCCCCGCCGTGCAGCCATTTCACCACACCACCACCGACGCTCGCCGTAGCCCACAACAACACCGAAGCTCACCGTAGCCCACAACAACACCATGCCTCACCGCCGCCGCTGTGGCTAGACCAGGTGGTTGCCGCCAACTTGTTCGCAAGCTGGCGCAACGAGTAGGCATACCGCCAGGTCAGGCTCGGCTTCGAGTCGGCTGGCGACGCCGTGGAGGCAGCCATCATCCAGGCCTCCATCGAGAGCGCAGAGCGGGATGAGCGTTGCGGCGTCTTCATGGCCGCCGAGCGTGCGGCGTACCAGCAGCTCAACGCCCACGCGGCCACGGCCAAGCAACAGCAGTTCGTCGGCCATGCGGAGGAGCTCGAGCATGCGGCCTCCCAGATGCTCACCGAGCGTGCGGCCCACGAGGAGCTGAACCAGGCGAGGCTTGCCAGGGAGGTGACGCAGCGGGATGAGATGTGTCGGGAGGTGGAGCATCGAGATGCGATGCGCCGGGCGGCGAGCACGCTCCGACAAGAGAGGCGTGTGCGCTCGCTTAGCCCAGAAGGCGCACAACGACGAGGCTGGCTCGAGCGGCGGTGTTTAGATTAGGTTTAGTTATAATTGTTGTTTAAATTTCGTAATTTTGTATCGTTGTAGTTTAAGTTTGAATCAAGAAAATGTCGTCGCATTTACACCGGCGCCTGCCCAGAGTGCAGCGTTCCATCGTAGCGGCCAGCTTTAAACGACGCCGCCGTTCGACGCGCCCAGCGATGCAGTGATCCCGGCTTCCCAAGCGCCGCCTCTAGCTAGCTTTATACGTCGCTGCTGCCAGCACCTGCGCATATAAATGTGACCGCCTTGCTGCTAGCCTTCATCCTCCTCGCCCTTCGTCCCCATTCTCTCCCCCTAGCGCGCCCCGCCACCATGGACGTGAACAGGAGGTGGCTGAACGGGCATGAGGCCAAAGTGTTCGCCGAGCACGACATCCTGTGCCCGCCCAAGCCGAAGTTTCCTAACGGCTTGGGGTGCCGGTGGCGCCTGTCCCCAAGGCCATCGACACGGCGTTCTCCAACAGCCCCTACTGGATCACTTACTCCCGCGAGGAGCGGCAGAAGGCGCTCAACCGTTTCAACGGTGAGCAACCACCACCAAACGAGAATGTTGAGGAGCGGATGAGGTTCTGGTCGGAGCCTGGCCACAACATCAAGGGCGTGTATGAGGCCGGCACCGCCGTGTAGCCGCCGTAGGATTTATGCGCGAGAATTTGTAATTTTAGCTTTCAATTTAAACCAAACTTCGATTTCCATTTTATGTCCACGAAGTATTTGATCATTTGCTCAAAATTTAGATCCATTATGTCGGACATGTGTCAAACACACCCAATTGATGCCAATCGGAGGTGCCGGACACAAATTTGGGGAGTACCACTGGAGATGCTCTTAGGTACGCTAGTCTGGACATGGTTTATTGCCCAATACTACAGAGTGGAGTCCAGGCTTGGTTCACAATTTCCGTCGAATTGAACTTCTCAATTGTATCTGCCTGACTGCCTGTCCAGTTCTAATCGTCGTAAATACCTACTGAGCGAAAGTGAGCTAAGCCAGGTAGCGAGCTTGGTGTCAAACCACGATGATCGGTTCTCGCTGGCAATGCGGCTGCCCGTTAATATGGTTGGATATTAAGAAACAATCCTAATCATCATAGAGCTCTGACGCGTCTATCAAATGCAAATATTGGAACCTATAGCAGGATTGATGGACGGTGGCGACAAGCCTGTCCGTTTGCTGAAACTTCTTTGTTCAGATATTATTATATATATTTTTAAATGTTACCAAGAGAGCTGCTAAAGAAGGATGAATCAGTTTAGAGAGAAACCGGACTAAAAAACTGTACATGACTCGGTTAATTAAAGGGAAACCGAGCAAATACCACTCACTAACAATGACATCACACGACTCATGCTTCGAGCCTCCGAAGAGCGACCACAACTCCAAGTGCTCGGAGCAACATACCGACAAGTCGACCACATATGCGTCTAGAAGGAGTCGGCTAGTGGACGGCAGAATCCGACCGGACCTGATGAGGATATCGCCAAGGAGGTTTTGCCCCTTCAAGGTCCTACGCATGCGGGGCACAATGTACATAATTAGATTGTTGACGACAAATGCCATGTCATTTTCCCAACATTTTTTCTTTTCCTGATAAATAGACAATATTAGAATAGAACATGTTTTCCTGATAAAACATTATTTGCTAAGAATTAGCTAAATCTCTATCACCTTATCTGTCATTCAATTTTTTGCGCAAAGATTTGTGCAACCCATTAGTCCGTTTCTTTTGTATCGTGTGCCGCACAAGCATCGTGACTTCCATTTTATCCTAGGCGTGCCCATGGGTTGCTAGCGGTGTTTAGATGGGCTTTCAGGTATGCAGTTTTTTATATATTATTCGTTTTTTCTGGCCTTTTAAACAATCACCGAGTAGGGAGAAGGTTCCCACCCAAATTCGTTACTTCAAGAAATGGATGGGTGGCTGCGCTCCACCCCATTCGTAGAGCTATGTCTATGCCAAGGGGGGCCACTGCCCCCCCCCCCCCCCCCCACCACCACCACCACTAACTGGTTTTCCCAATCTGGTAAATCAACCCTGCCGCACCGTCTCCCCCCGTTCAGTCAAATTTGAATATGAAAAGTTTGATAAGTTGGTTTCAAAAAGTTCTGGAAATGTATTCGTCCCGAAACTAAAAGTTTGAAACATTTTGTTTTCAAACTTTTAATTGCTTTCAGAGACTCTATTGTTTTCAGAATTCACTATAAAAGGAAGCAGAGATAGGCCTAGGCAACCAGGGGCGTAGAAACTTTTTTAGTTGGTAATTTTGCTTATTGGAAAGATT
Organism: Poa pratensis; assembly: GCA_947311845.1. Classification (NCBI taxonomy): domain Eukaryota; kingdom Viridiplantae; phylum Streptophyta; class Magnoliopsida; order Poales; family Poaceae; genus Poa; species Poa pratensis. The sequence continues at coordinate 49,298,840 of CAMZMU010000046.1, forward strand.
TGATCCAAGTTTTGCTTGGTATCTTTGTGATTTGAAGCAATGTCGTGGGCTTAACGGAATCCAAGCTCTGCTCCCTGACCATAAACAAATTTTAGGCCTTCTTTGGATTGTAGGATTTTCATAGGAATTCTGGAGGGTTTGAAATCTATGGATTTTTTCTATGGAAGCCCTTTGGATCAAAGGATCGGGGCCATCAAGTTCCTATGGAATCCATTCCTATGGCCACAATTCCATAGGATTCTCAACATGAGCTCAAACCTCATTTTAATTTTCCTACGCGAAGTCCAATGCAGTTTCACTCTATCTCTCTCTATTCTCTCTCATCAATAGTTCAAAATTCCTGTGTTCAATTCCTGTGCACTATCCAAAGGCACCTGCTGCAAAATTACTGCATTTTAGAATTCTGTGGGAATCCACTTCACATGACAGCTCAATTCTGCGTTTTTCCTATTTGTACATTTTGAAAATCCTGCAATTCAAAGAAGCCCTTAGTCTAAGAATTTAGAGTCCTATAAGGTTGCATCTATTTTGGATAGTGTCCACTCCAGACATAACTTGTATATGTGATTGTTTTGAGTGAATAAAGTCCGTCGTGTTGCTTAGGGGAAGGGTTATTAAATAATTTTCTCGTGATTATAAAGTAAGATCTCAGAAATACGTACCTTGCGGGGAAATCATCTCATAACTTGAAATGTTTTGTCATACGAAATGTACCACATATATATATTGTCAACGGAACCACCTGACTTGAGAATTGTATTCACCTGTCTGTCATGCATGCTCCATCTGATCTCATATGATTTTGCGCTGACAGTTTGGTATGAAGGAATATTCAATCTGTGATCTGCGGGACAGCCAGCCAGCCAGTCACCCGCAGTTTGGTAGAGAGCCGGGGGCCGACAAGATCTCTCGTCAGACGATCATCGTTGGGATACTGCGCCGATACTATGTCGAGATGTAGCTCGCGATCGAGATATACGTGTACGATATTCCGGACTCGCTCGCTAGCTTATATGGGATGGAGTACCAGCTGTGGTACTCTCTTCTCGGCCACCGCCTTGCTTAAACGAGACGAACGTGCATGAGTCCGGCTCGGCTTCAGAATTGCTTTGAGCAGAGGAGAATGATGCTGGCAGTCTGTCCGCGAACGAGCGTCTGAGAGAATTTCCACATGCGCTTTTCTTTGAGACCGGGACATGTTAGCGACACGCCGTCCGGCGACGCACGCTAACAGCGCAATGTAGTGCAAGAGCAACCGCACGACACTGTCAGGCTCCTAAAGATGATGCCGACGGCGGCGGTTGGCGTCGACGCCTGTCGTGCTCGACGGCCGGCAGCGGTGGGGCGCTCGATTCATTCTTATCCACTGTAGCACCCGGCCGGTGACACCAGGTCGCTCGCCCTGCGCGCATTGCTTTGGCTTGTTGGAGAAGAAGAGGAGAGGTACGTCGTACGTCGTCGGGTGGTGGTGGAGGCCGAAAACGATAGATCGCGCTTGGGATCGATGGGAGGCTCAAGTAGAGCAGTGCATGGGCCTGCGGCTGGCCCAGCATGATTGCTTTCAGGAATTTGATCCTCTCGTGTCCCGAGTCTAGCTAGTATCCTTGGAGGAATAACATGGGGTCCTTCTCACACTGCTGCTCCTAAAGATGATGCCCTCGGCTGCGAACAAAATCGTACGGTACCGGTTGGTTGCGTTTAATTTCTGTAGATTTTTGTTTGACCTAATTTAATTTCTGTAGATAGACGCAGGACAACACCATGACCTCCTAATTTAATTTCTGTAGATAGGCACGTCGAAAGCAGCGGGTTGGCCCAACACCATGTACGTAGTACGAACGAACGATGATGGGCCGGTGGACCCAGATTGTTTATTAGTCCCGGGAAATCAGGGATTAAGACACGCTCCATTTGTTCCATCTGCACGGCTCATTTCTGTAGTTGCCAATCCAAGCCGTTTCCTTTCGGTGCGCGTATCATCGATCGCCCGGCCGTGCGTGCGTTCCAGGTAGAGTCTATCCGCACTACACCTGTCCAAAGCTCTTCTTGCCTTTTGAGTCTAATTTTTCTACTCGACTTTTTCTGCAGATTGCGTACGTTACGCATAGGCTAGTAGTAGAAGGTGCGCTTTACCTGGACATCTGGTCGTTATAGGCAGGCTGCTTTGCTTTGGTTGCTTCTACGTCTGAAACTTTTCCCCTAATCGTAGACCTGGAGATCTCATCGCTTGTCAAGATGGCGTGCGTCAGGGAGAATGAGCTCTCTCTTTCTACCTATCTTCCTCGTCAATTCCCCTTCCTGTCCAACTGTGAGGAGGACTAGTCATCCATCCTGCTGTGATGACGGATGGCCCTACACGTGAGTGGTATGAAACATTCTTAACTGCCCAAATTGCATGGGTTTCAGTGTAAGCAGCCCCCTGTAGAGTAGAGTAGATCGGATCCAATGGAAGGCTGCGGTGTATTTTTGATTTCCTGCCACTTGCCAAAATTGATCTGGTTTTCAAGAATTGCGACGAGATCTTTTCCTCCACTCGGAACTGGCTTCAAGCTAGGAGGGAAAGTGCCTGGCCCGTGTGCTCTGGGTGTGACCTCCTCAATTATGCAACAACAAAGAACAAACACACGGGGGGGGAGAGAAGACAGGGGCCCAAATTGGATTGCACGGATCTTGTTCGCACGCACCCGGAAGAGTTTCCTAGCTCAACAAATTAAATTCGCTCATTGGAAAGAAAGATTCACAGCTCCGCCCAAACTTGGAAGATGGAATCTAGCTATACATAGTACCAAGAATCTAGTCTCCTAGCCTTTTTCTGGGGCGGTTACTTTACTCCTGCCTATGTTCACAGTTGGAGCAGGCGACTCCTATTCTTTCTTCGGCGGCCGGCCTCCGACGCGGCGACCAATTCAGTCAGCCAAATGTGAAATTCCGCATTCTGGGCCGTCGCCGGTGATGGTCATCTGTTTGTTGGTCGACAAGAGAGAGGGCTGGCTGCTGGTTCACTGGTACCCGCCGAGTCCGCTGATGAGCAGCTCGTGCGGCCTTAGCAGCGTCGGGGACGGCATCGACGCCGCGTGCGTCCCACCGCCGAAGTAGAAGAAGTCGAAGTCGGATGCGTCGGGCAGGCCGGCGGCGGCGGCCCAGAGCGCGCCGGCGCCGGCCACGTCGTCGGGGATGAGCGGCGCGCGGCAGAGCGGGCAGGTGCGCTGGTCGTGGTCCATCCAGCGGTCCAGGCAGCCGCGGTGGAAGACGTGGCGGCAGTTGCTGAGCCTGCGCACCTCGTCGCGGCCGCCGATGCCGCTGAGGCACACGGCGCAGTCGACGGCGCACGAGGAGGAGGGGTCCAGCTCGGAGAAGCGCACCACGGGGAGCGCCTCGTCGATGAGCATCGCGGGGACGGAACGGAACTCGGGCCGCCAGTGCTGCGGCGGTGGCGTGGGGATGTGGTGGTGGTGTGCGTGGTCTTGGTGGAGGGAGAGGTGGTCGTCGGTGAGATCTAGGAGGTCGCCGAGGCCGACGGCGTCGAAGGCCCAGAGGAGGCAGCGGCGGAGGTGGCCGAGCAGGAGGAGGAGGTGGAGGAGCTGCTTGGGGAGCAGCAGCTCGGAGTAGCCGACCGGGAAGCCCATGGCTGCGTGCCGCGGGGAAGGTGTGAGAGGCAGTGAGGATGATGATGTGGTGGTGGTGCGCGGAATGGGAGCCGAGGCCAGACATGGCTGGCTTATATAAAGCGAGTCGGGAGGGGGTGACGCGGAAAGATCCTACCTACGGGTCTGTCTGGGCAGCGCTCGATCCGGTTGGGTGGCTCGGCGCGGACCGTGCCGTCTGGTGCGTCGTGGGCGCGACCCTGACCCGGCGACTGACCCCGCCCGGCGTGGGGGCGTGACTGGGGCTGCAGGAATTTCGTGTGACGACGGACTGGCCCCGGCGGCGCCGGGCGCCGTGTGTCACTCACTCGCTGGCCCGCCGGTGGTGGTCCGGCCGCCTCCTGATCTCCAAACTGGTGTCGCCTCCACGGTCGGTGCGTTGCACCTTGGCTAAGCGGCAAGGCCGCGCGTACGGGTGCGTGCACCTCTCGCTTCGTTTCACCCCGGTACATGTACCTGCGGCAGTGCACACGTTCATCGCACCGACTCAAGTTACATACTGTGCTACTACGTCCGCAGCGAATGTGACAATACGCCTTAATCATCATCGCTGCAAAATGGTACTAGTACGGTAATTACGCCATGCGTGGAGGTGGAGCTGTGTTTAGCAAAACCTATGGCCAAAAATTTACAGCAGTACTAAAATTATGGTAGTACATTAATTACGCCATGCTGACAGTAAGAATACTACCTCCGTTACGGCATAAAATTATGGGAGTATAAGAAGTTTTACTTTTTTTCTGATTCGGATTCAGATGTATCTAGACACTGTTTCTATGCAAATCCACCCATTTAAACATGTATGTAGTCTATAATGAAATATCTTTCAACTAGAGCAAGACGACGAGGGGACAATTGTGGGTGAAGCCAATCTTAAAGTTTTATACTGTATCATAATTCTATAAAAAACTATTTGGAGCGCCGGATCCAAATTATGTTTTTATGAATGAGGAGGTCACGGCCAGAGGAGAATTGCATTCTAACATCGGAATTCTCTGAGAAAGAGGTGCATAAGGCTATCTCTCAAATGGAACACAATAAGTTTTCTGGACCAGACAGGTTTCCAGCGAAGTTTTATCAAAAAAAATGGCCCATCCTAAAGTATGATCTAATGGCTTTGTTTGCCGAGCTACGGACGGGAGACTTGCATGTGAGTTGCAACTGAGATTTTATAGTTGCATATGAGTTGCAACTGGGACAAAATTATCTAAACCGTTGAAATTAAATCGTAATTCATGCTAGCCTAAAAATTGTACATGAGTCGCACGTGAGATGCAACTGGTCCGTTGAGTGACGTCACGCGACTGAGATTAGTCATGTCCTTCTTTCAAACCGAGGACGAGTGCATTGCAACTTACGGGCTGCTAGTCGTGTTTCAGAAAGAAAAGAAAAAGGTTGCGAGTCGTGTTGGCTTATCGTGGTAAAAGAGAAATGGATGGTTGCACGAAGGTTCTTGGATCCTTTTGCTTTCCTAGCAGGAAAGTGATGGCCAACTCAGGTTGTTGGGTCGAGACGTCAAGTGCTTTGTCCTCTCGCGCGCAAGTCACGAGCGCTGCCTCTACCTCCCAACCCAATCGTGCCTCGTGCGTACCGTTTGCTTTAGTAGGGTAGGATAGTTTCGCTTGATATTTTCTCGCACGCTCGGCCATTTGCCAAGGTGAAAGCCTAGGCATACACTATTTCCTAAAAATGTTAACCACTCTACACTTTTTTCGAAATAATCCTTTGAGTTTCTTGTGGCGCAATCAAACAAACCGCAAACTCTATAGGATTCAAATGTGGATGATCTTACAATTATGTGTTTTCCCTATTCAAGGATTTTTAGAACCCTGTGAACCAAGAGGCTCTTAAGGTATAGTTTGCTACGGTGTATATTATGTCACTTCTTGTATACCAGTTTTAAGTTATAATAATCACACATTTTAATAAATTTAATTTTTGCAATATGTGCTTATTGTAACTATAATATTGTCACAAAAAACCATTCTCCCGTCTGAGCGGGTGTCAAAATCAACTACGTTAGTTTTGGATTTCATGCTCCTTCTCCTGATATGCTTAAACTGAGTAAATTCTCATAAGACAAAGATGATAGAAGGGATAATAACAAATTTGAATGCATGCACCTCAAGGCAATTATGTCAATGTTGTCTATAACAAAAAAATCGGTTAATTGTGGAAGATAATCGTATCAACGACGAAACTCATTCAAGAACAAGATTATATATGCTACACGACATGTATTGAATTGATTTTGCTCAATCAAAGTGGTCTGGTATTTTTATGTCTAAGTCGGTGTTATGTCCTGCATGGAATTTTGTGATTGGCTGAAGAAAAGAATCAAGAGCAGATCAAACGAATAGCACTACAACTTCCACCTAAAACAAAAAAATACAAGCCTACTTATGGAGTTGTCTTGTTAGGTTTACTTCTTGACTTTTTAACTTTCCCTATAAGCCTGAAAATCCCCTAAATAGGTGCTCCCTAAGTGTGAATAGACTCTTCAAATGAAGAAAAAACCACTCATATTTTAGAGCACCAGAATGGGAAAATTACGTGAAACTGGTTTCTTTAGTCCCTCCATGCCAGCGGAAATGTGGAGTTGGGCTTTTGATATCGAGCTTGATTTTCCTAGTATGTGTGTTTTGTTGGGTCACGCGGCATGCTACGTTAGTGCAAAAAAAAAGGCGCATAACACTAGGTACAATGCTCAAGGTTTAGTTGATCAGTTTACCCCTAGACGCTTAGGTGTGGAATCCGGTCAAGCTTGTTGGGCAGTCCAATCCTTCCACGTCTGATCCATGAACAACCCCACCCGGGGCGGATTGAGCGTCGCAAATGCAATGACTTCTATGGAATCCATACATTTGGATTGGGGGGGGGGGGGGGGGGGGGGGGGGGAGGCAGTGGATTAGCACATCCAATCCATGACTTACGATATGTGTCTAGGGTTTTCAAAACCTTAAAACAAAGTGGTGTCGCCTCCACCTTATGTACACATTTCCTCAGGCCCCAACAATTCCGAGTATGACTATTTTCCCAATGTGACTTGGGTCCAACACGAGTAAGCTTGATTCACTTGGATCATATATAAGAGAGTTATGTTCCCCAAGTGTGTGACTTTGTGTGTTCACGGTCACTTGGACACGGCTTACTTTCCAAGTATGGTACTCCCTTAAGTCGATAGTCGGCAGCAGATCCTAGCAGAACATGCTAACTCTCGATTGATGTAAACAATCTGACGAAACTACAGAATGTGTCATATGCAACATTCCTTATGCCTCACGATTTACACTGGCAAGGTCAAGCCGAGTGCTTTTCATCCTTGTTGCTCTACATTCACGTAAAACAAATTCTTAAAAACGAGTTAACTCTTATTCGATTCGCGTCACCATACTTTCAAAATATAATCACTTGAGAGGACGTCTCTCCAAGTCGTAGGGCCAAGTAACATCTTGGTCGACCATGCTCATAGTTGGCTTCCCGACTGATGTGAAACATACCTTTGTAACTAACTAGTTACAGAGTAGTACTGTTTATATACCCTAAGTAAGTCGGTTGGCAACTCGAGAACATGCGAAGACCTCAGTTCTAGAACATGACATCTCAAAGTGGTATGTCTGACTAGGTGATCTACATCACCAAGTCAATACTATAAGTCGACATCATCATGCCCATGAGTTGTGAAACATAGGTATCAGTCGAATTGTAGAATAGTCGAAGGGTATATGCCCCATAATCTTGTCATTATATTAGGGACCATTAGAAAACCATCATCGAATATGTAGTTCCACAACCAGGTCGATACATATCAATGATAATGTTCAAGAAAAATATTAGCTACACACGAATAGATATTGAAAAGTCATGTGTCGGTGTAACTCCATGCGCGCAAGTGTAATAGTGCCAATGTAATAGTGCGCAATGATAATTTGATTGTCTCTAATTATATTTCCAACATGTGTCGGTGTAACTCCATGCGTGCAAGTGTAAAGTGCCAATGTATAAAACACAAGAGAATCTATGATTGGACATGCTTTTGAGGGACCCATCATAAAAATCAAATGGGTTTTATTTCAGTACACTCCCCTGCTAAAGAACTAAAAAAAAGTACTTTCATCTTTGGTGCTATAATCTAGTTGGATTTCTACAATATATCAAGTCCAAGTCCATAAAGAACCCTTAATTGTTCCTTGGAGTAACAAAAACTCTATTACATCATGGATATTCAAATAGGCTCCGAAAAGCATATGCTACCGGTTGAAAATAAATGTGTTCGACATGTAAAAAAAGCTAAAAATTGACATGTAAATATTTTTTCTGTTTCCATAGTTAGAATTTTATGAACGCATGATAAATTTTGTGGCCTATGTGAAAATAATGATTTATGTTTTAAAAAATTCTTTTAAAATACCAATTATATTGTTCATTCCTAGGACTAGACATTCACCTTTTATTGCTATATAGGAGCATGCAATTTTTTAACTTTTGTACTTGGTATTGAAATATTATCGTCGCACTAATAAACATATAGTCTACTTTACATATAATTTCAGTATCGAATATGCTCTTCTGTAATGTGTATTTAGTTCTCAAATAAAAGGTCTTGCACAAAATGAAATATGGAAATCTCGTTAACTTATATTTGAGTTTAGAACATCCACATGAGAGAGATTGACATCCTAACTAAAACTTGTCAGCGCTGATCAGATTGGTTTATACCTGCGTGTTACACGACATTAGACCATTGTGTTTACCTTTTCCTGCAAATTGATATTTTTTCAGATATTCAATATTGGTTGGAAGCAAGGGAAACTAGTACAATGGTCACCAATATTCTTCAATATCAGGTGCCCTTTTACTTTATGGCGGGGCGGTTGCCCTATTTGCCCGACCTATGGACCGTATGTATACGCGTTTATAGGGGAGTGTACCTGAGTTTTTCATGTTTGTAAGTACTATGCTTCTAAAAAAAGTTAGCTCTAACATAGATTGTCGATGGGACCAGCAGAAAGTGTGAGTGTAGTCCAACTTCCATGAAGACGCGTCAATCCCCTTTTCTAAGCTCGACTAAACCCCTCCGGTCAAGTGATGCTCGTTTATTGTTTCTTTAACCACCGTGTGCGGAATTCCTTTCACATCTTTCAGAAAGACGTTCGTCGGTTCAAGAAAGCTGTTGATCGCTTCCTCTCTCTAGTCAATCGCTTGCACACGGCCGGTCTAATCCAAAGCACATTCCGTTATACTGTATTTCTAAAAGGCCGGAATGATCGAGTTGAATAATACTTAGATTAATAGGTATCCTTTCCAGAGCTAAACAATGGCGATCCAGTGAGCGGGCCGGCTATCTGTATCGGCATCTAAACTAGGGTACTAGAGTACTATGCACCCAAAGCTGAATCATGAAACAGAACAGTTCCGCACAAAATTTGTTATATTAAGTACGTTTTGCATCGGCCATGTAACTGAATTATGTATGCCAAACATCGCACTCCAGCGGTGCATTTTAAAGAGGAAAACAATGTTTGGCACGAAAAGTAGATAAAAGTATGGAGGTGACATTTTTTATGGTTCCATTGCACGAGCAGAAAGGGACGTTCGTCGACCAGTCACCCTAGTCAAACAGTCCAGTGTGTTGACTTTCAAAGTTTGCCACAGGAGCGTTGAACAAGTCTAGGTCAGTTGGCTACAAAAGAGTATTCCTTTGGAAACTTATATCTGGCAAAGAAAATATTTATGCTGAGTATAGTGCATGTCAGGCAGCCGTTGAAATCAGCAAATAATAATCCTGCGGGAAGACGACAAAACAACTGATCTGCCGTTTACGGAGTATAATTCAGATCTCCTCAGTCTCTCTACTTAATTAGGTGAAGTATATTGGCATTCTTGACGCGGGTTAATTGAGTGTGATAGCCAACCATGCCCATGCCGTGGTGTTTGGTCTAACCAACGAGATAACCCGACATTAGAGGTCACCAAGTCTTGTCGATTAAGATCATGTTCCCGTGTTCAAAATTTACTTCGAAAATGACATTGAGAGAGCAGCAGGGTCTCTGATTAGAAACGAGTCTTGTTTGTCTTAAGGTTATGTGTATTTGGTTTGAATTCTACTTGAATACAAATGTCATTTCTCGGAGAAAAAAAAACGATTCAATTACAAGGTGGTTTCCAATGTTCAAGCAACCAAAGATCCAATAGGCTAGTTCAGCCCAGCCCCTCCCTTATCCCCTCCCCTCTACAGTGCTTCGAGGCGGATAAGGAGGCGACTGCGTGGCCGCGGTTTCGCCGGCGGAGCTGCTGCTCCCCTCCGCCTCCGGCCGCCGCTCCGGCGCCGCGAGGTGGGGGGGAGCCTCGGCTCCGTCCGTGCGAGTAGTTTAGGTCTTAGTTCTGTAGGTGTGCGTGCCCAGCGGGCGTCTCCGAAGGCGGTGGCGGTGGCGCCTGGTTTTAGGGCGGTGTCCTCTCCCTTCCTCCTCCGTTCCGGCCTTGCCGGGGAAGGTGTGGAGGTGCTTCGTCAGGCGTCGATCTCGATCTGTGCTGCGCCGGCCGGCCGTGGTGGCGAGGGGCGTTGCGGGTGGAGGTCGTCGTTCTGTTTTTGGTGCAGGTGCTGCTGGAGGTCTTCTTCTCCGATGTCTCTGCTTCGGCCGACCGTGGTGGTGAGGGAAGCAGCGTCGGGGGGTGGTGCGGGGTTTGCGGTGGTGGCCCTAGGCGGCGTGGTGCCGGCTGGATGGTGGGCGGAGGTGGGGAGGTGCTGTTGTGGCCGGATGCGTTCAGTGTGCTTCGGTTCCGTTGCTCGGCGGCGGACGGCTCCTGCGGCCAACTACAAGCTGTGGCGGCGGCTTCTTCCCGGCGGCATGAGGTACGGCGGCGCCGCCGTCGTCTAGGGTTCTTGGGGAAAGTTGGATCCGGTTGTAATCTTCTTCGGTGGCTCGGGTGCTCTGTGCACTTTTATGGGTCCATCTGTAATTTCTGGGTTTCTTTTGGACTTTTGTAAAAGTGTGTTGGGCTACCTGAATATATGCGTCGGATCCCCTCAAAAAAAAAAAAAAAAGATCCAATAGGCTACACATCCAAACTGTTAGTGGGTGTTGCACGATAAGTGAAGGAGTGTAGTTCTGACTAACTGTTGTTCAGAAAGTGGCAGAATGGCCCACACATGTGTAAGCAACATCTTAAACGATTATTATGATTTAACCATACTAGATAGTAACACACTGAAAGGACATTTTGTGATCTCTTAGTTTTGTGTGTTAGTTAACAACACTTTGGATGTTTTAATCTGGTGCTAAGTGATGCAGGTTTTATTGTATACAACATATGCACCAACACCAAAAAGAGAAAAGAGTTTCTGGAGCATTTCAGGCCGGAGTTTCCGGCCTCCAAGGCCGGAGTTTCCGGTCCTTGGTCTTGTCCTCGAAGAAACAGCAAGCTGCTGATTTGCTGCTCAGCCCCTGGTGTGGGGCGGAGTTTCCGGCCCTCAGGACCGGAGTTTCCGCCCCTGGCCGAACATTCCGGCCCCAGGGCACCGGAGTCTTTGCCCAAGCCTCTGCTGCGAAGTTGCTGCTCAGCCCCTGGTGTGGGGCGGAGTTTCCGGCCCCCTAGGCCGGAGTTTCCGCCCCTGGCCAAACTTTCCGGCCCCAGTGCACCGGAGTTTTGGCCCGAGTCTCTGTGAAGAAGTTGCTCAGCTCCTGGTGTGGGGCGGAGTTTCCGGCCCTGTAGGCCGGAGTTTCCGCCCCAGGCCGGAGTTTCCGGTCACTAGGACCGGAGTCTCCGGTGTGATTCTTCTCTGCAACGGCTACTTTTCTGGGAGGGGTATATATACCCCTCCATCTACCTCCAGCCAGTTAGCTCGCCCAGAATACAAGATCCCCATTGTTGCAAGCTCAAGAATCACTAGATCTCCCAATCCCTCCACCCAAACTTGTTGATCTTTGGAGGATTGAAGGAGAAGGCCCCGATCTACATCTTCACCGAGCCGTTTGTCATTTCCCCCTCATTCACTTGAGGGACCATTTGCTAGGGTTTCCACTAGGAAAACCTAGCCCCCATTGTACTCACTTGATTGTCTTTGTGACAGATTGTAGCTGTTTGGGAGCCCCCAATCCTTTGTGGGTTGTGCCCCAAATCGTTGTTGTAAAGGCTCCGGACTCCGCCTCGAAGGTTTCCGATAGTTGAAGTGAACCAAACCTTTGTGGTGCGGTTCACCGGAGAAGAGGGTGAGGCCTTTGTGGCCGTTGAACCATTGTGTTGGTTCACACCTCTCCAACGAGACGTACTCCCCTAAAAAGGAGGAACTCGGGATTACATCCGTGTCTCCGCGTGCTTTGACTTCGGTTACCTCTATCCTTGTTTACCGCCTTATTATATCGTGCTTAGTTGCTAGCTTGTCATATAGGTAAATTCACCGTAGTTGCATATCTAGAGAATTTACCTTTTGTGTCAAGCCTAAATTGAAAAAGACTAAAATTGGAGTAGCACCTATTCACCCCCCCCCCTCTAGGTGTCATACCGATCCTTTCAATTGGTATCAGAGCTAAGGCTCTCTTGTTTTGGGTTTAACCGCCTAAGAGAAGTATGACACAAAGTGAGGATGAGGCCGATCTTGCCAAGGCCAAGGAGACCATGGCATCCATGGCCGATATCAAATCGTTGGAAACAACATTGACATCGTCCATGAATGACATGAATGTCAAATTTGATGAGTTGCGTGACATGCTCATGAAACTCACAAATGCCAAGGTTTCGGAAACCATCCCACTAGAGGGTATCTCTAACTCCGATGAAGGTGATTCCGAGGAGGGTAAAAAGAAAAATGAGAAGGGGTTGGAAACCATCTCCGGATCTAAACCATCTCCTCCTCCTCCTACCAAGCATGAAGATGGGAAGGAAGAGTACCATAACGTTCCGGGATGGTACCCTATCGACCCACCTATCACCACCCGCATAAACCCCATTGGTCCTCCACCTAAGCTTAATGCATTAGCCTTTGCTAGTTGGCAACGCTCAATGAAATCTCATATTAACAGTGCCTCTATCGAGCTTTGGAGGATCATTGAAGATGGGTACAAGGTTGCGGATCCAAGCAATGTGACAAGAAGAGAATTTGCCGAAAAGCAACTCAATGCCTCCGCACTCCATATGATTGAACTTTCAGTGGGTGAAAGTGACAAGCATTATGTTCTCAATGCCCCACCGCCAAAGAAGCTTGGAATTGTCTTGAGGTTGCATTTCTTGGGAATGAAAGCATGAAGAGAAACCGATATGAGTCTTTGAGCAATGATGCCGAAGGCTTCTACATGTTTGACAATGAGACTCATGAAGACATGTATGGAAGACTCAAGACTCTTGCAAAGGCCTTCTTTGATGTGGGGGCAACCTATGTGGATGATGCTTATGTCAAGAGGAAGTATGTGAATGCTCTCTTGCCTTCCGAGCCCATCGAGGTGAAGGCCATTCAAGGAAGACACAACTACAACGAAATGACATCCAATGAAGTTATGCAAGAAGTGCAAGCCTCCAAGGTTGCCACCAAGAATGCCGAAGATAGCCGTGCTAGGGCCATGGGGATGAAACAAGGCCCCTCACTTGCTTTGAAGGCCAAGGTGGTATGTCTTGATGAGGTTGAAGCGTGCCCAAGCAACATTGCTCCAAATGATCTTGAACCGGCTCTAAATGGTCATATAGCTCTTGCCACAAGAGAGTTTTGGCAAGACCCGGCAAAAGCTAAAGCCAAGGTTGATAAAGAGAACAACTCAAGTGGGAAGAAAGAGCTAGCCTCAAAGTGGAAGACGTGCTACAATTGTCATGACAAGAACCACTACATAAGAGAGTGTCCTTATGAGAACCGAGAGCAAAATGGTGGGAAGCTCATCCCCAAGGACCATTCAAAGTTGATCCAAAAGAAGCCCGCAAGACCAAGGAAGCCTTTCTTCAAGAAGGCACCAAGAATTGTGTTGGTGGCACAAGAAGAATATGCCACAAGTGATTCCGAAGATGAAGATGCACCTACTAAAGAGGTAGCCGCATTGGCTATTGTATCAACTTCATCATCTTCTCTCTTTGAATCCCCCAATGAGAACTTCTCCACCAACAATGCTCGTTGCCTCATGGCTAATGTCACCGAGGTATCATCTCCTTCTCCCAAGACTATGCATGAAATGAGTGATCAATCTAGTCTTGTGATTAAGAAAGAACTTGTTGCTTTCGATACTTTCATGACTAACTTGCAAGGTGAAGCTAAGGAACATGTTGAGTCTCTCATGAGACAACTATGTGCGGCCGAAGAACTTCTTCAAGAAAAGAGTAAGATTGAGAGAGAGGATTCTCTCACCATTGCCTCTTTGAATGCTTCCGTAGCATCCTTGAATGCCTCTCTTGATGAAGAGAGTGAAGAAAGATGTTCTCTTGAGGAAAGACTTGAGTCTCTTGATGCTAAAAATGATGATATCATTAATAAAATCATTAAGGATAGAGATCATGTCGTTGCTAAATATAAAGTGCTTAAAAAGGAGAAAGTTGAACTTGGGGTTGCTAATGCTAGACTTCTTGAGGATATGGAGAAGCTTGACAAGGCTCACAAGGCCTTGGAAACAACTCACTCCCTTTTAGTCAAGTCTCATGAGCAACTTCAAACTCAACTTTCTAAATCTAGCTCAACTAGCATATCTATTCTTCCTCGTGTTCATGAAAATGTTATTGAAGAAAATGTTAGTGCCAAGACCTCTATTCCCAAAGGTAAAGATAAGGGTATTGCTTACTTATTTGAGCAAAAACCACACAAAGGGAAGGAGGGTCTTGGTTATGTAGCCGAGCCCAAGAAGAAAGTGGGCAACAACAAGAAGATCAAGACCAAGCCCGCACAAGCCGAGACTTCCATTGCGGGTGGTAGTGCCACAAGGGGCAAGACCACTCGTAGTGACTTTGCGGGGCATAACAACCCCAACTATATTCTTTATGTTGATTATTATGGGGATGTTTATGCTCAATATGTTGGTCCATATGATGGTTACATTGATTACTCTATTTGGGTCCTAAGACCTTGTTGCTAACCAAAGAGGACCCATTGAGAAATGGGTACCTAAATCCAAGCAATGATTTCTTGTAGGACTATGCTTCCGGTGGATCGAAATGGGTGGTTGATAGTGGATGCACTAGTCATATGACCGGAAGCAAGGAGATTATGACGGACTTGAGACCAAATCTAATTATACAATAACCGTCTCTTATGGTGATAATTCAAAGCTGAGGTAAAGAGTCTCGGCAAGGTGGTAGTTGCAAGGATATCACCCTTGTAAATGTCATGCTTGTTGAGTCTCTAGGTTACAATCTTATGTCCGTTCGTGCTCTTAATAAGATGAACTTTGATGTCCATTTTACTATTGATATGGTGGTACTCTTGAGGAGCAAGACTCTAAAGGTCATGTTCGTTGGGTATGTTGAAAATGAGTTGTTTGTGGTAGACTTTTCGGGGTCTACCAACACTCAAGCAATATGCCTATTCGGAAAGGCCGACGTGGGGTGGTTGTGGCATCGCCGCTTGTCCCATGTCAACATGAGAACTTTGCAAAGTCTTCACAAGGGTGGCCACATTCTTGGACTAAAAGAGGATGTTTCTTTTTCTAGAGATCGTCTTTGTAGGGCTTGTGTTGAAGGAAAGATGCATGATTCTCCCCATCCGGGCAAGACCATTATTTCATCAACGAGGATTTTGGAACTTCTTCATGTTGATCTCTTTGGTGCCGTGCCTCAACCTAGTCTTGGTGGGAAGAAATATTGTTTGGTGATTGTTGATGACTATTCAAGATTTACTTGGGTTTATTTCTTCAAGACGAAGGATGAAACCCAACAAACCATCATCGACTTTTCCAATATTGTTCAACGCCAATACAATGTCCCTATTTTGGTCATTAGGAGTGATAATGGCTCCGAGTTCAAGAACTACACCTTAAATGAGTTTCTTAGTGAAGAGGGGATTCGTCATCAATATTCCGCTGCATATACCCCTCAACAAAATGGTGTAGCCGAAAGGAAGAACCGGACTCTCATGGATATGGCAAGGTCTATGTTGGCGGAGTTTAAGTCTCCGCTATTCTTATGGGCCGAGGCTATCTCCACGGCGTGTCACTCATCTAACCGGTTATTCTTTCGTGTTGGCAAGAAGTTTACATCTTATGAGATGCTCACCGGCAACAAGCCCAATGTCTCCTACTACCGAGTTTTTGGTTGTAAGTGTTTCTATAAGAACAAAAGTGTTCGTTTGTCTAAATTTGAATCTAAAGCTTTAGAGGGTGTTTTTGTTGGTTACGGTGCCGAATCTCACACCTATAGAGTCTATGACAAGACCGTTGGGAAAGTCATAGAATCTTGTGATGTGAGGTTCGATGAGAATGACGGCTCCCAAGTGGCGCAATTTCATGTTTGTGATGTAGATAATGAGGAACCTCAAGAAGCAATAAGAAGAATGGGGGTTGGTTTCCATCGCCCCATTGAAATCCATCATGAGCCTCCTCAAGCAAGTCCTAGCTCCACTCATGTGGAGACTCCATCATCACAAGTTGAAGTTGCACCTTCTATGGAAGCAAATGATGCACCTACCCAAGAACAAGTTCAAGGCCCTCCTCAAGTTGACCAAGTGGCTATTCAAGAACCAAGTTCTCCTATTGTCAACACTAGCCAAGGTCAAGACCAAGATCAACCCTCTCCTTCCTTTGTTGAAGATGAGCTTCAAGATGATCAAGGTCAACCTCCGGTCAAGACGGGGACTCAAATGATCAAGATGATCAAGCGAAATTCCTCGCATCAATGAGGATATCGAAACCCGTCGTATAGCAAGAGTCAAAAAGGATTGGAGAAGAAAGAGTCTTCATCTAGAAATATCATTGTTAATGTCAAGAACAAGGTCACCACAAGAAAACAATTGGCAAATTTCAATGAACATCAAGCTCACATCTCTATGGTGGAACCAAAGAAAGTCTTTGAAGCTCTTGAAGATCCGGATTGGTTGGAAGCCATGCATGAAGAACTCAATAACTTCAAGCGCAACAAAGTGTGGAATCTAGTGGAGAAGCCAAAAGATTGCCTCAATGTTATAGGCACCAAGTGGATATTCAAGAATAAGCAAGATGAGCATGGAATGGTTGTGAGGAACAAGGCAAGATTGGTAGCACAAGGGTTCTCTCAAGTTGAAGGCATTGATTTTGGAGAGACCTATGCTCCCGTGGCTCGCCTTGAGTCCATCCGTATCCTTCTTGCATATGCATCACATCATAATTTCAAGTTGCAACAAATGGATGTGAAAAGTGCCTTTCTTAATGGTCCTTTAAAGGAGTTGGTATATGTTAAGCAACCTCCGGGATTTGAGGATCCACACTTCCCTAACCATGTCTACAAACTTGATAAGGCGCTCTATGGTCTCAAACAAGCACCTCGTGCTTGGTATGAGCACCTAAGAGAGCTATTAGTAGACCGTGGCTTTGAAGTGGGGCAAATCGATCCCACTCTTTTTACCAAGAGGGTTAAAGGGGAGCTTTTCATATGCCAACTTTATGTTGATGATATCATATTTGGCTCTTCTAACAAAGCTTTTAATGATGAATTTTCAAAGCTTATGACCGATAGGTTCGAGATGTCCATGATGGGAGAGTTGAAGTACTTCCTTGGTTTTGAGATCAAGCAATTGAGTGGAGGGACCTTCATCTCTCAAGCCAAATATATCCAAGACATGCTCAAGAGGTTCAAGATGCAAAATGCTAAAGAGAAGAAGTTTCCTATGGACACCAAGTGTCATCTTGAACTTAATCCAAAGGGTAAAGATAAGGATGTTGATCAAAAGCTCTATCGCTCTATGATTGGTTCTTTGCTTTATCTTTGTGCATCTAGACCCGATATTGTGTTGAGTGTAGGAGTGTGTGCAAGGTACCAAGCGGCTCCCAAAGAAAGCCACCAAACGGCGGTTCTTCGAATCTTTCGATATTTGGTTCATACCCCAAGGTTTGGTTTGTGGTATCCTAAAGGCTCAACTTCTCTCTTGCCGGTTACACGGATTCGGATTGGGCCGGTTGCAAGGATGATAGGAAATCAACTTCCGGGGCTTGCCAATTCCTTGGTAGGTCCTTGGTGAGTTGGTCTTCTAAGAAGCAAAATTGCATATCTCTCTCCACCACCGAAGCCGAGTATGTGGCGGCCGCTAGTTGTTGCACTCAATTGTTGTGGATGAGGCAAACTTTAAAGGAATACGGTGTCCATTGTGACAAAGTGCCTCTTTTATGTGACAATGAAAGTGCTATCAAGATTGGCCACAACCCGGTGGAGCACTCAAGAACGAAGCATATTGAGATTCGCTATCACTTCATCCGTGATCACATCATCCGGGGTGATATTGAGCTTGGTTATATTCCCACGAAGATCCAACTTGCCGATATGTTCACGAAGCCACTTGATGAAGCAAGGTTCACTTATTTGAGGCATGAGCTAAATATCATCGATTCGGGGAGCGTCGCTTGAGTATCTTGCATACACACCTATCTTAGCTATTTGTTTGGTTTAGGTGTAGGCATGGACATAGGGGGAGTGCGGTCCTAATCCATTGGACTATCCCTCCCCCCATTATGCCGATAGAAAGAACTCATTTTGTCTCTATATTGTTCATTTTATGAATTGTGAGCTTAAATGACGAGTAGTGGCGGTGAACCCAAGATATATCTTCGCGGTGTCACACCACATACACTCATACATGGTGGCTTAGGCCACCGCCATCTTCTTTGTGAAGATTTGATCTTGTTGGAGCTTTATGGCCTTTTTGCCTATCCGTTGGTTTTTATGGAAAACACACTCAAATGATGCTTCTTAATGTTTTCTTTGTGCCTCTTACCAAGTTTGAGTGTGAAGTACCATTTCCAGTGACTTTGTGTCCCATCCCAGGCCTCTCCCTTCTGAAAACTTGCTCCTCTTGCATCTTGCATGTTCACAACAAAATCTGGCATTTTTGAGTTGGTGGGGCCGGAAACTCCGGTCCTTTGGGCCGGAATATCCGGTCTGACTGAAGTTTCCGCCCTAAACCCGGAATCTCTGGCTTAGGCCGGAGACTCCGGTGTTTAGGCCGGAAACTCCGGTCTGGGCAGTCTCGCAGGGGTCCAAAAGGGGATCGGGGTGGGAGTTGACTTCACAACTCCCACACACCCCCGACCCCCAACCTCTCCCCTGCAGCCGCCGCCGTCTCAAGTGCCACTCCGGCTGCTCCCCGCCGCCGGAATCCGCCGTGCCTCCGGCCTACTCCTCCTCACCAACGCGGGGACCTTCCTCTCCTTCGTTTGGGCTGCACCATGGACAAAAAGGGTACCTCCTCTCTCTCCTTAGGTTTTTCACCTCGATCTAAGTTTGGAGAGTAGTTCCCCTAGTTTTTCATGGTGTAGAATCTTCTAGATGGCAAGGTGTATCCTAGATTTAACCCTAGAATTCTCAGCACAAAGTTTCTTGAACTAAATCGAGGTTCCCCATCTCAGGGCCGGAGACTCCGGTCTTCCAGGCCGGAAACTCCGGTCAGGGCCGGAATCTCCGCCCCCTGAGGCCGGAAACTCCGGTGTAGATCAGACACTTTGTGCCCAGAATTCTTTGGTTACTTCTTCTTTTGGTTCCTGGACATGCAAGCTTATCCCCATGCTTTTCTCCTATTCTGTTATTTCACAGGTGGGCAGAGGACAAAGGCTTCCATGAAACATCCTGAAAAATCACCAAGAAAAGTCATCCGTGCTCAAACAAGGGACAAGCTTCTTTTTGACAGCAGTGCTGGCCGTCTGAGACAGCAGGTACCATAGATGAAGAAGCCACAAGACATGCTGCCCTAGGTGGTTTTGATAATGAAGAAGAGGCCGAGAGAGCTCATTTTGACTCCTTGACCACTGTTTTGGGCATGGGGAAGCTCGAGTTTCGTCGGATGAGATCTCAGCAGTTCTATGACTTGCCATCCAACACCGATGATCCTAGGTTTCCAAGGAGAGAGCAGCAGCTGATCATGAATGAGATTTATGCCCGCATTGAGAAGCATATGGTGTGTGAGCAAAAAGTGTTGAGCCTTGAGAGCTTGGACAAGAAGCCTTATTTTCAAGAGGCCGTGTGGATTGCTCGGAAGCTTGGACTTGAGAGGCTCATCTCTCATGTTCATGAAGATTATGATATTCAGCTTGTGCATCAGTTCTTTGCCACAGTGGTGTTTGATAATGATGAAGATATCACCATGACTTGGATGACCGGTTCTCAAAAGTGCACCTCTAACTTTGTGGAGTTTGGAAGATGTTTGGGATACAAGTTCAAGGGTGCCACTACTTGTGTTGGGAAGAGGATGCATGTGGAAGGGGTAGCCTACAACAAACGCCGCTTGCGCCCTTTATATTCAGTTGCAAAATCCGTTGGCACCAATCAAGACCTCCTCCCCACCTTCAACATTTTCCTTCGCATGGTTCGGCTCAATCTTGCTCCTCAAGCCGGAAATGTGGATGCCATTCGAGGAGGGCTTGTCAATCTCTTATACCATGCTTACAAGGTGCTCCAAGCCGGTCCGGATTGTGAAGGCCAAGAAGTTGATGTCATGGATTTCATCAAGTGTGAATTGCTTTGGGCCATTTTTGAGCACAAGAACCCTCTCTATGCACCTTATGTGATGAAGCTCATCCTCTCCAAGGTCTCCAACATCGATACCTCTCGCCTCACCAAGCATGCCAAGGGGACTCTCCACCAACTTAGCAAGCACACCAAGCAACCGTCTTCCTCTCGTGCACCTCCTCCGCAATCTAGTAGTGAGGAAGCGGAGACCGAGGCCCCAATGCCTAGAAGGAGAAGCAAGAATGCCGACCCTCCCTCCTATCTTCAAGGAAGGGCTCAAGTGAACTCGGAAGTGAGTAAACTCTCTTGGTGGAAGAGAAAGTTGCTTTGCATGGATGTTGCACTTCACAAGGAGAACCATGCCTCATATGTGAGAGAGAAGCATATCATTGACAACCAACAAATCATGATCAAGGAGTTGCGCAAGCTCAACAATGGTAGTATCACTCCTCCTCCGGAAGAAGATGAAGATGGCAATCCTATTATCTCCTCCTCGTCGGCCGAGACTATCCTCTTGAGAAATGGAACGAAGACGTCTTTCCTTGGTCGGATTATGCGGATGTGACTTCATTGCCCTCCTCTTCTCGCAACACCGGCAAGGCTCCCATGAACCTTTCCGATGAGGACTACAATCAAGAAGGGAAGGTGATGATGACATGGAAGAAAGCTCCGGGTGATCTCCATGGGTATCGTGTAGTTATGCTCTTTTCCCTTTTTGGCGTCTCGATGCCAAAGGGGGAGAAGTAGTTCTATTAGGTTCTCTCCGGGATTTGCATGGGTTGGACACAAGCATGTGCTTTTATCATTTTATTGCGCTTGTGTCCATTTTATGTTATTTGGAACTTATTTGCATCTTGTGTTGTGAACTATGTGAGTGTAAGACATTGGATTTCTATTATGTATGGTTGAACCTATATTATTGTGCTATGGTTATATGGATGTTTATCTACATTTATATGCACAAGGTATGGTTTTTATCTCTAGGCTCAACCTACTTTGTGATATGTCTTGTTTGTGCTTTGTATCGTTTACATATCATGTCACCTTTTGTGGAACTTGTTTCTCTATATGTGTGCATTTGCATTCCAAAGCAAATGAGTTATATGCACACATCTAGGGGGAGCTTTTCCTTTTGTTAAACATGATAGTATGGTGAACTATATTGCAAATCCGTGTGTTGTCATCTAACACCAAAAAGGGGGAGATTGAAAGGACATTTTGTGATCTCTTAGTTTTGTGTGTTAGTTAACAACACTTTGGATGTTTTAATCTGGTGCTAAGTGATGCAGGTTTTATTGTATACAACATATGCATCAACACCAAAAAGAGAAAAGAGTTTCTGGAGCATTTCAGGCCGGAGTTTCCGGCCTCCAAGGCCGGAGTTTCCGGTCCTTGGTCTTGTCCTCGAAGAAACAGCAAGCTGCTGATTTGCTGCTCAGCCCCTGGTGTGGGGCGGAGTTTCCGGCCCTCAGGACCGGAGTTTCCGCCCCTGGCCGAACATTCCGGCCCCAGGGCACCGGAGTCTTTGCCCAAGCCTCTGCTGCGAAGTTGCTGCTCAGCCCCTGGTGTGGGGCGGAGTTTCCGGCCCCCTAGGCCGGAGTTTCCGCCCCTGGCCAAACTTTCCGGCCCCAGTGCACCGGAGTTTTGGCCCGAGTCTCTGCTGTCAAGAAGTTGCTCAGCTCCTGGTGTGGGGCGGAGTTTCCGGCCCTGTAGGCCGGAGTTTCCGCCCCAGGCCGGAGTTTCCGGTCACTAGGACCGGAGTCTCCGGTGTGATTCTTCTCTGCAACGGCTACTTTTCTGGGAGGGGTATATATACCCCTCCATCTACCTCCAGCCAGCTAGCTCGCCCAGAATACAAGATCCCCATTGTTGCAAGCTCAAGAATCACTAGATCTCCCAATCCCTCCACCCAAACTTGTTGATCTTTGGAGGATTGAAGGAGAAGACCCCGATCTACATCTTCACCGAGCCGTTTGTCATTTCCCCCTCATTCACTTGAGGGACCATTTGCTAGGGTTTCCACTAGGAAAACCTAGCCCCCATTGTACTCACTTGATTGTCTTTGTGACAGATTGTAGCTGTTTGGGAGCCCCCAATCCTTTGTGGGTTGTGCCCCAAATCGTTGTTGTAAAGGCTCCGGACTCCGCCTCGAAGGTTTCCGATAGTTGAAGTGAACCAAACCTTTGTGGTGCGGTTCACCGGAGAAGAGGGTGAGGCCTTTGTGGCCGTTGAACCATTGTGTTGGTTCACACCTCTCCAACGAGACGTACTCCCCTAAAAAGGAGGAACTCGGGATTACATCCGTGTCTCCGCGTGCTTTGACTTCGGTTACCTCTATCCTTGTTTACCGCCTTATTATATCGTTTAGTTGCTAGCTTGTCATATAGGTAAATTCACCGTAGTTGCATATCTAGAGAATTTACCTTTTGTGTCAAGCCTAAATTGAAAAAGACTAAAATTGGAGTAGCACCTATTCACCCCCCCTCTAGGTGTCATACCGATCCTTTCACACACCTATTCTAGAACTTTATCACAAATTCACTATTTTGACAAAGAGGATATGGTTAGGGGCACTCCGTAAATTTTTGCTTAGAATTCTCTAAAAGAGGGTAACAAATGGACACAAAATACAATGAATAACCCTCACAAACTATAAATGTCAATGGTGTTTTCTCCTTCGTAGAAAATCAAAGAAATTAGACATAATGGCCACATATAGTTAAAATTATAATAATTATTATTCGATATTTGCGAGAAAACTAACTTATAACTTACATGAACTACCATACATATTTTTACGTTAGAAAAGTAGAAATTAAGCTTGAATAGAGGAACTGATTGCAAATAAATTAGGCATTTTCGGCAATAGATGTCACTACGTCAGATACTTTAGATATTTTTGGTATGCCAGATTAGCTGGTAGAAGCGGGATCCCTGTGTTCTTTAGGTTGGAAGAATCATTCCAGCTGACGTGCAAAGACCTAGAACGTTGGCGGCTTGGCGCGCTGCTCTCCGGCTATTGGCAGAGCAAAGCGTCGGTCGTGTGGAGGTTGGCCAGGCCAAGAAAGCAATCCTCTAACACAAGTGCACGCTTAACAATCTTATCTACCCATCAGCTAGCTCCCCAGCTGCTTGCCACCCCTTGACCTCTTGTTGATTTGCACCTTTTGCAGCTGCACAGCACAGCCAAAGATCAGACGATTCCTTCTTATCTTGGGACTGAGCCAAGCAGCTGTGTATCATTAGCCAGCTACTGGAGTGTACTTTAAAATGCTGCTAATCCCCTGGAGCTATAGCGAGCTAGCACCGGGATATACATTGACGACGACGAGTCATGGACACCGCAGAGGGAAAAGCAAAAACAAAAACACAATAAATGGCATAGCTAGTTGAAATGTACAGGCCTCACCAGCTGTATCCTCGCTAACATCACGGACCGTGCGTACGGCTTAACATTTGCTTTGCCAACTTGGACAGCTGGACGAACGGTGCCGGTGGTCTCCGGTAAGGCTGTGCACGGTTAACCGAAAACCGAGAAACCGAACTGAAAAAAACCGAAACCGAGCCGAAATTGTGGTTATTTTGGTTTCCGGTTAAGGTTACGGTTAGTAAAATAGCTAACCATATGTCTTGCGGTTACTACGGTTAATAATCGAAAACCGAATGGTTAACCAAAAAAACCGAAATGCCTATTAACTTTTATTACTTTGCTACTTTTATAGACTTTTATTAACTTTACGGGTTACTTGTAGCATGTGATTTGCTACTTATATAGACTTTTATTAACTTTATGGGTTATTTGGTTACTTTGGTCTTTGGATCATATGCCTATTAATTTTATAGTCTATTCCGTTATTTTGTAATATATGGCCACAAAAAGAAATTATCATTTTAAAATTCGCGTCAACTTAGGTTAATTTGGTTATTATCGAAACCGAACCAAAATTAAATGGTTATTACCGAAACCGAACCGTATTCTCATACAAAACCATATTTACCGAACTATTGAAACCATATAAATAAAAAACCGTATAAACCAAACCGAATTAACCATATTAACCGAACGCACAGCCGGAGTCTCCGGTGTAGATCTGCCGGCCGGAGAGAGACGAGACGGCGGTGCATCTCGAACTTTGGTGGCACTGCGCATGCGCCGGAGCTCGTACTACTTCACCACAGTCGATGGAAACTGCTCGAATCATTGCAGTTACAATGATGCTCGAATCATTGCAGTTACAATTGGATCTGCTGCGATGGGCTGCCCGGAATTTTGCTCACGTCACTCACATGGTACATTGAACCTTGCGGTCGAAGCCTTTGTTTCAAGATTCCAATTATGTATCCGACCGGTCACTGGAACCTGCAGTTGCACTCACTTGTAGTACCACTAGCAAGGAGTCTCTTATGCTCTTAACCTATCCAGACACAAGAACACTCGCCCGATATTTCTGGAACCACCTCCATCTACAGTACCCAGAGGCGATCCCAGAGGCGACTCGGGATTTCCCGGCGGCCGCCGGCATATCCGTGGGATTCCTCCCCCTCCGCCGGCCACTACGGCGGCGGGAGGGTGGGGAATCCCGGATCTGCGCTCCGGCGATGTAAATAGAGGGCTTGAGGGCGGCGCTGGCGTGGTGGGGTCGCCGGCGTCGATCTTTTGGTGTGCTGCGGCTTCCCCTCTCCGGCGTCGTCGTCGACGGCGCGGCCAAGTCGCAGGTGAGTCACCCTTCTGCCGCTGCTCTCTCCGGCGTCGGCGGCAGATTGGTGGCGAGTGTGTGGGAGGCCGGAGGAGGAGGTGCGAGACGGCTGCTGTGGGGGTGTGCGGCGTGCTGGTGGTTGATCTGGCCATCTCCGTTGAGGTGGTGTGGCGTTGGCCCCAGATCAGGGCCGGAATGTGCTCGGGGCGTGTCCCCGGCCGATGGTTCTTCTCCGTCTGCAGTTCCAGCTCTTCGGAGCTGGTGGTTGTTGCGGCCCATCAACGTCTTCGGACAAGGAGCTCTTCCGTTCCAGGGATGAGGACTCCGGGTGGTTGCTGCCTTCGTCGTCTCCGGCGGTGGAGGTTGTGCGTGCTGGAGGATCTCGACGGTGAAGACGGCGTGTTGCAGCAGCGGCGATCTTTGTGGGCCGGCTCTGGCCCAGGGCAGCAGGGGTGTAAAATCCCAAAATTGTAACCCAGCTTTATTAGTCAAAAATGTGGGTCAACAAAAACTTTTGTGTGTTTGTTTGATTATGGTTGTTTGATTTGTTGTTCGCTCTAAATAAAAATAAAAAAAAAATTGAAGAAAAGAAAAGAAATAAAAGAAGTGCCAAAAACCCTAAAATAATGTGACAAGTGTCACCCTAAATCTCCAAGTGAGAATTCAAGTTTTCTTCCAAACAAAAATTCAGTGGAGAAATCTTGATCCCTCTCATTATATCCCTAATACTTTTCCCCCTCTTTATTTCAAATTATAATCAAAATTCCATTTTCAAAATTTCCAAATGTTTTCTTAACTTTGGAAATCATCAAGATCACCAAGCTACACTTCCAAAATAAATACCCCAGTGGTACCACAAACCTTGACAAATTATTTTGAAGCAAACCATGGAAAGAATTTCAGAAAAATCAAATTTGAATTTGGTTTTGGAATTTCATCGAACACTTGTTGATCACCACTGAGTTCATCTCTAAACCGAAAATCCAATCCAAAATTCGAGCTCAATTCGGTGCAATCCCGTGCCATTAGTGTTTCCACTCCCTCACCTTACCTCACTCACGCAAGGACGGTGAAGGGACGCGCTCGTTGACCCCAGGGGAGGCAGGACTATGGCGCCACGCCATTGCCGTCCTTGCCGAGCTCCCGCACGGGTCGCCTCGCAGGCAGAGCTGAAGCGACGCCGAGACGACGCCGCGCCGTGCCTTCCACACCACCCAAACCTCTCCGCCTCTGCACGACGAGACCTGAGCGCCGCAGAGCCCTCTGGCGTGTGCGTCGTCCGCGCCAGAGCACGCCGAGCGACGCGGCGACGCCGAGGTCAACTGCGAGCACCGCACGCCTCCGCGCTGCCCCACCTCTCCCCTCTGGTCCAGTCACCTCCGCCGCGTCGTGTCCGAGCCTCACTGCCCCTCTGTTGCATCGCACGCGCGCCACCCGACACCAGCGCACGCGCCGAAACACGCCGCTCGCCATGGCCGGCCGAGCACGGCAACGATGCCCGCGCGCTACCCCTGTCCCCCTCGACCCACTGACCACTTCTGCGGCACCCCTTAGGTCCCCGCAACCTCTCTGGCACCCTCAGCCGGACCCAGCGCCATCACTTCCCTCTCCCCACCACCGAGCCGTGGGGCGCCGAGCGCCGCCGCTCGCTATAAAAGCTCCCCGCGCTCCCTCCCTTCTCCACACACCTCCACCACTTCCCTCTCACACTCCTCACCTCAGAACATCGCCAGGAGAGCGAGCCTTCCTCTGCAACCACCGTGCACACGCACGGCAGTGCGCTGCCGCGCCGAGGAAGAAGGCGATCACGGCCTGGTCGTGCCTCTCTTCCCCTGCTCTCTCTTTGCCCCTCACTCGCCTCACCATTGCATCCTAGCTCACCCGCCGCGATTTGCCCGTGTTTTGTGCACAGCAGCGCCGCGGAGGAGTCGCCGGACTTGGAGCACGGCCGCGGAGGAGGAGCAGAACACGCCGCCGTCGAGTGAAGCCGTCCCAGCACGCACGACTCACCCCAGAGCTTCCCCACTCCCTCCGCCGTCGATCCACGTCCTCGCCGCTTCCAACCGAGCCCCCTAGGTGAGCCCTTGAACCACCTCGCCGTCGCCGGAGCCCGGCGCCACCAGGAAATGGTCGTCGCCGTTGTCATCACTCCTTAGCCGTAGGATTAGAAATCAACGGCTACGTACCGGTTCGTTTAATTAGACACTGACTGGTGGACCCCACCCGTCAGCGTTTTAAACTTAAATCGCGCGCGAGACATTTTCCGTTGAGTCACTGACGAGCGGACCCCACCCGTCAGGGATCTCACCTTTATCCAGTAAATTAGGTTTTTCCGAATTTCAAACTTCTCTGAATTTCAGTACTGGACCCAGTTTTGAAATTCAACAACCCGAGTTCTAGGAACCCAATTAAATCAAACTCAACTGTTCTGGAAAGCTTATAAAATTCTTGAACTCACCAAAGTGGTCTCATCTCATTTAAATAAATAATAAAAATGTATTAATAAAAATGCTCCAGAAGGTTTAAAACACAAAACCATTTGTTTCTGGGGTTATATCAATCCAAATGACTTGAAACCAATTTTGGTAGCTTTGTATTAGGATCCTTTAGCTCCCCAAATTTTGTTAGAATTAATTGAGTAGTGTAAACTCCTTAGCCCTTGGTTGAACTTCAGTGCACCCTTCTGCACTAAACCAATTAATGTGATTTAATAATAGGTCCAATTAAACTAAAACTATTTTTGTTAGGTCACATACAACCAAGGTTAGTTGTCCCTAAAAGGATTTAATTTTTGGAGCAACCTAATTTGTTTGGTAGCTAAAACTTGTTTAAAAACCTTCTGAACTAAAACCAATGTGTAGGGAGTTTGGTAACACCAAATGACCCCAATCCAATTGGGTGATCTTCTACACATCAGTAGCTATCCATAGAACTTTAGTTTGAAATTTTGTGACCAACATATATTAAATGGTGAATTAATTGGTGTACAACTAGTTTCTGCCTTAGTTTGAAAACAATTAAATAAAGATTAATTCAATTAAATTAAAACCACCTTGTGTTGCTTGATGTGTGCAGTAGCTAATTATAGCATTTGTGATTGTAATGATGTGTTGATGCTTGAGTTAGAGTAGTAATTGTTTGTCTTGCTTGTTTAACGTTTAGACGATACCGTTGACGGATTTATCGAAGAAGGAGGTTTCGTTGAACCCGAAGACCAGGACCAGTACCACTGTGTTGAACAAGGCAAGCTACTTCACTGAGCTTGCATTTATATACATCTATTTTAGTCTCAAGAGTTTTTCCAAGGAATCAATGATTTAGAAAAATCCCTTTTTCAAAATACCTGAAAACTATTTTGCCACCTTATGTAGAAGTATAAAGTAGTTATTTAAAACTATAAGTTGGGAAAAACAATGTTTTTTCAAAACTCCTTGGAAGGTACTTGGATGAAGGTGAAATGCCGAAAGGTCGGTGTTAAGTTAGAGAATGGTGGTACTGTTTTGGAAAAATGCACATTGTGTCCTAACACTATGGCGACCAACCAATAACCGGTGCGACCACATTTACCCACATATGGGCAAGGGCGTAGTCATATAATTTGCTCGTGTTAGTACTGGATGCCTCAATAACGAGGATAACCTCGTTCCATAAGGGGATGGTCTGAGGACCTACCCCTGACCTGGGTCCTCTTCATTAAAGTCTACCGGAAGCCGGTATGAACGTGTCGGAGGAAGAGGATTGAAGGGCTCCCTTGGGTCCGCCGGACAGAACTACGAGTCCGCACACTTAGTTTCTGAGGATTTAAGTGTCGATGGAAAGTGTCG
Organism: Poa pratensis; assembly: GCA_947311845.1. Lineage (NCBI taxonomy): Eukaryota > Viridiplantae > Streptophyta > Magnoliopsida > Poales > Poaceae > Poa > Poa pratensis. The sequence continues at coordinate 49,327,595 of CAMZMU010000046.1, forward strand.
TAGAGGCAGGGTCCTATACTAGCATGAGCAAAGGACAGGCTATGGCCGGGAACTCAACTTCGCATACCTCTGGTATGGCGGGACGTGGCTGACACGATGAGTGACCGGATGAGTGTGGGAAAAGCGTGCTACCTCTGCAGAGGGTAAAACTATTCGAATAGCCGAGTCCTCGGATATGGACAGTTGGGAGGCTGTCTTAAGACCTTGTGCAAGTTTTATAAAATATTGAGTTTTGAAAGGAAACTGAAGTGGAAAAAGGTTGCATACCTGTACCAATGAGTTGGTACGAGGTTGTGATGGGTTTGGGAACCATGATTGGAATGTGGTTGGATACCGGAGGAGTTTCGGGGAAACTGCTAAAATGATGTCTTCTTAAAGGATAGTTGTAAAAATTTCTTCTTACCCCTTTTCAGAAAAGGCTTTCTTTTAAGATGTTTCAAAGCTAAGTAAAAAATTTCAAACTAAAACTAGTGCTTACTCTAGTTGGGGTAGTTTGCGAGTACATTCAAATGTACTCATATTGGTTTCGTCCCTGGCTATTGTCTTAGCCAGATTTCGAGGAGACCTTCGTTGAAGAGGAGTTTGGCGACGTCTATGCGAACTAAGATCTTCATAAGTCAGCTGCCTGTCGGGTGTTGTTAGGATGGATTAGCCCTACTACCGTAGCTTCCGCTGAATAAAGATGATTTGGCCCTTGAAGGCACCTATGTATAATTAGGCCAGTATGGCCATGTGTGTAAGACTTGAAACTCGGTATTGTATGGATGTAATCTTTGATATTCAGTTCGGATTATGTGCAACGACATACTGATCACGGGATCGTTGTGTTAAGCATAATCGGGTATTTCGGACGGCTAGTCCGGGGTCCCCCACAAGGGGCGACGGCCCGGGGCCCCGGCCAAATAGGGGCCCATATTTTTTATACAGTACCTATATGGAATATAGAAAAAGGAAGGAAAATCACAGCTACCCCTTCGAGTCCAGCGTCCAGGAAGCAATTACGCGAGGCCGCTTGCCCGCTTCGAGGATTGCGCCATCAACGATTCGTTTCCTTAGTTATTCCTCTCGAGTCTCGAGTGATCGCGGCAGGCACCAAGGCACGGAAGGAGACCATCAGGCATCGGCCAGCGACCATCGTCTTTGTCTCGCCCGCTCGCGGCTCGCCCCTGTCGCTCAGCTGCCCAGGGCCCTGCTGTCGCCGGTCCGAGTCGCCGTCTCACCCCTGTCGCTGTCGCCATCTCGTCAAGAACAGAAGAACTCAACTACTCAAGCAGGGATTCAAGAATCAAGATCATCAGGCAGGGACAGCCGGACAGGTAATTCTCAGCTATAAACTGTACAAGATCGATTCTATTTTTATGTGTTTTCAGTCCGATCGATGTCTGATTTGAGTTTACTTTACATCACATACAGCTGCATTCAGAGAAACGAGGTTGTAATCATGTTGCCTAAGAAACATCAATCTGGCTGTCAGAAAAGAAACAAGAAGAAGAGAGTAGACAAGTTGATTAAATCCCAGCAAGGTGCTATGAATAAGTTTGTGCTGAGGAATGTTACTGCTACAAATTCTGAGCAACTATATATCACAAATGGAGAAGACCAACCTGATCATGCTGAGAACGTTGAGGAAAATCATGCCAATGTTGATGCGAATCAGAACACTGAAAATTCAGATGATCAGGCTTCTTCTTTTGATATTTATGATCCTAGAACTTGGAATATTCTTGATAGTAAATCAAGAGATATTCTCATTGAAAAAGGACCAACAAGAGAGTACAATCTTGTGTTTCCGGAAAATAGCGTTGGCAGGCTTCTATGATCCTTGTTTGAAACAAAGACAAGAAAACATCAGATGTTTGATTCTAATGAAGAATTATCAGTTTTTATGACTTTATAATATATGTACTACCTCCGATCCATATTAGTGGGCACAACTTTGTCTAGATACACATGTATCTAGTCTAAATACTTAACTAGATACATATGAATTTAGATAAATCTATGCCCACTAATATGGATCGAAAGGAGTATCTGTTTTTGTATCGATCGAAATTTTTCTCTCTCTTGGGCCCATCGGCGAAGCTTGCCCCGGGGCCTTTGAAATACTAGAGCCAGCCCTGCGGCTTTGTAATCCTTCCTTTTACATATGAATACAAGTATGAAAAAATCAAAAAAAAAAAAAAGCAAGGAGTCTCTCATGTGAATGATTGATCGGACCGATCGACGGCTCTGCTTAATTCTGGTTAAACTTCATATCGAGAGGCTTCTAAACCTTAAGTTGTCGCCCCGGGATTTCGCACCACGCAAATTGCATGCGCCGGTGCGTCGTGTTCAGTTTTTTCTTCGTGTGTGGTGTGGAGAACACTCTGTCACGTGTGGTCTTACCACATCTGGTTTGTCCGTTTCTCAGCATGCAAAGCTTATAGAGCGAAGCTTCGCTTTGCAATCTGCATCAAGAGAATACCATTAGTCATAACAGATCTATCATACCCGACCAAAGCTGACGAGCGGGCCCAAATGATCCGCTTCACCGAATGGTTCTGTCCATTTCAGCTTTCTCACTTGTCAGTACTACTCCAGTGTGGCCTGGAAAGCCCTGAGGAGCGAATTGGCGAATAGTTTGGAATTTAGCAGCTCTCAAACTCTCTTTTGGCTAATGGTGGTGCCGTGAGCAAGCGAGGTGAGCATCAAAATAGTACGGGTTTACTGTTCACGACTAGTCCAGGCTATGATATGTACTCGTACATGTGTAGCGGGGACACCTCCTCCGTGAAGTCATTTTCGCTTCCGTTCGCCTGTGCTCTCAAGCTAAAGTTAATTATGCAGAAGCACAACTTTAATGGCAATATACCACACCCTTTTGATGTTTTTCATAAAAACATCATTTTTTAGTCCAATTACTTTCAATACAACCAAATGGATTGTATGGTTTTTGGACCCGGTTTCCCCTATAAACTGGGTCATTTCTTTCTATCTATTCGAGCGGTGGTACGACCACCTTGTCCTCAAAAATACAACCAAATGGTGCTTCTTCGAAGCACTTGTTATCGTCACGAGACAGGACCGTAAGATCTAGACTCCTATGGAGTCCTCCGCATGTTGTTGCGGTTTCGTTTTGGGAGAAACCAACATGAGCATGCCATTTGCAGATGGTGTTGTGGAAGTCAGACTCGTAACCGGCGTGAGTGTGCTCGCTGGAGCATCACTTTGTCCAAGCCTGGGGAAAGAGAAGGGTAGTCACTTTGTCCACACACGGAGAAAGAAAAGGTTGACATATTGGTCTCCCTGCATAACAGTCAATACTATGCAACCAAACATATATGGAGGTGTACATGGATGTGTTTACCATTGGCCTAATTTGACTGTCAAACGGGGACAAGTGAGTGATTTGGGTGTTCAGTTAACTTTAGCGTAGTAGTTGTGGTTCCCTTATAAGAAGTGCAAAACTTGTGGTAAAATGATCTAAGGTGCAGTTTAGTTGTAGTTTGTAGTAATTATCTCCTCTAGTTATGTTGGTGCATATAGTGATGAAAATGGACATGTAGATGAATTAGTTTATCTACAATGAATGTCTACTAGCTACATGCCCAATACTATCTTTTACATAAAAAATCTCAGCAAACTCAGAGACATTACCAAAGTTTTTGGTGGAGGAGTTAGGAGGATACTGGTTCCAAAAGCCTTTGACTTAAAATGTGGGCTCATAAATACAACTCTACACTGCCCTTGGCATAAAAAACTTACAATAAATAAATCAACAGCTGCTTGGAGACTAGCAACGGACCCGGGCAGTCAACCCGATATCCAGGACACTTTAGTTACAATAACTTATGTGTCTAAATCAACTTTGTGGAGTGTAATTCTAAAAGTAAAACACCCAATTTGTATTACTGGTGATAACTCTAAGCTATGTTGTTTCAATACCAAGTCCGTAGCATGGACACTTTGTTAAATTTTAACTTGTTATACAATTTTGACCATGAAAAAAGAGTAAAGATATAATTGGATTAGTTTATACTCTAAAAGTTTCAATAAATACGCATAATTTATCATACACTAGCCGCTATTGAGATATTTGTTAGATATTATTCTTTTGCAGATCTTTACGATAAATTGTAGAAAAATAATTCTAGAAAAGCTTTTGTCATAAAATACAGTTTTAATATCTTCCACTGATATTCAATACAAATAAAAAACACACTAACTAATATTTATAACGAAGTGAGCCTAGGAAAGTGGATGTACAATCCAGTCACCTACGTTTAAGTGTCCATGGAAGCGGATTTGGGATATTATTTAAAAATTAATGGTTGTAGGAGCTTCCTCTAACGTATTCCTTTTAAAAAACTAATATTTAGTAACATTGCCAATTAGTGGTTAAACTATGCCAACATATGAAAAATTATACTTAGTAAACATTGTAACATGCTAAAAATAAATAGACAAGTATAAAAGTTTAGTAAAAATTGAATCGCCCCGGGCCCGAATTTTCATTGGACCGGCTCTTCCTCCTGTCTAGTCTCGAGCAATTTTAGTTGTTTGTCCTGCACCGTTCCACCTGTGGAAACTCCGCCACAAGTTGTATAGTCCTTCAACTCTCTCTATGTACACCACACAACAACTCATCTACCAAGACTGAAGATTTGCATGAATTCACAAAATCATATGCAACTAAAGCAAGTTCACAGATCATATGCATCGTATGCAAGTTACAAGATCATATACGAGATAAAAAATCATAATTACGTGTGCATGATTCCTATCGCAATAGCAGTACAAATTATCCTACCGAGTTCATACTATCAGGTAAGTTTGAAATAATAAATACATACAAAACGATAATGTAATTAATTAACCGAGTACATACCCCAACATCATTATTTTTTTTCTTTTTAAGGAAAGGGAGAACGTGAGTCAACATGTTGAAAGGCCTAAAGTCACCCTTTTGCTCTAAGCGGTTCACTATCTCTGCTCGAGTAATTTGGTGGCTGTCGTGGAACTTCCCATCGGGTTCGTATACATCCTTATTGATGATATTCACAACCTTGAGCAGAACGCAATGTAACTCATCCCTGAAGTCTCCATCTGTGAGGTCTGCTACTTGTTTGCTTCAAGCATTAACGTCAGATTCCCATGAAAAAATGTTTGTAACTCGTACGTACTCCATTATGTGATAGATAACATATTAGCAGTCCCCTCGTAGTGCCTTCTGGTTGCTGCACACAACAACAGTCGAGTTTGTAGCGGAATTTGAGCGTGTCGATATTGGAACGAATTTTATGGCGCTCGGTATTGGAACGAGTTTTCGAACAGTAGGAATTTGCACATCAGTCTCAGTTTGAGAATTTGTACCTGGAATGACAAGAAGCATACATAAGAGCATCACGAACCGGCCTCCTCAAATTCATCCCACAAACTGTGTATGATGGACGTGTCCGCGGACAGTTTGGGGCGGAATTTGAGAAGGTACTTAACAATTCGAATGTGGTAGCGCGCGCGTCATGCTGCCGTTTCGTCCACGAGCAACTTTTTTTGTCGTCTTCTGAGAGTGAGAAAAACGACGGTGCTTTCTCCCATGGACGTTACACTGCGCGTATGACGGCTCACATTAGGAACCGATGGATCTAGTAACAAAAATATTAAGTTGTGAACTTGAATTTATGTTTGGCTCCACTGTGAGCACTGTTTTGGCCGGACGTCGATCTCGACTAAATTACATGCTACCTAACCTGACGCGGAGTCCGGCGATTGTTTAATAACAGTGGCGACCGTGCTTTCCCTCTCGATCGTGACTGCCTATAGGAGACGGCAGCGCGCGCACGATGTGTGATAACTCGAGACGTTGATTGATTGATGATGTTATCTGGAAGTGATCAACCTTCTGGCCTAGGATGCCATGCTTGTACAGGCTAAGGCCATGGCCGTCCTATAGTCCTACCCTCTTCACCTGCTCAACCGCAAGCCGTTCAAACCATGAAGAAGAAAGAAGATCACGTGAGCAGCAAGCCTCCAAGCGTTTCTCCAGTGGTTCGAAGCATCTCTGAAGTCCGGCCCAACTGTATTTTGTTTGATGGAAGATGGACTCTCGGCTCTCGATCGGAAGAACATGGCATGTCGGTGCTGACGGAGGCGGAAGGTATCGAAAAATATATTCAAGGACGCCGGCGGATCGCGCGCCGCGATACTCCCACATGCACGGACAAGCTAGCGCGGATGCCGCCAACGGCACGTACCCGCGCTCAACTATTTGGACCTATGGGGGTGCCTGCAGCCTGCACCCACTGGCCACTGACCCGGGGATGTAGTACAGCGCGATCGAAGTTGTCGGTTCTCACTCACCAACGCCACGCCGCGCGGCGCTCGCCGGCCGGTGGAATCTCCGGTCGGACTAGCCCCCAGGTCCATGGCCGCTCCTCCAAACCGCGGGAAGCGGGGTGTGAGCTTGATCGCTAGTGACTGGAGAGCCGGCGGAGACAGCAACCACACCGTATGGCCCATACGTGGCCGGCGGCCGGTACGTTGCTCGGCAGAGCCAGACACCCAGCACACCACCGGCCGGTCGCCGTCGTCTGGTGCCCGTAGCGGTCGCTTCATCATCTGATAAGGCGCCAAGTTGTTGAACGGTGATCAAGAAAGGGACCTTGTCTCGCGCTGTCCCCCGGCTGTGTGAATTATTTCAACCTAGAGTTGTGCTTGTTGATGTGCAACAAAAAAAAAGTTGTGCTTGTTGCTACAGACCGCTGTGACTGAACGGGGGAAAATGGAACAACAGTGTTCTACTTTCGAAGGTTTGATGGTTTGCAGTACAAAGATGTTGTGTTGTTTTGGAACTTTTGGTGTTTTGTCGTAGTAGAAAGGTCATATTTAGCAGTCAAGGTTAATGATCTAAAAAAATCAGTACATAGTTAACGATTTCCAAGTAAAATAATTCGCAAGTATCTTCGTTTCTCTTGGATTGGACCTGCGATCTGAACAAACTAAAATGGTATGGTCACGCACAAAAAAAAACTAATGGGTATGGTTTTTCAGTGGGCACTGCAAGCCCCCAAAGAAGCCGGAACATGCATGGGCTGTTAAGGTTTGAGGCCCAATAACGAAGGAATGGAGTAATGCCTGGCAGCTCATATCTGGCCTTGTTTCAGGAAAATCTGTGCATGATTAAACAGCATATTCTGCTTCCTGTCATAATTCAGAAAGCCAGAAGCTTGTTCGATCCTCCGTTTACCTCCGTTTGGAACTCATTGAAAGTTTCAACTAGGACATGATTCGATTTTAACAGCCAAGGTTCCAAAGGAATATTGAGTACCACACTCAAAAGTCACAAACACTCGTCTAAAAAAAACGAGACCTACCAAGACTAGCACCACTGGCATATTTTAATAGAATAAGCCCACCCGGGTGAGATGCCAAATATTCGCTCCTGACAGGATTCGAACTCTGCCCAGCAGGGTGCACCACTGTGACCCCTACCACTAGGCCTCTGCCTAGTTCTCACAAACACTCCGTCTCATGTGTGATTTCGAGCGACACACGTACTAGCAGCATATGTATTGCACATGAGCACGTGATGTTGCATCAGAAATTGTATGTTTTAGCTTTAAGCATTGTACTGTACTACGCCTGAGCAGTAATGAGGTTAGCAGGATAAACATCAGCCAAAAATATGGTCTTCCATAAAGGCTTGCTTGGTTCAAACAAAAAGTGGAGGAATAATGTAGTAATAGAAAATTTTCCTATAGGGACACTATTTATCCGTTTGGTTTAAAGGAATTGAGTAATGGAAAACTCAGGAAATTTTACTTTGATGTAGGTTTCGAAGGAAAAACGCAAGAATTTTATAATCCACCTTGATCTCTTTTTAAAATCCTATGCACAAAGAACGAGATCGAGGTCTGTCTTGGCATTATAAAATGCTAATTATACCTTCTCAAATGGTTTGGCTTTGATTTGACCATGTTTATTAGTAATCCTATACTTTTCCTATTCCTGTGAACCAAACAACCAAGTTTACAAATTTCCTATGTTTTTGAATCCTTTGTTTTGAACTTGCATTACTATACTTTTCCTATGTTTTTCCTATTCCCGTGTTTTTAAATCCTGCAAACCAAACAGGGCCTAAAAGTTTGGTTGGGCATCCATGATCTCTCCCTCGCGGATTGGCAAAATTTTGTGTCGGTTAAGGAGTGGTGGTCCATGGCTATCAATGCAAGAAGCCCGCACCTGAAAGCCATTGTTACTTTGGCCATGCTCATCTCTTGCGAGATTTCGAAAGAAAGGAACACTTGTGTCTTCCCCAACCAAAGCTCCACCGCGGCAATGGTAATGCCAAAATAAAAAAGAAACCTAAACTTTGGTCCCTAGTGGGAGCCAAGGCCTTGAGTGTTTTAATGGAGCGACAGTAGACTTTTTTTATTTGTGGGGTCAAGTTTGTTCTTGACCCTTGGTTTGTAAGACCTCTTAAACCTTCTCTTTAATCAATAAAAACGACAATTTTTTTGCCTTGTTTCAAAAAAAAAAATCAGCCGAGTTTGACTCCCGCTCCCTCCCTAGTTAATGTCAGTCCTTTGCTTTGTGGATGGTCGTTGGATTCACCTCACGTACACCTGGCAAATCCATGTGGTAGCAGTGTAAGCATAGTAACTGTATTCATGACGATTCATGTGTCGGGCGCACGGCAATACAGATCCTGCATTGCATGGACTGTTCAAATTTTCGCATGGGATGTTGCATAGTCCGGGCTGCAGATGAGCACAAATGTATCGACAGGTAAGCAGAACGAAAGCATGCATTTTGTCCTAACGACCCACAGATGTTCCATCAGAGGAACCCGATGGATGCTCCCAGCCTCAGTGTCAGTGTATCCATAGCGTTGGGTTCATCTGAAGGAAGGTATTGTTATATTCGCTCATTGCATTTAGAAGCAAGCAAGCAGAATTCCATGTGAGGCTGTCATTCTTATCCGGAGTACTATTCTTGATAGATGATCGTGTTTTTTTCTGGATGGTGGATGCCAGCGTGGTGAATCCCAGGGCCAGTAAACCCCAGAAAAAATGGTCGAGGAGCAGTAGCGTGTGTGCGTTTTCCGTTTCCCGTGTGTTGAGATAAGAAAACATCTATCCATGATGCGATTCCGTCTTGCAACAGGACAAACTAAACTAACATTTGTTTGGATGGATGCCTCTTTGGACGTGGTGCAAAGCTTTGGATGCACTTAACTGCTAATGCAATGGCAGGGTACGTACGAAAAGCCAAAGCTGTCTAGCAGGACGCACATGCTTACGCTCGTCGATCGCGGTGCCCGTGAATACGGTTGGTCTGGTTGGACGCGAAACGGTGCACTTAATTAAGCCTAGTCCTTACTGTTCCGACCATGGCGTTAGGGATGTAAATGGCGCATAAACGGCAGCCGCGAATTCCCTTTAGTTAGCTCATAGGTCATTTTTTCCAGAAAAAAAAAATGTTTTTGACTTGTTGGACCACTTAACATCCTACATGGCGTGTGCTCGTTATGAGACTTTAATTTTCTCTAAGTATTTTGAAGATCCTATTAGTTCTTATTTTATTCCATTTGATTCAACACTATATCCTTTTATTTGGTCTTTTTTTTTACTATGACTAGAGCCAGCCTGAACTTTATTACTCAAAAATGTTACCTATGAGGCTTTGCAGCCTCTACAAGATAGGTTCAAGTGAACCAGAGTTTACAGGGGATACATGAGAGGAGAAATAAAGGAAAAGAACGCACACTGACAACACACAAGAGATGGTCACTCCGAGAAGAAACTCGAAGACAGTTGATTGATAAGAAGCTCATCACGACCCAAGCACAGCAATCGCAAAGAAGGATCCACAGGACATGACAGCGGAGACCCAGCCATGACACTGCACCATCGACGTAATCGAACATCAACGCGCATCCGAGGCCACACAGCTCGCCGACACCACCTGTGTCGGGGGCATGGCCGAAAGGTCGCACGCGGCAAAACGACGCCACGACGCTGTAACAGCCCCAGCTCTGTAATGGAAAATACGAAGAAAATTTCCACTTTTTGTGTTTCATTGCATCATGGCATCCATGTTAAGTTGTTAATCAACAAAACAATTGATTTGGTACCGTTGGAAAACAATTGCCAAACTTGTCTTAACAGAATTCCAAACTAATGGAAGCAACCAAAGTTTAAAAAAAAAAACCAAATTCCTACGACATTGTATATTTTGTCAAGGAAGTTCCAAGTTTCACAAAGAATGCTTTGCACTTGTTTTCAAACTTCCACCCCAATTTCAAATTGCAAATTGCCAAAAATCCCTAAACCAACCTCTCTAAAGGAAAGTGGTTCAAACTAATTTATTTTGCAACGCCAATTTTTGTGGTGCTCCTAGATGCTGTTGGGAGGCCACAGGATTTTTCTCAAATTTTTATAAAATTGTTAGTGCCCTATTTTTAATAAATTGAATTGCTGCTGGAACTTTTCAAAAGAAACAACAAAGGACTCGTTGGTGTTGGACACGAAGTTGCCAGGGGGCTAATCGCAAAGTCACCGTCTCCTTCGCTGTAGCGACCGAACGGCTCGGGTCTCGCCGCACCCGCGAGCTCGCCGTGCGCGACGCGCTGAGCAGGGCCCCTCCTCTCTGCCTACTCCTGCGAGGAGCACGCCACCGAGGCCCCCACCTGCTCCTCCCTCGATTTTTCCCTTCCGTTTTCTTCTCCCCCGAGCCGCCGTGGCCGTCGTTGTCGCCGCCGCGGTTGACCGCCGATTCCCGCCGCGGTAGTCCACGTCGAGCACCACCGTTTGGGGTGAACGTCGCGCCGTGTCGCCGGGAACACCTCCGCCAAAGGAATCGAGGCGGGAGGCCCAGCATCGCCGCCGCCAACTCCGTTTCCTCGCGCGGCCGTACGAGCTCCGCCGCGCTCGATTTAGTCGCCGACGACCTCCCTCCGCCGTCCGAGGCCTCTCCAGCGAGCTGAGGGTGAGCACCCCGTGCCGCGGCACCCTCCCCTCTCTTCCTAGCTCCTCCCCGTGCCGTGCTGTTCGCCGGAGCCGCCGTAGCCGTGCACCGCCTCGTTTCGTCGCGCTCCCCGGCCGTGGAGACGGCCTAGGCCGGGCCGAAGGCCGTTCCTATCGGGCCCCTAACCGGCCGTGGCATCGGCCTGGACCGGGCAGAGGGCCGGAAGCCTCTGGACCCAGGCCGGCCTGCAAACCGGCCCAGGCTGGGCTGAGGGCTGGTTTGATTTTTTTTTTCCAGAGGTTCCTTTTTCTCATTTCTTCCTCGGTAAAACATGTTCTCCCGCTACCCCCTCCCGCCTTTAGGAACATCGACACCGATGATTCAACTACTTCCTCCATCTCTCTCGAATCCGAGGTTATAACTTTTAATAGTTGTTGAAAATAAAATAATTAAAAGTAAACAATTAAAAGGAGGAAATTCAAAAATCAATAACTTCTAATCGGGGCATCCGAAAAAGGTGTTCCTCATACCAAAATGATCAGTGTTTCAAATGCCATCAAACCATGTGAACCTAAACTCATGATCACAAATATTTTTTGATGTTATTCAGAATTGGTTAAAAGAATTAAATTCGATTAATGATTTAATCCACTAATTCCATCGGTACTCGGAAAATTACCAATGAGGTACCAAAATGATCGGGAAAACAAAACATATCTATTCATGCCATGTTCATGCATATTGAGCCACTTCTTGGTAATGTGTAAATGGATGAACAATGTGGTCATTAAGCTAAATATGGGGTTGCTTCCAAATAATTGCGCTAATTATTTGGCTCTCCATTTAATATTGCTAGCTAACTAAATGATGCCACCTTTGCATAAACATGACATGCCCTCATGTGTTTGTGCATCGCATTGTGAGCATGTGTGGTAATTGATTGTTGTTTCCATGTTTATGCTCCGCTAGATCAAGCAGCCGGGGTTAGTCCCCAATACCCCGAGGATCCGTACTACCACGTTGATCAAGGCAAGCGTAATTCCCCCCTCTGAGCATATCTTATCCTATTTTCCGCAATTATTTTCTCCACTATAATATTGCATGCGGTTCTAAATGTCTTTTGCCTGGATTAGAGTATCCTACTCGTTGCATTAGAATCCTGTTGCCAATACCTGCTTTACCTTCCTATTACCATAGGTTTGTATTGTTGGCCATGGAATGTTTACTATGCTATGCAAGTGCTTAGCCATGCTTAGTGAAATGCCTAGTTGTACTATGGTGGTACATGCTGGAAACAGGTGTGACTTGTGACCGCGATGATGATGGTGGAGAAATGTGGTGATGGATAATAAAATGCTTAAAGGTGGGATGACAGGCCACATGGGATGTGGTGGGTTGTCTCGTTCTCGCCGCCTAGGTGCGAGTTCTGTACATCCTGAACCAAGACTGAGCGTGCAACCATGCGTGAGGCCTATGCATTCGCAGTGCAGGAACCCTCATAGACTAAATAACTCGAGCGGGCTGGCCAGGGTCCTCTAGTTCGGGCTTCCATTTGCGCGTGCGTGATGATGGTGGTGAACTGTGATGAGGCTGATGGCGTTAGGAAAATGAGTGGCCACGGGGCAGCTAGTTGGAGCTGCTGCTCCGTCCTCACTGATGATCCTGGAGAGTCCTTAACGAGGGAGAAGTCGACACCGCTCCCACCCAGCCGGCTTTCCAAGGAAGAGAGCTAATGCGCAGGTAATGGGCCGGACGGTACGCGTGGCGAAGGAACTGGGGCCCCTCGGGACTCCGGGGACTTCCACTTTGTACACCCCTGCAGGGATAAATCTTTTCGAAAAGCCGTGTCCACGGTTACGGACGACTTGGGAATGGACGATGATCATAGAATAATTTAAACGGAATGATTAAAAACTGGGTACTAGAGGTACCAATTTCACGAATGTAAGGTTGACTTCCTCGAGGGTGATTCGGGGAGGTGCCTATGATGAACAGGTACAATGATGTGATGGTGGTTGTTGTTGAGAAAGTGATCTCAAGAGAAAAGAGTTACTTCTTACCCCTCTTTGAAAATGTTCTAATAGTCGATGCCTTTGAGTTATGTTTTTCATAAATAAAATCAGCTTCATGCAAAAGAGCCATAAAACCTTGACAGCTAATCATCGAGCATATATTAGCTCGTAATCTTGCAAGTTCGTCGAACTCAACGTCTTTGCTTTTGTTTCAGAGGAGGACTTCACCGACTTCGAAGGTGGGTTCTTTGTGGACGTCGACGAGTAGTCTGGGGTTCCCAGGTGGCAGCTTGGGACATCCTGGAACAGCTGGCGCTGTGATGTTTATCTGTAGGCCTCTTAGGCCATATGTTGGATCTTGTTGTTTAGAACAACCTATTTTCGCTTCCGCTTGATGTAATGTTGGGTCGGTGACCTCTGGTTGTCATTTGCTATCTTTCTCTGTATAAGAGTTGAACTATATGATTTTTGTGTCGTAGAGTCTGTGATGTGCCAGTTGTTCCACAAGTCTTGATCTTACTATTATGCCTTGAGGGTTGCGCCCGTGTTAAGGCATCAATCGGGGTGTTGCGTTGTCTGGAGTGAGGTGTACCCAGCAACGCCTACCAAAGGTTTTGGCCGGGGATTGGTAAACCCGTAACCTCCGCTTGTATCGCTTAACCGGTGACACGCAGCATCACTGTATAACAGTCGGTCAGGGCGCCACAGACGCCTGTGTGTCGCCGGCTGAAATTGAAGGGCATCGGAGATACCCCACCGCACGTGGGGGTCGCCGCCGTAGTCACAGGGCGTAGCACCACCGAGTGCAACCCCAACCCCATCTGGGTTCGATTACCCGAAGGGTGGGCTAGCCTAGAGCACGCACGACGACCACCCACGCCAGTCACGCCATAGGACTTCGACAGGATTCGACGCGAGGGCCTAGCAACCGACAAGGAGAAGCAACCACCACCACTGCCATGGCTCACCTCGCATCGGAGAGAAGACCGCATCCATGACCGCCATCTGCAGAACCATGGAGCACACCAGCAAGACACTGATGGCAAGACAGCACCGAGGCGAGACGACCCCCCACGTAGGGAGCACGTCACCGCCATGGCCGCCATCTGCGAAGCCACGACACCAGTCTTCCCCAACGGCGCCCCGCTGCAGGAAAATGGCCGAATGTAGAGGTTGCGACCCTTGCAACCAACGGGGATCAACGCCGGACAACCGGGGCAGAGAGCTCCGAGGCGAGGCATAGAGCTCCGAGGACCAGCACCACACCGCACCGGCTAGCAGCGGCCACACCGCCGACGCACGGCGGGCAGCCCGCCAGGCCCATCCAGGGCCCAGATCGGGCCCGGAGAAGCCCGAGCCGGCAGGAGCAACACCCGCAGCTGCAACGGCACACGGGGAGGCAGGAGGAGGTGAGGGCGGGCGGCGGAGCATGAGGAGGCGAGGGTGGGTGGCTGACATGGACGCGCGTGGAGGCGGAGGACGGGCCCGCGCGGGGAGGCGTTGGCTGGAGGCGGCGCTGGAGGCGGAGGCTGGAGGGGCGGCGGCCTTCAGCGGCGACAGGCCTCCATATCGCCGGTAGAAGCCGCGGAGGAGCGAGACCCCCGCCGCCACCTTGACCGGCGCCACGCGGCCTTGCTCCGCCGGCGGCCTCGGGGGGCGACGAGGGGAGGGGGCTAGAGGGGAGGGGGCGGCGGCGTGGGCTAGGGTTTTCGCGCCCCCTGTCGCCTGAGGAGGCGACGAGGAGCGAACATGTCTGGTACCAATACCCACCTGTCTATTTGGTCATTTTGTTTCTATCGACTTTCAGATTCACCTTTGTCTCCATGGCTGTAAACACTGGATCATGCTCGTCATCCCGCATGGAAAGGCTAGAAAAGCGTTGGCTTCGTTGATCATACCCGCCCCGTAGAAAATTTGAAAGGAAAGAAATAGTCGTGTCTTCCGTCATCAACCTCTCCCATACCGTTGTCATTTCTAATATCAAGGCCAAGGCCAAACTTGGGCATTGGCCGGCAACTCTCGCTTGGGCATTGTCATTCCGGGAGATTAATCTCTTTGTTTCGTGTTCATAAGCCTTAGAATGTGTCCTAGGCATGGACATCGAACCTCTAAACATTTCTTCTTAATTAATGGAAATTCTAAATATTTACCTGGTTTTAAAGGAAAATGGTTATAGACACCGCTCACCATAATCCCGTCAGGTCTTTTTGAAATGAGGCAAAAGACTTGCCATTTTCATTAATTAAGAAGAAGAGGGAGTGGCCGGTTAATTAACGGGTAATGGCGCCTGGTTGACGGAGAGTATTAGATGATGATGATGATGGTGATGATGAGTACTTTCCCGACAACGGCGCCAGAAAATATGCTTGATGACGTGAATCACACGCTCGTTGGGAGACCCCAAGAGGAAGATATGATGCAGTTCAGCAGCAAGTTTTTCCTCAGAAAGAAACCAAGTTTATCGAACCAGTAGGAGCAGCAACTCTTCAGAAGGTTGTTGGTGGCTCGCACGGCGCAACACGATCACCAACGTGGAATCTGCACACAACACAATCAAACTATTTTGCCCCAACGAAACAGTGAGGTTGTCAATCTCACCGGCTTGCTAAAAACAAAGGATTAAACGTATGGTGTGGAAAATGAGTATTAAATTGCAGAGAATGAAAAAGGAACAGTTTGCAGTTTGTGGTGGTTTAATCATTGTAAAAGAATGGACCGGGGTCCACAGTTCACTAGTGGTGTCTCTCCATAAAAGATAACTAACATGTTGGGTGAACAAATTACAGTTGGACAATTGACAAATAGTGAGCGCATGACAATGCATATATATGACATGATGACTACTATGATATTTAATTGGGTATTACGACATAATACATAGACCGTCATCCAACAGCGTATATGACTAATAATCCACCGCCGGGTTGTCATCCGAGTCCCCCGTTGGTATTAAGTTGCAAACAACGGATAATCGTATTAAGTAAAGTGCGTAATGTAAACAAATACATATGACCGTGGACATAGCATTGTTAGGTTATCCCTAGTGGCAACAGTACATCCGCAACCTTAGAAGTTGCTGTCACTCCCAGATTACCGGAGGCATGAACTCACTATCTAGCATAAATACTCTCTCTTGGAGTTACAAGCATCTACTTGGCCAAAGCATCTACGAGTAACGGAAAGCATGCAAGATATTAAATAACATAGGGCATAGATTGATAATCAACTTGACATAGTATTCAATATTCATCGGATCCCAGCAAACACAACATGTAACATTACAATAATATGATCTTGATCATGTAGGTAGCTCACAAGATCTAAACATGATGGCACAAATTGGAGAGACAACCATCTAGCTACTGCTATGGACCCGTAGTCCAAGGATGAACTACTCACGCATCACTCCGGAGGCAGGCATGGCGATGTAGAAGCCTCCGGTGACGATTCCCCTCTCCGGCAGGGTGCCGGGAAGATGTTTTGGACCCTCCCGAGCTAGGGTTGACGGCGGCGGCGTCTCTGGAACTTTTCGTGGATATTGGCTCAGGCACTTAGTGTTTTCGCGTCAGGGGGAATAAGTAGGCGAAAGGGCGGCGGCTGGAGAGCCCCGAGGGGCCCACATACCTCGGCGCGCCTGGAGGGGGGCCTGCGCCCTGCCCGCGTGTGGGGCCCTCCTGGCTCCTCTCCGTTGTTCCTTTGGTCCTTCAGGTGTGTTCTGGTAAAATAGGGACCCCGTGAAGTTTCGTCCAATTCCGAAATATTTCCAGACTAGCTTTTCTGGAATACAAAAACAGCAGAAAACAGGAACTGGCACTTCGGCATCTTGTTAATAGGTTAGTCCCAAAAAATGTATAAAAGTGATATAAAGTAGATGCAAAACATGTAGCAATTGGTATAAAACAAGCATGGAACATCAAAAATTATAGATACGTTTGAGACGTATCAGCATCCCCAAGCTTAGTTCCTGCTCGTCTTGAGTAGGTAAACGATAAAAACAAAATAATTTTTGAGGTGACATGCTACCATCATAATCTTGATCATATAATATTGCAAGGCACATGTAAATGAATGAAGTGATCCAAGTCAATGGTCTATAATTTGCTACCAAATAGATAATGAGTAAACAATGAATCACACAAGCTAAACGTTTTCATGAATAGTACTTTCGAGACAAGCATCAAAGCGTTTTGCATAAGTGTTAACTCATAAAGCAATAGTCTAATAAAAGGTATTCAATCAACACAAAGGAAGAATTAAGTTTCAGCATTTGCTTCAACTTTCAACATATTTATCTCATGGATAACGCATGTTGTAACAAAATTGACACTAGTGTTTGCTTGTGGAAGACAGAAAGAATAGGAAAACTGACTCAACATAAAAGTAAAAGAAAGGCCCTTCGCAGAGGGAAGCAGGGATTAAGTCATGTGCTAGAGCTTTTAGGTTTTTGAAAGCATATAGAGATTGCATAAAATATTTGATACTCCTCCCAACCTTGCTAACACAAGCCATGGCTAACCGAATCCTCGGGTGCCTTCCATCAATCACATACCATGGAGGAGTATCTATTTTTGAGAGGTGTTTGTTAATTGTCAACGAATGGTAGCGGGTGAGAACAGTATTCTACCTGTCAAACGGACTTTTAAGAGCGGCTCCCATGAAGGACGTTATTTCTACCAGCAAGGCAGATCATCCCTCTTTCTCTTTGGTTTACACACATTCAGGTATTTCACTGTTTGTCATTGCTTACTGATGAATCAGGGCAAAAGTGTGAAGAGAATTAATTGGTTAAAGTTGTAATTAATTGGGACTGGGCACCCCGTTGCCAGCTCTTTTTGCAAATTGGATAAGCGGATGTATATGCCACTAGTCCAGGTGTAAAAGTCCATCGACAAATAGAATAAAGAATAACCACACTAATTCCTCATGAGCTAGTAAACATTGACACAAAAAGGGAATAATAACATTTTGAATAATTTAAAGGTAGCACATGAAAAATTTACTTGGAGTGGCAAGGAAATACCACATATAGGTAGTTATGGTGGACACAAATGGCATGGATTTTGGCTCAAGGATTTGGATGCACGAGAAGCATTCCCTCTCAGTACAGAGTTTAGGCTAGCAAGGTTATGTAAGCAAACAAGAATATCAACCCGTACACCAAGTTTTATATGACAAACATATTGCAAACGTTATAAGACTTCATACCGTCTTCCTTGTTAACCAAACCCTGTTATTAGAAAATATCTAGACCTTAGAGATACCACCGATGCAAACCAAATTTTCAACAAGCTTTACGGTAGTTCTTCACTAATAGGCTTAACTCATGTGATGCACAATTTAATCATGATCTACTTGTTAACTCAAAACAATTGACAAGCATCAAGTTATCCATTAGTGATCTACAAGATTAAGCAAGTTTTTCCTTATACCAATTACCACATGCAACATTTTCTGAACCAACCAAACACCAATCAATTTATTTCATCAACTCTCCAAACAAATATAAGTGAAGCAAGAGAGTACTTTCTACAAAAGAAAGCTAATAGCTCTGACAAGAGATACATGAAAACAAGAGCTAAAAGCTGAACAGCGCTAGATATGAATACTCAACAAATATAAGTGAAGAATAGGAGTATTCTCATGAAAAAGCGGAGCGTGTCTCTCTCCCAATCAAGAATGCTAGGGTCCAGTCAAGCTTTATTGAAAATAAAAGTGCAATACTGAAAATAAAAGCACACAGACGCTCCAAGAAAAGCACATATGATGTGAAAGAATTAAAATATAGTTTCACTAGAGATGACCTGATAATTTTGACGATGAAGAAGGGGATGCCTTGGGCATCCCCAAGCTTAGACGCTTGAGTCTTCTTGAAATATGCTGGGGAGATCCATGGGAGCCTCCCCAAGCTTAAGCTCTTCACTCTTCTTGATCCTATTATATCATCCTTCTCTCTTGACCCTTGAAAACTTCCGTCACACCAAACTCAAAGTAGATCTCATTAGAGGGTTAGTGCATAATCAAAAATTCACATGTTCTATAAAGACGCAATATGATTTGTTACTTTAAACATTAGCTACAGCCACTGATGTTATGTGAAGCTCTTCCACCCAAAAAAGAATTTCACTCAACACTAGTAAAAGAGAGAATGCAAAATAAAAAGGCATAATCTGTCTAAAACAGAACAGTCCGCAAAGACGAATTTTTTCGAGGCACTTACGACGCTCAGATCGAAAACTTGAACTAATGAAAGATTCAGACATTCATAAAGATTACGCACAAAAATTTCAGATTTAATTAACAATCTGGTGATTTTAGGAATTTCGTACAGTGAACAGCAAAAATCTGTTTCTGCGCAGCAATCAAAATTAAGCATCATCTTAACATTAGAGGCTACTCTTGGCACAACAATGCGAGAAAATAAAGATACAAAGGAGTTGCTACAGAAGTAAACATCTCCTTGACTCAATAAAAGAAAAATTGCAGAAAAAAAATAATGGGTTGCCTCCCATAAGCGCTTTTCTTTAACGCCTTTTAGCTAGGCACAAAGCATGCATCAAGTATTACCAAGTGAAGAAGCATCAACATTGTAATTTGTTCGAACAATAGAATCATAAGGTGGCTTAATCTTCTTCCTAGGAAAGTGTTCCATACCTTTCTTGAGAGGAAATTGATATTTTATATTCCCTTCTTTCATATCAATAATAGCACCTACAGTTCTAAGAAAAGGTCTTCCCAGCACAATAGGGCATGATGGATTGCATTCAATATCCAAGACAATAAAATCAACGGGGACATAATTGTTGTTAACCATGATAAGAACATCATCAATTCTTCCCAAAGGTTTTTTAATAGTAGAATCAACAAGGTGAACATCCAAGTAACAATTTTCCAAAGGTGCTAAATCAAGCATATCATATAATCTTTTAGGCATAACAGAAAT
The DNA here is from genome assembly GCA_947311845.1 of Poa pratensis. NCBI lineage: Eukaryota > Viridiplantae > Streptophyta > Magnoliopsida > Poales > Poaceae > Poa > Poa pratensis. Next base: position 49,347,494 of record CAMZMU010000046.1, read on the forward strand.
ACTAGCACCAAGGTCACACAAAGCATTGCAATCAAAGTCATTCAATTTCATTTAATGATGGGCTCCCAACCATCTTCTAACTTCCTAGGGATAGAAGCTTCATGTTTAATTTCTTCCCTAACTTGTATGAGAGCATTAGTAATATGTTTAGTAAAAGCCATGTTTATAGCACTAGCATTAGGACTTCTAGCTAGCTTTTGCAAGAACTTAATTACTTCAGAAATATTGCAACCATCAAAATCAAAGTCATTATCATCAAAAGTAATGGAGTTATTATCTTCCTTATTGCTAGAAATTTCAGCATCTTTATCAAGGACAGTTTCAGAGTTATCAGGCAATTTAGGACATTTTGCAATAGAAGTGGAAACATTACCAACACCAATATCTTGCCATTAATGGTAGGAGGTTTGTTAACACTTGAGTTTGAAGCATTTTCAGAAGTAGTAATAGTATAAACTCTAGCAATATTATTCTTTCTAGCAATTTCATCCTCTCTTTCCCATCTAGCATGCAATTCAGCTAACATCCTCACATTGTTATCAATTTTAACTTGTATAGCATTGAGAGTTTTGCTCTCTTTAACATCATGAGGCATGTTCTTTAGTTTCAACAAGTCAACATCAAGAGCAAGACTATCAACTTTAGAGGAAAGCACATCAATTTTCCCAAATTTCTCCTCAACAGTTTTATTGAAAGCAGTTTGTGTACTAATAAAATCCTTAAGCATAACTTCAAGATCGAGGGTACACTCTTATTATTGTTGTAGGAGTTACTATAGGAATTTCCATAACCATTGCCACTATTAGAAGGATAGGGCCTATAATTGCTATTACCAAAATTATTCCTATAAGCATTGTTGTTGAAGTTATTATTTTTAATGAAGTTCACATCAACATGCTCTTCTTGAGCAACCAAAGAAGCTAAAGGAACATTATTTGGATCAACATGTGTTTGACCATTTGCAAGCATAGACATAATAGTATCAATTTTGGCACTCAAGGAAGAGGTTTCCTCAACAGAATTTACCTTCTTACCTGTTGGAGCTCTCTCGGTGTGCCACTCAGAATAATTAATCATCATATCATCAAGAAGCTTTGTTGCAGCACCCAAAGTGATGGACATAAAGGTACCTCCAGCGGCCGAATCCAATAAATTCCTTGAAGAAAAATTTAATCCTGCATAGAAGGTTTGGATGATCATCCAAGTAGTCAGTCCATGAGTGGGACAATTTTTAACCAATGATTTCATTCTCTCCCATGCTTGAGCAACATGTTCATTATCAAATTGCTTAAAATTCATTATGCTACTTCTCAAAGAAATAATCTTAGCAGGAGGATAATATTTTCCAATAAAAGCATCTTTGCATTTAGTCCATGAATCAATACTATTTCTAGGCAAAGATAGCAACCATTCTTTAGCACGTCCTCTCAAGGAGAAAGGAAAAAGTTTCAGTTTAATAATATCACCATCTACTTCCTTGAGCTTTTGCATTTCACAAAGTTCAACAAAGTTATTAAGGTGAACAGCAGCATCATCAGTACTAACACCAGAAAATTGCTCTTTCATAACAAGATTTAAAAGTGCAGGTTTAATTTCATAAAATTCTGCTGAAGCAGCAGGTGGAGCAATAGGTGTGCATATGAAATCATTGTTGTTCGTGCTAGTGAAATCACACAACTTAGTGTTCTCAGGAGTACTCATTTTAGCAGAATAAAAACAGACAGAAAATAACTTGAAAGTAAACTAGATGCAAGTAACTAATTTTTTTGTGTTTTTGATAATTGAAAGCAAACAAGATAAAATAAAATAAACTAAGCAAGACAAAAACAAAGTAAAGAGATTGGAAGCGTGAAACTCCCCTTGCAGAAGACTGCTGTCTCCCCGGCAACGGCGCCAGAAAATAGCTGGCGCTGTTGACGGGAGAGAGATGATGATGATGGTGATGATGAGTACTTCCCCGGCAACGGCGCCAGAAAATAGCTTGATGGCGTGAATCACACGTTCGTTGGGAGACCCCAAGAGGAAGGTATGATGCAGTCAGCAGCAAGTTTTCCCTCAGAAAGAAACCAAGGTTATCGAACCAGTAGGAGCAGCAACTCTTCAGAAGGTTGTTGGTGGCTCGCACGGCGCAACACGTCACCAACGTGGAATCTGCACACAACACAATCAAACTACTTTGCCCCAACGAAACAGTGAGGTTGTCAATCTCACGGCTTGCTGAAAACAAAGGATTAAACGTATGGTGTGGAAAATGAGTATTAAATTGCAGAGAATGAAAAAGGAACAGTTTGTGGTTGTTTAATCAGTGTAAAAGAATGGACCGGGGTCCACAGTTCACTAGTGGTGTCTCTCCATAAAAGATAACTAACATGTTGGGTGAACAAATTACAGCTGGGCAATTGACAGTGAGCGCATGACAATGCATATATATGACATGTGACTACTATGATATTTAATTGGGCATTACGACATAATACATAGACCATCCAACATCTATGACTAATAATCCACCGCCGGGTTGTCATCCGAGTCCCCCGTTGGTATTAAGTTGCAAGCAACGGATAATTGCATTAAGTAAAGTGCGTAATGTAAACAAACACATATGCCGTGGACATAGCATCGTTAGGTTATCCCTAGTGGCAACAGCACATCCAAACCTTAGAACTTTCTGTCACTCTCCCAGATTAAACGGAGGCATGAACCCACTATCTAGCATAAATACTCTCTCTTGGAGTTACAAGCATCTACTTGGCCAAAGCATCTACGAGTAACGGAAAGCATGCAAGATCTTAAATAACATAGATAGATTGATAATCAACTTGACATAGTATTCAATATTCATCGGATCCCAGCAAACACAACATGTAGCATTACAATAATATGATCTTGATCATGTAGGGCAGCTCACAAGATCTAAACATGATGGCACAAATGGAGAGACAACCATCTAGCTACTGCTATGGACCCGTAGTCCAAGGATGAACTACTCACGCATCACTCCGGAGGCAGGCATGGCGATGTAGAAGCCTCCGGTGACGATTCCCCTCTCCGGCAGGGTGCCGGGAAGAGGTTCTGACCCTCCCGAGCTAGGGTTGACGACGGCGGCGTCTCTGGAACTTTTCGTGGATATTTGCTCAGGCACTTAGGGTTTTCACGTCGGGGGGAATAAGTAGGCGAAAGGGCGGCGGCTGGAGACCCCGAGGGGCCCACACGTGGTCTCGGCGCGCCTGGAGGGGGGCCCACGCCCTGCCCGCGTGTGGGGCCCTCCTGGCTCCTCTCCGTGCTCCTTTGGTCCTTCAGGTGTGTTCTGGTAAAATAGGGACCCCGTGAAGTTTCGTCCAATTCCGAGAATATTTCCAGACTAGCTTTTCTGGAATACAAAAACAGCAGAAAACAGGAACTGACACTTCGGCATCTTGTTAATAGGTTAGTCCCAAAAAATGTATAAAAGTGTTATAAAGTAGATGCAAAACATGTAGCAATTGGTATAAAACAAGCATGGAACATCAAAAATTATAGATTAGTTTGAGACGTATCAGGTAACTGGTCGAAAACCAGTACAACCACCCTCACCGACCGTCATGAAACACGACCGTCGCGAGTGCACACACGGCCACCCTGGCTACCAATAGCAAACGCCACACACACTGCTGCAGACAAAGATCGTCGTCGATGTTGCCCACCAGCGTCATCGTCATCACTCCACCAAAAGCGACTCCGAATTCACCGAAGTAACGACCGCCTAAGAAGAGCTCCCCGTAGCGGCCTCGTGAAGCCCACCTCAGCCTATGCCAAACAGATGACCCTTCGCGCAGAAAGCTTGCAGCTCAGATTCTGAAGATGAGCTCCGAAGAGGAAATGGGCAGGATCCGCGCCGACGAAGGTCGCCACAGCCTGACTGCCCCCACGCACGTCATCATCGCCACAGACACGCTGGTCGCAGCTTTGACTTCATAGCAGGGGAAGTCCAGCAAGGAGATGAGTCGGACACGCCGAAACAAGAGCCGACTATCGAGATCTTGCCGCAACCAAACCATCACTCGTCGACATCGTCGTTGCCGCGCAAGCCACCACACGGAACCCCGCAACCACCACCAAATCCATCCACTGGTCCCTTTCACTATTACACGCCTCCAAGAATGATGCCCCCAAGGGGGAGACGACGAACGAGCGCCGCCATCATCCGATCCACGGATCAAGGGTTTCCCCCGGAGGTGGCAGAAGGAGGTGCGGGCTTCCCTCGGTGATGCCTACAGGAAGGAGACGACACGCAATGTGCCGCCATCACCGGCTCCGAACATGTCGGAAACTGGGTTTTCACCCGGGTCACCCGCCGCATCCGTCCGCAAGTTGTGCGCCAGATCTTCCACCCTTGAAGATCCTGACATCGGCCATGAACACCAAAGCCTCAACACAAGGCTGGGCTAGCAGATCGAGGCCTCCACACCTTGCACACCGGCCGAAGCCGGAATCGGCAAGAGGACGAATCAGAGCCCCGTTGCCGTCACCGGAGGTGCGCTGGAGGGGCGCCGGAGGGCATCGGAGGAGACCCATGGAGGGGCACCGCCATTGTCGGATCTGGGCATCGCAGGGAAGCTCCTCGCCGCCTGGAGCTCGAACGGCCGCAGGACTCCGCATCCACGCAGCCCCGCACGCGCCGTCGCCCCGCCGCCCGAGCGGCCGAGTCGTCGACGCGGGAGAGCCGCCGCCGCCCAGATTTCCGGGGCCAAAGAAATGCAGCCTCCTTCGCTCAAGAGGCCAGCGCTGTGCCCACACTCCCTTTTGGAAGACGGGCGCTGCCACCACCGCGAGGAGAGAGGCGGTGACGGCGGCGGGGATGGGGGTTAGGAGCCCGGCGGCTAGGGTTTCGGGGGTTGCCCCCGGGTCGCCCGCTCGGGAGCGACACGGGGGGTTGAGTTCGAGCAATGATATCTGATTTGGCACAATCCCGTCAGGTCTTATTCCTGGGCTCTATCATCGTTGCCGGATGTTCTAGCTCTAAGTTAACAATACTGTTGGGTTACGTGCCATAATTTTAATTTTTTTGTTACACGTAATAACCAAGATATATCTATGAAGATATAGGCGAGAGATGGTCTAATAATCATGCCAACACCCTGAAGCGAAAATAGAAATAGATGTCAGTATAGCTTGATGAAAATTCTCACGACCAAGACTGGTGGCGAGAATGTCGCCGATTCCCCTTGTAAAGCCTTCTGGTTCCAGCCGAGTTAGGATTAACGTATTATCCCTCTGAGAGTTCGCACACATCAGCCGACTTCACTCTGGTAGAACTTCGTCTTCCGCAACTCAGTTACTACCGGTGTATAAGAGGTAGAGATCCCAACACATGCAAAAGAGAGAGAAAACAGATCTGGTGAGAGGACACCTCGGAAACCTCAAGATCCAACTTGTGTATGGAGAGGGGAGGGTGTCCTCTCCTTATATAGGAGGAGGCGAGAGGGGAGCGGATGAGCTAGGGGCAAGCCCTCCCCCATGCGTTGTTGCCCCTCGTCGTCCTGGGCCGACCGGCCTAGTGTTTGGGGCACACCCAAAACCCTAGCCGCACCTCCCTTGGCCTCCGCCCCCTTTGCTTGGGGAGCAAGCAACGAGGAGACGACCCATTAGGTGGGCCTTAGGCCCATATGGATGCTCCCCACATGGGTCTAACCCCGTAGGAGCAGCCCACGGACCCTTCGGCTATTTTTCCGAATATTTAATATTTCGTAAATACTACAAAAAATCTGAGACCCTCTTTGATGTTTCGGTACGTTCTTGACATCTTGGAACTCTTCCGATATTCTCTGAATAATTTCGATCACATCGGAATCATTCCAATATACACAAAAGACTATAACCAACTTAAGTGTCTGACCCTACAGGTCCGATAACGTGTGGACATGACTCAGAATACTTGTTGATCAATAATCACTAGTGGAGCCATGAACGCCCATATTGATTCCCATTCTTATACATATAGCTCAGCTGAACCTGCTGATTGTCTTACTAGTTCCTATTGCTTCACGATACTGAACAATATCCGAGGGCGAGATATACCGATATCACGGGAAGCAATTCTTGATCATGCTATCTTTTTTTTTTGAAACTTTTCTACTGCAGGGGAGCCCCCCACAGCCTCACTCTTCCACCTTTATTAAACAGAAAGCAGTAAAAACTGTACAGAGAAACTTACCAGCTACTTACCATCTACTTACAAGATATTTACAAAAATATATACAGGAAAAGAAGACTAATGTAGGCTGTCAATCCATGATAACAGAGAACTAACAAGCGAGCTCTTTACCCTGTGCTTAACCAGGGTAACTTCATGTACAAAGGATGCCTTCCACCCTCTAAACGTGGGTCGGATGTTCTTGAAGATCCAACCATTTCGCTGCTTCCAAATGGTCCAGCAAGCTAGAATTACAATCTCAATGAAACAAGGACCCTTGAACCGCTTGCTGGCCACCGAAATCACTTGGGAAGGAGAATTCCCAGGAAGCCATGAGATTTGGAGATAGTTCCAAACACGGGTACTGAAGTTGTAGTTGAAGAACAAATGCCTCCAGTCCTCATAGTGATGTCCCACACAAAGATCGCAATCATTGCTGTCGGACACATTCCAGTGTCGTCGAACAAGCATGTCTCTTGTGTTGATTCTATCATGTAGCAGCAACCATGCAAAGAATTTATGCTTCGACTGACACTTGCTTCTCCAAATCCATATAGAAGGAGCATGGTTTTCGATGTGCTGGAAGTGATGCTTGTAAATAGCTTTGGGTCTGAGCGTACCTGAGCTCCCAAGTGTACTGATCCAGACATCATGTTCTCCATCTACCAAAACAATATCCTGCAACAGAGTTTGCAAATTGTTGTATTCCTCAAAGGCTTGCACCGAGAGAGGTAGATGGAAGGCTTGCAGTCTGTTATCCAGCGACATGTATTCTTTCACTGACTGAAGCTTGTCAGAGGCAAAGGAAAAAAAGGCGTGGAAACAAGGTTTCAAGCCTTTCTTGACCCCATAGGTCTGACCAGAGGAGTACCGAAACTCCATTTTTAATCTGGCACCTGGTGATTGCCCTATATGCATCTGATAGTGCCATTACACCTTGCCACCAGAAAGAGCCAGAAGAAACCACAGCATGTGGCACAGCATTATGATAATATGTGTCTCTTATAAGTTGCACCCAAGGAGTAGGATCATCATTGTAAAACTTGTGCAAGTGCTTCATAAGAAGAGCTGCATTCTGGACTTTAAGGTTTAGAATGCCCAAACCCCCCTTTTCTTTTGGTTTGCAGATCATATCCCAGGCCGCAAGAGATTGAACTTTGTCCTTATCTTTTTTTCCGCCACAAGCAGTGGTGCCTTGCTCTATCAAGTACTTCTATGAGTCCCAATGGCAGGTGCAGGGTCAGCAAGAAGTGCAGAGGCATCGAGGACAACACAGAATTCACAAGAACCAGTTTGTCCCCATACGACAAGAAAGAAGCAGTGGCAGTCAATCTCCTTTCCATTCGATCTGTTAAAGGCGAAAGATCCCTGATAGTTGGCCTCGTCGTACCCATAGGAAGTCCTAGGTAAGTGAATGGCATACTTCCGATTTTGCATTGAAAGAAATCTGCAAGCTCGGTCACTTCAGTAGTGCTGAGATTAATGGGTATCATTGAGGATTTATGGAAATTTATCCTGAGACCAGTAAACGCTGAGTATATATGCAGAATGTTCTTGAAAGCCTCCAAGTCTTTTTTGCAAGCAGGCATCACTATAAGCGTATCGTCTGCATATTGTACTATTGGGTAATCTCTTCTTATAGGAATAGGGCTCGATAAGATCCCATCTCTGTAGGCTTTGTTGACAAAACTTTGCAGCAGATCAGCCCCTTCAACAAACAACAAGGGGCAAAGGGGGTCCCCCTGCCTTACTCCACGTTTGCATACAAAGGGTTTTCCAGGAACTCCATTCAGAAGCACCGATGAAGAGCCAGAAGTTAGGATTTCCTTGACCCATAAGATGAAGAGTGGTGGAAAACCCTTGGCTTCTAGGACTCGAGCAATTGCTTCATGATCTAGTGTATCAAAGGCCTTCTCGAAATCAATCTTGAGGAGCACACATTTCCTCTTTGACTGCTGACATTGGAAAATGAACTCAAAAGACCAAGCCAAACAGTCCTGAATAGTTCTCCCTTTTATAAAACCATACTGATTAGCATGAATTGTTTTGTCTATCACCAACTGGAGTCTGTTTGCTAGAAGTTTTGTTACAAACTTTAAGCAGGTGTTAGTCTGGGATATTGGTCTGAAATCATTTACACTTTCAGGGCTCTGAACTTTAGGCACCAGAGTAATGTATGATCCATTGATGCTCTGCAGCGGTGCATTTCCAGCATGGAACTCATTGCACAATTTTGTGAAGACATTTTTTACTATGTGCCAACATTTTTTGAGGAACATTCCATTGAACCCATCCGGTCCTAGAGCTTTGTCAACTTTCATATTTTTCACCACACCTTCAATTTCTTCTTCTGTGAATGGAGCTACCAGACTGTCCAAGTTATCCACTTTAGGCAAAAATGATGCCAAGTCAGGTGGAACGACAGTAGGTGTAACAACACCCATTCTATTTTTGAAACTGCTTAGGAAAGCAGCAGCTTTCTGTTGATGATCAGTCATCTCGACACCATCTTCATTCTTTATCAGAGCAATTGTATTGTGCCGGTATCTTTCAGTTGCTTTAGAATGAAAAAACTTGGTATTCTCACCCCCTAATTGTACCAAGCGAATGGTACATCTTTTCTTCCAATATTCAGATTGGATATATAGCATTTTCTTCAAGTGATCTTTAACAATGTTGCGGAAATTAAATTCCGGCCTACTCAAATCTCTTTCATCTTCAAGTTGATCAAGGATGAGAATAACCTTGCTGCATTGATCAATAAGCTTCTTGATCTGGGACAAAGATCTTCCCCATCTCTTTAATTCATACCGCAGATTTTTCATCTTTTTTGTAAGCACACCAGCAATATTGGGGGCATGGACTGGCATATTCCAAACTTTGGCAACAAGGTTAGTGAAACCAGGTTGATGCACCCAGTGATTTTCGAACCTGAATATCTGGGCCTTTGGTATGCTTGTGGAAATACTTATGACACAAGGCGTGTGATCAGAGGTGCTCTTTGCCAAAGGATGCACCATAGTATTTGGATACTTCAGAGTCCACTCACAGCTTGTGAAGAACCAATCTAGTTGCTCGAGAAGAGGTTGATCTTGCATATTAGACCATGTAAAAGATCTCCCTTTTAGGGGTAATTCATCTAAGCCAAGGTAGCTAATGATCTCATTGAATATAAAGATATCATTCATATCTGCTCCTGGCATGTTTCTATTATCCACTGATCTCATGAAGTTGAAATTGCCTGCGAGTAGCCAGTTTTCATGCGCTGGCATCTGCAAATCATGTAGCCATTGGACAAAATCATCTCTCTCTTCACCTCTACAAGGACCATAAACAATCACCATTGTCCAGGTCTCATGCGTATGCTTGGAGGTGAATGCAATTCTTATGGCTGATCGTGTGATTTCCAGAAGCTGCCCTTCAAAGATGGAGCTATTCCACAACACAATAATACCAGCAGAGGCTCCCACCGAAGGAGAGTACACAAATCTGTCATATCTTTTGGGGCAGAAAGATCTTATGAAAGAGTGATCAAAATTTTCACGTTTTGTTTCTTGGAGACAGATAACTGCACACTGACTTTCATCAATTTTGTTGTACACAAGAAGCCTTTTGTCTTTATCATTTAAACCACGAACATTCCAGTCAAGAACGTTCCAGTCCAAAATCCAAGAGGGTGTATTATCCATTAAAACTAGTGAAGGAAACAAGCAGGGCTAGCAGGATTAACTGGCCAGCATACATAATAGGAAAATACACCCAAGGATCATAGCCCACTGAAATTTCTACTAGGACTCGACCAGGACTTGACAAAAGCATACCATAAACAAGGCCTGAGGCTGCCCAACCAGGGCTGGGTGAGCAATATGTTGTACTAATCATCATCACCCTCTGGAGCTTTGCCTTCCTTAGGTTGGGCATTAAGCCTTTCCTCAGTCATCTCATAATCAGGAATTTCAAGCTCCCTGCCAACTTGTTGCAGAGTGTTGATTGGCGTGTGTGGTGCTGTCATTCCTGGGTCGTCCATAGGTTTTGCAGATCGTGCTTTCTTCTTTGGTGTTGGTCTGTCTCTCATGGCCTCCAGCTTAAACCCATTGGTTTTAACAGTATGCCTCGTGCTCCTCCTAACAGATGAGGAGACATCCAGAGCACTCTGTTTTCCTCTTCCCCTTTTCCTGGGAGCAACAATAGCAGCAGTCACTTCTTTCTCAGGCACCTGGGCGAGAGTCCGTATCGGTACCGATACCTGATTTTTTAACCACCCAAGTTTGTGTTTTCTTTCCATAACAATTTTTCTCAATATGCCCATATTTCCAGCAGCCACGACAACGAATCTGATTTTTGCAGGCTTCAGTTTCATGGGCCATGGTGTAGCATCGTCGACATTTCCAAAAGCGGTGGGCCATGTCTGTGATCACCTTTTCAAGCCCATCAAGGCCCGAGTCATCCAGCCCAGGTTCTTTTTTAGCCTGTGTATTTTGATTTGAATCCGATAATCCCACGCTGGGGCTGGAAACACTTCCTTCTTTTTTTTTTTGCGGGAGAAACACTTCCTTCAACCTGTGTAGCTTTATTTTGCAGGAAGGGATAATGACCAACAGTACCAAAAGTAATGGATGGTGTAGCTTCTGTGTGATATAAGGTCATCGGGGTGGTCGGCAGTTTTGGGTCTGAGTATCCTTTACAAGCACCATAGCTGATGGAGTCTGAGAAAATCAATTTCCTCCTTGGTGTGTCTTTGGCTCTGACTATGGACTTGGGCGCTGGTTGCTTGAGGGCCATCATTCCCAACTGAGCTCTACGCTTCGTGGGACTAATCAATGTCCAAGCAAAAAAAGTAATTCAGCATTGCATTCTTTCCGCTAGAGCTGAAATTCTCTCTTCCAGTTTGGCCCGCCACGAGTCCAAAGGTGAAAATAGCATTTGAAATGCTTGCACTCATAAGATCTCAAGTTATAGATACTGAATCCCACTTGCTTAGATGAAACATTAAAAGAGAAAGTGCGATCACAGAGAATAGAAGCTTTCATGTCAGGGCCGGAGCCACCAATAGCTGCCTCCAAGGCAGTTGCTACAGAATTATCATCAAGTGTAAAAGTGGCTCTACCGAAAGAAACAACCATGATGAAATGGCCAGTGTGACGAGACGGATGAACATCTGCATAATATTTACGTCTGATCTCCTTGGCAAAACCATGGCCATGTGTGAGGTCTAGGCCTAAAGAAACTGAATTCTGCTTTTCTGATCGGTATCTTCAGATCTGGTGACATTCTCAGTGATCATCAAGGGTTCGCTACCAGATTCAGGAGCCTCAGATTCGATTGCTGCCCGGTTACTAGCAGATCCAGTGCTATCATCCACATTGGTGGACTTTTCACAAACGCCAATGGTGACGTAGTGTTTCGGGAAATTTACCTTCAATCCGGTGTCGATCCACTCGCCGTTGTACATGTAACGACCGACAATGGAGATGCCCCTTGCATCCTTGAGCGCGATCCAGTCCTTCGCCGCCCAGAGATGCAACCATCCATCGTAAGACTTCCGACGTCCATGATCCAGATCCTTAGCCGTGGTGTACGTCACCTTCCAGATCCATGCAGGCGGGATCTTGGGGGCCATGTGGGTTTTTTGGGGTGGGGATTGGGGTTTAGGGATGTGGTGGAGAGATTGGTCGGAGCGGTTTGGTGGAAGGGCCGCCGGAGATGGGTGATCGCCGGCGATTAGGTCAGGTGGGTGGAGGGGTGGGAGGAGTCGCCATCAGATGCAAATGTTTTTGGGTTTTCAAAAAAAATCTAATCATGTTATTTATCTCATTTTATTGTTACCGATATGTTCCGTTTTACTCATTCTCGTATTCCGATATCCCCATGATTAATATCATGCTATGTTTGCAGAACATATTGTATATCATCATACCGAGTGGGCTTAGGTTGTACTCCCTCCGTTCATATATATATAAGACAGTTTAGATAGTGTACATGTTGACTAGGTGCAAACCAAAAAGAGTGAACATGCACACTAAGATGTGTCTAGATACATGTAGATACAAATGAATGTGTCAAAAGGCTAAAACTTCTTATATATATATCAACGGAGGGAGTATCTCTCTTTCGACGGAAGAGCAATTCTCACTCTTGAAACATCAATGTTAACACATACTTTCCTTGCTACCCAAAAGATGCCGTTATGATCATCCTGTTACAGTGTGATGTTATACAGAACTAAAGTAACATTTCCAAAATGCATACCAATGATAACCTCATGGTCTAAGAGCATCTCCAAGAGCAAGTGTAAAAACGGCCCGGATTTGTAAAAACTGACTTTTTAGCAATTTGGGCCAAAAACCTGCTCCAAGAGCATTGCTATAAGTGGTCCCCTCACCAAATTTTACCAAGCTTGCTATATTTTTGCTTTGGATTGGCAAATATAGCAAGCCAAAGCCAACCTCCCAGGATATGCAAACCGAGGCGGGAGAGGGCAACTGTCTCGAGTGAAACTTCCGTCCCCGACCCCTGCTTGCGCCGTCGCCGTCTCCGGCCACCGCACCGGCCATGGAGGCGACAGGAGACCATCCGCATCAGCGTGCAACACCTTCCCCACTCCACGCCGTCTTCCCCGCTGCCCGGCCCTCCTCTCCCACGCCCCAGCTGCCGCACGGTCCCGCCCCGCCCGCGAGCACCGCCGGTCGATTCCGACGACGGGAGGCCCGATGGCGACCACTGCCGGTCGATTCCGACGATGGGAGACCTGACGCCGACCACCGCCGGTCGATTCCGACAGTGGGAGACCCGACGCCGACCACCGCTTCGTCCTCGACCTCCCGATGTAAACCTCCGCTTCGTCCTCAACCTCTCGATGTCAACCTCCGCTTCGTCCTCATCCTTGAGAGGGGGCAGCGAGCGGCGAGCAGGACCGGGCCGGGGCGGTGAGCGGCGACCGGGCCAGGGGAGGGCCAGCGAGTGGGGGCGGCGAGCAGAGAGCGCATGGGTGGGGGCGAATTCGGGAGGATAAGGGGAGGAGTTGGTGGGAAAAAATAGGAGGAAAAAGAAGACCCACTGACAGGTGGGTCCCACGATTATAGCAATCCAGTTTTAGCAATGCTTGTAAAGCTGAGAGCAAAATGGATTTGTAAACCTTCTCTCTCCTATTGGTAAAACCACTTATAGCAATCCATTTGTACACTTGCTCTTGGAGATGCTTTAAGTATACTTATGTACGTCGACCTCTTTGTGATAATACTAACCATGACATGACGAAAAGATCTCATAGCATATCAACTAGTTGGGTCTCTCCAGCCACATTGTTCTGCCAACAATGTGCTCCCATTGATGTCGGCCCCATGACTAGGAAAACATAGTCATCAAGCAATCAACAAGTTAGTGTAAGAGGCAAGACTAGGGTATGGGTATATGTTTATGTTTCTACACGTGCATATGGGTTTTTCTCTGGATCATATATTCAGGAAACATAGCAGTTATAGCATAAAAATATTAATATTAATTATGAAACTAATATTAATAACTATTATTATTGCCTCTCACTAGTACATAACGACACTATGGAAACATGTCAAAACCCTCATCGGAAATAGAAAAAACCATACGTTTCCCGAGCCCCAATGTTGATGTAAAGGTTCTCATCGGGAACGAAGGTTTTAACCGTCGCCGATGAGGCCAATTTTTTGCAACAGTTTTCCATGTATCTATGTTGCCGATTTGTCGACCACATCAGTAACGGAGTATCTGGTTCCACTTGTTTGCACCGAGTTTTCTTCAGAAGCCTACATAAGGAATACATATGCCATTGGACATTAAAATCTCACAGCACAGGCAAAAAAAAATAGAAATCTTCATTCACAAAATATACCAAATGTCACCATTACATTGCATCACAATATGACAAAGTACACATGACTCACTAAACTTATCTTTCTCATGCCTAGCTAAACCTGTCAGTATCATGCCTCGCTAAACCTATCATTATCATGCCTCACTAAACTTAATTTTGTCATCACACCACATCTATCATTGCAGATAGTGCAATAAGGGAGTGTTGATGTACCTAAATTTGTTATCTGTTGCGCCGAGCTTATAGTACTTCCTTGGAAAGAAGGTGCGCCTTCTACCCGCTGGGTCAGACTCAACGGTCTCCGGAGTAGCAAGATACTCGAGTAGTGGTTTCATCTTTTCCAAACCACCTCCATACTTGCTACACACATCCCAAAAACCTGTTTATTTGCAATTAAAGAAAGTTACACACTATAAACAGAATTCGACAAATGGACCATATAAATTCGATAGTATGGAAGATAAACAAATTTACGACAGTGATAGCAACTACACGGATGTGTAAGCCGTAAACACGAAACCACAACAAGATCGCAAGCCTCTGTGGAATGTTAACTTCAGCAAATTCTTCGTACTGAGGCTTGCTTCATTTTGGACCATGTCACCAAAATAATTCACAACCAAATAAAAAAATAATAGAACATTTCATGAGTTTCTAATACAAATCAGAAATCAAGATAGAGCACAATACATGAACAGAGGACAAATGAGGAACACTAGTTCATGAGCTGAGCGATTTATACCTCATCTTCTCTTCTCCATCGACAGCGGCCTCACATCTAGGGGCACCTCCTCCTTCGCGCCAGTAGATCTCGAGGCGGAATCCGTCAATCTGCTCAGCGAGGTCGTCGGCCTCGCCTCACGGGCCTCCTCATCGACGGCCAGCTCCACGAGGTTAGGGGAAATTGAGAGTGTAAGGGTCAGGGGAGAGCCGCGCCACACTGGGTGAAGGGGGAGGATGAGAGGGTAAGGGTTAGGGCGCCGCCACACCTGGTTCCAGATCTGGAGTGAAGGGGAAGAATGAGAGATAATGGTTCTTCTAGGTTTATGTAGCCTTTTATATTTGCGGATTGTTATCGGTAACGCTTAAGTGGATATAACTGTTTCTTTTGTGGTTACGCCACTTTTAACACTTTTTCTTGGTAGCTTGTATTTCAGATAGATTTTTATGGTAGCTTCGCCGATAGCTAAATACAAGTAAAGACCTATAAGCGGCACACGATTTTGCACCTACTACATTCGACTGATTTTCATAACTACATACAAGTTCACACCTACTACATTCTACTGATTTTTATAGGTGCATACAAGTTCACACCTAACAACACACAAACACTCAAAATCATTCTAGCAATACTCACAAGAACATTTAACTGAGCTATTTCTGTTTCTTTCTGTCGCTGCTTGCGCACAATAACAATATGGTCAACTATAGTCGATGAAATTCCTATGTTTGTTCGGCTCCATGCCAACCAGCTACTGCAGCTGTAGTGTACGTCTGCATCTCCTTCTTATCCCTCCTAACAATCATGGCTACATTTTCAATCTCTGCTGTTTCCACTTCGACACCATTAGCAAGCAACATCTCAACATAATCTTCAATAAAAAAATGATAGCTCTCAGAACCCTCTTCGCCCCTCCACCGTCAAATGGAAAATCGAATCCAAAGCCAAATCAGCATCACATAGAATAGGAATCAATCAAAACTGGTAGAAGCACTGAACTAGCCCTGTGATTTGGACACTTGAAGTAGATTCGGCCTAGGTTCAAATCCGAACGTGACATGACACTCGATGAATCGTGTTTCTACAGCGGCAGCACATGCATTTCACAAGCGGCGGATCTAAACCGGCATCGACGGGGCAGGAGGAGGACGCCATCATTCTCCCCAACGAGCTCATGCTCTTGGCCATGGAGGACACGAGTGGGGAGTAGAAACAAGTTCCGCTGGAGCTCATTCCGCCCCGCCACTGGGGCAAAAGCCCCCTCCCCCAAGGGTGCAGCGGCTAGATCCGGCGCTGGCGGACGGAGCCCTCATGGGGTCGGCTTGCTCTGCTGCCGCTCCAGTTTCTTGCGATTCCGGCGAGTTTGGCGGAAGACAGCCGGATTTTGGTGATTTTCGTGGCGGTAGGTCATTGGCACGTCCTGAATAATCCCTCCCGCCAATGCCTCGCGCGAGATACAGGGCAACGTCGGGTCAGCCTCTCAACCTGTGATTGTAAAGGTCGGGGGTGTTTTACAGTCCATGCCTTAAATATGTTTACAGGTCGAGGTCGGATACAATGTCTGTTGAGGTCGTTTTTTTCGCACAAAACAGTAAAATGGTAGTTATTTTACAATTCCACAGGATATAAGGGGCTATAGATGGGACACGGCGTTTGGGTCACGGGTGTGGAAGCGCCCGTTATGTAAAACATTTTTTTCTTTCAAAATGTCAAAAATTTCCAACTAAATTTCAGATATACATCATGACATTTTATATTACCACAAAAAGTTTCAGGAAGAAACGACATTTTTTTACCTGTGTAAAAAAGACAAGAAAAATTGCGTACAAATTCATTTTGAAAACCCCGGATTTGTCTGTTTTGCATAGCCCACAAAACATGTCTTTTCTTCTTTTTCTGACCTGTGCAAAAAACAAAAGAAAACATCGCGTACAAAGTCATTTTGAAAACCTCAGATTTGTCTTTTTTGCACAGCCCAGAAAAAATATCTTTTCTTCGCGAAACTTTTTATGCTAACGTAAATGTCATCTAATATAACAAACAAAATTTCTTTTTGTAGAGGCGAGCAAACCGTCTATCTAGCTAGTGTTTCTCCTTCACGTTTGCAGGTACTCTACCGGTGCACAAGTATTTTCTGTTCGTGATCCACATTAAAACGGACGGGGCGAGGCCTCTTTACAGAGGCATGTACACGGAAGAGGTGGCGAGGGATATTTTATCCGACATGGATGGTCGCTTGATCGCTAGATTGATCCTACATAGGCATTGTCTTTCGTCATAGGCATCGGTGTTTTACTTACTTTTTTAAATAAAAGGCCAGAGGCCCAACGTTAAATTAATAACACCAGGAACGGCGACATGGATACAAAGTGCTGAACCCAGCTTACATCAACGAATTGCACACACACAAGAAACAGGACAACCGAAGAAACACCAACGAGGAGGACGCCGCCAAAGAACAACTCCGAAGAGGCTGAGAACTAGCTTGGCGGGCAAAGGAGTTGGGCCGAAGCTCGCCCTCGAGGACAGACCAGCATACCGACACACGCTGCACACTGTCGACACGGGCAAAGTCGTTGGGCCGAAGCTCACCCTAGAACCGAGGCCAGCTGACCAACACACACTGCACACCGCCGAGACCCGCACAGCGCCAGCAGAGACAGACAACAGGCACACACCTTCCTGCTGAGGCACACCAATGATGTCCAAACACGAAACACCGAGAGTGCAGAACAAGAAACAAGCTTTGCCGGAGGAAGCTAATCTCCAGTGAGCTACCCACCGTGAGCTCCAAGATGGCGTCTTCAGGAAGAGCACGACGCAGAGCGCCGTCACCGCCCGATCCGAAGATCTTGGGTTTTCACCCGGAACACGTAGGAGGGCAGAGGACCGCCACGAACGACGCCTTCAAGAAGGGAACGACGTCCACGGACGCCGCTGCCGTGGCCCAAGCAAAGACCTGGGCAAGGGTTTCCCCTCGGCGGGACCTCTCCACCTCCCACACAGGGCAATGGCGTTGCCAAGGCGGCGACCACACCACTGCCACGGAGCGCAGCTCGCCAAGCACCACCCGTCCACACGGCCGTGGTCTCGGCCAGCACCACCAGAACCTTGAGCTCGCCCGCCAACTCACAGGTTCCCCACCTTCCAGGGCCGCCGCCCCGGCGTCCCAGCTCTGTGCACCGACGAAGAGAACGAAACCAGGAGGGAGAGACACCACCAAAACAACCACCGGCTGCCCCCTGGCTGTCGGCGGCACCTGAATGGCGCGTGGCCGTAGGCTCGAAGAAGGAGGGCCAGGGCCCTTGCCCTTCCCAGAACGGGGCGGCCAGAGGGGCCGCACCACCCTACAGACCACGCAAGGAGCTCTCCATGGCAACGTGCAGACTACACTGGCCACCGCGCTGGCCTCCTCAGCCCGGACCAGGCAGCAACAGGAGCAAGGCGCCATGGCGGGCCGGGAAACCCAGATCGAGCCCGGGAGGGCCCAGATCGGGCCCGAGCTGCCGCTGCAACCCTACCCACGCCGACAGCCACCGAGCTCCGCCTGAACTGCCGATGTGCCGCCATGACCGCCGCCGACCCCATCTCCGCTCCGCCCGCTGCACACAACGCCGTCACCAGCACCTCCGACGCCACCCACTTGAGACCCCGCCTCCGCGCGAAGAAGAGGCCATCGGGGCGCGCCCACCCCGCTCGCCGCCTTTGGCGGCCGAGCGCGGCCGCCACCGCCGGCGCCGGCGGCTGCAGTGGCCAGGAAGAGATCGCCGCGGGGAGTTTTTGCCTAGGGTTTGGATCCTCCGCTACCGCCCGCGCGAGTAGCCCGGGAGGGGGGCAAGAGAGTTTTTTCCTTGTGATGTTTGACTGGAATGGAATCGGTGTTACTCATGATTGTAATTCGTCTAGTGCTACATTTTAATTATTTTTGTTCTGTTAGATTGTGACTTTGCATGCCTATGCAGAGATCGGACGTAATGCTTAAAACTGACGTTTCTCCTGCCAGGCTGCCCCAGAGCCCAGCGGTACAGCCACACACACCAGGTGGGTCCCCCGGGGCGGTACACCCACGGCTCAATCAAAAAGGCGACAAATGCTCCTCGTGCCCGTCTGCCCTCGCGCGGCGAGAATCCCGACGCCCACGCGCCCCCACCACCCGAGGAAAAAAATACCACTCCCCAGTCCCCATGGCCGCTTCCTCCAGATCCAGGCCGCACCCAAAGAAGCCATCGCCCTCCCGCCTCCTTCCCCACGACGACCTCTCATCCTGGTTCCCCGCCTCCTCCAACCACCACTCCCCCTCCGCCGCCGCCACCTCCTCCGCCCGCGCCGCCGACCCCATGGACCCTCTGCCGCCGCCCGCCGCCTCCTCCTACGCCAGCCCCACCCACCCTCCTCCTCCTCCTACTACACGCAGTCCTACCCCTCCAGCTACACCAAGTTCAACTCCGCGCTCAACGCGGGCCTCCTCAACCCCATGTCCCCGCCGCAGCTCACCCTCGACAAGACGCGCTCCAGCCCCACCCTCTTCGACATGATGGCCAACGAGCAGGACTACCAGCCCGCGCCGCCGCCGCCGCCGCGCCCGCCCCGCCGCACCCGCACCATCCGCGCTCCATGGACCGCCAGGCCATGCTCCAGGACCGCGTCGCCGAGCTCATCGGCAGCTGCAGCCCGGGAACCAGTTCAACGACGCCGCCTCCTCCGACGTGCGCCTCACCCTCACCTCCCGCGACGGCCTCTCCCTCGCGCTCTGCGTCCACCGCCACATCCTCGTCGCCCACAGCAGGTTCTTCGCCGCCAAGCTCTCGGACCGCTGGTCCAAGCAGCAGCGCACGCTGCCGCACATCGTCGAGATCTCTGACTGCGACGACGTCGAGGTGTACGTCGAGACGCTGCGGCTCATGTACTGCAAGGATCTACGCAGGAGGCTCATGAGGGAGGATGTCGCCAAGGTCCTCGGCATTCTAAAGGTATGTCCAAGCCACCAGGTTTTTTCAGGTCCTATGATGTCCTATGGTCAGTCAATTGGAAATTTGGAATCATTTGCTTTTGGTCCTTAATTTCTATGTATGTATAGGTGTCCGCGGCCATTGTGTTCGATGCTGGAGTGCTGTCTTGCCTGGAGTATTTGGAGGCGGCTCCGTGGGCGGAGGACGATGACGAGAAAGTGGCCACATTGCTGACGCAGCTGCATCTTGAGAACTCAGGCGTCGTGGAGGTTCTTAAGAGGGTCTCTCTGGAGCTGAAACCTGCTGTAGTGACCGAGGATGTGGAAACGGGACCAAATTGCAATGGGGGCAGTGGTGTCGATGGCGGTGAGGAGGTGTTAGTTAGGCTCCTGCAGGTTGTCCTCGAGGGGAAGGACGAGAAGGCGAGGAGGGAGATGAAGGGTCTGGTGTCCAAAATGCTCAGGGAGAACAGCGCGTCGCGTGGGGGAGCCATTGGTGGTGACCTCCGCAAGGAGTCCCTCTATTCGGCGTGCAATGGCTGCTTGTGCCTGCTGCATGACCAGTTTGTGAGGGCTGCAGGAGGTGACCAATCCGAGGTGGCGCAGATTGCTAGGCAGGCTGACAACCTGCATTGGATGCTCGACATCCTTGTTGAGCGCCAGATTGCCGAGGACTTCTTGAGGACATGGGCAATGCAGAGTGAGTTGGCAGAGATCCATGGTAAGGTTCCGGCAATACATCGCTATGAAGTGAGCCGGGTGACTGCAAGGCTCTTCGTCGGGGTTGGCAAAGGGCAGATCCTAGTGTCCAAGGAGGCCCGCTGCCAGCTCCTGAGCACCTGGCTTGAGCCCTTCTATGAGGACTTTGGATGGATGCGGCGAGCATGCAAGGGGCTTGACCGACATTTGATTGAGGATGGGTTGTCAAACACGATTCTGACACTGCCGCTTGCAACTCAGCAGGAGATCTTGCTTGCGTGGTTTAATCGGTTCCTCAACTCTGGGGAGGACTGCCCAAACATTCAGAGAGGGTTCGAGGTATGGTGGCGGCGGGCATTCTGGAAAAGGAGTTCTGAACCAGAGCAACCACCCCGCTTGAGAATCACCGCAATCTGCGAGAATTCTTGATGAAGGTCAACCAACTTGGATATGAAGGGTAGCTGGTGTTTGGATGTAAAGGTTGATTTCCTATGATCTGTAGGTGTTCTGACTGTCTTGGTGAGTTCTCTGTTGCATCTGTTTGGTCCTAGGCAATTAATTATACACGAGTTTGTTCATCTTGTTCAACGTATACCAGGTTGATTGTACCACCATGTTTCATCCATTTTTGAACTGGTAATTAAGTAGATTGGTTGCTTATTGCCTATTGTAGCAGCTTATACCACAACAGGCAGAATATTCAAGTGCATTGTGAAAAGCCCACTCTGATTCTTGTTTGTTGGCATTGCTTATATACTTGGCTATCTTTGTCTCTTGATCTCATCACCAACCAGCTGTCATGCCATGTGAGAAAGTTGTTATAGCAATTGGATTTGTATGGATGTTAGCAGTAGATTCTACCCAATTTGCTTGGTTTCTTTGTTTTTAATTTGCTGGTGGTTGAGCCGCTATGCGCTTTTCAGAATGTGTGAACGAATCATATGGTGTTCTTAATAGCTTACAGTACATACCTTTTGGTGAATAAAGGATGTATCGAGCTTATGAAAATACTTATTTCTCCTGAGTGGTTGCACCTATCTTAGATGAAAGATGGAAGCGGTTAGCAATCAGATCTCATGATCGGCGACCTGCTTGTCAACAGTGGGACGCTAGGCGTTCAGGTCCGTGGTTGCCGTGGCCAAGCCTTATGTTTGACTCCATGGCTCCATCTTCCCATATGAGATTTAGTTTCGAATATCTTGTGACAAAAACGGAAAGCGAACGGAACGGCGCCTCAAGAGAGGAGTTTTTGAATTTTAAGCATGAAGAGTGTCGCTATGTCATTGCATGCATGTATACTTAAGGAAAGAGTGAGGCATGGCTCGTATCGTGCTGTCCTCCAATGTTAATTTACCTAATACAAATCTTCTATACAGTAAAAGCCTGGGACGGCCCTGATAAACGCAGGGAATGCCTCCTCGCGATGACGTCTATCATGCTTTTAGGTCCCAACAAAATATATTATCAATTTTCTCGTGCTCAAGGAGCGCCTGAGCTCCTGGAAACCTAGCCGCCACCACTTCCGCCTCCACCATAGGTTGGTTCCCCCTCCTCCGGCCGGCCGCCGGCGTCGGGAGTGGTGGGAACCCATAGGTTGGTTCCCCCTCCTCCGGCCGGCCGCCGGCGTCGGGAGTGGTGGGAACCCGATCTATGAGTAAAGTTTTTGATAAAAATAGAGTTTTCAACCGTTTAGGTTAGGATTTTGGTATCCATCTTCTTGATCAATGGAGATGAAATCATCTACAATAAGTATCTCCGGCTCTTCGTTTGACGACGAGATCTTCCCGGCGTCAAAGACTCAAAGGTGGTGATGGAAGATTATATTTGTCTAGGTTTGGTACTTCAGATCTTTCGGATCTTGTTTCGCCAGATCGATTTTGGATTATTTATCTTGGTTGCCGCGAGCAGATTTATCCTCGCAATATCTATCCCGGCTGCTACGTTCTCGACAATGGTGATTCGTACCATCGGCTGCCAACAACGTCGACTAGGTTGTCCGGTTGTTTCTCCCTGAAATACTGGTGTTGATACTCTTACCGATGTTGGTTGATTACTTCAATGATTGCGTGCGTGCACGTAGTCTTGGCACTGCGACTCAAAAGAAATTATGAGAGAACCATAGTTAGTATTTACAGGTTTGTGGATTGCTATCTTTGTCGTTCTACGACTGCCTTCAGAAAAGTAAAAGATTGTGTCATGGAAGAAAAAAGAGTTTGAAAATCTCAAAGATTTGCTCGTTTCTTTTAGACTTTATTTTGTAATTGTTGTAGTCAGCTCATGTATCTGTATCATGTACTGTTCGCCGTAATATATCATGGTATTGATTGTCAAAAAATGTCCCAACAAAATATAATGTACTTTCTCTGTGTCAAAAAAGGTCCGATTGACCTTTTTTTGGTCAACAATCAACACACAACTTTGATTATGATTTTTACTTATATTATGTCTGTAAAATTACACATGGAACAAAAGTATTTTGCAAGATAAATCCATATATTTTGGTACTGGTTAAAATCATGCTTTAAAGACCGTGCAAAAACTATACACGCCTTACAATTTTGGGTGGAGGAAGAATAATGTAGTCATTAATACACAATTCACCAAGTAACATCATACCAACTTGCACAATCCCACGGCCGAAAGCACAGGGATATCTTCAACTCTACAGGCGTTGTCTCTCTCTTAACTTGAACACAGAATCAGGCCTCTCCACCTCAAGTATACTATAGTACCCATCTTGCCTTGGGCACTGGCCATCTGTCATCTAATTTTCCCAGTGTAAGTTGGTTACTGAATAAACAGTGTGTCTGATCTGAGAAATAAAAGGAATACCAGTTGCTGTAGTTCTTTCCATCATCCGGGGAATCCAGTCTCCGCACGGGGCGCTGATCTCTGTCGTTCATATGTTTTCCCACTCGGTGTAAGTTCTTACAGTAAAATATATACATGTTACCCAATAAGCGTTTGACAGGTAATAGAACAAGTACCTTCCGTATGGGGGAGCTCCAACTTCCGCAGAGCTTTAAGAATGTACCTCTTTGGCAGGTAGGGAGTACTGCCAGCTCTTCCATGATAGAGGTTCATGCCAACAAAACTTCCATCATCAAAATTAATAAGGGGCCCTCCAATCCCAGCCTAGTCCAAAATCACGAGCCAAGGTTACATGTAAACCTTATATGTAAACAATTTAGTGGATGCACATATATGGATCAATAAAGTAACAACTCGGATAGATACTGATGCAACTAATTTAGTGGCTACCATGAAAAAGTAGAGGACAAGAGAAATCCCCAATGTACATTCTTGATTCTACAAGTGGACAGCCTAAGTTCTTCGAAGCCATGCGTTATAGGCTCTTTACTCACTACCCACATTGAGCCACATAATAATCCTTCTTCAGGCTCACGACCTATGGCTACAACATTTTTAAGTACAGGCTCTTCACGGGACATTTTCCTCAATTGCCTTTCCCTGCTTTGGTCTGATGGGGCGTCGACAAGGAGAACATCTTCTGGGCAAATAACACGCAAACACTCAATCCCAACAATAGCAAGATTATAGTACGAGTCATACACTACCAATGTCCCATTGACACGTTGATGCGGTGGGAGAAATACATCAATCTGCAATAATAAGAAGTGAGTTCAATGAACCATTACCATTTAACTTAAAAGGACAAGAAAAATGAGGAGCACCAACCCTCAATTTCTCATCAATCGTGTCTGTAGTGTCGCATGTTCTAACCAAACTTGCTGAAGTCAGAATGACGGTGCGAGAGGGCCTGACACAGACACTGCCATAACATCGGTCTACCCTATACTTTATAAGCAAGCCTGTGCATGCAAAAAACCTTGACGCTCCTATGCGCCATAGCATTGATCATCAGATAGTGAAGACCAAATACTAGCACGGAAAAGTAGTGAGCATACATATTTAACTGTAAAATCACCATTGAATGAAACAAGCGAGACAACACGTCGGGTTGTAGGTTGAATTATGCTTCGACCAAGTCCCACACATGGATTCCTCCCCTCATCACAAAACGAGAGATTAAAAGGATACCCTTTCCAAGCATGCCAGTAACCGAAAAACTCTTCAAATGTATGTACCAATTGCCCATTCACTGGTAAGAGAAACAAGTAGAGAAGTTGGTATTGCTAAAATACACCAAAAAATTGCACAAGGGAGAAGTCAGCTGTACCACAAGCACCTACATTCGAGCATAAGCGGCGGTGGCTTGGGATAGCCCATGTAGTCTAGCCACTTTTGCGTTCTAAAAAATCCTTATGCAATAAGGTGATCAGTATTAGTTTACAGTTCATATGTATGATAATATTTTGAGCAGAGTGATCAATCCAGAATGACAACTTGCATGATAATTCACACCTGAAGGGACTATTGTTGATGCACCTGGAGGAGGAGAGTATCCCTGGCTATTAGTTTTGGTTGTTCCACTTATTCTCCCTAAAATGTATAAGAGAAGGGAAGAGGAATCAGGACACCCCTGAAATATATATTGCATCACAAGCTCTAAGCAGGAGTATGAAGCATAACCATGAACCTGGTGAAACAAGGTAACGGAATAGCATTGGCCACAAATTAACTAAAATGACAATAATCAATGAGAAGCACAAACAATGGTCAATAAGCACGACTATAAAATGATGAAGAATGACCAAGTACTCCATAGAGGAGTGATGAAAATTTCATGGGTCTCGACTCTGAAGTGATCATGCCACACTCACCTACACCATAGAGGTCATCTGTATGTTCCTTCTCAGCATAATCGCCTCCGTCCATATTTCTAGAACTGCAATAGAAGCGTTACGACAAATAAGTACACAGAGGTAAAAGCACAAAAGTAAAACGGTCATATTAATGTAAGAGCCAAACCATCTAAAAGTAAACAAGGTATGAAAATGTCATATAAATCAGGCTTTTAAATTTTGAACAAAATGACATGAGAGGATTGAGAAGTCAACGATACAAATTAGGCTGTCCAAATTTTGGTCCAAATGTAATACTCCCTCCGATCCATATTAGTGAGCATAGCTTTGTCTAAATTCATATGTATCTAGTTAAGTATTTAGACTAGATACATGTGTATCTAGACAAAGTTGTGCCCACTAATATGGATCGGAGGGAGTAGTTTTGTTCATCCTTGTCTAGACAAATAGACCAGCTCCAACATTGAAGAAAGAGCCATTAAAGTGGCACAAGTGTCCACAAGGTATATACAGCAAGAACCAAACTGTTATTATTCTAATATGACTATGTAGCAACTCGTAAGGCTTTAACTTACAAAGGGGGAAGGGAAGTAGAACAGGAAAGCAGGTTTGGAACAAATATAGATGAGCCAACTGGGTAAGATATACTCCCTCCATTTCTAAATATAAGATGTTTTAGGTTTTGTCCACATTCACATGTATCTAGATGTATGTGGACATGTTTTAATGTGTATGTACACCCATTTGAGTTTGCACCTATCCAACATGTGAGCTAGCTAGAACATCTTACATTGTGGAACGGAGGGAGTAACTCATAAATACCAAGAGCACAGAAGACATACACGAGTATCTGAAATTGCTCCAAGCGTTCACGAATTAACGTGTGTGGTAGGAACCAAGTCTTTCCCATTGCACAATGGACGTTCATCCCAACGAAGTTTTGATCAGAATCAGTTAGTGGCCCTCCAAGTCAGGCCTAGAGCAAAGGTAAAGTGACAGGGTAGCATTTGGACAACCCATGTTCTCATGTCATTGTTTGTTCCGAATTTTCCATCATGCAAAAAACGATAATTTTTTTTACCTCTGTGATATGACAATCGGAGATCCCAAGATTTTAGGATCATCTCCACTTGGACCCTCTATCAGTCTCCCATTCGCAGCCATCAAATCAAAAGACCTGAAGCCACGCCCAATAGCTAGTACCTCAGTACCAGCAGGTAGAGATGTCTCCTCAAAATCCAGATCTACTGGACATATATTTGGGAGGGTTAACAATGACGCTACGATAGCAATATCATCATCGTATAGCTCCAAGAAGCCATTTACAGGGTAATGATGACCAGGGACGTGCACTCCAATCTATGGTGATAAAAGCAGTATGTCAGCAAAGAATGATCACAGTCAGCTTAAGTAGACAGAGCAAAATGGGAACACGTCACCAACCCTTAGTTTATCATCTCTATTTCTCTTCTCATTAAAGACCGTAACTAAATGTGCAGAAGTCAGGATTCTTGTTAGGCGAACTGATGACGTCCCATCTGGTAGAGCTATTCCTGTGCACACAAATAACATCTCATCTTCTGCAAAAGATCATGATTTTTTATCATTAACCGGCTGCGCTAAATAGTAAATACAGATATGGATATCCGTAGGCATATAGCAGGATAATCACCGTCAAACAAAGCAAGTGAAATTATGGTTGGAGGAGGAGCATCGTCATTGTCACATTCTGTTGGTTCCTCTATCAGGCTGCCAAATGGTTGCTCTTCGAAAGATATGCTAGAAACAACTCGCTCAGGATATTCTGGGCAGCCAAATTGTTCTTCAAGTTTTTCAAATCTCTCCGCCCAAATCTCGCGAACTAATCAAAGAATATGATACAGCACAACTGTGAGCACTCTATTAGAGCAATATATGTGCGCAAAAGAAAGAACCAGCAAAGGTTGACTCACTTTCCATTGCTGTTTCAAAAGCGCACCTGCCGCGTTTCTTTGTTACAACCGATTTATAAGGGTAAACGGAAGTTAATTCCTTCATTGTTTGCAGGTCCGAAGCAGTAAGTAGATGCGAATTCTTAGTAGAGCAACCAAGGTGGCAAAATCCATGACATTCAGAGAGCTCAAAGAGTTCACCAGCTAGTAGAAGACTCATGTAAAATAACATACCTAAACTCAAAATTGGTGCAGTAACATGTTTCTAGCTAATGAAGAATGACTTTGTAATGAAAAATTTATAGGTCTCGATGACCATGCCACATTCACCTAAAACTCAAAGCTGGTGGAGTAACATGTTGCTAGGTTTAGAGAGGCAGAGGGCTAAGATGAACTTGTGCATAGAAAAGGCAAAAGGATCAGCATCTACACAGACTTTAAAGATGCTGCTACAAAATTCCCGAATGGGCAATTTTTGCTAAATAAAAGGAAACTTTAACCTAGGCCTGGTGAGAGTGAACTGAAAATTACTAGATACATGTAACAATTCAACAGTGTTGTTTATGTGGAAGAACCTCATGATCTAGTGAATACCTCATGACCATGTCAATTACGAAGTATATCGGCTTCCAGCCACAGAACCCACACTTAAGTAAATGCACTATTTTTAAGAAAAGACTCTTTTTATGACTTCGGGTCACATCCTTACAAGCGTGGCAATGTAAGCTTCGCCGCTGAGTGCCTATGCAGACTCGAACATCCCCGATTGAAATCAATCCATATACTCAAATTCGAAGCATCAACTTCCAAGAACCCAAACCAATCCAAGACTCAATTCGGATGCTCCATTGCGGCTGGAATTGAGTTAACATATGTGCTTACCGAGTGATTCCGCGCGCCGAGTAAGCTTAGGAGGCGCGGCGGCGACGGGAGCGATGACAGGGTCCGGAATTGGGGATTCTAGGGTTCGGAGGAATCACGGGTGGCTCATTTATAGGGATCTCGTGTCTCAACCGTAATCCCATCCGAGCTCGGTTTGGAGCTTATGCCGACAAATGTCGATGGTGGCGATGCGTCCCTCCCCTCGTCACTCGTCCCGCTTCCGCCCTCCGCCGAGCTGCCGCCCGCTCTTTAAGCCACTGACTGGCAAACAGACTGCGCCGCCGCCCGCGCCCCCCAATCCCCTTCGATCTACCCCTCCTTTCTGTCGAGCGCGCCGGCAATCTCGATCTGTCTACTGTCGAGCGTGTCCGCCGCTCCTCTGGCTCGTCGGCCTACAAGTTGTGATCGGCGGCGCTGCAGGATCTATCCAGCATTGGCGGCCCCAACACCGAGGTCGTTGACTACGCTGTCTGCTATGAGAACCCACCGACCCAGCTGGTGAGGATGATCAAAACCAAAATCATCCACGATTTTCCTTTTCTTTTCTGAACATGTTACAAATTTGTGCTTCAGAGAGGATGATAACCATTAATTTAGTTCTATAATGAAATCTTACGTGTTCGAAAAAAAAGTTCTATAATGAAGTGCGGTGCATTCAGAATAGTGAAATCAATGTCTCTATCGAAAATTTAAAAAATAGAGGGCTGAGGCCACGTTTGGCATCAAAATAATTTGAAGTATACAGAGAATACTTCGATTCCTGAAAATACTGAAGTATTGAATACATTAATGTGTTTGGATCCAATAAATAACGTGGTTTTAAACTGAAATATTCTACAAAATTGAAATGTTTTCTAAGAGGTCTCACCCTCTTTTTTCGAAACTCAGAAAGAGAGAAAAACTATATTATTTGTTTGCCACGCGTTGGAACAATTTGGTTTTGAAATACTTTAGTTTAAGAAATACTAACGTACCAAACAGAGCATTTAGTGGCAACATGCAAGGAAAAAAAGCTATAGCGTCGCTATAGCCGGCTATTTAAGAGCACCTCCACACGACACCATCCAAAGCAACCAAAGGCTCAATGAGGCCCGACCAAAAATCACTCCTAACATCCCCCATAATTTTGGGCCGACCCAAAATTGTCCGACTCTCGCGAGGTCAACCTCATAGTTGGGCACCTGCTCGGGGGCGTCGCACAATGCTAGGACACGGCCTCCGACAAGCGGGGTCCTCATGTCATAGGCACAAGGGTCACGCCGGCTTAAATGGCGCCCAACCTTCTCGTTTTCCTAGGGCAGCGATGTCCAGACGACGCGGCGGAGGTACAACTATCGACGTGAGGGAAATTATCATCCTTAGGGAGCAGTACGTACTCTGTTGCAGTGTCAAACAATATGACAGATTTTGCGCAAGACCGCTCCCAAAACCTGATCGTCTCTCTTTCATTCAGGATAAAAGGTAGCATTTTGTACAGAAACTCAAACATGTGCCCGGGTGCACATGCACCCGTTTTTTTTTGGATTTTTTTTAAAATTCAAAACATGTCGAAAAATTCCGAAAAAAATCATGCACGTACCTGAGCATGTCACGCACCATCGTGTCAAATTTTGCGACGAATCGACATCGTATGCGCCCTGTGTAAAAATGACAAAATTCTGACAGAAAATAGATCCAAAATTTTGAATTTTCAGATCTGAGATTTGTCATTTTTGCACAGGGCGCATACGATGTCTATTCGTCGCCAAATTTGACACGGTGGTGCGTGACATGCTCAGGTACGTGCACGATTTTTTTCGCAATTTTTCGACATGTTTTGAATTTTCAAAAAAAGTTTGAACAAAACGGGTGCATGTGCACCCGGGCACCAAAACGGCCTCCTCGCATTTTGTATGCCTACTTTGCCATCTAACGTGCACACCGGAGGCGGGACGTAGAAGAATTAAAGGCGGTGCAATGGGTCTCATGTGCGCTGTGTATTATGTCTATTGAGTGAGGAGCGACCTCTTTGCTACCATTAGATTCAACCCTCACTGATTGAAGACAAGGTGGCAAAAATAAATAGACGCATACACACACAGTTGACGTAAGTCCCACCTCGACTTCGCTCATTTACGAAACACACATGCACAACGCGTGGCTTTTGCTGGAAAAACCAATGCCGACGTCAAGATCAGTCTCCCAGTTTTTCGGGACGGGAGCAGGGCTGACAAAGATGGGAGTTACCGAGCTTGCTAGGTTTCAAGATCCAGGGTATGAGCAAGAAGCGTTTTTTTTTTTTTGTAAAATGGTCCGGCCTATTGCTCTTTCCTTGTGACTGAGTTGTCTATAGGTGGAGATGAGCTGACTCAAACGAATGGTCATGCCAATGACAAAAAGGACATCCACACTGAAGCTTATTACTCGATTACTATTAGACCCATGTTGTATGTGTTGCCATTGCATCATCTTGTTAGTTTCTCTGCAGAAAACAACCAGCTCTCAAAGATATGGAATCAGCCTTTTCCTTTTTCCCTTAGAAAAATAACTTTGTCAAAATTCCTCATCCGCGTGAGAGGCATCGCTACCGGGCCTGCTAGTGCTTATTATTGGGCAAGGACACCAGAAGTATAAGAGTTACGCAAACGTCGACGTTTTCCCAAAAGTATTTGTAGACCTCTTTCCAACCCAGCGCAATTTTTGTTCGGCATGGAGTGCTGGTCACAAATGCCCAAGACCATTCCTCGTCAATCCCACAAGCCTCTTATCTATTCCCGTTCGCTCATGCCGGGGGAGTAAGTCAAAATAGAAAAAAAACTCACATTGGGTTTAGGGATACTCACGCTCGAACCGATGACTTCCACCACGTCATGGAGACGACGAACAAAAATGCATTGTTAGGACAGTGAAGGAGGACCGCAGTGGCGGAGCTTGGGCCGAATGCCTGAGGGGGCAAATGGGTTATACATGCATATTGGGTCAGATTGGGGGGCAAATAGGCCCAAAATTGATGATTTTGTGCGAAAATGGGCCAAATAGTACTAATTTTTTTGCTAACATCTTCTTGGGCTTGGGGGGCTGCGGCCCCCCTAACTTACACATAGCTCCGCCTGTGGAGGAGCGTGCACGTAGGTTTCCTCTCCTCTCGTGCTCTCAGAAGTAGGGGTTTTATCTAATAAATGCGCCCCTCCCAGAAGTAGGGTTTGTTGCACATAACAAATGCATGGGCAGAAGAACACATCTTCAGCTGGCCATGTACCGGACTTCGTGGAAAACAATTGATGCATATTGGCTGTATACCTAACCATATCTAGGGCTGAAAAAGCGCGCTGCTGAAAATCCAGGAACGATCCCGGCCCGCCGCTAATTAGGCTCGAGTTAGAAAAGACCAGCCTATCCCGGCTGTTGAATTGTATTTCATGTGGGACCGGTTCGGTTAGGGTTAGGGTTTTACCATACCCTCTCTCCCCTATATAAACACTTGTAATCCTTGGTTTATTATCAATATATACAGAAACTATCCCGTCTTCTTGGTATCAGAGCAAGGCGCGCCGCCTCCGTGCGCCGCCGCTCATGGCGACCTCAAGCCCGCCCACCACCACCGTCTCCCCACCTCCTGCTTCTACCAACGTCTCCGGCGAACTCCCTGCCAACCTATCTCTTCCCATCACTTCCCAAACTCTCCAAACCCTATCACCACCGCTGCCCTAGACCTTCGTAACCTCATGTCCGATCTACCAATCGTCAACACCACCACCGCCGCGTCGCCCTCCATCGTCTACCCGGCGCCGTTCCCACCACAACCCAGCTCCCACCCAATCCTCGGTATCCACATCCACAAGTACATAAAATTTCAGGTTACCTCCACCGGGAAAACTTCTCGAAGTGGAGGCAGATCATCACCTTCCTCCTAAGCATGTACAAGGCCATGGATCACATCACCCCCGACGATCTCTGTATGGCCGTGGACATCAACATCTCCCTGTGGTTCGTGGTACCTTGAGTGACGATCTCTACCGCCTCGTCTCCGGCCCCGATGGCCGAGCCTACTCTACGTGGACACGCATCACGCGCTTCTTCCTCGACAACGAGGCCTCGCGCTATCTCTTCCTCAGCAAGGCGTTCCGCAACACCCCTCGGGGCGATCTACCGATCGCCACCTACGCCAGCAAGCTGCAGCGGATCGCGGATGATCTCGCTGCCATCGGTCGCCCTGTTGACGACCATGACCTCACCCTTAGTTCATCGATGGTTTGGGTGACCAGTACAAACTGCAGGCCGAGATCCTCAAGACCGCAGTCCCCTCCTTCGCCGACGCCTGCTCCTGTCTTCAGCGCACCGAGGTCGACGCCACCTCCAACACCCAACATGCTGGTGCCCAGGCGCTTGCTGTACAGACCGGTGGCCGTGGCGCTCCCAGTGGCAGCAGCGGCAACGCGCGCCCACCCGGTGTCAGCCCCAACTACCGCGGACGGAATCCAATCCCCGGGTTCCAGTATGGCCAAAACCAGCGCAAGGAGGCCGCGGTGGCGGTTCGCAACAAGGCGGCGATCGTGGCCACGGTGGCGGCCAACATCAGTACTCGGGCAGACGCAACGACAACGGAGGAGGCCGTGGCGGCCAGCAGCAGCCTTGGCTCGGCTACTTTGCTCCTATGGGGACACCGTTTCTGCCACGCTCCCCCTGGATTCCACCAAACGCCTCGAGCGTTCTCGGACCACGTCCCGGCATGCCAACCCAGGCATACCCACTGATGCACTCGCCTGCTCCACTGATGCACTCGCCTGCTCCACTGATGCACTCGCCTGCTCCACCCACCATGCCCCAGCCTGCACCGACGCCGTCATGGGACTACACCACCCTCTACCAGTCTGCTCCGAGCTACGGCACTGCATTCCCTCAACTAGGACAGGACTGGATCAAGGACTCCGGCGCCACCTCTCACGTCACCGGCAACCAAGGTATACTGACCTCGTCTCATTCCCCTTTGGGCATTAATTCTCATCATATTATTGTTGGCAACAGTTCTCGTCTTCCTGTCATTGCTACCGGTACTGCACACCTCACTTCTCGACCCTTTGTTCTTAATGATGTTCTTGTCTCTCCATCCATCATCCAAAACCTTTGTGCCACTCGCAAATTTGTTCGTGATAACAATTGTTCCGTTGAATTTGACCCTTTCAGTTTTTCCTTGAAGGATTTTTTCACCAGGAGGGTCCTCATGCGCTCCAATAGCTCTGGCGACCTCTATCCATTCTTTGGCGATCAGGGCGTCACCACTTCCACCACTGCCCTCGCCGTCACCAACGATCTATGGCATCGACGCCTCGGCCACCCCAGCTCCTCTGCAATGTCGCATTTACCATTAGAATTTATTTCAAGTTGTAATAAACGTGCAGCGTCTCAAACTTTATGTGATGCATGCCAATTAGGGAAACACACGAAATTACCATTTGCTACATCTCACTCTCGTGCCTCGTCTCCATTTGATATTATTCATTGTGATTTATGGACGTCCCCTGTTCTTAGTTGTTCTTAGTTATTCTAGATGATTTCTCGCATTTTTCTTGGGTGTTTCCTCTACGTGCAAAATCTGATACTTGTGATATTCTTCTACGCTTCTTTGTTTTCGTAGCAACCCAATTTCGCACAACCATCCGCTGTCTTCAATGTGATAACGGAGGAGAATTTCTCACCACCACCCTACGTACACATCTCTCTTCCCATGGCATCTCCCTTCGTCTCTCTTGTCCCTACACATCTCCACAAAATGGCCGTGCCGAGCGCATGATCCGCACCACCAATGACGTTGTTTGCACCCTTCTCTTCCAATCCAAATTGCCTCCAGCTTTCTGGGTAGAAGCTCTTCATACTGCCAATCATCTTCTTAATATTAGACCCTCTCGTATCATCGGCAACTTCACTCCTTACTTCCTTCTTTACGGTGTTAATCCCACATACGATCATCTCCGGACTTTTGGCTGTTTGTGCTTCCCCAACCTATCACACTCTATTGACCATAAACTCTCTCCATGTTCCACACGCGGCGTTCTTCTTGGCTATCCACGGGAACACAAAGGGTACCGGTGTTTTGATCTCAACACTCGTAAAATCATCATCTCCAGACATGTCGTTTTCGATGAAAATGCTTTTCCCTACACCGACGGTACAACACGCCTCACACCACCAACCTCCGCAAAAAATCCAGCTCCCACACCGGAACCCACCGCAATCCTCATCGATCCCCGCGCCCAATCATTACCTGTCTCCCACTCCGCACCAACCAATACCACCACGCCACATACCCCCTGTCTTCATCGACACCCACCACCGCTGCCTCCTTGGCCCCGACCGCGCCCCGCTCGCCGACCACCCTACCAGCCGCATCTACCTCGCGCTCCGCACCGCCTTACGCCACGCCAGCTTCCGACACGGCACCAGCCTCCACTCCCAGTCCGCCACGTCTGCAGGTTCTGCCCCCACACGCAGTCCCGGTCACACCACCCGACAACGCATATAGGATGCGCACACGAGCCAAAACAGGTTATTTAATGCCTAAACAACACCTTAACTTATCTATTTCCACTGACATTTCACCTATTCCTTCGTCGTACCGTACCGCACTCAATGACACCCGTTGGCACGATGCTATGCGTGATGAATTTGATGCTCTAATTAGGAATGATACTTGGTATTTGGTTCCTTGTCCTGCAGGTGTCAATGTGGTTACTGGGAAATGGATATTTCGTCGCAAGCTGAACCCCGATGGCTCTCTCTCTCTCGGTACAAAGCTCGCTGGGTCCTCCGAGGATTTACTCAACAAGAGGGTGTTGACTATGGAGAAACTTTCAGTCCTGTGGTGAAGCCTGCTACCATACGTGTGGTCCTTAGCATTGCCACCTCGAGATCATGGCCTAGTCATCAACTGGATGTGAAGAATGCCTTCTTGCACGGTGAACTTGCTGAAACTATGTAATGCGCTCAACCGGCTGGTTTTGTTGATTCTGATCTTCCGACACATGTGTGCAAGCTCAAGAAATCACTCTATGGATTGAAACAAGCACCTCGCACCTGGTTTCTTCGGTTTGCAGCATATCTCCACAGCCCTGGGTTTCTTAGCTCGGAGAGTGATTCCTCTCTCTTCATTTATCACGTCACCAATGCCACTGCCTATCTGCTTCTTTATGTGGACGACATCATACTCACTCCCAGCTCCACCTCACTCCTTCAGCGCATCATTGCATCTCTGAGTTCTGAATTTGCTATGAGTGATCTGGGAGCTCTCCACCATTTTCTTGGCGTCAATGTTCATCGTACATCTCATGGGTTGTTTCTCTCTCAGCAGCAGTATGCCATGGATCTCCTGGAACGGGCCAACATGCTCAACTGCAACTCGATCTCTACTCCTATTGACACCAAGTGCAAATTATCAGCCCATGATGGTCCCAAGGTGTCCGATCCCTCGCACTATCGCAGCATTGCCGGCGCTCTATAGTACTTGACACTCACCAGACCGGATCTCTCCTATGATGTCCAGCAAATATGCTTATTCATGCATGATCCCCATGAGGCTCATCTTCAGCTTGTGAAATGGATTTTGCGCTATGTTCAACGCACAACTCATCTCGGTCTTCAGCTTTATGTTGGTTCCTCGTCCGAGTTGGTGGCATACTCTGACGCCGATTGGGCAGGTTGTCCGGACACACGCAAGTCTACTTCTGGCTTCTGTGTTTTTCTTGGCAAGAATCTTGTTTCCTGGTCCTCCAAACGACAGCACACAATCTCTAGATCCAGTGCCGAAGCTGAATATCGTGCTGTTGCTAATTGCGTGGCTGAATCTGTATGGCTGCGTTAACTTCTGACCGAGCTGCATCAACCCCCAACCAAGGCAACCGTGGTCTACTATGATAACATCTCGGCCGCTTACCTCTCCACGAACCCTGTTCAACATCAGCGAACCAAGCATGTCGAGATTGATCTTCACTTCGTCCGGGATCGTGTTGCTCTCGGAGAGGCCCTTGTACTACATGTTCCCACCAGCTTGCAGTATGCCGACATATTCACCAAAGGATTATCGGCATCAGTATTTCAAGACTTTCGAACCAGTCTCAACATTGTAAAACGCCATGTTTCAACTGCGGGGGGGGGGGGGGGGGGGGGGGGTGTTGAATTGTATTTCATGTGGGACCGGTTCGGTCAGGGTTAGGGTTTTACTGTACCCTCTCTCCCCTATATAAACACTTGTAATCCTTGGTTTATTACCAATATATACAGAAACTATCCCGTCTTCTCCGGCCTCCGTCTAAATCACATTCTTTTGAGCCTAAGCCCAGCCTGACCTAACCAGGCTCAAAATTCAAGCATGAACCCAGCCCAATGGCAAGATCTGCCCTGGCTCAGCTCGGAGTTTTAGACCGGGCCGTATCGTCCGGGCTGCCCATGGTCAGTTCTAACGGCAGTAGTGCCTGTTGGACGTGTACCGTGCGCGTAGGGAGCCCCTATTCAGCGCCTGTTGCGTCCGTTACAGAAGCAACGCCTGAATGGTTCCCTCTTGGGCCGACCCAGTAAGGTTCGCGCACATGTTCGCTCCCTCTGTGTTTTTTCCTTCGGCTGACAGCATTGAAACGTGAATTTTTTTCAAATACATCCGGTTTCGTGCTAATTTGAAAATTGTTCAGATTTTAAAAATGTTCAAATTCGAAAATTGATCACATCAAGAAATTGTTCATATTTGAAATTTTGAAAAAATTTCAGATTTGAAAATTGTTTAAATTCAAAATTGTTCACATTAAAAAAATCAGATTTGAAAATTTGAAAATTGTTCTAATTTAAAAATTGTTTAAATTCGAAAAATGTCTAGATTTGAAGTTGTTCAGATTTGAAAATTGCTCACTTTCAAAAAAAATGTTCAGCCTTGAAAATTTGAAAACGTTCAATTTTTTTTAAAATATTCATATTTAGAAAAAGGAGAAAAAGAAAAAACCAACAGAAAATGACGAAATAGGAAAAGGAAGAAAAACCAGTTAAAAGAAAACATACCTGGGCCGGCCCAGTTAATTGAACTCCTTGCTCGAGGGTGCGTGTCGACCCGTAGCGGACGCTACGGGCGTCAAATAGTAATTGTCGTGCGCGTAGCCCACTAACCCACCTCACTGCACCGCTTCAAGCTCGCCAATGGCGTCGCGACAGAATGGTTGCTGGTGCTATGTTCCTCTGGCGCATCGGCACCGCGACTCCTAGCCTGTGTGCCGGGGCCGGCCAGCAGCAACACCCGCCTCCGTTTCGTTGTAGACTCGTGTGCTCGTTTCCTGAGAAAATTGCAAAAAACCACCACATTTCGGGCTAGGCGAGGACAAGCTGCTCGCCAGCGGGCCTCCCTAGCTCGTCCCGACACACAACGACGGCATGCAGAACCGTCTCCGACCCCGCCAGGCCCAAGCTAGCCCTTCGCTCTCTGCCACGTTCCAGTGTGCGCGGCCGTTCTGGAACCAGCGGCGACCTGGCGCGGCTGCAGGCCGAGGTCGCGCGCCAACTCGAAACCATGGACGACGGCCAGAGGGCGTTCCATCTCCTTGAGGTACGCATGTCGTAGGATCAAGGAGCTACACTGTATGTGTTCAACGGAAGGCCGCAGCTCTACAGCCTGCCACGTGTGCACGCTGGTGGTGCTGCACTGGCCTAGTTTTGCTCGCTTGAGGCGTTTGCCATTGCCATGCCAGGCCGCGAACATCGGCGACCAAGGTGCTTCCGGCAGGTCGCGCGCTTTTGTCCGTGGCGTCAGCGACAGACAAAGAAACAAAGGAGCAGCATGCGCGGAGGGGAGGCGATGCACGGCTGCGGCCGAGGCACTCGCTGCGGCTCAGCGTGCGGCAAGCTTGGTACGCGGACGGCGGCGTTGCACGCTCGCCAGGAGGCTACGCACACGGGCGGCCCAAGCGCGCGTCACGCCGTGGGGGCGTCACGGGCCCGGCGGATAGCGCGTGAGAGGAGGCCGCGCTACGTTGGACGGTCCCGCTACGTTGTTGGAGGCTGTTGTTTCTGTAATCCTGTCGTCAGGTTTTAGGTGTTATATCTGAACTTTTAGGTGTCGAGTTTCTGTTAGTTTCGTCAGGTGTTTTCCGTTGGACGATGACGCGGTCTGTGCGCTCGTGTCCGACATTGTAGGATCACCGTGGGCTCGTTTCGATCGTGGGATGGCACGATCCAGTAAGGGACGTGACGATCACCACGGCATGCTTTGCTTTCGCTACGAATAAGAGGAAGAGAAAACAGAAAACGTCGTAAGTTTTACACGGCACAAACACTTGTCTCTCTTCGAGTTCTTCGTGAGTTCATCGAGATTCAGTAGTGAAACTAACAGTTAGCATCAGAGCCTTCACGATCTTGCGACCATGAGCAACGACGGTGGTCGTACGCCGGTGGAGCCTCCCAACGCAGCGGGGAGCGCAGCCGGAGCTGCTGCAGACGCGGCGGCATGATCACTTGCACGGGAGCGAGGACGGAGCGTTGTCAGGAGGGGCGGCAACGAGGTCGTCGTGCCGGAGCGCGTTGTGCAGGAGCGCATGAACTACGGCGGCAACATCGTCTACCCCACGCTGACGGCGACCAACTACATCGAGTGGGCGTTCGTCATGAAGATCAACTCCGCGCGCAAGGCCTGTGGGACGCCGTGTCAGGAATGGGCGTTCCACGCGATCGCGAGGACATGGCGACGCTCTCGGCGCGGATCCGTGCGGCGCCACCGGAGATGGTGCCGGTCCTCGCCGTCAAGGACACGGCGCACGAGGCTTGGGAGGCGATCCGGATGATGCGATGGGAGTGAACCGCGCGCGGGAGGCGACGGCGCAGCACGCAGGGAGTTCGAGCAGATCACATTCAAGGACGGTGAGTCGCTCGATGCGTTCGGCATGCGCATCACCGGCGTCGTCAACAACCTCCGCGACCTCGGCGACACCGTGGAGGAGATCAAGGTGGTGCAGAAATTCCTCCGTGAGGCGCCGAGCCAGTACGCCTTGATTGCCTGTTCGATCGAGACCCTTCTCGATCTGAACGGCATGTCTGTTGAAGAGCTGATCGGGCGGCTGCGATCGGCCGCCGAACGCTGCTCCATCGGCGCCACGAAGAACGCCGGGAGCCAGCTTGTGCTCACGGAGGAGGAGTGGCTCGCTCGCGGCAAACAACGCGAGCAGGGGCAGGGATCTGGCACTGGCGCAAAGGGCAAGCCAAAGGGGAAAGGAAAACCTCCAGGCAACGGGCGCGACGGCGGCCAGCGCGCGCAAGGCGGCGACCGCGACTGGACGAAGATCAAGTGTTACAATTGCAACAAATACGCCGGGCACATCTCGAAGGACTGTCCTGAGCCACGTCGCGAGTGCAAGGAACGAGCAAATCTTGCGCAGGAGGAGGAGGATCCGGCGTTGTACGTCGCACGGCTGCACTCGCTCACCACGGCGAGTCAGGACGCGACGGCACCCGCGGGACGCGTACTCCTCAACGAGGAACGATCTCAGGCAAGGTCGAACAAGGACGGCGGCGGCTGCGACACCGTCTGGTTCCTGGACTCCGGTGCCAGCAACCACATGTGCGGCCGACGCGAGTACTTCTCCGAGCTGGACACGAGCGTGCGCGGCTTCGTCAAGCTTGGAGATGACTCCTTTGTGGAGATCGAAGGACGCGAAACGATCCTCTTCACGAGCAAGAAAGGGGAGCACCTCACTCTGACAGAGGTGTAGTTCATCCCGCGACTGTGTAGCAGCATCGTGTCACTGGGACAGCTGGACGAGATCGGCTACGACACGCACATCCGGCACGGCGAGCTGCGACTGCGCGATCCCGACGGCCGCCTGCTCGCCATCGTGCCACGGAGCCACGGACGGCTCTACATCCTCCACCTCGCACTCGCGCGGCCCGTGTGCCTCGCCGTGCGCGGTGGCGAGGACAACTGGCGCTAGCACGCGCGCTACGACCACATGCACTTCGAGGCGCTTCGTCGTCTCGCACGCGGCGACATGGTGCACGGGCTTCCACTGACCGACGAGATCAAGCGCGTCTGCGACGCGTGTCTCGCCGGGAAGCACAAGCGCGTGTCGTTCCCTCGTCAGGCCTGGAACCGCGCGGACGAACAGCTTGGTCTCGTGCACGCCGATCTCTGCGGTTCGATCGATCCACCAACGCCAGGAGGTAAACGCTATTTTCATCTGATGGTGGATGATCATAGGCGGTACATGTGGATCTCTTTGCTCGCCTCCAAGGATCAGGCATCTGCGGCGATCAAGAAAATCCAGGCGGCAGCCGAGCTGCAGAGCGGGCTCAAGTTGAAGATTTTGCGCACCGATCATGCAGGGGAGTTCACCTCCAAGGAGCTCGGCGAGTACTTTGCCGATCTGGGAGTACATGTTGGAGATATGCCCTAGAGGCAATTAATAAAGTGATTTTATTTGTCATATCTTAATTGTTCATAATATTTTTTTTACCATGCTATAACTGTATTACGCGAAAACATTAATACACGTGTGGTATGTAAATAACCAGGTCCCTAGTGGCCTCTATTTAACTAGTTTGTTGGACAACAGATGATCAAGATTTCCTGATCATGGATAATTACGTCGGTTGACAATGGAGTCATGTCATTAGGTGAATGATGTGATGGACATACCCAAAAGATGTAGAAACGTAGTGCTCATACCTTCGACTGTGAGGTCATATCAAATCGCTGCTTCTGGAAGGTGCTTTGATTGCATCAAACGGCATGTCTTATATAGCATGACAATAAAGGTGACACTTTCGGATATCCGAAGGAAGCAGTGGAGGCGAGTGATCAGGAGCGGTATTTGCCAATCCACATAGCAGGATAGATACTCTGAGCCCACTCGGTGAGATTATATCAATGAGCTTGCAAGCATGTGACTAGGTCACGGGGATGTAATATCACAGACGAGTAAAGATAGATTTGCCAATAACGAGATCATGCTCGGTAATCGTGATATCGGAGAACGATGCTCGGACAATCTAAGTATCGCCAGTCAAAAAGATGAGACTGGACGTCTAAAGGTTCAAACGATAAAAAGACATTCGTGGACACACAGGGCTATCATGGGTATACAGATCTCGCTATTAGTCATTGATCGGAGAACGTGTCTCGATCATGTCTGGAATGATCCCGAACCATAGGTTAACACACTTAAGGGTAGATGACGTTTTAATTAGATTGGATATGAGAGAAAGAAACCGGAGAACTCCGGAAGTGTTCCGGGACTTGTCCGATGTTGATCGGAGGCAACGAAATATGTATCGGAGCCCGAAGGAATTAAATAGTATGTATTTAATATTAATAAGTGTTATTAGTGATTATATATATTTTTATTTAATTAATTCTGAATTTTTAAAGGCATTAAACCTAAATGGGCCTTAGAGGCCCATTAGGGAAAACCCCAAAAAGGAAAAGAGAAAAAAAGGGGGGGAGGGCCGGCAGGCCTGGCTGGGCCAAATGGGGACACCAGGGCCGGCGCAGCCTCCCTTGGTCGGCGCACCATGTGGGGTTTAGTCCCACATGGCTAAGCCACCAAGGTGGGCAACCCTCCCTCTCTTTTAAATAAGGGACCCCCATGCCTTGGAAATTCATCCTTCTTCTTCTTCTCTCCTACCTTGAACGTGGTTCCGTTTCTGGAGCTGCGTACGAGGAGGGAAGTTTCTCCACTATACG
This sequence comes from Poa pratensis, assembly GCA_947311845.1. NCBI lineage: Eukaryota > Viridiplantae > Streptophyta > Magnoliopsida > Poales > Poaceae > Poa > Poa pratensis. Next base: position 49,389,107 of record CAMZMU010000046.1, read on the forward strand.
CACACTGCCATGCTACTAGATCCAATCTTCCACTGCTCTGCTGGATCTGGAGCCCGGAGGTCGTCATCTACACCATACGCGTGTGGAACTACGAGGCGCTACTCGGGTGGCGCTGAGAGGACGTCTACTTCCTCTACACAACCTTGAGGTTGGCTTCATCAAACATGTTTGTTCGGGAACGTAATCCCGCTTTCGGTCTACAAGGGTATGTACTCTATTCTCCTCCGTAAAGTATATCTGCATAGTTATAGATCTTGGCTAGTTTCTGGTTATCGTCGGTAGGAATTTTTTTGTTTTCTATCTACGATCCCCTTCAGTGGTATCAGAGCCGATCTATGCGTAGATATATCTGTACGGTTTTTAGAACACATGTTGAATGTGGGCATCGATTCTATATTTGTTACCCTCTAGCGTGTACTTGTTTATATCGCGGCATTGTTCGATGAAGCGGTCCGGACCGACTTTACGCGTACTCCTACGCAAGACTGGTTCCACACTGACATACGGCTTGTACCGTATATGTGGCTGGCGGGTGTCTGTCTCTCTTACAATAGTTGATTTCATTTACAATGGAGGGCCCTGAAAGGGTGTAATAGAGACAATTATTTAATCGATGTTGTGGTTGTTCGTAGGTAAGAAACGGTCTTTTATGAAAGCCCTAGCAGCCACGTAAAATATGCAAAAGATAAAGTAGAAAGCGTCTAACTTTATTTTGCAGGGGCAATGTGATATGGTCGAGGTAAGTTTAGTAAATTGTTTATAAACTGTGGGCGCGAAGGAGACCATCGGCGCAAGACCATATCATGTCGCATTACATTTCATTTTGATGTTATGTTATTGTGTGCATCTTATATTGTGTATATATATGTTTATATATTAGTTACACGGCGGTAGTAATATAAGATGATCCCTCCTAAAATACCAAATAGTGTTCTCCCTTTAGCGTGCACCACCGAAAGTTCTCCGATACGAGGCAGGCCGTGACGATCGGGTGTCAGACGTATCTGCGTTCGCATAACGTGGGTGTAAGCCACGTTGCACAAGCAATACGCTATAGGTTTTTTGGCGAGCCTAGCATGTACAGACATGGCCTCGGAACACAGTGACCGAAAGGTTAAGCACGAGTCACATAGTTGTTGTGATCGACATAGCGATGTCCACTTTTGAAGTTATGCTATCGGCCGTGACGATCGGGGTAGTAATGGATTAGGATCGTGTAATCACTAAAACGATGCGAGGGATGTTCGTTTTGAGTGGGAGTTCTGTAGTTTTATTTTACTAAAACTTGAACCCATATTTTATTATGAACAAAGTCTTATGTTTTGCAAATTCCATTGTAGATGTCTCGCCCCACCTTTAACCTAGGCCTGTTCCTTGAGAAAGAAAAGCTTAAGACCAATGGGTCGAACTTCATGTCCTGGTTCCGCAACCTGAGGATCCTCCTCACTCCCCACAAGGTGGCCTACGTCATTGAAGCCGCCATAGGTGACAAGCCCGCAGACGATGCTCTGAGGACGACAAGAAAGTCTATGCGACCAAGATGGACGATTCCTCCTTTGTCCAGAGTGGCATGCTCTACGCCATGGAAGCCGACCTGCAGAAGCGCTTTGAGAAGATGAGTGCTTTTGAGATAATTACTGATCTCAAAGCTGTCTTTGCGCCGCAGGCCAAGGCTGAGAGGTATGAAGCTTCTGAGCTCTTCTTCTCAGCCAAGATGGAAGAGCATAGCAGTGTGAGCGAGCACGTGGTCAAAATGTCTGGCTACGTTCAACGCCTGAACGCTCTGGAATGCAAGATTCCTGATGAGCTGGCGATTGATAGGGTGCTGCAATCGTTGCCTCCTAGCTTCAAAGGCTTCGTCATGAACTATAACATGCAGGGCATGGCTAAGTCCCTGTCTGAGGTGTTCGTGATGCTCAAGACTGCTGAGGTGGAAATCAAGAAGGAGCACACGCTGTTGATGGTCAACAAGACCGTCGATTTTAAGAAATCTGGCGGCAAGGGAAGGAAGAACTGGAAGCCCAAGAAGGATGGCAAACACGTTGCCAAATCCAAGGCTAACAAACCTGGTCCCAAACCTGGCGTGGAATGCTTCTACTGCAAGGGAGATGGTCACTGGAAGCGCAACTGCCCCAAGTACCTAGAAGACAAGAAGGCCGGCAAGATTGTCGGAAGAGAGAAAGGTATATTTGATATACATGTTATAGATGTTTACCTTACTAGCGCTCGGAGTAATGCATGGGTATTTGATACCGGTTCTGTTGCTCATATTTGTAACTCTCAGGTGGAGTTGCGGAATAAACGGCGCCTGGCGAAGGACGAGGTGACGATGCGCGTCGGCAATGGATCAAAAGTTGACGTGGTGGCCGTCGGCACGCTCCCTCTACATCTACCATCGGGATTAGTTTTGGTTTTAAATAAATGTTATTTTGTACCGGCTTTGAGTGTAAACATTATCAGTGGATCTTGCTTGTTGCAAGATGGATATTCGTTCAATTCAGTATCAAATGGTTGTGCTATTTCGATGAATGATATCTTTTATGTTAATGCTCCTGAGAGTAATGGTTTATTCTTGTTGAATCTCGATAGTAGTACTCACATCCATAACGTAGATGCCAAGAGGATTAGACTTAGTAATGATACCGCCATGTATATGTGGCATTGCCGTCTCGGTCATATTGGTATAAAGCGCATGAAGAAACTCCATTCTGATGGACTTTTGGAGTCACTAGATTTTGGATCTCTTGACACTTGCGAACCATGCCTTATGGGCAAAATGACCAAGACACCGTTCAACGGTTTATGGAACGGGCGTCGGACTTATTGGGAGTTATACATACAGATGTGTGCGGTCCAATGAGCGTGTCGACACGCAATGGTTATCGTTATTTTGTAACCTTCACTGATGATTTGAGTAGATACGGGTATATCTACTTAATGAAACACAAGTCTGAAACATTTGAAAAGTTCAAAGAATTTCAGAGTGAGGTTGAAAATCAACTCAACAAGAAAATCAAGCACCTTCGATCCGATCGTGGTGGCGAATATTTGAGTTTTGAGTTTGGCACACATCTGAAGGCCTGTGGAATTGTACCACAGCTTACGCCTGCCGGGACACCACAACGCAACGGTGTGTCCGAGCGACGTAATCGTACTTTATTAGATAGCGTGCGGTCTATGATGTCTCTTACCGACTTGCCCGTATCGTTTTGGGGATATGCGTTAGAAACAGCCGCATTCATTTTAAATAGGGCTCCATCCAAATCCGTAGCAACGACACCGTATGAGATATGGCATGGCAAGAAACCTAAGTTGTCGTTCCTGAAGGTTTGGGGTTGTGAGGCGTACGTTAAGAAACTACAGCCCGACAAACTCGAACCGAAATCGGAGAAGGTCGTCTTTGTAGGATATCCGCGGGAAACCATAGGATATACCTTCTACAATCAAGCCGAGGGCAAAACGTTTGTCGAAGAACGGCACCTTTCTCGAGAAAGAGTTTCTCGCTAAAGGAGTAAGTGGGAGGAAAATAGACCTCGACGAGATAGTTGATCCTGAACTCGAAATTCCGAGTGGCGCAACGGAAACTGTTCCTGAACCGTCCTCCATAACAGATGGAGTGGAGAAAATGTCGAGGAGCTATTTTACCTCGTAGGTCTGGAAGAACCCGTACCTCCTGAGTGGTACGGCAATCTTGTTTGCACCGTCATGTTAATTGAACAAGACGAACCTACGAGTTACAAAGAGGCGATGGAAGGACCCGAGTCCGAGAAATGGCTTGAAGCCATGAAATCCGAAATAGGATCCATGTATGACAACAAAGTATGGACTTTGATGGAGATTCCCGAAGGGCGTAAGGCCGTCGAGAATAAATGGATCTTTAAGAAAAAGACTGACGCTGACGGTAACGTGACCGTCTATAAAGCTCGACTTGTCGCAAAAGGTTTCCGACAAATTCATGGAATTGACTACGATGAAACGTTTTCACCGGTAGCGATGCTTAAGTCTATTCGGGTTTTGCTAGCAGTAGCTGCATATTATGATTATGAGATATGGCAGATGGATGTCAAAACAGCGTTCCTAAATGGAAACATTGAGAAGAGTTGTATATGGTACAACCTGAGGTTTTGTCGATCCACAGAATGCTGGCAAGGTATGCAAACTTCAGCGTTCCATTTATGGACTGAAGCAAGCATCTCGGAGCTGGAATCTTCGCTTTGATGAGGTGATCAAAGGTTTTGGATTTGTCCAAAATGCGGAAGAGACCTGCATTTATAAGAAAATGAGTGGGAGCTCAGTTGCATTCCTAGTTCTATATGTGGATGATATATTACTAATTGGGATAATGTGGAACTTCTGAAAAGCGTGAAGGAATATTTAAACAGTAAATTTTGATGAAGGACTTAGGAGAAGCTGCATACTAGGCATTAAAATCTATCGTGATAGATCAAGGCGCCTATAGCGTTAAGTCAAAGTACTTACCTTGACAAGATATTGAAGAAGTTCAATATGCATTTGGCAAAGAAAGGTTTTCTGCCGGTTGTCAAGGGTAAGATTGAGCACAGCTCAATGTCCAGTGACGGCTCTTGAAAAAGCCGATGTGGATGGCAATCGATATGCTTCGGCTATAGGATCGATCATGTATGCCATGTTAAGTACTCGACCCGATGTAGCATTGGCTCTCAGTTTGACGAGTCGATTCCAAAGTAATCCTGGCAAGGATCATTGGATAGCTGTTAAGAACATACTGAAGTATCTTAAGTATACCAAGGACATGTTTCTTGTTTATGGAGGCTGTGAAGAGGAACTTGGCGTAACAGGTTACGTTGATGCAAGTTTCTGCACAGATCCAGATGACTCGAAATCGCAAACAGGTTATGTGTTTAAGGTGAACGGAGGCGCTGTGAGCTGGAGAAGTGGGAAGCAACCCATAGTAGCCCAATCTACAATGGAATCGGAGTATATTGCGGCTGCGGATGCTGCAAATGAAGCTGTTTGGCTGAGGAAGTTCGTCATCGAGCTCGGAGTGTTCCCAAGCGCGCAAGACCCTGTGAACCTCTACTGCGACAACACAGGTGTTATTGCCAACGTGAAGGAACCAAGGTCTCACTCAACCGCCAAACATATTCTCGACGCTTCCATGTGATACGACAGTACGTCAAGGAAGGCGATGTAAAGATTTGCAAAATACATACGGACCTGAATGTTGCAGATCCGCTGACGAAACCTCTTCCACGAGACAAGCATGAGAAACACCAACTGCTATAGGTGTTAGGCTTTTACCAAGTTGTAAACTAGATTAAATTGTACTCTAGTGCAAGTGGAGACTGTTGGAGATATGCCCTAGAGGCAATTAATAAAGTGATTTTATTTGTCATATCTCAATTGTTCATAATATTTTTGTACCATGCTATAACTGTATTATGCGGAAACATTAATACACATGTGGTATGTAAACAACCAGGTCCCTAGTAGCCTCTATTTAACTAGTTCGTTGGGTAACAGATGATCAAGGTTTCCTAATCATGGACAATGGCGTCAGTTAACAACGGAGTCATATCATTAGCTGAATGATTTGATGGACATACCCAAAATATAGAAACGTAGTGTTCATACCTTCGATCGTGAGATCATACAAATCTCTGCTTTCGGTCTACAAGGGTATGTACTCCGTTCTCCTCCGTATAGTATATCTGCATAGTTATAGATCTTGGCTAGTTTCTGGTTATCGTCGGTAGAATGTTTTTTGTTTTCTGTCTGTGATCCCCTTCAGTACAACGACAACTGGCGGCGCCATACACGCCGCAGCAGAACAGTGTGGTTGAACGGCGCAACCAGACCGTGGTTGGCATGGCGCGATGTCTGTTCAAGGCAAAGGGCGTGCCCGTCAGGTTTTGGGGGGAGTCTATCACGACGGCAGTCTACCTCCTGAACCGTGGCACAACGAAGAGCGTCAGCGGCAAGACCCCGTACGAGGCATGGCACGGACGCAAGCCGAGCGTGCAGCACCTGCGCGTGTTCGGCTGCGTGGCTCACGTCAAGGCCGCACGCCCGAACCTGAAGAAGATGGACGACAGGAGCACTCCAATGGTGTTGTTCGGGTACGAGGCCGGCTCCACCGCATATCGCGTCTACGACCCCGCCACAGGACGTGTCCACATCTCCCGCGACGTTGTCTTCGATGAGGACGCGAGCTGGAGCTGGTCTGCGGCACGGCCCATTGACAAGGGGCACGACGAGTTGGAGAACTTCGCCGTCGAGCACTACTGCGTCCGCGTGTCAAGGAGTGACATGGGGTGGTGCAGCGACACACACGGCGCGCGTACATCTCTGAGCGCCTCACCAAACCCCATGGCAGCGGCTACGCCCGCGACGCCGCGACCGTGCTCATCACCTGTTTCTGAATTTCCTGAGAAAGCGCAGACAGGAGCTCTGCCACGGCAGAAAAAATGGAGGAAAGTGCTGCCACGGCAGAAGAAAACGAAGAAAACTCTACCGCGGTAGAAAACGGCCATCCAATGCGCACCCACGCCAAGAGCGGCATCGTGCAACCCAACACGCAGCTGAGTGACTACGTGTTGCTTGGCGAGGAAGAAGAGCTGCAGCCGCACCTGATGTTTGCAGAGGAGCCTGAGTCTTTCGACGAAGCTAAGGGGGAGCGAGGCTGATGCGCCGCCATGGACGAAGATATGGCAAGCATCGAAGCAAACCAGACCTGGCGGCTCAGCGAGCTGCCGCCAGGGCACCGTGCCATTGGGCTCAAGTGGATCTACAAGCTCAAACGAGATGCAGATGGGCAGGTGACTATGCACAAGGCTCGGCTCGTGGCTAAAGGGTACGTGCAGTGGCAAGGAGTGGACTTCGAGGAAGTTTTTGCTCCAGTGGCAAGGATGGAAACGGTGCGCGCGCTGATCGCGTTCGCGGCGCATCACGGGTGGCTGATCCACTACATGGACATGAAGACCGCCTTCCTCAACGTCGATCTCATCGAGGAGGTCTACGTCGAGCAACCACCGGGCTTCGTCATGCGTGGACAAGAGCACAAGGTGCTCCGACTGCAGAAAGCTCTTTACGGGCTTCGTCAGGCGCCGAGGGCTTTGAACGCAAAGCTGAACGACAGCCTCCACACTCTCGGGTTCAAGCGCAGCAAGGCGGAGCACGCGGTGTATAGCCGAGGCAATGGCGATGCAATGTTGTTGGTCGGCGTGTACGTGGACGACCTGATCATCACGGGATCAAGCCTCGAGGAGGTGACGAAATTCAAGCAAGAAATGACAAGCTTGTTCAAGATGAGTGATCTCGGAGAGCTCACCTACAACCTGGGCATTGAAGTGCAGCAGAAAGATGGCTTGATCACGCTCTGTAAGGCCTCCTACGCGAAGAAACTGTTGTAGAAGGCAGGGATGGATGACTACAATCCTTGTGCAGTCCCAATGGAGCCGAGATTGAAGCTCAGAAAAGCGGCGAAGGGAAGCCGATGGACGCGACATTCTATCGCAGCATGGTGGGGAGCTTGAGGTACCTCGTGCCTACAAGGCCAGATATTACGTTTGTTGTTGGTTATGTCAGTCGATTCATGGAGAAGCCAGCATCTGAACATCTGGCAGCAGTGAAGCATCTATTGAGGTACTTTGCAGGCACTCTGAACTTTGGTGTGTCCTATGAGCGTGGAGTAGGAACGCCGAAGCTGCTGGGGTACAGTGATGCTGATTTGGCCGGCGATGTCGACGATCGGAAGAGCACAACTGGTTTAATCTTCTTCCTTGGACAGAGCCCAATCAGTTGGCAATCTCAGAAGCAACGTGTGGTGGCAGTGTCGTCATGTGAGTCTGAATACATTGCTGCAGCCACCACAGCCTGTCAGGGAGTTTGGCCAAGCAGATTGCTTGGTGAATTCCTGGATGAAGAACCGAGGGCGCCGAAGGTGTTGGTGGACAACAAATCGGCGATTTCCCTCAGCAAGAACCCCGTGTTCCATGACCATAGTAAGCATATCGACACCCGTTATCACCTGATTCATAACTACGTTGAGCAGGGTGATCTCGAGATCGACTACATCAACATACACAGAGGCACAGCTCGATGATCTTCTGACGAAAGCTCTCGGACGAGTTCGTTTCCAAGGCCTGAGGAGCAGAATTGGTGTTACTGAAATAAAGTAGACGACGAAAAGATTAGGGGGAGATTTGTTGTTTCTGTAATCCTGTTGTCAGGGTTTTAGGTGTTATCTGAACTTTTAGGTGTTGAGTTTCAGTTAGTTTCGTCAGGTGTTTTCCGTTGGACGATGACGCGGTATGTGCGCTCGCGTCCGACATTGTAGGATCACCGTGGGCTCGTTCCGATCGTGGGATGGCACGATCCAGTAAGGGACATGGCGATCACCATGGCACGCTTTGCTTTCGCTACGAATAAGAGGAAGAGAAAACAGAAAATGCCATAAGTTTTACATGGCACAAACACTTGTCTCTCTTCGAGTTCTTCGTGAGTTCATCGAGATTCAGTAGTGAAACTAACAGAGGCGAGCGCGCGAGTGGAGGAGACAGGGCGGCGTCACAGCCCGACCCGACGGCGGCGGATGGGCACTGGGCCACTGGCGACGACGGCGGATTTTTTCCTAGATGAACATTTTATAAATACCACCGAAAATACATACAAAAGACAAGAATTTATAACCAATCTAACGTGAACCCCCTTGACCGTTTTTTCGTGCCACGTCAGCATAGTTACTGGTCCACCTATCAGAATTTTGCTTAGCCAGTGTAAACCAGTCGATTAGTGCTATTTGTTACACTGTTACCGAATAGTTTTTTTTTTTGGAAAAGCCTTGGGATCATCCGGGGGATCGAGCGGGTCTCATCCTCCGCCTCCTGCGGACGCCACGCGTCCACTGTAGGCGTAGGAAACAGAAAGATCGAGACGTGAGGACCCACGTACTACCTTATCTCTTCACCGGATAACTCCCCTGCGTTCTTCCTCATCTCTCTCACGACCACAGAAAAATTCCCCACTCCCTCTCGAGCTCCTCCGGCCACCTCTCCCCCATGGGCTCGAGCTCATCCGGCCGCCGCTCCATCTTCGGCCTGCCATGTCGCGCCTTCCCTCTCTCCCTCACTCGGATTTATCTTCCTCCCTTGTCGTTCCCGTTCTCCTATCCCGTCTCTCAAACCTGTGTTAGCTCCTGCCGGCCTTGGTGCCGAGGCCGGCGACCACCGGTGCGCCCCTCGCATGCTCCTCCTCCCTGATGCGCGGAGGCTGCCGTCCCCTAGCTCGCTCCGTCTCGCCGCTCGGGCTGCTCTCCAGCACGCCGGCTCATGGAGGGCGGTGGTGCACCAATGGGAGCGTGGCAGTGCTACAGGCGTCGTCGGGCGGTGCTACCCACCTTTTGTTTTCTGCTCCTCTACAAGCGGCACCCCTCCGCCGTGCTCCACCTCTGCTGTAGCAGTGCGCCCGCGTCGTTGGGGAAGAAGACGACCAAGGCGGCAAGGCAAGCCGAGGGTGTGGAGCTGCATACGTTAGGATGATGTGCTGCTGAACGTGCTCAGTGTTGCTCCCATGGGAGGGCGGAGGCACTGTCGAAGGTGCTCGATGTGTAGGGAGGTGGTGCTGCCGAAGGTGCTCGGTGGTGCTCCCATGGGAGGGCGGCGGTGCTCCCGTGGCGAGGCGCCGGTGCTTCCGGTCGCAGTTGCAGGCAGTCGACATCGTCGCTGTTGCTTCTGCTACTATACTGTAATGTTTACATTTTTGTGCTTCAATAGTATCGTGGTTTTGCTAAAATAGCACAAGGTTTTTGCTACGAGGTTTCTGTTCATGTCTGATTTTTTGCATCAAGAAGAATATTTTTGCTACAATTTGTTCTGATGTTTTGCATCATAAGTCTCAACTCACCGGAAGAATTTTTTTTGCTACCACCATTCTCTGTCTTTGCTACAATCTTACAATTTTTTTGCTACGGAGGTCTCCGGCGATGTCTCCGGCGAAGTTGATTTTGCTAAAATAGCACTTTTTTGTTGCTACAATAGCATAAAGTTTTTGCTACCACGTCGTCGGCGAGGTATCCGGTAGGTCTCCGGTGATGCCAGAATTTTTCTTTTTATGTTCTGTGTACGAACCGTTTTTTGCTACAATGCAGCAAAAGCGGGACGTTTTGTAGCAAAAGCGGGAGTTTTGTAGTAAAAGCGGGATTAGCCTTTTTTAGTGGACACGTGTCGGGCTGGGGACCCGGGGGATCGGACCGAAAGATTGCCGAGAGACGCCTAGTACTGTCCGCGAAAATTCGCATCATGGTGGTTTTTTGAAACCCTGTCCCAAAATGTGGTGTTTTTTTGCAATTTTCTCTAGTTTCCTCCACAGCGAGACATACGGGCCAGGAAGGCGTGAGCAATCTATTGACAGTCACGTGGACGGAGCGAGAGCACTCCTTTTTAATCAGTTCATCATTCATCTTTCGCTCGACCTGTTATGTCTTCTTCATGCGGCACTGCTAACACACTAGCTGTGAACAGCGCCGTGGTTGATAAACACGGCTTGCGTGCTCGTCTCTTTCCTGAACACCACCTAGCAGGGCAATTAACAGATTCCAGCTGAGATTAACTAGGACGTTCTTCCAGGCTGGGATACGATTTTGACATGCCGAGCTCGTTCCGTCTAGTACTCCCTCTGTTCCAAATTAATTAACGCAGATTTAAAACAAAGTTGTACTAAAACCGAGTCATTAATTTGGAACGGAGGGAGTAGTACGCAGAGACAGTATTGGCTGTTGGTACCAGGAAGGCGTCAAACAGTTTCATGTGTCCACCCACGGCGATGCTACGAGGAGCAAGAAGCTGTTGGTTTTTGTCTGCGGGACATGTCAAAGATTCGTCGGAATAGTTGGCAGCTCGGAGGGAAGCGTCAAGGCACAATGAAGGAAGGAAAACCAGTTTCTCCCAAGTAGCCAATTGTTCAGCCGTGTCATCGTGTACGTTATCCCTGGTCCAGAGCTACTTGACACATATCTGTTGAGACATACTATATGATGGTTGTACGTGGCCAGCATGCCTACAAGCTAGTCCTAAACGGAAGGTGGATTCTGGCTACAGACAGTACCGACCTCTGTGAGTGAGTGACAATCAGCAACGACCGATTGGCTAGATTAGCCGTGTGGTAGTTTTATTTATTGAGATCGCCGTGCGCATGCCGGATTGTCAAGATTTCGCGTCCTTTCTCCGTGCCCTGAGGGGTGGTGGAATGAATGAAGAGGAAATCTAAAGAGAGGCGCCGCTCGCGCGTCTCTTCTAGCGGCGCATCACGATTCGCGGAAAAAGAAATGAGCGTTCGAGCCCCTTCAGCAGCAACCGCTACTTCTCTAATCCCGTCTCTACTCGTTGACCATATCCACTTACACGGTCGCTACCAACCACACATCCCTCCTCTCTCTCTCAGGCCACCGTGGGGGAGCAGCGCCGCGCCGCGCTCCGCCGGAGAGGCACGAGCGAAGGTGACCGCCGCCGCTGAGTACCCAACGGGGATCCACCGCCGCCGAGCGCGCAAGGAAGCGAGCACGCGAGGAGGAGGCGCCTATCGTCTAGCGCGGGAGAGGCTGCCGCCGACGAGCGCATGGAGACTCTCCCTCGCGCCGCCGTTCAAGCTCCTCCTGCGCCGACTCTCCCTCGCGCCGCCGTTGCAGCTCCTCCTCCAGGCCACCTGCACCGCGACCCCTTCCTCCAGCAGGCAACAGCTCATTCCCCTCGTCCCCGCGCCGTACAGGAGCTCGGCCCCGAGGCGCCGCCGTCGAGGCGCCTGCTCCCGCCGTTCAAGCTCTCCCTCGCGCCACCATTCAATCTCCTCCAGCGCCGCCGTGCTACCGAGCCCGTGCTGCCGAGCCCGAGCCCTCCTCGTCCGTGTCCTCGAAATCCTGAGACTTCCCGTGCTGCCGAGCCCGAGCCCTCCTCGTCGCCTGCGCCGCAGGAGAAGGAGAAGCGTCGACGTTTTGCTTGGCTTGCTGTTCCGCTGGGACGGCCGGAGAGCAATCGAATCCAGGTAGCTTTTCGTGATGACTCCGATCCTTCCCGTTGTTTGCGGATTTATGTAGTAGAATAGCAGACTAGCTCTGTTCACACAAAAAGAAAGGGGCTCCAAATGCAATTGAGTAAGCCTTGTTTGCAGGGGAGTAAGGTTGTGTCCATAGGTAGCTCTGCCACATGGCTGCTGAATTTTCTATCGATTGAAAAGCTGCTCCAGTGGCACTGTTGGATTGCTAAGGTCCACTCATGAGCTAGAATTCGAAATCGTGGGATAGGGCACATGGTTTAGCATGATTTGTATTTAGGTATGGTCGAGTCCATGAATGATTGGTTATTTCTTCCCGAATACACTGTCCATGATGTGGTTATTCCAACAGATTGAATAACTAATGGTTTAGCGCGAGTGTATGTTTATTTTCTCTAATAATTGTGACTAATTAAACTGCTAGTTGTTACTAATTAATTTGGTGGCTGTTGCTTTTGAAGAACCTGGTACTTTTGACCGATAACACTGCTTGGATAACCTGTCAACTGGGACTAATTAATCTGATAGTCTTGACTAATTAACCTAGTAGTTGTTATAGTAATCTGCTATATGTAACTGATAGGGAGATAATCTTGATAATATGATAAATGTAATTCCGATAATTTGGTAACCTGATGTGAACTATTTTGTGCTAGATAGATAGTGTTCACAGCCTGCCACGCTAGCTGATTTTTTCACTTTTTTACACTAGTTTTATGGTCTTTTCATTTGATATTTCTCAGCAAGCTCACCGGAGAAAGAGCTGGACGAACCAACTCCGCCGCAACCAACAACGCGCTGCTCGGGCGCTCGGCAAGACTGGAAGCCCGGACTAGCCCGCAGCATGTTTCACAAGGTGTGTGATGCTGCTTGTTTTAGAAGGTGTTTGTGTTGCTGCTCGCCGGATGCTGCTTGTTTCACAAGGTGTTCGTGTTGCTGTTCGCTGGCATCATACTGTATACCGCATATACTACTGTTGGAGGTGCTGGTGTTTGAGAAGGTCACCATGGGTAGTTTATTTGATAACCACGTGTAATTTATTTTGTCAACCATGTATGTTTATCTGGTAACCACATTTACTTATGTGTGGTTGATATAGTAACCACTTTTAGTTTATCTCTCAACCATGTGTCACCATGGGTAGTTTATTTGATAACCACGTGTAATTTATTTGTCAACCATGTATGTTTATCTGGTAACCACATTTACTTATGTGTGGTTGATATAGTAACCACTTTAGTTTATCTGTCAACCATGTGTGGTTTATCTGGTAACCCTGTGTAGTGTATCTGTCAACCTTGGAGGTTTATCTGGTGACCACGTGTAGTTATGTGTGGTTTATCTGGTAACCATATTTAGTTATCCGTCAGCCATGTGTGGTTTATCTGGTATCTAGGTTAGTTTATTTGTCAACCATGTGTGATTTATTTGGTAACCACCTACATTATCTCTTAGTGCCCGAACAATGTGGTAGCTGATAAATTGTGCCCCAACAATATGTAGTAGAAATGTTGGAGTATTTGTCAACGAGATAATGCGATAATAATTTAATAACTCAAGCTCTTGATAATCTGTTCAGAATCTGAGCTAAGCAAAATTATTATAAAAAATATAAAATTGTTTGGACATGTTAAAATATTTAGTGGAGTTGCATCTAAAAAGTCAACAGAAATTACACAGCAAGGACGCTAGCTTTTACTATTAAACAGTGACAACTTCCTAGCTATTGGAGCAACCGGTACTGTAGTTTTTCGGATGGGAGCACCGGAGCAGAGTGTACGTAATTAATTTTGATGCCTACCCTATTTGGCTAGCAACTAGCTACGGTAGTTTTTTGATGGATAGCTAGCTGGGATGACCAAGTCGAGCACGTCAGCTTGTCCTATGATTCTATCGCTATCACGGGCGTCACGTCGTTGTCATGGGCTGCGCATGTATTTCCAGCCTTGCAGCGCACATACCTGGGCCGCTGCACGAGACGACTAAATAGCGGCGCCGCTCCGTAGTCCTCTCCATGAATGAAATGTCGACCGGGTGTACGTTCAGGTACGGAGTAGCTGGACGTACAGGGCTGCACTCGTGGGCTTGGCCCGTCGCTGGCTCGCCTTTTTTATTCGAACGAACAGGCTAGCTCAGCTTAAAGTTTTCCACACAAAACCATATATCTCCGATGCTACGATATATCCTATCATGTGAATCGCAAACCTGCAATCCTTTTTATGTAGGTAGATCATACGGAAAATGGGGAAGCAAAAGAAAGGGGTGGAATTAGGGATGAAAGCGGAGCGGATACGAACGTGACTAAGTGGTGCCACATTTGTTTCCATATTTTTCTTACGGAAGTGGAAACGAAAACAGAAACATCGGAAACAAATACGGAAATAGATACGGACCATATACGGCACGGACACGCAACGGAAAGCGGATGTTTGCCGGAACAAAGAGTCCCCTTGAATCGTGCTGAAAAACTCAAGCAACTATGGCTATGATCACTGTACTACTCAATTGCTAATGGATTTGGAGTAGCACTAGGAGGCTGCGTTGATGATTCAATCACACCCGGAGATGTGGCACTAACGCTCACTCTAGCACTGCTACTTGCTCTTGGAAAATTATCCATAGGACTGTACTCTGTGAGACTACATGTAACAGAACAGAACAAACTGCTCACTACCATAACCAAAATGAACATCTAAACTTCATACTATTCAAGTAGACATCAACGCATCATATATGAATTAGAAATGGAGATTAAGGAGTAGGGATTACCTGCGACTGTAGGGGGCTAAGGGTCTTCGATGTTGATGTCAGATTTCCGTGCAGCCGTGAGGAGCTTCAACGGCGTCGGCGTCGGCGTCGGAGAATGTGAGGCTTGCAGAGCTCCGGTGGCGTCGACGTCGGAGATAGGTCCTTGGCGGGTGCCGGCGGCAGAGGGAAGCAGGGTGTCAGCCAACGGCGGCACTCTGGTTGGACAGCTCGCTGCGCCGGCGACTATCAGTACGGGTGAGCGGCACCGCGGCCGCGGCTGCTGGTCATGGCGAGATGTGATTAGCTGAGTAAGGGCATCTCCAGCCGTTCGGCCCCACCAGGTTTTGGTTCGGCGCCTTTTTGTGTTTGCGCCGGCGCTATTTGGGACCTGGGGGGGCGAAGTTTCCACTCGTTTCGGGCCCCAGAAAACACAAATCAACATAATTTC
Organism: Poa pratensis; assembly: GCA_947311845.1. NCBI lineage: Eukaryota > Viridiplantae > Streptophyta > Magnoliopsida > Poales > Poaceae > Poa > Poa pratensis. The sequence goes on from CAMZMU010000046.1 coordinate 49,404,327, forward strand.
ATTCCCGCCCCAAAAAACGGTCCGAGTTCGGCGATCGAAACAGCCACAGCTGGGAGATCATACAAAAAAGCCATATAGTTCGGCAAATCAAGGCACAGTTCGGCGATCTGGTGAAATGGCCACATTCGGCATGCTGATATGCAGATCAGATCAGATGGTCGCCGGCGACACCTCGGTAACCTCGGCATCCTCGTCGAGATCGATGGGCGTGGTCGTCGGAGCAGGGGCAGAGGTCGGAGTGGCCGTAGGCTCGGCGGCATCGGCGGTAGGCTCGGCGGTAGGCGGCGGCGTGATCGTGGCCGAGCTCGTGTCGTCCGGAGTGGCCGAGCTCGTGTCGTCCGCCGTCGCAGTCGCAGTCGCCGTCGCAGTCGGGGTCGGGTCTGGGGCGAGCTGGCTGGGAAACACGCCGCTGCGCCATGAACCACGCCCTGACCTCGGGGTCCATCGCTTCGTCGGCGGCCCACATGGCGTTGGTCCAGCCCGGCGGCCTCTCCTTCGGCGCCCTTGGCTTCCTCGGCTGCTTCTTCACCTCCAAGGCGGCGGAGGGCGCGGCGATGCGGGGGCCGGTGAATTTGCTGGGCACCATGGCGGGCAGATCTGAAGGGAAATGGCGGGATCGGCCGGCGGGGGAGGGTGTGTGGGGGCGAAAATGGAGGGAAAGAGCAAAATTGGCGGGGAAGGACCAAAAATATGGAGGGAAACCGCCGTGGCTCGCCGACAAATCTGGCCCACGGACGCCTTTTGCCCCCCCCCCCCCCAAGCGAGCCCCGGCACGCTGGGTTTGGCTTGGGTGCGCCGGCGCAAAGCGGCGCTAAAAACGGCGCAAAGCGGCGCTAAATGAGGTTCTGGGGGGCGACTGGTTGAAAACGGCGCAAAGCGGCGCAAAAAAGGCCTCCTGAGGGCGCTAGGGGACGGCTGGAGATGCCCTAAGGGATACCTGCGGCCAAAACTTTTGTTTTTTACGTGGGAGCCTGAAGGTGGTCGCTTCATATCCCTTATTGGGCCTAAAAGTGGATTGGGCTAGCATAACATACCAAAACGGAAAGTTTCCATATTTGCGGAAACGGAATTTTCGTTTCCGTTCGCAGTTCTGCCGGAATACGCCATACCGTATTTGTTTCCGTTTCCGCCAAGAATTTTCCGTTTCCGTTTCCGTTCCGCAAATTTCCGTTTCTGTTTCCATATTTCCAATCCGTTTCTGTTTTTCCGCCGAAAAGTCGGAAACTTTCCGTTCCGTTTTCATCCCTAGGTGGAATGAAGTAGACAGTTTTCTTGATCGCCATGGCGCCATTTAGCAATGATCATGAATCCATGATTAATTAAGGGATCATTAGAATGCGCTGCAATGATTAGTTGCATGTGGCGCCACAGTACGCCTGGACATTTCATATTGCTCGGTCCCAATAATCAATGAAACTTCGTGACTACTGGTAGTAGTACTAATTGAAAAGAACCGCCGTGCATCTTTGTCAAGCAAGTGGTTCTGGCTGCCGTGATACAGATCCTACGAAAATCCAATTGAACGTACCACGTACCTGCCCGACGTCTTTAAGCTGTACCGTAAGTCCCATGACGAGACTATAGCAGTAGATCTAGCAGAAGCACGCACGCGCGCCATACAATTTCTGGTTGCAGACTCGCAGTTGTGTATAGTAGAACAGATGTCTCTGTCGACATATTTTTTGATTAAGGAACCGTAAAAAAGAAGTAGCTCTTCTGAGGACAGAACACCTACTGGCAACCTAATAATCCTGGAGCTAAATAGTCGACACCGGCTAGTAAGAGCATCTTCAAGCGAGGCCCCCAAATCCGCCCCCTAAACGTCTGGACGGCTGTTCGCGGACCACCCTAAAAAATGACCTCCTACAACCATGTCTCCCAAATATCACCCCAAACTGTGAGGGCATGTGATTGGGGAAATAGGAGAGAGAATAATTAAAGAAGGATAAAAGAAAGAAAAAGTATGTGCAACAGTGTGCATGCGGACACGACCGGACGCGCCCGGACGCCCCCAAACCCACCCCATATGTGGGGAGTTTTGGGGTGAGCGGACGCGCCCGGACATGACCGGACACAAATAAATCGGTTTGGGGAGGCTTTGGGGGAGCCGCTTGGAGATGCTCTAAACAGCAAGAAGCAACGCGGAGAATTTTCATCACCTTCCACAGTTCGATTCTGGTATCCCGAGGACAGGCGAATTACACGTATCCATGCTGCCGTAAGAGCATCTCCACCGGCGCGACCAATAGAGCGTCCGGCAAAGTTGCGGACAGATGCTATTGGGAGCGCCGCGCCCCACCGGTCGCTCTCAATAGGTTTTTCAGAAGAAGAAAAAAGATGTCGGAATTCATTGAAAATTAACTTTTTTTTCCTTCAAATTCGATAGTTTATACAAAATATGATGAAATTTAAACTAAAACCTAGTCTAATTACCCGTCCAGTAGCCATAGAACTGGTCCCAGTCGTGCGCCGCCACCGCGTCGTCGACGTTCCACACGCCGGCCTCCTGCTGCGGAGGTGCTTCGGCCGGCTCCTCCTCCTTCACTTCCTCCTTCACCGGGGGCGACGTTGGCTGGACCTCGGAGTTGAGGTCGATGATGTTGTCCTCGACGCAGGACCAGTGCTCGGCGAACTCCCGCGTCGCCGGCTGGATCATGTCGAACGACAGCAAAACTGAGCCTCAGCCTCATCGTCCGTCAGCGGCGGCGGCATGGCAGCGCGCTTCTTGCCATAGGACAACGTCGCTGTCCCTGGCTCGGCCTTCACCTTCATAAGGGGCGCCGGCGGGCCGAAGTCGCGGATGGTCACGCCGCCCCGACGTGGCGCTGACCATCCTGGCTTGTCCTTGATCTTCAGGCCACCCCTTGGCGGTGGCGTGGGCTCCGTCTTTATCTTGACGAAGCGCGGCGTCGGCGGCGGCATCGAGCGCGTGCTCAACGACGAACTGCACGAGTAGGAGGAGGTCGGCGGCAGCTCCCACCTGTCGTGGGAGTGCCCGCCCGCCGCCGCGTACCCGAACTCCTGCATCAAGCCGTGGAAGTTACGCCCCTCCCACCAGCGGCGGCGCCACTCGCTGTTGTTGCGAGCTGGACGCACGGGGCCACGGTGGTCGTCGATCGCCGACTGACGCTGAGAGGCGAGGAGTGTAGGGCAGTACTGGCTGTTCTCCGCATACTCCGGGTCGGCCCGCCGCTCCGGCGTCAGCTAGCGGCGGCGCAGCCGAATGAGCTGCTGGAGGCGCTCCTCCTCCGGCAGCGGAGGGATGACGTACCCCAGCGCTGACAGCGTCCACCCATTGGTGCTGTCGGCGCGGCTGCTGGGGAGGCGTATCCCCGGCGGCACGGGGATGCGATGTCGGTGGAAGAACACTGGCTCCTCCTTCCAGAGGCAACTCTTCGCCGCACCGCCGCCACTACCTCTCGTTGCGTCGTTGTGCGCCATCGCCGGTGGATTTGTGGAGAAAGGGGGAGAAGAGAGGAGGAGAGCGACGGTGAAAAACGGCGAGCAGCGTCGCGCCTTCTTTTATAGACGGCTGTGGGAGACGAATGACGGGAACGCGACGCGGGAAACTTCGCCATTACTTCGGCGTCGGTTCCCGAGGCGTCGTAACTCTGGCGACGCGCGTCGGGAAGACGAGACGTGACGCGTCAGGAAACCACTCAGCAGCCGCAGTTAATTGCGCTGACCGCTCCCGTCACACTGACGCGTCGGGCCTGTCTGTTAGGAATCGACGAGGTGCGCGTTGCCGCGGTTGTTGACGCTTCCGGTTGCGTCCCTAAAATCTGGGCGCGAAGCGGGGTTATCGGACACTCTATTGGGACGTGCCGGTAACTTTTGCGCTATTGGGCACGCCGTTGGGGGCCGATTTCCCAATAGCCCTATTGGTAGGACGGTTGGGCGCGCCGGTGGAGATTCTCTAAACCTGAACCACACAAGCAGAGAATTATGAGTCGCTACATTCCACTACCAACCAAGACTCGGGCCCCTTGCGTCTCCACGAACGCAACCCAAGCGAGCTGCCGACGGAGCACACCATATTGACAGCATGCGTATCTAAGCCAAATGGAAGACGATGAGCCAGCAGTAGAAGCACATTCCGTGAGTGCCAACTGCCAACACATTACATTAGCATATCATTTCGTGTACATCTCTCATCCAGTCGACATTTTTAAATCCCAAAAGAGACCAATGTTTAAGCGAAACAATTCCACGAGTCGTGCAAGGGGCAAAGAAGCAATCAATATTCAAAGAACCGCCACCAGTTCGAAACCTACAAGTTGCAATTTTCCTACTACTAGAAGCAATAGCATGACCAACGAACTCACTACACCAGTAGTAGTTGCAGCATGTCAGAGGAAAGAAAGAAGACCTCATCCCGTGAGAAACAAACAAACATTAATAATCGACAGGAAAGGCGGTAGGGCCGGATGCACGTTTGCGCCCACTACTTGGGCAGTACTGCAACTGTACAATACATGTGTATATAACCACAATCACGGTGGATCAGCAAATGCCTATCTACATCTTCAGCAAGCAAGCAAGCAAACAAAACAAGTCACGCAAACAACCATCACTTGCATGGATGCGTAAAAGTAATTTACTCTTTCCATATATTAGCTACGGCGGAGCGGAGGATTATGAGTCGCTACAACTAATCTTTACCAGATCAAGAACAATCTCATCACACATTACCAATCATAAGGATAAAAAAAAAGGGCGCGAATTAAATTAAGAAATTGCCTGGTGACCTCGATGATGGATGGCGCGACCTCACCGGATTGATTAGCGCCAGGCGGAGGCGACGGTGACCACGCGCCCCATCCATCCGAGCCGGAGCACGCCGTTCTCCGGGTTCACGATGAGGCCCGGCGGGGAGGAGGCGCCGACGCGCGCCATCACCTGGCCGGCAATGCCCGTCGCGAGCGCCACCGGCCGGAACCCGGCCATGCCGAACCGCGCGCGCCATTTGCCGAAGACCTCGCACCGCTGCAGTCGGTCGGCGCCCTCCCGGCCCACCACGTTAGCCGCCATCTTCGCCACCGCTTCCTCCGCCCGCGCCTTGTCCGCGCTCTCCCGGCCGGCCGTCGCGTCCAGCGAGTCGAGGATGGCTCCGTAGTGCGCGCACGCGTCCGAGAAGCGTGTGGCCAGCGGGGCGGTGTTGGAGTTCAGCTCCTGCTCCACGAGGGTTACGATCTGCGGGGTGAGCGCTCGAACCCGGCGGAGCAGCTCGTCGCGGGGTTCGCCGGCGACACGCTCTCGTCGGGCACGTGTGACACAGCGAAGGCGAGGTTGACGGCCAGCGCCTCCCCAGGCTCGCACCCCAGCTTGGACGCTTCAATCTCTGCCGCTCTGCAGCTGACCACCCTGAAGCGGTACGCTATGCCAGCTCCCTCGGCGAGCTTCCTCAGCCGGTCCCCGACGGCGGAGAGCGTCGTTGTCAGAGACTGCGTGAACGGCGAGGTTGGATCGGTGACGGCGGTAACCTTGAGCGACGTCCCCGGCACGCGCCGGTCAGCGAGGCACTGGATGAGGGCCGCGTGCTGCGGGCCGCTGATGTCGAAGTCGACGAGGTGTACGGCGCGGTGGCCGGCCACGGCCTCGACGATGGCGATGTTCGCGGCGTCGAGGGCGAGGCGGAAGCAGGGCGAGATGTCGTGGAGGAACTGGCACCCGGTACGGTGCTCGGCGCCGCACAGGTCGGCGAGGTGCTGCGACGAGGCGCAGGCACTGGGCGCAATGCGCGAGGACAGGGCGGCCACCATCATGGCCGCCAGCCGCTGCTCCGCGTCGCCGCGCGGGTTCACGGCGCGCTTGAGGGTCGCCAGATGAGCGGCCGCCGCTTCGAGGTTGCCGTCGGCGATGGCGACCGCAGCTTCGGAGAGCAATTGGCGCGACGCGGTGGCCGAGATCGGCGGGGAGCAGGAGGCCGAGGAAGAGGCCGTGGAGGTGGAGGAATTCGACGGCGACCGCGTCATCCCCGGGTTGTAGTTGCTGTTCGGAGTCGCCACCGCAGGCGCCAACGGAGGAGCGGCGGTGATGGAGTTGAGGCGCTGTATCGTGTCCTCCCACTCGGAGCTGGTGAGCGTGGAGCCCGTCCCGCTCATCGCGGGCTCCGCCTCCTCGTCGTCGTCGTCCAGCAGCTGCTTCTCGAGTTCCTGCAGGATGGACAGATTGGTAGTCGCTGCCGATGATGAAGCCGGCGGCGACGGCGTCCTCGCCTGTACCCCGTACGCATGCACCTGCACGGACGGCGGCGGCACGAACTGCGCCTGCCGATGCACGTGCTGCTGAATCAGCGGCACGGCCGCCCGGGACGCGGTCGTGAGGGACGAGAGCGTGGACGACGGCGACGCGAGGCCGCCGAGGCTCGATCCGGAGAAAATCAGGGGCTGCTGCTGGTGGTGGCGGGACGGGCGGGCTAGCAGCGCGGCGACGTCGACGGAGGCGAGCGGCGTGGCGGTGCGCTGCCTGACGGCGCGCATGTAGAGCTCCTGCTGCATGGCCACCTGCCGCTGGTGCTGCCACCTCTCAATCTCGCCGAGGCTCCGCTTGAGGACCCCGCCGACGGCGGCGGAGGCCGGCTGCTGCGGCGGCATCTGCTGCATCGGCGATCCGAGCCCGTACAAGTACCCCTGGCGCGGATCGCGCCACGGCCCGCCTGGCTCCATGCAGCCGAGAACCGGCGCAGCAGCTGGAGGAGAGAGAGGTGTGGTAGAGAGGAAAGGGAATACTAGCGCTAGGTCCAAGGAAATGCTTGGTAACGCTATGGGTACTAGAGCTACGGGTACAGCTATAAACGGGTGCCATTCAATTGCTTCCCCTAATAAAACGCCTTCCCTTCCCCCTCTCTGCCTCGACACCGATACGGCTGCACTCACGCTGACACAGTGGGCCCCCACCACGGTTCCCCTTGTGTGTTACCATACCGCGGGGTGGCGCTAGCTATGGCGGGGCCCGCGTGGCTTTGGTGGGAAAATATAAATGCGCGTGGTGAAGGAACGAATGGTGCGCTGCGTCACGCAATCCTCCCCTCGGATGACCTCCTCGAGACCTCGACGGGCACGGCTGCCTCGCTCCGACACGCGCTACACCGACGCCTACCGGTGGACGCCACCGATGGGAGACCGCCCGCGTTTCTATCACGAAAACTGTTTGGCGGCACAGCATCGTCGGGAGGCGCGTGAATTTTGAACGAGGCAGGCAGCAGGGGTGAAAATCGACGGTGGGACCGAGCAGGCATGGCAAAGATCCCTGTGCATGCAACAGTGGGACCGGACTATGATTCCTAGAAGTCAGTCATCTCTTTCCCTTCGGCTAAAGGAATGAACAGATGGCGCGAGTTTTATATTTTAACTACTCCCTCCGTTCCAAATTAATTGATTTCTATTTGTCCACACATGAATGTATCTAGACATGTTACACGTATATATACATCTACATGCGGACAAATGAAAATCAATTAATTTGGAACGGAGGGAGTAGTAGTATGCCTTGCTACGGGTAATAATTTATTCGTCATTGGTTTAAATTTTAAGTAGCACCCTATCCAACTGTGTTGGGTTGTTTGAATTTCTGGTCCGTCAAAACATATTGTGCGATTCAATGATTTGGATACCGGAATGAAAATAACTCGAGGGGGTAGGGGACCGGGATTTCCAATAATCATTGTTACCGATAATTAACAGCGGTTGCCGGACGAAATTTTTAGACAAAATATAAAATTCAAACTTGTAACGCCAAAATCAAAAAAGATCTTGGAAGGAAGAATCCGGCTAAATTCAATCGGTCCGGAATTTGTTTGCACGGTAAATGCCGGTGGAGGCCGTGAATTCTGGTTACCGCCGGTAACCACGATATTTTTGACAAGTAACCAAATTCGTGATGCCAGTTCTCAGTGTGAATCTAGTTCCAAAAGTTCAAATACACACTGACATTTCAATGATGCACCTCCATCATGACAACCTGTTAACATGGCACCGATGTCACTCCACAACAATGTCCTCACCCTGAAATCGATCGTGTGCGCTTTTCACGTAGGTCGTCCATGGTGCGGCTTTTCTCTCCCTCGTAAGCTCCTCCAGATCCATGCCCCCCAGCCTCTCTCTCGCCTTTCTCTCGTGGCTTTGGCTGCCGGAGAATTGTGAGAGGGGGGTCAGCACCCTTGTGTTTGTAGGTAGCTTTTCTTCATGTCGGTGTTTGGCTTGTTGCCTTTGGATGGAAACGGGGTGTTGGATCTTTCTACAAGGTTTTTGCTTTAACTCGCAACTTATACCTGCTCACAGTATATATATGTATGTATGTACAATACCGGCCCTTGATATGATCCAACCGCGAAGAATGATGCAGCGCTAGTCCTCACGCGGATTCAGCAAACCCAATCCTACTCTTGCCGAAGTCAAAAAGGTAGGCGCCCATGAAGGACTTTGAGTATCATGCTTTTAGGCATTTTACTAAACACGTTACATGCACTTAACTGTAGAAACATACATCAAGTTCAGTGTGAGAAAGAGGAACATAGCAGTGAAACGATATGGCACTTGTTCTGCAGCAGTGCCTGTTTGAGACGCATGAATTTCACAGCAAACTTAGAGCATTTGTTAAATTAATACAATGACTCGTTGCCAAAGTAGTCACGGGCAACCCAATAAAATGACAGAACATAAAAAGTTGATAGGTGAGCGGAACCTTTCAAGGAAGCCAAACAAGAATTTTAAATGTTTGACGCAAGACAAATGGAAAACAATGCAAACTATTGAACTAAAATAGGAAAATCGAACTGCCTTCTAGAGTACTAAAAATGCATCTTCCATCTTACAAATTGTCCTTTCCTGACACAGGTCGAAAGAGAAACTCTACACTATGCCACAATGCTCTATGGTCACCTCGTCTTCTGCTACCCCCTCAACACCTCAAGGGCAGAAATTAGGCTATGATTCCTAGAAGTCAGCCATCTCTTTCCCTTCGGCTAAAGGAATGAACAGATGGCGCGAGTTTTATATTTTAATACTAGCAGGATTATTAGGAGTATAATATTTGAAAAATCGAATCGGTGGAGGGAGGCAGGGGCATGTTGCAAAGGTCGCTCTCTGAACTTAGGTAGACCAGGGCCGGGCGACGTCGCCAGTCACCGGGCCACACGAGTTTAATCCTGGCCCCCGCCCACAAGATGCCCCTGCCTGCCGAATAACGTGGACACTTGTTTAAATCGGGAGAAGATAACTCAGTGCCATTCCGCAAAACAGATCTCTCCTCTGAATGATCAAATCGTATGCGATCTCTTCTCTTTACCCCTTTCGACTGGAAGGTTGCTTGTTTTGGGAGCGTTTGGAGTTTGTTAGGAAACCGATCGAAATATCCACCCAAACCAACCCCGTTCCCACCACCTCTCTCTCCTCCTCCTAAACCACATTCCCGTTGTCCTATATGTGTTCATACTAGCAGCGCCTTTATACGTGCCAGGATTCCGCTTTCGTACTCCACTTGTACGTGCCCACGCCACCCATTGCAAAGTCAACCACAAAAGGTTCCACGGGTACGATAGCGTAATCTGGACACCTCACACGTATGGCACAAATGAATAAAGGAAATCGTGTTCCTGATTCGAAAAATAAATTGTTTCCGAGGATTTAAATCTCTAGGAAATCTTCTAAAAGTGTTATTCGGTTATTTGAGGATGCGATCTTGTTAGAATTCTTTCCATACGACATCTTTCATGGATGAAACCTTTGGATGGACCCTTTTTTTTTTGTTGAATCGGAGTGGAAAAGATCGTGCAATCTTTAGTCTTTTCAGAATCATCATGTAATCAAAGAGGCTACTCGCGCACACTCTGGACCTAGGAGATGTGGTGGCGGTTTAGGCCGCCTGAGTTGTTTTTCTTTTCTTTGCTGGGATCTTCTGTAATTAAACTCTATTTCTCTATCTAATCGAATGGCAAACGACTGCTTTATCCTTAAAAAAAAAGAGGCTACCCGTTCCGATCCAAATAAACCGTCGGAAGCTACACCTACGAGTTGTACTGATTATGCTGTTTTTCTACGACACATTTAATGGTTGGGAGGGAGTACTTTTCTAAAGAAAAGAAAACGTACCTATGGGAGAATTCATGGTGTTTCCTTTTTGTGTGGCACAAAAATTATTTATGTGAAGATTTAATCTTGTATTTGTGTCCATTATAATTTCCTGCTACAATTTTTTTATTTGTTTTAGTATAGATATCGGGATATACCACATTATAGTCTTGTTGTCTTCTTGTGCGTGACTATTTGAATTCTCGCCACTCAAATAGGAACTAAACGCAAAAGAATAAATAAAAAGCTCATATCAATATTAGTTATAAGATATCAATGATTATCATCAATCGAGGTTAATCGTGGACAAGAAGTAAGGTGATTCCTTTCTGGAGCATATCATTTCTATCATAAATCGTAATTTCTTAACTCTAGCAAGTTAAGTATGGACGTATGGTTAGTGTTTATAACTCTAGCAAGTTAAGTATGGTTAGTGTTTTAGTATAGATATTCGGGATAACCTCATTCTAGTTCTTGGTGTCTTCTTCTTCGTGGCAATTTGAATACTCACCACTCAGATAGGAACTGAACGCAAAATAAGAAATCAAAAGCTAATATCAATATTGGTTACAAAATACAAATTCTTATCATGAATCGAATTTAATCGTGAACACAAAGTATGCTTTTTTCCATTGTAGAATATATCATTTCTTTCATAAATCGTCATTTCTTAACTCTAGGAAGTTAAGTACAGTTAGTGTTTATAAAATTGAACTTTTTCAACATAGTACGAGATATATTCTACATAAATGCTATATTATGTACTAAAATGTAAGCATCTTTGTTTGCATGAAGTGGGGTTAACCTACGGATGTCAAAATGAAGTGGAGTTAATCATGATTGGGAGAAACAAGAACAAGAATCGTCAAAGTATGGAGGATGACAGCTCGACTATTTTGCCGACAAGCCAACACATGGGCCGATAGATTTTCGACGGCGCTTCAAGATCAAGGGAGTATGATGACAACTTCGTGCGTAAGAGGGACTGCACTAGCATGGTTGATTACTCATCTATTTGGAAATGCGTTGCTCTTTTAAAATGTCTTGCATATGGAGCGGCTGCACATACACAAGATGACTACATGCGCATTACAGAGTCCACATGCAGTGACAGCACATGCGCATGACAGAGTCCACATGCAGTGACAACACGTACATATTTTTTAGGGCGCTAGTGAAATTGTTTGAAACAATCTATCTGAGAGCACCGAATGAAATATCACAAAATGCGGCGAGACGATTTTCTGAAATGGTTGGAAGCATCTGTTGCATGCGTTGGGCTGAAGGAATTGTCCATTCGTCTGGCAATGGTTGTAAAAATGTCATATCAGAGAGTGCAGCGTGGTACTTAAAGCTGTGTCAGATTACGTCATGTGGATCTGGCACGCTTTGTGTGGCATGGTGGCATCAACGTGTTGCAACACTCTCCGGTCTTTGCAAGACTTCCCGAAGACCATGCTTCTACTTGCAACTATGAAATCAATGGCCACCCATACACCAAGAGATACTACCTAGTCGATGGCATTTATTGTGAGGACAATCTCTAGCCCTTTAGGTCAGTAAAAAACTTGGCTTGTTTGGTGCCAAGAGAGTTGTATGAAGGATGTCGAGCGAGCATTTGTGCTCCCATATTGTTTTGCTATTGACTGATTCCCTACGCTTACCTGGTCGAAAGATGAGATGTGGGAGGTCATGAATGATTGTGTTATCAGCAAAATATGATCATCGAGAGTGAGCGCACAGTTCAAGTGAATGTTGATCAGCCCTATAAAATGACATGCCCTCTGGCCGATGCTGATCACCATGTGTCGTGCAGTTTCTTGATTCCCTCGCCATGCGTACGAAAATTCGCTAAGAAAAGTTCATAATTGACTCCAAAATGATCTAGTTAAACATTCGTGGGAGTCAAACGAAATGAATAAGAGTCTTGATCTAGTTGAATTTGTCGGATTTCAATTATCCGAATTGTTGTATTAATTAATTTCTGTATTTAAATTATTGTAGAACTAATATATATTTTAAAACTATGCAATATGGTTGTAGTTAGGTAAAATATGATTGTATTTGTCAATAAAATAAGGTAAAAATATATTGTAGGGCCTAGTGGGGTTGTCACTGGTGTTGCCGTCTCAGAAAACCGATAATGTGCGCCGGTTCCCGGTATAGTTGTCGGACCGGTTGTTGGGAGCACCGAGTTGGAGAGAATATTTAGTGCTACCACCCATTTAATTGGTCCCTTGCTAGCACTAAAATAAACAGTTTTAGTTTTTCAATAAATTTATGAAAAAAGCGTGAGTGTTCACAAATATGTGTCCACAACCTCTAAAGTTTGCACGTGTCATTAGTCCAAATTCGAAAGGAGCAGTGAGAATAAAAAACAATTCCAGCGTGAATAGAGTCATTAGTTCCCCAAAATGACAAAAGTGTCATGCTAGAATTGTCTTTTTGTTTCTCAATGTTTTTTCTTTCAAATTATGACCTGAAAATATTGGAGCTTGTAGACATATTATCAGCGCTCACACTTTTTTGTGAAACTTTTTAAAACAATTAAAATTGTTTCTTTTAGTGACAGCTCGAGGAACATGTAAAGGATGGTAGCACTAGATATTCCCTCAGCCTGAGTTGAGAAATGCTCTTATTAATTTGTATGTGATTTTTTCTAGGACAAATGACCGAAAGTTGGACATTTGGGCTGTTCTCGTTGTGTACACGGACGTTTTCAATACTCGCTCATGTCCACAAGGTGGGAATACTCCGGAGAGGACGCAACGGTTGCGAGTCATTTTTGTTTTCGTTGATCCGCCGATGTCGGTCTTGTTTTCTCTTTCTTTTCTTTTGGGCTTAGCTGTGCTGTTTGGCCCCAGCAGTGGTCTCAAAATTGTACGATGTGGTTGCTATATTTATATAGCGGGGCGAAAACCTATTTTTTCACAAGAGAGGCTGAAACACAGAATCCGTGGACAAATATACTCCAAGATTGACACGTGCGAACCAACAAATACGAATGTTCGGCGCCAAATTGCTCGACCAGCAGTTCACCATCCATAAGCAACGGAACCAGCCAGGCAGATGTGCCACTGACGGGTGGGTCCGAATACGTGGGAGCGCTCATTACTCTACTTTTGGTCGATGCAACGCGAGCAGTCAACATCCCCGCTCCTGTTCTGCAGTATCGGCTCCGAGGTCCCAGTGAGGCCCCTGTCTGGTTCACGTTCCAAAGTCATGACCAAGCGGACTGCAGGCCAAAATGCTAGGCACACCAATACTTTACCACTTGCTCACTTGCCAACATGGCAAACATGTTAGTGTTTCTAGTAATCTGTTGGGCTTTACTTTTAACACGTTATCCGCAATTATTCTAAAATCAGGAGAGATTCTCATATAGTCAAAGCAACTATGTATTTTTTTCGCAAAATAATATCGAATATGGTTAAACAAGAATTTGGGGACCCAAAACATTTACGACAAAATGATTTTCGAATGTCCATCTCTCCCATCACACCATAAATCCGCTCGTAGCGATTACTGGAAAATGAGCACAGTAGAATGCAACAAGTGTTGTACCGTACAATCATACGGTCCAAAACAAGCAGTCGATAATTTAAAAAACATGCGTGAAAGAGAATGGCGTCCAGGTAGTGTGTTTTTCCCTGCCTTTATTTCAAACTTTCACGAGTCCATATCGTCTGGTGTTTTCGCCTGGTAGGGGCTCCTTTGATTCGCAGGATTTTTAGAACGTAAGAATGGGAATAACGTAGGATTGGAATGGCATGTGGATATGGCGTTTTGGGTCAAGGGTGTGGATGCACCCCTTATGTAAAACATTTTTTCTTTTTAAAAAATGTCAAAAAAATTCAAACAAAATTCAGGATATACATCATGACATTTTATGTTAGTAGAAAAATTTCGCAAAGAAAAAACATTTTTTGTGACTTGTACAAAAAAGACAAAGAACAATCGCGTACAAAGTCATTTTGAAACCCCGGATTTGTCTTTTTTGCAAAGCCCACAAAAAATGTCTTTTCTTCACAAAACTTTTTGTGCTATCATAAAATGTCCTCCAAAAAAATTATTTGGTTTTTTGACATTTTGAAAAACATTTTTTCAAAAAAAGTTACAGGAATTATAAAAAGAGGTTGAAGTGGAGGAATTTTTTCCTTGTTTCAAAGTAGTGTGCAAAGGAATCCCTTGTAGAAATTCCAAAGGATTGTAATCCTTTGAGCTAAATGACCTTAATTATTAGGAAAAAATCCTAAGGAACCAAATCCTTGAAAAATTCTACACAATCCATTTAAATCAAAGAAGCCCCAAGTTATCAGCAGAGTATCTAAGCTAGTGCCGGTGCGTAGCTTGTGGCTGACGCCTTCCTCCAGTTGGGCTGCCGACGTGTTTTGTCTATATCGAGCGAGTACTAGTACTACAAGTGATTAATCCTGGGACTAATAAAATGGTGATGCCAATTTACATGCAAAGAGAAAAGAGTGCCTTGGAAACGGCCACATTCCTTTTCGGCGATTGGTAGGTTTCACCGGCAGAAAAGAAAAGAAAAGCAGCTACAGGCACCGGCGAGTTTCTTCTGTTTCTTTTCCATGTGCAGGCGATCGACCAAATGCATGCCTGGCTGCAGGGGAGGGGAGGTGACTGCATAATTTGGAGCTCCTCATTCAACGAGTCCTTGCCTGGATTTCTTTTTGGTGCACGGCGCGTACTGTTCGTGTCTGCTTCTTCCACTACTACAGTACAGCGCCCATGCACCCGTCACTGTTCACTGCATGCCATGTATACCACCACAGTTGGGTATAGCGGTGCAACGCGAGACGTACGCTGAATGCGGAAACAGTGTAGATCGGCCACCGGGCATCGCTCCTTCTTGTCTACTCCTGTATGTACAGGAGTACTGTATCTTGGGAGTATTCCTGTTCAGCAATGCTACTGTACGTAGTGGCATAGCCTCTGCAAGCACCAGTCGCGGCTGTCGTGTCCGTTTCGGTTGGGCTGGATTCCGGTCAGTAAAAAACGAAAACGCTGCTGACGGTAATGACCGGGAGGGAAGCTTTTATTATACAGCCTGGCACGACCGGGTCGATCGATCGATCAGGTAGTATGGGTCTGTCTCGAGACGGGACCCATTCCAAGTCCCAACAACACTGGACTGGACGCAACCTTTTTCTCGTTACCTTAGAGCATCTCCAAGCGGAGCCTTCAAAGGCCGTCCAAACGTTCGGGCGGACCGTCCGGACAGTATTTGGCCCAAAATTTTTCACCCAACGGAGGCCCCATAGCTATCCGAAACGACCGGGCGGTCCGGCACACCCCAAACCCAGCCCATATCTAGGACGGGTTTGGGGCGCCTGGGCGCGTCCGCCCCCCTGTCGCTGACAGCTCTGGCCTACGCGTCGGATAGAAGACTAACCGGCGGCGTCCACGCGTCCAGTGGCTCGTCGGCGCAATAAAAAACCTACCTCCTCACCCTCTCCACCCCGATTCAACTCCAATCCACACTCACATCGACAATGTCGGAGAGCTCCGGGAGCTTCGACTGGGAAGAGACGGCGGCGGATGCGGAGAGTGCGGCGCCGGCGGTGGAGAAGCCGCTCGACGAGGACGAGCTCGCCTTGCGCCTCGGCATCCTCCGCTCGCTGGAAGATGTTCGAGGCCCGTCGGCGCCTGCGGCCAGTGGCCAGTGCAGCCGCTGGTCATCTTCGGCGGCCGGAAGATTTGCGTCGGGCCCCAGCCGCCGCGCTAGGGTTTCCTCTGCCAGCCGGAGGTCGGCTCCATCCTCCTCCGCCCCACCGCGGCGGGCCCCGCCGGTCCAGGCACCGCCTGGGTGGAGGATGATACCGGATGGGGCTGGATGGAGGCTGGTGGAGGCTCCATCACCTCCGCCGCAGCGGGCGCCAGAGACGATTGGCCGCGCGTTCCGTGAGGCCAGGCGTGCTGGCAGGACCGTCAGGGAGGCGGCGGCCATCGTTGGGGCCGACGAGGGACTCCCACTGGATGTGGTCAAGGTCTCCCTCACCTCCACCGAGACGGACAGCCGTCGCCGCCGGCGTAAGAACCAAGAAGCTCTGGAGGCGGCCATCGAGCTGTCGAAGAAGGAGGCGGAAGAAAAGAAGGTGGCGGCGTCCAATGCGAGCCGCCACGCGCAGGAGCAAGCCCGCGCCGTGCGGATCCTCGCCGGAAAGGTCGACGACAACGACGAGGCCGAGGAGGATCCGTACTTCGCCTTCCGCAAGCGCTTCAAGGACGATGCCGCCGGCGGCTCCGGCAAGGGCAAGTCTCCGATGTGAGATTTCTCCACTTTATATGTTTTAAATGTCTACTTTTGTACTCCCTCCGTTCCAATTTAATTGACTTGACATCCACCAAATGTGGATGTATCTAGACATATTACATGTATAGATACATCCACATGTGGTGTATAGCAAGTCAATTAAATTGGAACGGAGGGAGTAGCATCTATGTCTATCCGACAAACTTCTATCCGACGAATCGATGAAATTTGCTACCTATCGATCTATCTATGTGCATTGATCTACGTTACATGTTTGTGCATGGTTTTGGGGGTTTCGTTTGAGGTCCACGGCTGGAGTGACTCTCTTTTGGGGGTGACCGGTCGCTATCCGCGAACACGCCGGAGCATGTCCGCGGACTGTTTGGGGCCAATTTTAGCAAGTGTGGTTGAGATGCTCTTACCTGGCGCAGCGTCGGCACGCAAAATCAGCCGAGAGTGTTCAGAAAGCTTCAAAGTTCGCACCCTTGTTGGATCGCAGTGAAGTGACCGTTTTGGAGCCGTCCGATCCCGTCACCCCATGCTGATCCGACGACTCTGATCGCATCGCCCGCCAGGCTGACCCCCTCCCTTGCCGTGGAAGCATCACATCCGTGCAAGAAAATCTCCATTAGAGTACTGTAGTAATGAGCATGCAGGAAGCATTATATCCATCCAAGTTGGCTTGCTTGGACGGGCCGGCGGGCCGACGCCGGGGGGGTCCGGCCGGTCGTCCGGGCGAGCAAGCAACTGGCCATCGATCGAGTGGCCTCTGCTGTGTGAGCTGGGACACACACAACACACAAGTGTCTCCCAGGCATCGAGTAGTCCCCGTCAGTGTACGGGCTCGAGCATTCAAGGTGTGGACCACACAGGCAGCCTTGGATTCGGACCGGCTACTTGTA
Source organism: Poa pratensis (assembly GCA_947311845.1). NCBI lineage: Eukaryota > Viridiplantae > Streptophyta > Magnoliopsida > Poales > Poaceae > Poa > Poa pratensis. The sequence continues at coordinate 49,421,573 of CAMZMU010000046.1, forward strand.
TGTATGTACGCCGTCACATACGTACGCATGCACGTAGTAATATTCTCTCATAGGGCAAATGCATCCCTGACAGCGGCAAGATGGAAGGTGGTCTTCTTCAGCTCCGACGCCGGTGTGGTCGGTGCTCCCGCAGCTTCTGGATCCTCCTCCTCCTCGTATGTGTGTTCTTTTTCTTCGATCTATGTACTGTGTATGTGGATGTTCTTGGTGAATATATGAGGAAGTTGGTTGTGTGCAAAAAAAAAAAAAAAAACCATACGGACTACTGGAGACCGGAAAGTTCGAGCGGGCGGGCAGTGGTAGATTCGTTGACACGTAGTCCGTCGGGCTAAATTAGAGCCGCCTCGCGGGAAAAGAAGAGGCGAAGGAGGGTGGAAAGGACGAGCACACCGGGCGAACTCGTTCGTTTCCATTGGAGAAGAGGCATAGGAATCACCGAATCAGTCCAGTGAGAGTGATCTGGACTGGACATTCTCCGGTCAGTCCAATGCAACCTCGTTTCCATTGGAAGGATCAGTAGGAACCGGTCCAGTGAGAGTGACCTGCGCATTCTGGCGGCGTCAACTGTTCAGGCTCTCGAATAACCGTTCCTACCGGGCCGGTGCTTTGATCTCGAAATAATGGTGACGCGTGCAAATTTCTGTTTTTTTCGAGGAACTTCCAATCTATTCATCAACTGTTAAGACAGTACAAAGAAATCTAGAAGCAACAAAAATTACATCCAGATCCGTAGACCACCTAGCGACGACTACAAGCACCAGAGCGAGCCGAAGGCACGCCGCTGTCATCACCCCTCCATCAACAGAGCCGGGCAAACCTTGTTGTAGTAGACAGTCGGTAAATCGTCGTGCTAAGGTCCCACAGGACCAGCGCACCAGAACAGCAACCGTCGCCGATGAAGAGAAGTATAGATCAGAAGGATCCAATTTGTAGACACACGAACGAAGATCGGATCCACGGAACACAACCACCGACCGAATCCCGTAAAATCCGCCGGAGACACACCTCCACACGCCCTCCGACGACGCCAGAAGCACCGCCAGAACGGAGGCTAGGCGAGGAGGACCTTATTCCATCTTCAAGGAGTAGCCGCCGCATCATCTCCTTGAGTAGGACACAAACCCTAACAAAAATCAAGAAAACATGTGAGAACGAATCCCTCCCGCCGGCAATTACCGGGATCCACCGCGCCACCATGGCACTAAGGCCACAGAGACGAGGTCGATCGGCGGCGGCGGCAGGAGGCAGGGAAGCCTCTCATGGGAGCTGCAGCACGAAGGGGTATCGTACCAAAAATTCTGCTTTATTAGCTTAACTCGCAAACGAGTCTATCCCTAGTTCTCCTATTTCATCTAAAGCTGCCACCAGTATACTGCCACCAGTAGTATCAGTCGCAGCTCTAGCGCGATGCTCCCTTTTACACTCGTAGGATGTGACCCGGGGAAACTAAATCGAGGGCTGAACTTTGAATCTCCAAAATTGACACTCTAAACTATCAAATCCTGTTGTATTTTCAACCCTAGACCTGTATGGCACACCAGGAAAAAAAACGACTAGTAATACCCATTGTCTAGCTAACTAAACGGGCACACTGCCAGAACTTAAGTGGTCCATCAGCACACGAGGAGCAGTTCTATGTCGGCATCCTCGCCGTGGACGAAGTCTCGCCAACATCGCTAAAGCACATGGCCCACCGCCGCCGTGTTCCTAGTCCACGTCGCTCCCATGACCCATCCCTAGTCCACCGTCTGACGTCGGTTGTGTCGGGCAAGAGCAGGAGGAGCATGCCGTAGGCGGGAGCGGCTTCCATGGCGGTGGAGGTTTGTCGGGACGGCTTTGGGCAGGAGGAAATGGAGAAGAGTGTGGTGGGTAGGAGCAAGTTAGAGGCGACAAGCTGGAGTAGGGGCCGCCAAAAATTCTTCCCCACGCCTAGGAACGGTGTCGACGTTGTAGGTTCCGACGAGCACACTATCAGAGTGCCATCATGATTTTCGCCACCTCCGGCAAGTTCCCTCCCCGACCAGTATGTCTCTGAGGTTTCCCTCTCTCCCTTTGTCTCACAAGAGTTGCTCCCAGGCGAATTTGTGGAGTAAATCTCCAAAACGATGTCATCTTCTGTAACATCCCAAAAATATTATCAGTATTATTATTCCAAAAATGAGAGCCAACAAAAACTTTTGTTAATTATTATGTGTTGTTTGCAAATTGTTGCTTGTGGTAATTAATTCTTGTTGCTTGTGTTATTTATTTCTTGCTAATTGTGTTGCTTGCTCTAAATAAAAATAGGAAGAAAAAAAAGAAATAAAATAACAAGTAAAGCAAGAAAAATAAAAGTGACAATTGTGTCACACAAATTCTCCAAGTGAGAAACTAAAATGGTTTCAAACAAAATTCAGTGGAGTGGTTATATAAACTCTCCCATTTTTATTCCTACAACTTTTCCCTCTCAAAAATTTAATTTAAAAACCTAAATTTAAATTCTATTACTTTCTTTATTAAATTCAAATCACAAAGTGTGCTATGTTGCACTTGACAAATAAAATGCAACACAGCACCACAAATACATATACATATTTATGAAGCAAGATATGAAATCAAAATTCAGAAATTCAAATTTAAAAATGATGCACACATTTCGTCGAACACGTGGTGAACACCACTGTGTTCATCTTCGTTCGATTTCAACCGAAGCAATTGATCGAATTCGAGGTTTGTTCTTCGAATTGGCGCCTGCATCTCTCCCTCTCACCTCACTGACCTCGCCGCGTCCAAGAAATTGAAGAAAAGAGGCACGGGAAGAGGAGGAGCACCAGGGGACAGCCGCGGGCGCCGTGCGCCATGGCCGTCGCCGTGGCAACGGCGTTGTCGACACCGCAGTCGCCCAACACCGTGCCCCCCTCTCTCCCTTGCGTCTCTGCGCTCTCCCAGCGCCGCAGCCATCCCAGGGGAGGACCCCCATCACCGTTTCGCGCCACGCAGCCGCCGCACCCGCCGAGACGGCCGTGCCAGTGCACGCGCTCGCCGTCCAAACGTTCCCCGAGCCGTCCCGTTTCTCGCGCACGCACAGCTCGTCGCCACGCCCGAGCTAGCCTCTGCACCTCGAACACTGCAGCCGCCCCCTACCGCGAGCTATCGCGCCCTGGAACCCCTCCCCTGCACCGTGTCCACGGCGAGCCCGTGCGCCGTCGTCGAGCTTATAAAAGCCACCCGAGCCCTCCCTCAAACTCACAGCCTCTCCCTCACTCCACTCTCTCCCGTACACCGCCAGAAGGGCGGGTACTCCGCAGCGAGGCTGCTGCTGCCCGTAGTTCTTCTCTGCGCCCCGCCGCACCCGAGGTAGGCGACGACACGGCCGCCGTGCTGCTCCCTCCCTTGCCCTTCTCTGGCCCTCACCTGCCTCACCATTACCACCACACTCACCCGCGACGTTTTCCCCTCTGTATCGTGCCCAGGAGCCCCCGTAGGATCTCGCCGGAGTTGGAGCACGGCCGCGGAGAAGAAGGAGATCGTCGCCGACGCCAGGAGCTTCCCCATCAAGCTCCACTCGCCTCCCAAGCTTCCCCACGACCTCCGCCGTCGAACGCCGTCCTCTCCGCCGTCCCTAGACCACCCAGGTACCCCCACTGGCCACCCTCGCCGTCGCCGGAGCTCCGACGACGCCATGTTTAGGTCGTCGATGAACGCGGGCTCTGTGAGCCGTTCGATCGTTGATCAACGATCACGTACCGCTTCGTTTAATTGAGCCGCTGGCAAGTGGACCCCACCCGTCAGAAATTTAAACATTTCCAGCGCGCGAGATATTTCTCCTGTGCCGCTGACGTGTAGGCCCCCCATGTCAGAAATTTGAACATTATCCAAACAGAACACAATTTCGAATTTAACTTCTCTGAAAATTCAGTACTGGCATCAACTTAGAAAATCAATATCTCAAGATTTACAAGTCCAAATAAATCAAATCCAAATGTTCTGGAAGGCTTATGAAATTGTTTATCCAACCCAAGTGGATTAATTTAATTTAGATAAATAGTAAAAATGTATTGTTAAAAATACTACAGAAGGTTTAAATCACTTGTTTGTTTCTGATACTCTGTTAGTCTAAATAATTCCAAACCAATTTTGCTAGCTTAGTACTGCCATGTATTAGCTTCCCTAATTTTGGTAGAATTATTTGTGCAGTAGTATTTGTTTAGTATTAAGTTGAAGTTTAATCACCCTTCTGCACTCAAACATTTAAATATGTTTAATGGTTAACCCAAATGAATTAGGACCAATTTTGTTAGATCAAATTTAGTCATGTTTAGTTACCCCTAAAAGGATTTAATTTTAGGATCAACAGAACTTAATTGGTAGCTAAAACTTGGTTATTAAGTTACTGGATTCAAACAAATGTGTAGGGAGTTTGGTAACTCCAATTGATCCAAATCAAATTGGGTTGTCTTCTACACATCAGTAGCTTTCTTTAGAAATTTAGTTTGTATTTTTGTGACCAACAGAACTCAAGTTGTGGAATTAAACATGTTCAACAAGTTTCTGCCATAATTTGGACATAAATAAATATTTTTTAATTCAATTAATTTGAAACCAAATTGTATGGTTTGATGTGTGCAGTAGCTATTTGTGATGTTTATGATTGTTATGTTGAGATGATTGCTTGTATAGATTAGTGATTGTTTGCATTTGTTTGCTTATTAATTAGACGAGAACGCTGTCGGATTTATCGAGGAAGGAGAGTTTGTTGAAACTGAAGATCAAGACCAAGGTCACTTTGCCGAGCAAGGCAAGCTACTCTCTGAGCTTGCACTACAAACATATGCATCTACTTTCATAACCTGTTTTACTCTCAAGGCAAGATTTATAAAACTCTTTTTAAAAGAATATGGAAATTATTTTGCCACTTATGTAGAAATATAAGATAGTTATATCAAATTATAGGATGGGAAAAAATATATATGGTTTATTCAAAACTCCTTTGAAATTACTTGTGAGATTATGAAATGCCGAGATGTCGGTGTTGGAATGGAGAAGTGGAAAAATGGTGATGTTTATGAAAAATGCACAGTGTGTCCTTGTACTTACGTCAACCAGCCGATAATCTGTGCGACCACATTTACCCGCATATGGGAAAAGAGCGTAGTCATATAATTTGCTCATATTAGTATTGGAGGCCTCATCGACGGAGATGACTCCGTTATGCATGAAGGGATGGTCTGAGGACCTACCTTGACCCGGGTCCTCGCTCAAACTATGAGTCCTCACACTTAGATTCCGAAGGGCTGGGTTAAGTGCGGTGGAAAATATCATAAGGGCATGATCCTATACTAATATGAGCAAAGGACAGGCTATGGTCGGCGGCTTACTTCGCATACACCTTGTATGGCGAGACGTGGCAGACATGATGAGTTGCCGGATGGATGTGGGAAAATCGTGCTAACTCTGCGGAGTGTAAAACTATTCGAATAGCCGAATCCTCGGATATGGACAGTTGGGAGGCCCTACTCTGACCATGTGCAAGTTTTAAAAGACTTTGAGTTTTAAAAAGAAAAAGAAGTGGAGAATGTTCCTTCCACCTATACCAACGGATCGGTATGAGGTTGTTGGAGGAAGTGGACCATGACGGGCTATGGTCGGAAAAAGGAGGAGTTTTGGAGAAACAGATAAAAAAATGGTGATTTCTTTAAAAGATAGTTATAAAACTCTTCTTACCTTTTTCAATAAAGATATAGAGATGTTTAAATAAATAAAAGTTGTCAAACTAAAGTAAAACTAGTGCATACTCATGTTGGGGTAGTTTGCGAGTACATTCAAATGTACTCATATTGGTTTCGTCCCTGGCTATTGACCTAGCCAGACTACGAGGAGGAGCACTACGCCGAGCAGGAGTATGACGACTTCTACGCGAACTAAGGATCTCCACAAGTCAGCTGCCTGTCGGGTCGTCATCATTAGAATATGATGTCTACTACGCCGTAGCTTCCGCTGATATTTTGGTTTGGCCCATGAAGGCACCTATGTAAGACTTGGTCTAAAGGACCATTTATGTAAGACTTTTAATTTGGTATTGTAATGGATGTAAACTTTGGTATCCAATTCGGATTATGTGCAACGACAGACTGATCACGTGATCGTTGTGTTAAGCATAATCGGGTATTTCGGACAGCTAGTCCGGGGTCCCCACATCTTCCCCGTCGGCGTCGCTCTCCTCGCCTTTGTCCTCTTTAGGTGCCCCTGGTGACTGAGGTGAGCCCAGGAGCTCGCGACATGAGGACTCACCCAAAGCCAAGTTCTTGGGGGTCATGGTTGGGCATGCGTCCCTGCATATGCGCGACACGATGGGATGCCACCGCTTGAGATTGGAGTCTCCGTCGGTGATATTGCGTGGCTAAGGCCCTTCCTCGTCGAGTTGATGTTGCAGGGCTTCTTCCTGGCCATCGTCAACGCCTTCGGATTTGAGAGAAATTGACTCGGAGAGAGATCTGAGGTGGAAAATGTATATGACAAGTGGGTCTTCTTTGTCAGCGAAAGCAACAAATTATTCAATTTCGGAATTATTAGTTTTCACGCGCCAAACAGGTCCAAGGTTGAAAAAAGACCAGAATTTGATGGTTCAGTGTGCCAATTTTTTGGATTCAAAATTTAGGTTTCCATTTAGTTTTCGTCTACAAGTTCAAGTTTTGTTTTGAACTTTTTCCGTTGGAAATGGTGACGCATGTAACTTCGGCTTTAGCTTAACTCTTTATACGATTCTCTCCCTTTAGTTTTCCTATTTCGTCTAAACCCGCCGTCCCCTCTAACATTATACTGCCGCCACCAGTATACTAATAGTTTTCCTATTTAGTAGCAGCTCAAGTGCGATGTTCCTTTTACGCTTGCAGGGGTGACCTAGGGGAAATAACAAAGCAGGACACTGACGGTAGTTGGACGATCGATAATCGTGGCGTGCAACGTACTACTACTATACTAATGTTTAGGAGTTGTTAGCTTAAAAAAAATGTTTAGGAGTTGTTCGGCAAGAGATGCTGTTGCACTTAGAATAGCACAAATCACAGACTCGAGAGCCCAAATAGTCTTACGAGAGGAAGTGGTGGAAACTTTACAGCTACGCTACCTCACAGGCTCACAGTCTGAATTGGATCGAATAAAGATCCTCCTGGTAATAATAAGGACCACGAGTGCGCTTTTGCGTAGTTACACTAGTACGTACTCCTAAATCCGACGAAGAGAATCGAGTTTGGGGTTGTGGTTTTGGTTTCCCGGAAGAAGCATGGCAATGATGAGGTGAAGGGATCAAGGGTCTGGCCTAACTTGGTGTTGTTTGGCAGGAATTAGCCTAGTACTCTCTCCGTTCGGAAAAGGATGTCTCAAAAATAAACTATACATAGACCATTTTTGTGACATCCTTTTCCAAACGGAGAGAGTACAAAAGTGTCATAGGATGATTCCATGTACACCCTTGAGGAAATGTCTCACGGGATGTGGAAAGGCTCCACCTGCCTTATTCCAGCAAGCTACCTTAAAGATTCGCTCCTGGCTAACACTAGCAAAAAAAAAAAAAGAGTAGTATTTGACAAGATTGTACTTCAGTGCTTGTATATATGATCAGGTAGGTGGTTAAGCTCAGACTAAGCTATGCCGGCAGCCAATAATGTTTGCATACTCATTGATCTTGCTTGCTCAATTAAGAAGCATACGAAGTGTCTTATGTCCTTTTCAGAACAAAAACGAATTCAGATTTCCCGTATTGTGTTGATGGTTTGGTAGATCCTTCTCCATCCTATGCAACACCACAAACCATATTTAGCGTGGGTGCTCTTCTGGATTATGTGCTCGCTAGCTGTACTAGAACGAAATTATATATGATATGATTCCTCTTACCCAGAACTGCAATGAGAGCTTGTGAAGACAGATCGAGATGCCTACATGAGTAGTTGAGTACACTACTCATGCTCTTGCGTGCGCCCACAGCTTAACACCTGCACAGCTCCCATCCTGGACCTGAAGCACGGAACCGAATTGACCTGCAGGAGTAGCCCATCGGCGAGTCTGAATTCAATGCATCGGCCGGGAAAAATGGTATGCGTTTCGAGTATGTTTTATCGCTTTCCCCTGTTTCTGTCCTCACGAAATTCTTCTTCTTGTCGCTGTCCTCATGAACTGTCCTCGACGCTTCTTAATTGACCTAACGCAGCAAGGCTCGATACAGGCACACATCAGCGGCAGCATCAGCAAGGGAAAGAATTGAAGAGGCTTCCGGGCTTTATGGGTCGCTCTGCAGGTACATCAAAATCCACTGGAACAAATGCAGGTATACCACAAGTTTTTTCTTCCTTTCGAAGAACCCAGATGCAGGTTTAACTCAAACTTTGTTGACTTGTTAGCCAGAAAGAGCACCGTAACTGACGCCAAACTTGGCACGCTGAGCTAGCCCGGGCAACTGCTTTCAATCATTTTGGGCCGGTGCAACTTATCTACACGGTGCGTGCATGCATTATTGGAAGATATGAGGAATCACTTGGACGAAAGGACTCTCTTCTTTTCACAAAGTAAAAAGAGGATCAGCATTCAGCAAAGCTCAAGCCGTCCTCCTCCGTTAAGGCACCAACAGTATATTGATAAGCTAGAAGGCCCAGAACAATTCGAAACGAAAGATATGGACTCAGAAGATGCGAAAGCAGAGCTTCTGATGTTCCCGTGTAAAAAAAAAGACGATGGACCGTCAGTGCATTTTAGCAGTTCCAACAAATACGGTATTGTTGTGCTAAAGCTTGCATCACATTCCATCAAAATGCATACAGATGTCGAGCTGCCCGGAGTTTTGTAGCTACTACACCTGGGAAGGATAGCGCTTGGTCTGCTCACGAACACGCTTCTTGTACTCGGCCATATTCTGCAAATGCAGCGAATGACACGAACTGTGTTAAGCGCATAACTGCATCGTAACTAAGGACATGCATCTTCAGGTTATGGAAGTTCAAGTTATAAGAAAAACCTTCTTATAGAGTTCATAACAGCGATGTTGTGCAGCTGAGTTAGGATTGGGGTCATCAAGCAACTCCTGGATGCCTATCAAAACTTGCTTCACTGTAATTGAAGGTTTCCATGCCTGAAAAGAGCAAGTGAGATCATGAAAGATCAGGCTGTATAATTGCATGGTGCAGATATATGCCGAATAGTAATCAGTTAAAAACTTACATCACCCAGGATTGACAGACATACTAGCCCAGAATCATAAACATTGACATGGAAGAAACCTGCTGGAAACTTGCAGACAGGAGAGGTAGTTGGGTAATCTATACCTAATAATAAAAGCAGTAAGGCTTCCGCCGTTTGATTTGGTAGGTCACCGGATTTGCCCTAAAAGTTATAAATAATTACCCACCATACCACCCATAAGTCATAACGATTCGTTTTTATTTCCGTCACCCTTTACTTGGTCGCGTAGCAGCCGCGTCGTCCAATTTTTTCTTTCTATCGAGTCGCACGCTCTCTCTCTCGAGCAATAATTCCGAGTAAGAGTCCAAGTCGAACTCATGTGACCATGTCTGCTTCATGTCGAAGATTTCCTTGTGCTTAGCTCACCCCTGCGTGGAACGGCCCTGCTTCTTGGGTGTCGCATGATCCATGGATGCCAACCGATCAAAACTTAGGGTGTGTTTGGTAGCCTGTGTGTGTCGAGATTGTGTTTCCCACAAGAGCCAGGCTAGGCTTATACGGGTTGAGCTCAGATTAGGTGATGTGTTTGGTGGCTTGCTTGGGTTGAGACATGCTAAGGTGAGAAGCTGTTTGGTGGCAAGTATGCGTTGGGCTATGCTGTCACAAATACGAAATTACAAACAGGACCAGATTATTACAGAAAGGTCCTTGACAGAAATTAAAAAAAGCTATCAAGTCCAATGTCAGCCGGCGATGTGCTCTGGCTCGTCCGGCGGCGCAGGGGCAGGAGCTCGGCGTCCGTGGCGAGCGGAGGGAGCTCGACGGCGCAGGAGCAGGAGCTCGGCGTCCGTGGCAAGCGTCGGGTGCTAGCCGGCGCGAGCAGCTCGGCGGCCGGCCGTGGCGAGGGACGGCAGAGCCTGCACCGATGCGAAGCTTGGCGGCACCGATGCGGTGCTAGGCTGCGCAGGTGCTTGTCACCAGCGCTCGTTTCCGGCGGCGGTGGTGGTCCTCCGGCGGCGAGGCAGCGTGGAGGAGGCGGCGGAGGCCACGGGAGGGACGGAGGCGGGCCGGAGCCGGCGGCGGCCGTGGTGGTCGTCTCCATCCTCCGGCGGCGAGGCAGCGTGGAGGAGGCGGCGCGGCGTGGAGGCGGCGGCGGAGGCGACGGGAGGGACGGAGGCGGGCCGGAGCCGGCGACGGAGGCGGGGCCGGCGGCCGTGCTGGTCGTCCCGTGGCGGCCGTGGGTCGTCGGTCGCCTCTTCGTGCCCAAGAACGGCTCTGCGCGAGCGCGGGGGGCATGTGAACAGTACCACGCGCGGGGTGGAGGGACGCGTGCGTTCCGTGTTACGCGTACAGTGTTTTGCGGGGACGAGGCGAGCCTGGGCGAGGTGTGAAGCTCGATTTGGGCTTCGCTGCTCAGCCTGGCTCTGGGGCGTTTTCCGTATGAGCTCCACACTGCTGAGATGACCCGACCCGGGCTAACAAACAGCTTCTTTGACAGAAATCTCGGTTGGGAAGAGAATTTCTGTGCTCCCCCGAGCTACCAAACACGCCCTTAGTGTAAAAACAGGTAATAATGCATGCATGCATGGTGGGCCCCCCCCTGGCACATGCACTGCTGCACATACATTCATACACACATTCAATCTCAGATGACTCCTTGCAAGTCCATTTGATGTGTGCGTATCGGCCGGCTAGATGTGTGTTTATCCGATTTTAGCACAAGGTTTTGTACATGTGTTAGGATTCTCAAAACATTTTTTAAAACACGTCTACTTTGCAAGGTGATAGCAAGGGAGAGCTTATCTGCAATGGGGTTGATCCACGTTTAAAAGGTAATATATGTTTTACAAGAAAATTAATTATGGCATGATCCACGTGTAGATCTCAAAGTTATGTATTTCACAATATAATTATGTAAAATGAGAGGGGAGACAGACGTAGTGGCCAGAGCAAGCAAAATGATTTGATGGTCTGAAAAGGTAGTCTATGTTTTGCAAAAGTATTCAAGGTTCATGTTGCACGTGTCAACGTCTTCAAGTGGGTCTAACATGATAGCCAAAAAGATCTGGACTCATAGGATTTTCTTTCGGATTTTTTTCGCAAACGCCTCGGCATTGGTTGTGTTGTGTTGGAGGGAGTGGATCAACGAATGAGAGTGTCATCCCGACTCCTCCCCTAGCGATTTAGACATTCACCTTCTTCCTAAACCCTCACCCTGAGGGAAGCAAAGACCTCTATATATGAAGTGGGGGTGAGTTATCTATGACGCATGCGCAAATGTACCAGGTGGTTGAAGGGGGTGGGAAGCTGGGGCCTTCGCGACGCGCTTGAGCACTGGATGCGTCAAAATTGGCTGGTTTATGTGACATGCTGCGGATGTACCAACGAGAACTTGGTTTGTATGTCCCCACAATGAACTTTGTTCTCAGCCGTAGCAACGCACGGGCATGTTTGCTAGTTATCATTAAATTGTAGAGTTAGGGGAAATGTCCACCCTCCCAGTCAGTCTGCAAAACACAAATTTTGTGCATTATGTTACTTTATGGAAAGACAAGTTTGCTGAGATACAGAGACTGGACTAGAGACTAGAGAGTAAACAAATCTGCCATCAAAGAATTTTGCAGTAGTACAATATTCACACACAAACTGAAGAAGTAACAGATAAGAATAGGTCAGAGCAGAGTGCTGAATTGTTTAGACGAAGGTTCCGTTTCAAATTTCACGGGGATTTCAGAGAAACTGTTCAATACAGTTCCCACAGAAGCTGGGACAAGTTCGAAATTTCTGAATGGTTCTTATCGACAAAAGACTCAGTGTATGGTTTAATGCACCAACTATTGAATTCTGAGTCGTGAAGCAGTAACAGAGGACATCATAAACAAAGACAGCAGAGGACTGAAGTAAGTTGCAGCTTACAAGATCTTTTTGTCCAATATATCACTGTCTGGCCTAGAAAATAACATTCTAAATGTTTATGAGTATATAAAACATATTTTTGTAATGAATATCCAGTGCCGATTATGTGGTTTCATGATCCACAAGGAAAAATAAATTCAGCAGTAGGATATCATTTGAGATTCAGACTTTGATTTTATCTGGTAATGCTGCTGTCCTGTCTGGGTTCCTTGTTACAACTAAACAAGGTCGATTGAAATGTAAACTATACTATGCCAACCAAACAGAGCCAGGATTGTGCAAAATCCGCTGGCCGGGCTTAATGTATGTTATGCACATTTTAACATAAGAACAGTTAAAATGATCTTTTCGTACTAACATAATTTGAATCAGATAAAGGGGACACGGATTGATCTGTGTGATTGTAAAATGTAATCGAGTTTTATCCTGTAATAACAAAATACAGTGACAGACATAAACAAATAAAAACACTATAATGAAGCACAAAATCAAACAAGATGAATCATAGGTTTGATTCTTTTATATGAGTGAACAAACTCAATTCTGCTAGATTAGGATAGTATATAATGTGTTCTACATAATAAATTAATAAGGGAAATTTGGGTCCGTACCATTAAAAGATCCCCACTTTAGGTTTATACCATCCAAAGATCCTTCTGAAGTTTTATACCATCGAAAGGTTACAAAACATTTGATTCTTACCACTTCTGTTAACTCTCTGTTAGTGCTTACCATGGTACCCATTCATGAAAAAATTGGACAGCATGTCCCTCAACGGATCACATTTGAGCATGCATTCAACAAAGCAATATAAACTGTAATGTTTCAACCACACATGAACAGTATATGAGGGCATCTCAGCTAGATATATCACACACAGCATCTCAGCACAAATACAACATAGCACCCAATTGATAGTTGAATAGCAAGTTGGCAAAAGACCATCACAGCGAAGTAGCAAGTTGGCAAAAGACGACAGACCATATTTCACAAGACACAAACAGACTGCACATTGCATCATACACCAATCGACACATCCTAAGATTAGACTAACTACTCAATGATAAGCCTCCGGTTGATTCCTCCAGGCGAGATTGATGCCATTCTCCTAGTGGTCACACCAGGACTTGTTGGTGAAAGGGATGCCATCCTCCTTGTGGTCACACCTGGGCTGGACATTACCTTAGGATCAACAACAAAACTGGATGGCCCAACGGATTCAGTTTTGGTTTTCTTGCAAATACAAGTAGAGTTAATGAAAAACATAGGGGAAATTTTGTTTTTGCCACACTAGTTTTTGCCCTTTTTGCTTTTGCCACTCTAAGTTTTGACATTTTGCTTTTGCCCTGTCAGTTCTTGGTAATGCATCATTTTTGCCCTCCGTGGGGTAAAAACAAAATGAAAATGATGAAATTTTGTTTTGCTTTTGCCCCTACCGTTGTTGTTTTGCTTTTGTTTTTGTCCCTCAAAAGGGTAAAAGCAAAATGTCAAAACTTAGAGTGGCAAAAGCAAAATGGGCAAAAACTAGTGTGGCAAAAACAAAATTTTGGTAGCTGCCCCATTGAAAATATTGACCAATATTTTTCTCAAGATCAGTGAGTGCATATTCTTCTAAATTGACATCCGAGCTGACAGTCCTGCCCTTGCTGTATATTTTCTTACCATCTACAACTGTGAAGTAAGCATTGACAATAATCTCTAATCGACAGACAAATTTTTGCTCGATCCTGTACAAGGCACAAACACATGGAACAGAGAACAAACATAAGGACCTCATCACTACAAAGGTCCTCATTTATTCTCTTCAGCCACATGCTTATACACAAAGAAAAGAATTTGTACAACGTCATAGAAGCTTACCCAGCTTGAACATCAAGAGGTTCCATTCGAGCAAGAACACGCAGTGGCCACCGGGCGTCGGCGACGAGCAAGAGAAGGACCTCGGGAGCCGGTCGTCGGGGACGAGCAAGAGGAGGACCCCGGGGAGCCGGGCGTCGAGGACCACGAGCAAGAGGAGGGCGTCGCGGCCGTACAAAGTGCGGTGGCTGCGGCGGCGGCGGCGGCGACCGCCGCCGCGTCGGCGAAGTCGCAGACGGCGCGCTAGGGTTTCGGGTGGCTGGCTGGGCCCCTCCTATCCATGCCTACGGGAGCTGGTTTCGCCAGGGATGGAGGCGCGCCACCTCTGGGATCCTCCTCTGGGCTCTTGGGACTCAGTGGTCGCCGCCGATGGTGTATGCGGATGCGGTGGTCGCTGCTCTCTCTGTTCCCTGTTGTTCTGTACGAGTTGTGGAGAAGAACCAGGCAGCAGGCAGGGCTCAGGTAGACAGTTGCAGGGGTAGATCCGTAAATTGTTTAATTCTTTAACCAGCAAAAAAAAAAGAAATTCTAACGGAAGATGACGGATTGGCAAAAACCAATAACGTGCCATTCTTTCGATGGTATAAAACTTCAGAAGGATCTTTGGATGGCATAAACCTAAAGTGGGGATCTTTTAATGGTACAGACCCAAATTTCCCAATTAATAATGTCAGTTTATGCATTAGTTTTCCAATAACAATGTGCAATGCTACACTTGCAGCAATGAATGGACCAAGTGTTTTGCTTCAAGTATTGCAAAACCCTGCACCTACTGAAACCCCTCTCTACTTACTACATAGTCAAGGTCAAATTTTCCTCGAATTTCCATGCGTGACCAAACCAAACTATAGAACCACAAGCAGGTTCAGAGAAATTTAATGGTAAGCCCACATTTGTCAAGATTACGAGTAAAAAAAGGACGACAGATATTTTCTTACGCCTTGCTTGCCGGGATGACGCATTGCCAGATCATGAGGTTGACGGACCCATCATGCAGGGTCTCCGGCTTGGCCACGAAGCCCTGCAAGAAACCAAGAAGCACCAATGTCCCATTCCGGGGAGACAGACAAATAAAATTAGCCAGGACGCCGAGAGGGAGAGGAAACAAGTAGCTAGGTCGTGGTGGGGGGCGCGCACGTGGGGGTGGTTCTTGCGCCACGATTTGCGCTCCTCGGCGAGGCGGCCACGGGCGATGCCTCCAGACGCCATCCAAGTTCGAATACGGGCGAGCGGCCTGCCGCGCCGGGGTCTCGGTCGCCGTCGCCGCTTCGTCCTCTTCCAAGGACTTCCGTGGGATCACTCGGGTGCCGCGTCACCGTGGATTGTTTTCTTCTGGTAAATTTTTGTGTGGCGTTTATCGCTAGATTCGTTCACACATGTAAGAACTGGCTGTGTGCAAGAGAAAACTGAAAGGGGCGGCTGGGTAGTGGGTACCTAGTTTCTTTTCCCCACTTCTAACGCAACCCTAGCCGGCGGGCTACCTCACAAGAACCAAGATCCCGGCAGTTTTAACCGGTGAACTGTCGCTCCCCGCCTCCAAAGTTCGGACGGCGACTATAGTATAGTTGGTTGGTTAGAGCATCTCCACCGGCGCGCCCGGCAACCGTTGCCGTGTTTTGGGAGCGCCGCGGCCCACCGGTGGTGAACTGTCACTCCCCGCCTCCAAGGTTCCGACGGCGACTATAGTATAGTTGGTTGGTTAGAGCATCTCCACCGGCGCGCCCAGCAACCGTTGCCGCGTTTTGAGAGCGCCGCGCCCCACCTGTCGCTCCCAATAGGATTTTGAGAAAAAAAATTGAGACTTTTTTTTGTTTGGTTTGAGATAGCTTATCACGTGTACCACACGATAAACTTAACACATTTCATTGAAATTCGATACTTTTTACAAAATGTGACGAAGTTTAAACTAAACCTAGTCTATGCACCGGTCCAGTAGTAGCGGTCCCAGTCGTCGTTGTTCCACTCGCGGGCGTCCTGCTGCGGCGGCGCTTCGGCCGGCTCCTCCACCTCCTCCTTCAGCTCCTCCTTCACCGAGGGCGGCGCTGGCGCGGCGGCAATAGCGACGTCGGTGTAGAGGTCGATGATGTTGTTCTCGACGCAAGACCAGTGCTTGGCGTACTCCCGCGACGCCGGCTGGACGGTGTCGAAGGACAGCTTCTCCGCGAGGGCGAGGTCCCTCTGGAACTGCGCCTCTGCCTCCTCATCCGTCAGCGTCCTCGGCGGCGGTGGCGCGGCGCGCTTCTTGCCGCGGGACGAGGACGTCCCTGGCTCGATCTTCACCTTCGGGGGCGGCGGCGGCCCGAAGTCACGGATGGTGACGCCGCCCCTGCGCGGCGCCGGCTCGGACTTCAATTTCAAGAAGCGCGGCTCGGCCCGCGACGTCGGCTCGGACTTCAACTTGCCGAAACGCGGCGCCGCCAACCGCGCATTGGAGGAGGAGGAGCCGGATGAGTTCGCCGCTGGCATCTCCCATAGGTCGTGGGAGGCTTTTTGCGTCGCGACGTAGCCGAATTCGCGCATCACCTGGTGGCCTCCCACCATTTGCGACGCTCCTCGGCGTTGTTCTTTGGCGGCCGCACCCCGCCGCCGTAGTCGTCGACGACGTTCTGTCGCTGCGCCGCGAACATCGCTGCCCAGTTGGGGCTGTCCGCGGCGTACTCCGGGTCCGCGAGCTGCTCCGGGTTCAGCTGTCGGCAGCTCAGCCGGATGAGCTCGCGGAGACGGTCCCCCTCTGGCAAGGGGGGGGGGGGGACGACGTACCCCATCGCCGAGACGGTCCAGCCGCCGCCGCCGCTAGGGAGACGCAACCCCGGCTGCATGGAGATGCGGTGGCGGCAGAAGAAGGCCGCCTCCTCCTTCCGGAGGCAGGTCTTGACCGTGCCGCCCCCGCTGCCTCCCGCTTGGTCGTTGTGCGCCATTGCTCGTCGCCGCGGCCGATTGACTGTGGAGAAAGGGGGAGATGATAGAAGAGGACGAGTGCGCCGCTGGGCCGCGTCGTGCGCGCTTTATAAGAACAGCGGGGAGGCGAAGCGCGGGAACGCGGCGTGGGAACATGCTCCATTACTCCAGCGCCGGTTCCCGATGCGTTGTAACTCCGGCGACGCGCGTCGGGAAGACGAGGTGACGCGTGCGACGCGTCAGGAAACCGCTCAGCAGTCGCAGTTAATTGCGCTGACCGTCTGTATCTCACTGACGCGACGGTCCCGCGTGTCAGTATCCGACGTGGCTCGCGTTGCCACGGTTGACGCGCGCCCGGTTGCGTCCCTAGAACCTGGGCACGAAGCGGGGTTGCCTGACGTTCTACTGGGACGTGCCGACAACTTTTTGGGTACTGGGCGCGCCGCTGGGGGGGGGAGGGGGGATTTGGTGCCGGCGCGCCCAAAACGTCGATTGGGAGCGGAGTTGGGCGCACCGGTGGAGATGCTCTTAGGTCTGGAATTAAAACTCGAAACTTGCAGACTCGGTTTGAACTCGGTTTGTCACGAGACGAGCCGAGTTTTGTATCTGAACTCGTTTGTTGACCAACGAGTAGCTCACGAGTAACCTTGTGGCTATTCTTGTGTCTTTGTTTTTTTATAAAAAACTTACAAGTTATTTTTTCTTGATTTCCCGTGTCTTTGTTTTTTTATAAAAAACTTACAAGTTATTTTTCTCGATTTATTTGGAATCCGGAAGGTCTGAAACAGCAAAATACGATAAAGAAGATTTCCACCTCCCAGAGTCAAATAGCAACTCAAAGAGATTTTTAAAATCATCTAAAAATTGATAAATAATGCATGGTTATTGTAAATAATGATATACACTAACTCTTTATGACATGATACAAATGCACATATCGGGCACTCTTCATACCTTAATTAACATACTTCTAGTACATGATTTGGCAGTTTCGGAGAAGTTACACAAAGGGATCCCATCTCACCATTTCTATTTAATCATACCACAAATGGGATGGCTAAGATGATACAACAAGCTCATTCTGTTGGGTTGATCACTCACTGGTTCATCATCTAATCACTACCGGTGTCTCGGTATTACAGCATGCTGATGATACATTATATTTTGTCCAAGATGATGTCAATCATGCTATACATCTCAAGCTTGTCCTGCACAGGTTTGAGGCTATGTCAGTTTCGGAAACCAGTTTCATGAAAAGTGATGTTATCATGGTCCTGTGTGCTCATGAGTCATGAAAATAAAATGCTAATGTACACTGCTTTTAAGATGAGATTATGTCCAATTAAAAAATTTGTGTTCTGGTTAGTGGATCAAGACTACATGTTAACGACTGAAACTCTACAGTGGAAAAATGCCGAAAATACCGGATGCTTGGATAGGTAAGACTATGTCCCTAGTTGGTAGATTGATTCCTATTCAGTCATCTCTCGCTATCACTCCTAAATATCATGTCAATGTACTTTTTACATGCAACACTTCTGAAGAATATGGAGAAAATCATGAGAATATTTTTTTCTAACAGGGAGGTAGTTGTAAGAGAAAATACCATCTAGTTAATTGGGAACTTATCTTTAAAAAATCCAAAGGTCATTTGTAGATTAAGAACGTGACACTTTCCAACATAATTTTGTTGTGCAATGGGTGGTGAAAATTAGAGAGTCATTCGGAGCTAAGTATGGAATTACCCAAGGGGATTTGGCAGATGCAACACTAACAATTTAATTCAGTTTTATGTGAAGATTGCTGAAAGTCAATCGTTTGTATCTACAAGGAAAACTAATGATGGAGAATAGTGGTGAGAAACTGACTTTTGGCATGAGTTTGGTGCAAGGATTTTCCCCTTTGTGATAAAATCCGTTCTTTCAGATATATCTAGATCAATCTGGTATTATCAGCAAGATGGTATCATCTAATTGAAACTTGAGTTTCATAAGATGGCTTGTTGTGCCACTCCAAGCTAAGTACACTTCTCAATATATTTGCTAGATTTGCTTCAAGTCCTGCTCAAGATAAGCCTAGGTGGAAATGGTCTATGTCTAGCAACTTCTATATCAATCAATTTCATTCATTTTCCCTCTAGTGGCATTGACAAGTTATTCAAACATCTTTGGAAATCAATAATCTTCTAAACATATCATGAAAAAAAAATGAATAGGGTGGAGGATCATTCTGGTAGATTCTTCCTTTTAGAAGATTATATTCATCATCCATTTTTCTCTTTCCTGGTGTGTTTTATGTTTGGAACACCACTTTGAACAAGTTTGGAGTATCATTCGAGTGATTGTTGGGGCATATGATAGACCCATTTACAATTAATACTCATGGTGGATGGAAAACATCATCCCTTGGACAACTACTTTCATGTCATAGGGATTTCTATCTTGTGTTGGGCAATAAACAACATAACCGAGCAGACTTTGAGTGCAGACGAATTAAGTACCCCTTTTTAACTACTAATTTGCTACATCGTGTGCATTCTCAAGGTTTTGGGCATGTTTGCCAAATGAATCTGATTGAGGAAACCTTCTGGAAGATGCAACACAATTGTAGAGGACGACGATGAGCGTTCATGATGCGGGAAAATCAACATGGACGTGCACACTGAGATTTGGTATGGTGGAGACGATGAGGTGACTAGTATGAAAGAATGATCTGCAATGTCTTTGATGCTCAATCTTGGTGCCTATGTTGGAAAGGACTAGCCCCTAGGACCCGGGTGGTCCTGTAAGTGCAGTTTTATTTCGGTTATCACCAATACCGTGTTCGGTTATTTTAACTGGAAGACGCTCCTACATTATCTAGTGTGTTGCGGCTCCCATGGAATCTCACATATATAGGGAGAGACCATGCAACATGTGCAGAATCTGCCACTTCATCGCTGGAATCATTTGATTAAATGCAAATTCCCAATATCCAAAATGATTGGTCTTCTAAACCTTAATCGGATTGGAGATCCGTATTCACCACCGAGTTCATATCAATGAAGGCTTTGAACCTAGATCACATGTTCGAATGTCCTGACTATTTTTTATGACACGAGTTGTCGTTTTTTATACCGTGATTGCCAAATTAACAACTAATAGTTGCTAAGATAATAATTCATAGTTAACGGGTAAATTATACATGTGTCTAGCCATTGCAATGTTATGCAAAGCTAAATAGTGAGTATTTCCAATTACTACGAGATGTTATGATTCCACTAAAATTAGTTCATGCAGCAACGCATTGATTAAAATGAAGTATAGTACGTGGCAACCAAGTTATTATAAATTGGCAACTAAGTAGGTGTAATCTGCCAACCAAGTGATAACAATTTGACCTACACGAAAAGAAAGTTGTCAAAACATTTCAACATGAGATTCACGACCAAGTCAACGGTGAAAACAAAATGTCAACTGATGTCGTGACAGGAATGCATTTTTAAACCATGTACACTGTTACATTGATTCAACAGAAATGCGTCAGAGTTGGGAATTGCTAGTTTTTTGCTGCGGAAACGCTTGTGGACCTCACTGTCAAATAAATAACTACTCCCTCCGTTCCAAATTAATTGACTTTCATTTGTCCACACATGAATGTATCTAGATATGTTACACGTATAGATACATCCACATGTGGACAAATGGAAGTCAATTAATTTGGAACGGAGGGAGTACTTATTTTCCACTCTTTCCGGTCTTCCTCTGCAAGGTTCCATCACAAGGTCACACAAATGCATGGACTTCCGTGTGCGTAGTGTAATCTCGTTTCTGCTTTCGGTTTCTGGAACTGTTACGAACGTCCAGTGTTAGCCTTTGGGTATGGACTAGGACACTTGGATGCTGAACATTTCATCAGCAAATGTCGCGGTTTGTTGTTCCGTTATTCAGTTAATGGAGTTCGGCTCCCAACGAGAGAGGCCTTTGGGAAAAAAAAGAGAAAAAAAAGTAGTGATAAGCCAAAATACCGATAATAATTTGTAATTAAATGAACTCGATGTTCATTCTAGCAGTTCCAGTAAACACACTACTGCTATTGTGCTAATGCACACCGCATCATAGAACAATCACAGACTTCAGTCCATCAAAATGCATCTACTATTTAGCTGTGAGTATCTCGCGTATACGACTTTTGTAGCTACACCCGTGAAGGATACTGCTTCGCCTGCTGTCGAACACGATTCTTGTACTCCGGCAAATTCTGCAAATGCAACCAATGACACAAACAAACATGGTGGTAAGCGCATAACAAGATCAAAACTAAGGACATATACGTTCACATAATGTGAGTTCAAATTAAACAAAAAATAAACCTTTGTATAGAGTTGGTAACAAGCACCCTGTGCAGAAGAGTTAGGATTGGGTCATCAAGCAACTCCTGAATGCCTACAAGAACCTGCCTTACGGTAATTGAAGGTTTCCAAGCCTGAAAAGAGTGGGTGAAGTCATCAAATCTCAACTGAGGCTATTTACATGATGCAGACATGCTGTAAAAAGTATCCACTAAGTAGAAACTTACATTACTCAAAATTGATAGGCATACTGCCCCAGTATTGTAGACATTGATGTGGAAGAAACCTGACGGGAACTTGCAGATGGGAGGACTACTTGGGTAATTATCGTCAAATTCCATAGTCAGGGGGAAATATCCACCCTCCCAGTCAGTCTGCAGAAAAACAAATTTAGTACATAATGTTACTTTATAGCAAGATCAGTTTAACAAGCTATGGAGCCTGGCGAGTGAGTAGAGCCTGGCAAGTAGAGACTACATACAAATTTGTTGTAGAAGAATAGTGTAGTACTACACTATGCACCCAAACTGAAGAAGCATCAATAGAAAGTAGTTTCAGGCATCAAATAAGAACAAGTTCACCGTAGTGACAAAGCTTTTGACAGAAGAGTCAATTCAGGTTTAATGGCACCCATATTAGTACACAAATCTGTTTCTGTTTAGAACATGGGGATTTTACAGGAAACTGTTTATTTCAATTCTCTCGTTCCAAGTGAAATGAGGTCTAACGGCAAAAAAGACTTTAAGGGCCATGGTTCAACAGAGGTGAACAATCCAGCACCAATTAAGGTTGTTGCCTGAGTTTTATAAACACATTTGCAAGTTTATACCTAGAATTTTTGAATTGTGATTTATGCAGTAAAGGACACCAAAAACATATACAGCGGAACATTAAACTAACTTGTAGCCTACAAGCATTTCCAACAAATTTGTAATGTCTAACCTTTCACGGAAACAACATTTTCATATGCTAGAACACACTTTTCTAAGAGAAGATTCAAATGCTAAAACAACTTTTCTAATTAATCTTGATTGCCCAGGCATCTCACTGGTTTCATGCTTCACAAGACGAAAGAAAGTCAGCTAGACTATACAATTTCAGATTCAGACTTTGATTTCATACGGTCATAATTTTTTCATTCAAGGGCTCCTAGATCCAGTCATATAACTATATAAGGTCAACGAAACTTCTAAGTACTGCACATGTTTAAACTTCAAACAAAATACTCTGCAAACCAAATAGAGACAGGACTGTTCAATCATTCGCTCAGGCCTGTAGGCATGGTAATATGTTTACTTCATGCAAGATGTTCATGTACACTTAAACATAAGGACTACATTTACTTCAAAGTTTACGGAGTACATATATGTTGATCAACTGCGTCAAACACAATAAAGAACGACCTGCTTATCTACAGTTCCAAATACAGTGTATTGCTATTGTATATGAGTCAAGGAATAACTAAAACTTAAGACCCTTAGGTCAACAACGAAAGAAAAACCATACTGGCTGTAGCACATCCTTTTCTTCTGATGCAGAATATACTAAGGTTACATAATTCTTTTCATGTCAACATAATAATTTGAATAAGACGAAGGGGAGACGAATTGACAAATTGATTCATAAGATTAAATAATGTATTTCAGTTTTATCCTGTACAAGATGAATCGTTGGTTTAATTCTTTTACGCAAGGGAACAAACTCGAATGTTGTCGCATTAGGATAATATGTTACATAGCAGTGTCTAATCACCTTCTTTTCAACAACAATGGGTAGTGTTGTTCTACTTGGAGCAGTGAATTGACAAATTGATTCATAAGACTAAATGATGTACTCTTTCATAATGGCAAGAGAGCTCTGTATTAAATACTACAAACCCTTTCACCTACTGAAAAACTTCCTCGAGACTCAAATCATGACCATAGCTAGGCAGATTCAGAGGAACTGAATAGGAAGCTATTTGTATTTCATATGACAGTGTAACCAAATCGCAAAGCATACAAAAAAGGGAAGTAAAAAGTAGCAGTAATATTTTCTTACGCCTTGCTTGCCGGGGATGACGCACTTCCATACCATAAGGTTGACGGATCCATCTGGCAGATTCTCCGGCTTGGCCACGAAGCCCTGCAAGAAACCAAGAAGCACCAATGTCCCATTACTACTTGTAGAACCAGGGAGACGAACAGATTAAAGTGGACAGGAAGCCCGAAGGAAGCAAGTAGCTAGGTCGTGGTATGGGGGGCGCACATGGGGGTGGTTCTTGCGCCACGATTTGCGCTCCTCGGCGAGTCGGCCGCGGGCGATGCCTCCAGACGCCATCGAAGTTCCAACAGGAGCGAGCGGTGCGCCGCGCCGGGGTCTCGGTCGCCGCCGCTTCTCTTTTTCAAGGGATCCCCTTTTTCAATGGACTCTCGTGGGTGGTTCCGGTGCCGGCCGGGGCGGCGTGGGTGGTTTTGTACGGAACCTGCCTCTTCGGTTTCGGCTCCCGGTCGCTGGTGGCAATATAGGTGTACAAGCGATTTGCTGAAGAGGCGGAGTGGCGGACGACCTAAAGTTGAAGAATATTTCTCACCTGAAATCCCCCTGAACATTAATTTGACCTACTTCCAACTCTAAATCCACAAAACCGTCTAAATCACCCCCCCCCCCCCCTCTCCCCGCTTCTGGTTTTTAGCGAATTTGGACGTTTTGCATATTCCGACTCTTCGCTGACGTGGCGGTGACGTGGCCCGCCGTTAACGCCGTTACTGATAGGTGGGCCCCACCTATCATCGTTGTCTCGCCTTCCTTTATCTACCGAGAAAATGACAAAAAACCACCATAATTGAACACAAGGCGACAATGAACCACCACCTTAGGCTTTGTGACACATAAATGCCTCTTTTCGGGCTACCTTGTGACGCAGAGCACGATCGTCCGTGATTAGCGTTCTAACCAGATTTCTGCAGGTGGACCCGCTGTCAGTGCACACGTGGCCAGGGACGGACGGACAAACCAGACGACCGTCAATGTGTTGGGATGGAGTCAACGCACACAACCCGCACCCGGCCCCTCGCTCTCCTCTTCTTCCTCCCTCCGTCGCCGCCCCTTTCTCTCCTCGACTGGCGCCGCTCGTTGCGGCTGGCGTGGTGTCGAAGGTGCGCCGGGGTGCGCGCCGGATGCGCTCAAGAACGGCGTGCAAAGCCGTCGCGCGCCTGGTCGACGGGGGCGAGCCACGCGGTGAGCCGGGAGTGCGCGCTGGACGCCCGAGCGCGACGCAGAGGAGGCCAGTGACGACCTGATGAGGGTAGGAGCCGGGGGCGGGGGCGGATGCACCTGAACTTCGACGACGAGCAGAGGGGGGGACGGGGCAGGCCGCCGCTGAAGATCCTCTGCAGAAAGTACAACAGGTCGTGTACAACGGTCCCGTCGACCTCGGCGGCGAGCTCCCGCTGGAGGCGGCGAAGCGCGTGGTAGAAGAGCGCCGAGAGGATGGTGCTGCTGCGGCCGGGTGGTGGCGGAAGCAGGCGACGAGCCTGGCGCTCCGGGAGGCGCAGGAGGACACGGAGCGCGTATGCCCAGGTGGTGGCGGGTCGAAGGCGAGCCGGCCCGTGGGTGGCCGAGGAGTGGTGGCGCCGAACCTCGCAACGGCGACGCAGAGCACCAGGTGGAGGGCCACCTCGTCGCCCCCATCCGCGCGCTCCACGCCCTTGCCGCGCAGAGGAGCCCTCCGGTCGCGGTGGAGCGCCGCCGAGAAGAGGAGGGCGACCTCGTCGTCCCCGTCCGTGCGCGCCAGGCCATCGCCGGGAAGAGAGCCATCTGGGCGCGGCGGATCACCGCCCAGAAGAGGAGGACGGTCACGTTGTCCCCGTCCGCGTGCGCCACGCCATCGCCTGGCAGAGGAGCCCTACGGGCGCGGCGGAGCGCCGCCGAGAAGAGGCGGGCGACCTCGCCGTCCCCGTCCGCGCGCGCCGGGACTCGCTCGACTGCGCCGGACTCGGGGCGATGGGAGAGGGTGCGGCCACTGGCAGCAGCACCCGTGGCGGCCGCCCTGCACAGTGCGCGCACCCTCCCCCGGCTGCACCGCCGCCGCCATGTGCGCCCGCACCCAACGTGGCCACCGGTGGCCGCCTCCCTGCCCGCGCGCCTCCACGCATCCGTTCCCCTTACACACGGGACCCCGCCGACGGCCGCCCCTCCCCACCGCCGCACATCCACCAGCGCGCCCCCCGCCGCCATCCACGCACGCCTCCACCGCTTCTCTCCACACTGCTTGCGGCCGGAGCTGTGTGGCGGCTTAGAGATAACGTTGACCACCTTTTTTTCTTTTTTATTTGCCACGTAGACCTGACGGGTGGGTCCGACTTGTCATAAAATGTGTTAATAGGCTTAAAAATATAGATTAGTGCTCTACGTCACAAGGTAGCCCGAAAAGAGGCATTTATGTGTCACAAATCCCTAAGGTGGTGGTTCATTGTCGCCTTGTGTTCAATTGTGGTGGTTTTTTGTCATTTTCTCTTATCTACCCCGCTATCTGAAGAGGAGGAGCGTGATGAGGTTCCGGTCGCAGTGCGGCGGCAGGCCGAGCTTCAGTCTCGAAGTAGTCCGCCGGTGAGGTCCCCCTCGAAGTAGTCCGGCGGGAGCCCATTCCCTCCCCACAACAGCCGCAACAGCTCCATCGCCACGCCTCTCGTCCACGCCTCTCGTCGGCTCCACGAACTTCTCAACTACCTCACTGTAGTGCAAGCGCGTAGCCAGAACACCAAATTAGTCAGATCAAACAGAAATTAATTGGTGATTATACGACTAAGTTGCGATTTTTGATTTACGGAGCTTTTGGGGCTTATCGGGCCAGTCGTTCTTGGTGTCGCTGATGGGCGAGCCGCGAGCGAGGCGGAGGCAGTCCCGCTAGTACTTCTCGCCGCCGATTTCGTACGTCGTGTTGGAGAAAAGCCGGTAGGGCTTGCCGGTGTCCTGGAGTAGAAGGGCGCCTTGTCCGTCGTCGGCATCCGGAATAACTCCTTGCACACCGCCTCCATGTCCCGCATCGCCTCCGCGGGGACGCTGTGGTTGACCATGCGCACGCGGCGACCACGGCGCCGATTGAACAACAGAGAAAGTGTGTATTGAATTGAACGAGGGGATGTGATTTTGCACTGGCCTGGAAGAAGCCGAGCTCCTTGCCGGCGTCGAGGACGGCGCGGCGAACCTCGTCGCGGTCGCCAAAGAGGTCGATGACGGGGAGGGAGACGGTGCAGGAGGAGGCTGGCGGACGTTGGTCGGGTGGGAAGACGAAGCGCTCGGCGGGAGCTTGGCGTGTGATGTGGCTGAGGACAGCAGATTCTCCATGGCCGCTTGCCCTGCTCGCCGGCCTACCTCGTTCTTGGGGAAAGACGAGATCGGGCGAGTGAGCAGAAGACTGGAGGAGTAGGTGGGTAGTGGTGGGGCTCACGCTCAGACACAAACGGCCGTTATCTCCCTCACTAACGGCTGACAACACGTTATCACCAAGTCAGCACCACGTCATCCCACGAAACCACCAAAACTGTCCAAAACCAGCTCGGGGTGATTTAGACGGTTTTGTGAATTTGAGGATTGGAAATAGACCAATTTAATGTTCATGGAGATTTCAGGGTGAGAAATATAGTTAATCCTTCCGACAATACAAGTGCAGCCCAGCACTGTTGCGATTACTCTTGTTTGAGCCAGGAATTGAGCGAGAGGATAAATACAGCCGGCCCTAGCGAGAGCCGTCTGCACGTTTGGACGCTAAGAAGTTTGTTCATTGGATTCTCAGAAGAAAAAAAAAGTTTGCTACTAGTACTACTTACTCAGCAGGTGAGAAAAATTAGTCCGTACAAGTGATAATGAACTGAACGAAACACACGACCACAGCAAACAACTAGCACGATTTTTGTACAATGCTTTTCCTCAACTACTATCAACCATTTTAATCACTTCTCTGCATGGGCCGAGAGCCCAAGAGGCAAGAAGTCATTAAACTTTTATATCATGACATGATTGTAAAAAAAAGATAATAAAAGAAAATCGGATACCATAGTGTATTTAAAAGGTAATTGACGTGGGGTTACCACCTCAAATCACACGGTCATGGTACCTACGGTTTTGTACAGGGGGAGAAGTATGGCGCGCTGCTAGTTTCGTCGGCCGACAAGAGGAAGATTTTACCCTGGTTCAAGCCCCCGGAGGGTAATACCCTACTTGCTGCTTGTCTGGTATTGATGATGAGATTACAAGGTGCAACAATGGCGATCCCGGCGAGATGCGATCTCGCTAGGGTTTTGGTGTATGGAATAGAGCGTGTCCTAGATCGGCGGCCCTCCTAGCCTTTATATAGGAGGCTGGGTCCCGGAAGTTCGCAACCGACTAGGTTTACAGAGAGGAAGGAAACCCTAAACCGCCTTGGACGCTTGCCTTGATACATACTCCATGCGATGGGCTTCTATATTGGGCTGTTCTTGCGGGCTTCGTATGGGCCACCCGGTGGGCCGCTGGCTAGATCGCACCAGGTACACCAACGGTGGGTACCCGAAGGGTATGCCTATGTCGTATCTCCTATAACAAGTTATCACTATGGCAACTTGTGAAGAGTGCCATGAAAGCTAAATAATATCAAGGCTCTTGTTTCGCATAATCTTATCGAAACTATTTTACAGTATGTCTGCTCTAATGAAACTCCCCTATAGAGAGAGAATATGCAGTGCATGCATAATCTCCCACTTCAACGATAACATGATCGGATTAATTATAAATTCAAAATGTTTAAAATGGTTCATCTCCTAAACCTTGATACGATTAGCCACGCGTGTTCACCGTCGAGTTCGTATCGATGAGGTCCTCATCATAGCTAAATTCTTTTCGAAGTGTTCCGAAAAATTCCAGTAAATCATAAGATTTTCGCTATATATTCTGCGAAAATTTCAATCCTTTTAGATGATTAGTTTGTGAGTAAATATATTTTTATGGATTGAGTAAATATATTTTTATGGATTGAAACGCAAAAAACTATTTAATCACAAACTATCATTTTAATGGATTGAAACTTTGTCAGAATATACACCGAAACATTTACAATTTTACTGTAATTTTTTTCAGAATTTCCTCAACACTAGGTTAGTTCAGATTAGGCGGAGAGAGAGAGAGAGGGAGATTAGGCGGAGAGAGGGAGAGGGAGAGAGAGAGAGAGCCAAAATACTGAGAACAATTTGTAACTACGATGAAGTCAAGGTTCATTTAACCAGCTCCATTAGACACAATACTGCTATGGTGCTAATGCACCACATCACATCACGATCACTGATTTCAGTTCCATCAAAATGCATAATACTTAATATTTAGCTGCGAGTATCTTGTAGATATGGTTCGTAGCTACACCCGTGAAGGATACTGCTTCGCCTGCTGTCGAACACGATTCTTGTACTCCGGCATATCCTGCAAATGCAGTCAATGACACAAACACAACATGGTCGTAAGCGCATAACAAGATCAAAACTAAAGACTTGTACGTTCAGGTAATGAAAGTTCAAATGAAACAAAAGTTAAACCTTTGCATAGAGTTGGTAACAAGCACCCTGTGCAGGAGCCAGGATTTGGATCATCAAGCAATTCCTGGATGCCTACAAGAACTTGCTTTACGGTAACTGAAGGTTTCCAAGCCTGAAAAGAGTGGGAGAAGTCATCAAATATCATTTGAGGCTATTTACATGACGTAGACATGTTGTAAGCCTGTAAAGAAAGTATCCACTAAGTAGAAACTTACACTACCCAGAATTGATAGGCATACTGCCCCAGTATCGTAGACATTCATGTGGAAGAAACCTGACGGAAACTTGCAGATGGGAGGGCTACTTGGGTAATTATCGTTAAATGCCAGAGTCAGGGGGAAATATCCACCCTCCCAGTCAGTCTGCAGAAAAACACATTTTTTTTTAAGATACAAGGCACGAAGTGCCCAGCTTTAAATTAATAAAGCCCCGAACGGCCAAGGTTTGTTACAGAGTGCTTAACCAGCTTACAAACAACGAAAAACAAGCATCAAAGAAGAAATGAAACACAGCTTGGAGATCGATGCCCTCCTCGCGAAGCCACCAAGGGAGGTAGAACATGTTTGAAGGAACCGCCGGCTGCTTGAAGAACCATCTTCTGCACACAAGTTGAGGGTGGCTGCAGTACCATCCATTTCCAACGCCGAAAAGGGAACCCTTCCCTCTCGTCCTGGCTCGAAGGATGCCGCACCGTCGAACGCCGGAAGCGCTCCCCTGAGCTATGGAGGTCATTGCCCACAGGCCAACCTGGGCAGAATCAGAGACATCTCGTCGAAGCTGGCATACCTACATGGCTGTGCTGCCAAGAACCGAAGATGATGAAACCGAGAAGCGTAAGCAGGGGCCTTGATCGCCGACGAAGAAGGGGCAGGCACCAAGATGATGACGTTGACGAGTAGGAGGCCGAAGTCAGCCTTGCTCTCCGCACTCCCTGGCAATGCTGTCGCAGGGGAGGGGAACCCTTTCCCCTCCCGCCCAGGCTCGAGGGCGCCAACCCGCCGGCAAACAGCAGCAAAGGGAGATGCAGAGAGACCACCTGAAGCACACGAACCCACCAAACTCGCCGGAGCCAATCACTCAGAGCACCACCACCAGCCACCTACCATCCAAGGCAAAACTCCACCGGCAACCCTTTTCCCCTGGCAACGCCTCCAAGGAGGGAGCGACGCCCATGGCGCCGCCGTCGCCAAATCCAACATGGATATTAGGTTTTCACCCGGGAATCGGGGCCGGGGTGAGCAGAACGAGCCCTCAACGGTGCCTCAAGAGGGACACGGCGTCCGGGGACGCCGCCACC
This sequence comes from Poa pratensis, assembly GCA_947311845.1. Taxonomy (NCBI): domain Eukaryota; kingdom Viridiplantae; phylum Streptophyta; class Magnoliopsida; order Poales; family Poaceae; genus Poa; species Poa pratensis. The sequence goes on from CAMZMU010000046.1 coordinate 49,451,565, forward strand.
GCCGTGGTCGGGCAAGCCGACCAAGGATTTCTCCCGGGCTCGGCCTCACAGCACCAACGCCCCAACCAACAACCGAACCAGCAAAGCCGGCGACCGGATCTGGAGGGGAAGGAGAGAACCGAAAGGAGGGAGGAGGCTACCTTCAGATCTGGGGACGCCGGAGCAGCCACCACGTCGCGACCACCGCCCACCGCCGCCTTGCCGCCCGCACGGCCGAGGGCGACGGCGAGCACCCGCGGACGCCACTAGCCATCGTAGTCGGCGCCGCCTCTCCACCCGAGGCCGCCGCCTCGGCGCCCGAAAGCCCCCCGCCAGGACATGGAGCGACGAATCCCCGCCGCCACCTTCACCGAAGACGACGCGGGCTTGCCCGGCCGCCTCCTCTGGCAGCGGCGAGGAGGGAGATCGACGGGGATGGGCCTGTGGCGGCTAGGGTTTGGGGGCCTCCGTTGTCGCCCCGAGCGGGAGCGACACGGGAGGCAGGGGGAACTCCAGAAAAACACATTTCAGTACATTAATGTTACTTTATAGCAAGATCAATTTGGGGGGCTATGAAGCCTCGCGAGAGAGTACTGAGTACAGACTACAGACAAATTTGTTGCACAGAAACCAAAGAAGCATCAGTACAAAGTAGTTTCAGACATCCAGTAAGAACAAGTTCACCGTAGTGACAAAGCTTTTGATGCAAAGTGTCTGTTTCTGTTTGGAGCATGGGGATTTCACAAAAAAAACTGTTTATTTCAGTTCTCACGTTCCAAGTGAAATGGGGTCTAACTGCTCTTTCTCAATACATCAGGTTTAGTGCACCCATATTTATTCCACAAAAGAACTTTAAGGGCCATGGTTGAAAAGAGGTGAACAATCCAGCACCAATTAAGGTTGTTGCCTGAGTTTTACAAACACATTTGGAAGTTTATACCAAAATTGTTAAATTGTGATTTATGCAGTGCAAAAGGATACCAAAAACAATTTTTTTGATAAAAACATATACAGCGTGTCGTGGGGTTACTCTTCGACTACCCCACGGTGAGGATACGTGGGGCACGCCAAGCCTATCAACCTTATGACGAGGGCCCAAGGAGGACGACGTGCGGCCCAAGATAGTCGACGGATAGGTCATGCGACTCCTACCATGCTTGTAAACGTCATCGGCACCGTTCACCTGAGACCTAGCCTACTATATAAAGACTGGGAGGGTCCCTCGTCTAGGGTAAGCTCATAGCCGCCACCACAAACCCTAGCGAGATTGCCATCTCGCCATTGTATCCACAACTCACCGATCAATACCAGACAAGCAGGAAGTAGGGTGTTATCCTCCGGGAGCCTGAATCTGGGTAAAACTCCTTGCTTGTCAGCCTCCGTGATCACCAGCGCTCATCTCTCTCCCCTTCAATCAACCCGGGGTAAACAACCTAGGGATTTTCCGAGTCCACCCCTCGTCACAGTGGAAGACTAAAGTTACTTGAGGCCTATAAGCATTTCTGTCAAATTTGTAATGTCTAGCCTTTCATGAAAATAACATTTCCATATGCTACTAAGAAATAACATTTTAATAATCAATCTTGATTGCGCAGGCATCTTACTGGTTTCATGCTTCAGAACACGAACGAAAGTCAGCAACAGTATACCCTTTTAGATTCACTTTGATTTCATACGGTCAACAAAAATCCGAAGTACTGCTCGTGTTTAAAGTTCAAACAAAATACTCTGCCAACTAAACAGAGACAGGACTGTTCAATCATTCGCTGGCTGGGCACATGTCTGTGGGCATGGTAATTTGTTCACTTTGTGCAAGATCTTCATGTACACTTTAACATAAGGACAGTTAAAATGTTATCTACATTTACTTCACAGTTCACAACATACATATATTGATATATGTTGATCAACTGCGTCAAACCCAACGGCTCATCAATCCCCTTGACTACGCCCTGTCGGGGGCGTCCATTTCAGTTATGGACAGTGGGCCCCTGTGACCTGCGCTATAAATAAAGGGTGGGGGCTGGGGCACACACGGTACGAGGTTCACTGTGCTACCAGTCACCCCACCGACATCCCCTCTCCGATCTAGGGTTAGCGCAGTGCTCACGGGAAGCACCACTGCCCCGCAGCCGCCACCGTCGATCACCATGGCCTCGGCCTCGAGCTCGTCCACTCACGGCGAAGGTATCGCCCCAATCCCCCTCTCTCTCTGTTTTCACACACACACATGATGAACACGTCGATCTACCGAAAGGAGATTGCTAGGTTTCCAACAATGGTATCAGAGCACACTCTGAATCCTAGTTTTATTTTTTTCGGTAGCAAAAGAAAAGCAAAAGAAAGCAAATCCCCACCCCGAAGAAACCCTAACCCTAGGGGAAAAGAAAACTCACCTGCGGGCCACGGGCTCGCCGGCGAAGTTGCGCCGCTCCAAGCCGCGCCGATCCTCTCGATCCGACGCGCATCGGCATGCCGAGGCGTCGGAACAAGAACATACCCCTCACGGGGCAAAGAAGGCAACCCCGCAAGGGGCAAGGGGCACCGCAGCCAAACCGCTCGACGGCGGCGCGCTCACCGCAAGGGGAACGCGCGACCGGCGAGGGGGGTGGCAACGGCACCGAGCCAGCTCCGGCCGCCACCGATGAGCGCTGCAAAGAACCACCCATGGAATCCCTAACCCTAGCGAGCTCGGTGAGATTGCGACGGCTCGGGATGGGAAGAAAAGAGAGGAAAGGGGAGAGGCTAGCAGCCGCCGCGGGCGGTCGCCTCCGCAGCACGGCGCGGTCGTCTCCGACGGCCGGCCGGCGCGTTTTTGTCGCCGCCGAGCGAGCAGAGAGGAGCAGACGCGAGGGGAAAATGAATTAGGGTTTGACCCCGCGCTGCATACCTGGGTTTCATCCAGGCGATACTCACGGGCAGCCATCGGATCGCATCCGACGGCCAGGAGCGAGCGGCGCAAGTCTGAGCGGGCTAGTGGGCCGAAAGCAAAAGCAGGCTGCGGCCATGGGCCGTTTTTGCGCGACGCACGGGCGGCAGTTTGCGCTGTCTTTCACGGGCCGCGGGCCGAAGTTCTGCAACGCTGCACGCGGCAGATAGCCAACAGGCCATGGGCCACAACTCACCGATTTATTTCTTTTATTGCCCAAAGGTGATATAGTTTTAATTGCACAAACAGTGACAGAAATAGTTGTGAAAAGTATAAAGTTCATGAATTTTATTCATGTTTTTCCGCTGCAAATATATAAAAGTGCTCTTAAAGTGTAAATAGAAATAAAGAAAGAATTAAATTACAAGAGCATGTTAAAAGGAATTATTGAAACAATTATGGTTTTGTTATTATTATGACCAACGTCGTTAATAACATAATCATGATTTGTTATTGTTTTATGTGCTTTTATTGCTATTTTCTGCCCAACGGTGATGTAGTTTTAAATTGCGCAAACAGTTGCATATTTTAATTTCAACCAACGTTGGATTTTTATATGCAATTGTTGTCTAACTTAATTGTGGTTTTAAGGAGGGTACTACTTGATGAGCTGCATCAAGGATGTCCCTACGCTCAGAGGCGACAACTACTCCGAATGGAGAAAGAAAGTGTATTTGGCCTTTGTTTTGTGCTAAGGTCGACTGGGTTGTGGAGACTCCACAGCCAGTTAAGCCTACATAGTGACTCAGAGACGAAAAGGATGTTGATAGTATTTGGAAAAGAAAGAAGAGGGACTATGCTCCGCTGGAGATGTCTTACACCCTCGAAAACATAAAGTGGCTAACCGCCAATAAAAAGTGCATGGCATTTATAAAGAAACAGTTGAGCAAGCTATTGTCTGCTCAATTGTAGAATGTGCATTGAAATGAGTTCCTTGAAAAGATAAAGGACCAGTTCATTGGTTCTTCAAAGATATATGCTACCCAGCTGCTTCAGTAGCTGGTGACAGAAAAGTACACTGTTATTTTGAACATGGCAAGTGTGCCATATGGTGTAATAATGATCATGTGGGTGTTGCATTACTCCACAATGAGCTTTATTTATTATTTTCATGTGAAAAGTGCATTTTAGTGTGCAAAGTGAATAAGCATGTTTCCGCTCGGATAACGAACAAAAGAAAAGAAAGAGAACTCATGACTCGTCAAAATTATGGCACTGTTTTTTTGGGGCCATTTTCGAGGGGAAGAATAGAAAGCCTCGTTAAAATGACATTCTTCCTCCATTAGAGTTTTCAGATATCAAACAATGCATATATTGCATAAAAGGAAAGTATGTAAAGCAGATTAAAAAGGGTGCTAACCGAAGCACAACGACACTAGAAATTATTCACACTGAAATATGTGGACCATTTCCGGTGAAAAGTGTGGATGGTTATGACTCGTTCATAACGTTCAGAGTTGATTACTCCCGATATGGTTATATTTATCCAATTAAAAAAAGATATGAAGCATTGGATAAATTTAAAATATTCAAAGCTGAAGTTGAAAATCAACATGATAAAAGAATTAAAATAATCAGGTCCGACCGTGGGGGGGAGTACTATGGTCGGCACACTCCATATGGTCAAGTACCTGGACCTTTTGCAAGGTTTTTACAGGAAAATGGAATAGTCGCCTAGCATTCTATGCCGGGCGAACCACAGCAAAATGGAGTAGCTGAAAGGCGTAACCGTACTCTTATGGATATGGTGCGCAGTATGATGAGTTATTCCACACTGCCATTGGGATTATGGATGGAGGCGTTAAAAACCGCCATTCACATTCTCAACAGAGTACCAAGTAAGTCGGTGCCCAAAACACCGTACGAGTTGTGGACAGGGAAAGTTCCTTCTCTACGTCACTTGAAAGTCTGGGGGAGCCCAGCTGAGGCAAAAGTTTTTAATCCCCACATTGCAAAGTTAGACCCCAAAACAGTAACTTGCCATTTCATTGGCTATCCTGATAGATCAAAAGGTTATCGTTTCTACTGTGCAGACAGACACACAAAGTTTGTAGAAACAAGACAAGCGGTCTTCTTGGAGGACGAAATGATGAGGGGGAGCATGGTAGGCCGGAAAATTGATCTTGATGAGAAGAGGGTGTGTGCACCTTTTCCGATGATCCATGAGCCAATTTTCGCCCTACCTGTTGTACCTGCACCGACAATCCCTGAGGTTGTGGTGCAAGCACCTGTTGTAACTCCACCCGTGTGTGACACCCCTCCCTGGCACATATCACCAGAGAGGCAGTCGTCCCGTGCGCCATCCCAAGATAACTGGCCGCACGTCACAACAGAGTAACATAATGGAAATTATTACACAATCAGGCACATCAGTGCTACAAATGGTTTACAAGGCCATCAAGGAATGACGAAATATCAATCCCAGCATGGCTCGATACTGAGTTTTAACTGGCAGCGAAAGACATATGAGAGGCTACGGCTTGGAGCGGCTCCACTCCACAGGTTCTGGCTGGGCTACTGATCCTAGCACGCTCTTGCTTCAAATCCTTACTAGGGTGGAAGATGAATCCTCGACAAAACCTGGCCACAATCACAAGGCCCGTGAGTACATTATTATGCACTCAGCAAGTATCGCCCTCACCACAAACAATCCCACAATCATGCAACAAGGTATATACTGGAAGTAAGATCCTACAACATGGCAAGGTGTATACTAGATACATGACATAAAAGTAGCATGGCATTGACAACCAAACATGTCATAAGCAAGCAACGGGGGTACCACCAGTACAGAGTCCAAGCCAGGTGGGGTTGGATCGTGTACCAGCAATCATACAAGGGCTTACTGTGACGAGTAGACGGGTGTACCAAGCGGGTACCAAATAATACACAACATCACCTGTGATCACTGCTAGGCCCTCTGGCCTCTTCTCTCAACTCTGGGCATGCACGGTTGATGTGGGCTATGGCCTAACTATAGGCTTCCCAACGCATCACACCGCCATTCCTAAATCATGGTAACCATCAACAGCTCACGACAATATTCCCTGCATCATCTTATTTGTTCATTTAGTGTAATCAAGTCGTTCATTAATTATTTCAAACAAATCTTAAGTTTAACCTCCGGACACGACGAGGACACACAGTGTGACCGACACTGAACTGTTGTTCCATAACCTAGGAACAAGGCTAGCTGCTAGATTGACACTCTCGAGAGGTTGCATATACCACCCATCTAAGTGCACCACACTGAGCCGGTACTTTAGGATTTCACCCCTAGGACGAACTCAGCAAGATACACTCACCTGACCGTTCACGCTACCAAGACACTCCCTGTATAGCTACCGACACAACTCTGTGTCTTATGACGAAGTGAATCCGGCACGCCCCCAACAGATGAGCGACGCCTAGCTCCGGAACCTTCACAAGACTAGCCCCGACCACAAAGGTAACCGACTAGACTTGCCAAAATGGTGGCATCAAAGGAGGCTCAATAGGATTACGTAGGTCAAGGCCCGCCCATGTGAGCGACGGTGGTAGTGCGTTCGATGTTCAGATTAGTGGCACTATGGACTGACCCTATCGATGTTTGGAGGGGTGTTTCATTTAATCAAGTTTCATCATAACCAGTCCAAACAACAGGGATTAGTCCAACACAACAATCACAACAACAGAATCATATAACATCAAACAACAAGGCATTAGCAACATAATACTTGCATGCATAGATAACAACATAACGATAATAATAATACCCGGTGACTGTGGCGGGCAACCCGGCCGGTGTCACTCGGGGGTTAGTGTTCACAGAATAATAGCATAATATTTCAAACGGATGACGGTGGCGGGCAACCCGGCCGGTGTCACCGTAAAAGAATGAACCGAAAAGCACTCATAAGAATGAGAGAGCATCCATTCCACTCGAGGGTTACCCTGACGTGGTGTCAGCAATCTCGGCAATAAGAACCAAATGGAAAGGCAGCTCCCAAGCGTCGCAGTCCGGGTGGTCTATGCCAACCATATTTGACGGAGGGACAAGGCAAATAACTCTTTTGGTGAATGCCCCAACTCCGAGGATCATAAGACGACATTCGTCCGCTCCTCACCTCGGCGAAGAAGAAAGAAGCAAACAAAGCCCCGCAAGCGCGAGACGCACAGTTGTAATAATTCCCCCATTCCTTTGACTGAGGCGGGAGACCCGGCCATTGTCTGGAATGTGAGTGATGCACAGATAAGCAGTTATACAGTAGTGCAATAATTACAATGCAACATGATAGACATACAACAATACAAGGCTCATGTGGACAACATACAGACATGCAACGATAATAACAGACAGACATAACAATATAACGGAAGAGAGACATAACACCCGGCATGGTATTAAGCAATCAAACAAACAAGCATTGCAGGAGGGCTCAAAGCAAGGGGTTAGCTTGCCTCCGAAGGTCGACACCGTTTGGCTTGGGGGTCACGGACGTCGGGTAGGGTCTCAGTCGGTCGGTACCCGGAAAACCTACGCATGCACACCAAGGTGCTGAGCATACAAGTATTTTACAAAAAGGTAAAACTGATACTACTGGACAGAGCTTTTCAAACTAAGAATTTACAAATTTGAATCGACTCATTTGGAGCTATGGTACAAAAGTTATTGTCGTGCGAAGAATAGCTATCTGCCGCTCACCAGAAAAAGGAAAACAGACCGCGCGGGGAAAAAAATTGCGCGGGCTGCTTCTGCGCGGGGTTGGGCCGTGCTGGGCCGAACGGCCCGCTGCGCTGCGCGCTGGGCTGGGCTGCTCGCGCATTCACGGGAATACGCCTTCTCCGCGGGAAAGCGGAAAGCGCGGAATGCGCGTCCACTTATCTGACGTGGCTGCTGGGCCAGCCTGGGCCCGCCCGTCAGCGACACCCGCTCGCCATGCTGGCGCCACGCTGGCTGTCCCCTTCCTCGCGTCGAGGCGACGCGGAAGGAAGCCCGACGCAGCTCCGGTGGGCTCGGCCACCGGCCGTAGCCGTCGCTCCGGTGAGCGCCGCTGGCCACAGAGGGCTTGGAGAGGAGCGCCCCGCCACGCCGCATCCGAAGATGGAGGCCACGGGCTTGGGGAGGCAAAGAAACGACGGCACGGTGGTGCGCCCTGCGAGCTCACCGCCGGCGAGTCGAGGATGGTGACGAGGCTACGGAGCAACAATCTCTGAATGGATTTGACCAGGAGGTAGAGGGGATCAAGAGGAACATCTCTGCCAGTTTAATTGATGAATGGCTCGGGCTAGGGCTCGCCACAGTCGATGGACCGACGGCACGACCTCGGCCGAATCGGAGCAGGGCTCCACCATTTCGCAACTAAAGGGCAGAGGAGGTTCCAGGGGGAGGGGGAGTGAGCTGTGCTCCGGAGTGGGAGGGTCTGGGGTCAGTTTTATAGCCAAGGGAGGGAGAGGTAGGTCGTGGCCGGTGGCGGCCATTGAATTCCTCGCTGAGGTCACGGCTTACTCCTCTCCGGCCACAGTGGAGGGGATAAGGGGGAGGGGAGATAAGCTCGCCGCGCTGGACGCACAGGGGAGCACGAGGAGGTACTGGAGCGTCGGTGCGTCGGGTTGTGCTTGGCGGCGCTGTGCGTCGGCGCGTCGGCTAGCTGATGGACGGCGCCTAACTCCGGCCAGGAACTGATTGCGGGGATGAGAGCTCCTCGGGTTCGAGCCAGGGAGCAGGAGAGGGGTGGGTCGCGGCTGAGTAGAGCTGGAACGCGGGAACAGCAGGGGGATCGGAGGAACAGCGCGGCGACGCTGTAGGGCTTGGTCACGCCCGTGGTGACCACGCCAGAGGTCATGCCGATCTCGGCATCGACATGATACGCCCGGTTCAGTGCCCCAAAAGGAAAACTAATCGCGTCACCTTGTGCCAAAATGAAAATACTATTACTTTGCTGACTAATGTTTTTGCCAATTCGAAACTTGGTCTGTGTAAATTTTTTGAAAAACGATACTGGTCAAAAAGCAAAATTAGGTTTAGGGGTTCTAAAATAAATGGGATTGAGCCAAAAGAATTCCCTGAGATAGGTACTGGCCATGTGCACCTAGTTTGGGAGTTTTCATGAAAAGGGAAAAGGCTTTTATATGCTTCCCAAAATTATTGAAATTTTGAGCAGAAATGAAAACAGGGAAAAAGTCCCATATTTCCTCAAAAAGGTATGGGACATTTTTACATTATTGGGCTACATACTTCCTAGGGATCATCTCTGAATTTTTGTAGAATTTTTGGAGACATACAAAGAGGGGTTCCTTTGGAATTTGCTAATAGGCAAGAAAAGAGTACTACAAAGGAAGTACCTCAAATATTGCTCAAATGAGGTTGGGACAGTGGAGTGAAATGTTCAGGAGGTTGATTTAAGCATCTCCCCAAAATTGTAGAATTTTTGGATGAGTGGAAGGTGTCTGGATAATTTTCGGATCGGAAACGACATAATAGGAAATAGGATTTAACTTTGGAATATTGTGTGGGACTACGAGATATTTTCCCATGGGAGTGATCTACATGTATGAGGAAAGCATATGGTAGCTTGGTGGAATTTATTCCAAGCTAAAGTTGTGGTGGAGACTTTAGTGGGATAGACCGAAGGATTTTGGAACCAACGGTTTAACAGATAAAACAATGTCATGGAATTTATGGTGGAGGTCGACAAAGATCGGGGATTGTGGGGGAATTTTCTAAGAGATCGAAACCAAGGTCAAATCAAAGACCAACTGGTTCGAAGAAAACATTTAGAAACCCGAAAAAGTTTTTCCGGCGTCCAGAAATAAATTTAAAATTTGGTCTAAATTTTCGGGGTGTTACACCGTGACCACAACAAGGTAAGATTCGGAACCTGTCCGTCAGGAGCCGACTCGACCCATTGTTGAGCATGAAAGGGAGCGACGACAGCCACATTTAGAAGAAGAGTCGAATGATGAGACACATGATGTGCCAGAGAATGAGACTCTCAGAAGGTCTAAAAGAGCTTGGAAGTTTGCAATTTCTAGGGATTATAAAGTTTATAATACAGAAACAATTCATATGGAAGAAGATCCCACTTCATATGAAGAAGCCATGAGAAGCGTTCACTCTTCGAAGTGGCTGGAAGCCATGGAAGACGAGATGAAATTGATGAGTTCTAACAATTTTTGGGACTTAGAGGAAATTTCTAAAGGAGCCAAAACAGTAGGCTGCAAATGGGTCTACAAAACTAAGTATGACTCCAATGAAAACGCTGAAAAGTATAAAGCGCGACTTGTGGCAAAAGGCTTTACGCAAAGAGAAGGGTATATTACAATGAGACATTTTTCCGGTCTCACGTAAGGATTCCTTCAAAATCATCATGGCACTAGTTGCGTATTTTGATTCAGAGTTGCATCAAATGGATGTAAAGACGACATTTCTAAATAGATATTTAGAAGAGAATGTTTACATGAAACAACCCAAGGGTTTTTTCATGGAGGGGAAGGAACATATGGGATGCCGCTTAAAGAAATCCATTTATGGGTTAAAACAAGCCTCTAGACAGTGGTATTTAAAGTTTAATAATACAATTAAAAGTTTTGGTTTTAAAGAGAATGTTGAGGACAACTGCATTTATGCAAAGTTTAAAAGTGGGAAATATATTTTCCTAATTCTGTACGTGGATGATATCTTGCTTGCGAGCAATGATGTCAGTCTACTACTAGAAACAAAGAAATTCTTGTCCTCAAATTTTGATATGAAAGATCTTGGTGAATCTTCATATGTTTTGGGCATAGAAATTCACCGGGATAGAAAGAATGGAGTGCTAGGACTATCACAAAAGGCATATTTAGAAAAAGTTCTAAAGAAATATAATATGCATAAAAGTAGCGCCTCACCTGCTCCTATAGTCAAGGGCGACAGTTTTGGGAAATTTCAATGTCCCAAGAGCCAATATGAGATCGATCAAATGAAAGCAGTACCATATGCTTCGGCTGTTGGAAGCTTACAGTATGCACACGTGTGCACTCGCCCTGACTTAGCTTTTATCACCGGGGTACTCGGTAGATATCAAGAAAATCCAGGCCATGAACACTGGAATATGGTAAAGAAAGCTTTGCGTTATGTGCAAGGCGCAAAAGACCTCATGCTAACATATAGAAGATCTGATGCCCTAGAGATAAGGGGGTATTCAGACGCAGATTTTGCGGGAGATAGAGATGATAGAAAATCCACGTCAAGATACGTGTTCACTCTCGCTGGAGCTCCAAACAGACAATAGTTGCATCATGTATGCAGAATTTATAGCAGCTTGTGAGGCCACAAGGCAGGTGATATGGTCAAAGAAGTTGATACCCGACTTGAAAGTGGTAGATTGTATTGACAAACCACTAAAGATGTACTGTGACAAGCAGCCCGCAGTATTCTATACTCACAACAACAAGTCAAGTAAAGCTATCAAACAAATAGAGATAAAGTATTATGTTGTGAAAGGTAAAATCCAGAATCAAACTATAAGTCTCGAGCATATAAGGACAAAGGATATGCTTGCGGATCCGCTTACGAAAGGCTTACCACCCAGCGTGTTCATGGAACACGCAGTCGACATGGGTTTAATGGAAAGCCTATGATTCCTGGATTACAGATGCCCAAAAGTAAAAGAATTTTGTTTCAAAATAGAGAGGTATATTGTAGCTGTCTGATTCTATCGGCAATTGAGCTGTGACGATGAAACATGCTCTATGTACTGATCTATGATGAAACGAGTAAAGCACAAAGTACATGGATAAAAGTAAAAGTTGAGATCAAGAGGGAGAATGTTAGGTTGATCTCGTATTGATGAGCCCAACGGCTCATCAATCCCCTTGACTACGCCCTGATCGGGGGCGTCCATTTCAGTTATGGACAGTGGGCCCCTGTGACCTGCGCTATAAATAAAGGGTGGGAGCTGGGGCACACATGGTACGAGGTTCACCGTGCTGCCAGTCACCCCACCGACATCCCCTCTCCGATCTAGGGTTAGCGCAGTGCTCACGGGAAGCACCACTGCCCCGCAGCCGCCACCGTCGATCACCATGGCCTCGGCCTCGAGCTCGTCCACTCACGGCGAAGGTATCGCCCCAATCCCCCTCTCTCTCTGTTTTCACACACACACATGATGAACACGTCGATCTACCGAAAGGAGATTGCTAGGTTTCCAACACTGCTTATCTACAATTCCAAATACAGAGTGTTGCTATTGTAAATGAGTCAACGAGTAACTAAAATTTAAGTTCCTTAAGTCAACAAGAAAATAAAACCATACTAGAACTACATATAGCACATCCATTTATTCTGATACTGAGTATACTAAGCTTAAAAAGTTCTTTCATGTCAACTTAATAATTTGAGTCAGACGAAGGGAACAGGTACGAATTGACAAATTTATTCCTAAGATTATAAAATGTGTTTGATCTTTATCCAGTAAAAGTATAAAACAGTGGCAGAGATAAACTAATCAAAACACTACAATGAAGCACAAACGAAACAAGATGAACTGTAGGTCTTGTACCTTTATATGAGTGAACAAACTCAAATGCTGTTGCATTAGGATAATATGTGTTACATAGCAGTGTCTAATCTACCTACAACGATGTGTAATGTTATTCAACTTGGAGCAGTGAACTAGTGAATGGACCCAGGGTTTTGTAGTGCTAACAACATCTAATGTTCAACTTGCATTAATGGCAAGAGAGCTCTGCATTACACACTACAAAACCCTTTCATCTACTGAAAAAATTCCTCCAGACTCCACGTGTGACAAAATAAAATCGCAACCATAGCTAGGCAGATTCAGAGGAACTGAATAGGAAGCTATTTTCATTTCATCAGATGATAGTGTAACAAAATCTATTTTCTTACGCCTTTCTTGCCGGGGATGACGCACTTCCAGACCATGAGGTTGACGGTCCCATCCGGCAGGGTCTCCGGCTTGGCCACGAAGCCCTGCAAGAAACCAAGAAGCACCAATGTCCCATTACCACTTGTAGAACCAGGGAGACGAACAGATTAAAGTGGTCAGGAAGTACGGAGGAAGCAAGAAGCTAGGTCGTGGTATGGGGGGGGGGGGGGGGGGGGGCACATGGGGGTGGTTCTTGCGCCACGATTTGCGCTCCTCGGCGAGGCGGCCGCGGGCGATGCCCCCAGAGGCCATCGAAGTTCCACCACGAGCGAGCGGTGTGCCGCGCCGGGGTCTCGGTCGCCGCCGCTTCCTCTTTTTCAATGGACTCGCTGGGTGCCGGGTGCAGGGGCGGCGTGGGCGTGGATGGTTTTGTACTTTGGGTTGCCTCTTCATATTGAGAAAATTCCTTATATGACACTCCTAAAATCGTGTACCTTATTTCACACCGGTGAAAATTTTCTTCCCTATACGGTTTTTTTCTAAAAAAATCCCTATATGACACCCTAGTTCATTTTGTTCACCAAAGAGTCATAAAAAGATATTTTTACCCCTGGTGCATAATGTGACCAAAATTCTGTACCAAACAATAGTTGCAGTAATATTAAATATATAAACATCAAATTGTAAAAGAAAGGTTATTATATACATTTTTTTTTTTGATACAATGACGACGAGCTTCCAAGCAAATGCGCAACGCAAAGTAGGTACGATTACTTCCAATCCTTCTGACGCGATGTCTACGCACAACATCTATTCCTTCCGATCGCTTGCCGGGTATAAATACAACACCGATTCCTTCCGAACGCGATGCAGCAAGCACAACATCGATCACTTGCTGAATCGCTTGCCGGGTATAAGTACCCATGTAGGATACCCTGCGTGCGTACGTGCTGTGCTTGCTACTCTAGCAATCGATCAGCTTCTAGCTAGCTTAACTGGTTTGTGCCTACACATCGAGTCGGAAGGATCGGAAGAAATCGTACATACGTTGCGCGTCTCGTCGGAAGTTCGTCGTCGCGTCAAAAAGCAATTAGTTTAATAAACATTTTTAATCACTTGATGTTTAGCTATGCCAACCAAATATTTAATATTACTACAGGTACATAATTTTGGTCACATTATGCACCAGGGTAAAAAGGTCATTTTATGCTTCTTTGGTGAACAAAATGCACTAGAGTGTCATATAAGGAAAGAAATTCTAGGAAGAGGCCATATAGGGAAGAAAATTTTCAGCAGTGTCAAATAAGGAACATAATTTTAAGTGAGTGTCATATAAGGAACTAGAAAGATACCCCGCGCATTGCAGCGGGAACTTCTTATAAAAATTATAATATAAACAAAAAGACATATGACACATGCAACGGTAAAAATTAACGGGAATATTAAGGAATCGATTGACACCATAATTGAGAATCTAGATTTAATCAATGTAGAATTTTTGTATATTGAACAACTAAAATTGATGAGGTAATTATATGGATAATAGATTTATAATTCAAATAGTTTTCAAGGATGGATAGAAAATCATTAATAAATGTGGGATGATATGGATAAATAATGGCTCAAATAGTGGATGATGTGGCTTAATGAATAGATGATGTGTGATTAATAAGTATTAGTGGAGATGACATTGACAATTGATTGGTTAAGATAATGGATGATGTGGATAGCTTGCATGTTGAGATAGAAAATAATTAATGCAAGTTAGTGGGGTTTTGCTTTATAAGAAGTATAGATTTTCTCCTGCATATTTGGGCGCTAAGCAGCGCGTCCACTATTTCTCGCTCATAGCGAGTGGTAGCACCGCCTCGCCCGCACAAAAGCTCCGACATGGGCCGGTCCATTGTGGGCTGTTTTTTCGTTTTCTTTTTATTTTTCTTTTCTTTTTCTTTTTCCTGTTTTCCTTTTTGTTTCTGTTTCTTTTTCGTTTTATTGTTTCACTGATTTTCTTTTTTATCTTTTTTATTTACGCTTATTTGAAAATTTCATTTTGGAAAAGGTTCATTTTTTAAATGGCACATATTTCGGCTTCACCGATATCACACTTGTTTCAGATTGTCTCTCGGTGATCCAGCGGATCCTCTCGTCGGAGAGGGGTCGTTCTATTGTGGGTGACGTCAAATTGCTCGCATCAGGTTTTCATACATGTATCTTCAAACACCAAGGGAGGAAGACCAATGTCGCAGCACATGTTTTAGCACGTAGAAGTGAACTTTCTATATTTGTAATCTTTCTTTTGATGTTATCCCGGAGTGTATCTGAGAAGTACTCCCGCCGTCTAAAATAAGGTGCCCTTTATATTTCCCTGGTCAATGAGATACAAGTTTTGACCATGATTTTTACTCGTAATGTCCACAAAATTAGTATAAAGATATATGAAATAGAAGATTTTGCAAGACGAATCCAAATGTATCATTTGTGTACATTCTCAATCACTATAATTTAGTATACATTTGTGGTCAAAGTTGAGGTTCAATGACCAGCACAAAAATATCACGCCTTATAGTTTGGAACGGAGGGAGTACTTTGTAATGATGTGCCTTAATCAATAAAGCCGCGAGATTTCTCTAAAAACCCCGCATTAAACGGCCAAAATAAGGACACGACACCAACATACAAGGTTTGTTTTCTTTCCAGGTTAATGCAACCTTGTAGTGGAAGTATACACTTGTTTGGCATGAACATCTAAGTGCGAGACATATAGAAGAATATCGGAAAGTTCGAAAGAAAACAAAAGTTGGAGAAAAAGTTTTCAATTCCCCGTCCAATAATGTAGTTTTAAATGAATGATCATACATGATGTACCTTGGATACATCACAAGTATTTTACATTTTTTTAAAGCAATGTCCGATATGAGTTAGTGCTAATGGTAAGAGATTACAATCCTTCCGAGTTTAGAAAAGAAACCTTCAATGTTTGCTTCTTCATGTTCTGAGGTACATATCTTGAAACTTCATAATCAAATCAATCTCTTAACAATAATAGTGAAGTGAAAGTAGTTTTTTTTTAACTTAGGCGGCCACAAACAGACAAATCGGCTTGGCAACCTCCAGCAGGTGCTCCTACTGCACCGGTCCTGCAACAAACAGAAGGAAAGCGAGCGGTCCCCGGGAGATGCGGCACCAGCCCAATGTTGTAATCATAGCGTCCGATCAAACTACTTCACATCCACGCTCATGCCAGCGGCCGAGGTCCTCCGCCTCCGCCCACACAAGGAAGGGGAGGGGGGCGAGGAGAGAAAGGGGAAGTGGATCACAAAGGGGAGGAGAAGCGGATCGAGAGTTGGTGTGGATGCTCGAATGTGTGCCGTGTGGTGCGACATAGAGCAATATTGTAATAAGTAGAATTGAAGCTAACACAAATCTCCGGTGGGTACGATGGCCAAGATAAGAGCATCTCCACCGGGGCCTCCAAATGACCCCCAAAGGCCCATTGGGGGTCCGGACGGCCAAAAACGCCACCAGCGGCACCCCCCAAAGGGTGGCCCCGAGCAAAAACATGTCCGTTTGGAGGTCCTCTCGGGGGTGCCGGACATGGAGGCGGACATGCGTCTGACAGGGCTGGCCCTCCCGTCATAGACACATCCCCGGCGTGACCTGAATCATTCGCTCCCCACCCTCCTTCTCTTTTCCTCTCGCCAGCGATTCGCACCATCGCCGCCACTCTCGTCGCCGCCTGCTTGCTTCGCACCTCGGGCACCTAGCCGGAGCGGCAACGCAGACACACGTGCCGCCGTTCCCCGCCTGTCTGCGACCAGTCCAGCGCCGGCGTAGCTAGGGTACGCCTCTTCTTTCCTCCCACCCCGCCCGCAACCTGTTCGACCATTCGTTCGTAGGCTCATATGGTTGATTCTTCATTTGTGGCTTTGTTCCATTGCTTTCTTTAGGATGCCTCCCTTGCGGCCGATATCTAGGAGAATGAGATGGTCATGGCCGCACTTATACAGGCCGCGATCGAGGAAGACGCAGCGCCGAAGTTTGGAGGATCAGAGAAGGGGCGGAGGGCCAACAAGGAACGCAACAGACTCTTGTACCAAGATTACTTTGCCGACAATCCGACGAACTTGCCTCATGAATTTCGCCGGCGCTTTAGGATGAGCAGGTCATTGTTCAGGACGATTGTGCATGGCGTTCGGGAATACGACAAGTACTTCGAACTGAAGAGAGACTGCACCGGCCTCCTTGGGTTTTCATCACTTCAGAAATGCACCGCGGTCATACGGTGCCTTGCTTACGGGCTTTCCGCCGATGCGTTGAATGACTATCTCCCCATGTCCGAGTCCACCGCCGTCGAAGCCACCTACAGATTCTGTAAGGCAGTTGTGATGGTGTTCGGAGAGCGATATCTGAGGACACCAAATGAGGCAGACAAGGCTCGTCTCTTGGCACAAGGCGAAGCAAGAGGATTTCCAGGGATGCTTGGAAACATCGATTGCATGCATTGGAGCTGGAAGAACTGTCCGTTTTCTTGGCAAGGGATGTACAAGTCAGGGCACCACGGAAAGTGCAATGTTATACTTGAGGCCGTGGCAGATTATGATCTTTGGATATGGCATGCGTATTTCGGCACCGTGCAACTCCTTGTGTTCAAAAAACTTGGTGATGGCCTAACTCCACCATGCAACTATGTGATCAATGGTCATGAGTACATTGTGTTGTAATCTCGAGGGGCATCCATTCCCATCTCCGCAAATCAAAACGCGGGTGTTCTGCCGTCGTAGCTGATGCCCATAGGGTGTTTGTCTAAATGCAAAAAAATTGGGGGGGTCAATTTTGGAGGGTGCCGCTGTGGGCGTTCTCCAAATTTCGAGCGGACATGTGTCCGGCACCCCCCAAAGGGAGGACAATTGGAGTGTGCCGGACACATATTTGGGGGGTGCCGGTGGAGATGCTCTAAGGGCGGGACAACCAAAGGTATGTTTTCTTTCCGAAAAATACCTACGTGAACAATATCATGTGCTATTCACACATTATTTGTTTTTGTGTAGGCCGTTGTCATATTTTCGGATAACAAATTGTAGATGCACAATATATGACATAACCTATGCCATGATTTATTTTGTATTTTTTGAAAAAAGGAAGAATGTCCGAAAGTCGAGAGACCAAAGCGAAGTTGGAGGAAAACTTGTCAATCCTCCATCTAATAATGTAGCTAACCAGAATGATCATACAAAATGTACCTTTGGATACATCACAACTATTTTACAGTAGCTTGACCTACACAATTTTTTTCTCAATTATTATGAAACAAATTACTACGTATAACATACATAAAGAATTTCAATGTTTTCTCAAATACCGCCTATTTCTTCAAATGTGCACTTCTGTCTGTCACAACGTGGCACAGTACTCGTGCTCCAGCTCGTCCGGCGTGGTGCGCGATCCGGACGCCGACGGCGCACGGACTTGACCGACCATGGCCACGCGCAGCGCCTCCTCCTCGTACGCCCGCCGCTCCATGTCCGCCATCTCCGATTTGCGCCGCTGGACGCCCAACATCGCACGAGGACCAGCCCCAGCAGCACCGTGCCGCCGGCGCCCAGCGCCGCGCCGAACAACGCCAGCTTCCACTTGCTCACTTCCCCGGTCTCCGCCACCACGTCGCCGCCGTCGCCCACACCACCCAAGACGAGCGCAACGTGCCCCTGGTCCCAGACGTGGCAGGTGTTGCTCCCGGCCTGCACGTCCGTCACGGTGACGCTGCCGTTTAGCCACACCGCCATGCAGAGCGGCACGCCCCTGGCTGGAGCGCCGGAACAGCCATCGAGAAGTTGACGCTGATGGCGCGTCCGTGACGCGGACCTCGAGCGCCGCCGTGCCGTTGCGCGGCTCCAGGCCGTAGAACATGATCCCGAGAACCGGCGACGCGATGCGGTACCCGCCGCCGCTCGCCGCGTACTCGGCGTAGACGGCCGAGAGGTTCCCCAGGTTGACGCGCACGGCGAGGAGGTGCGCGCCAGCGGGGAGACCGGGCACAACGAGGCCCGGGGCACGGAGAACTCGCCGAACTGGCTGACGCCGTGCCGGCTGAGGCTGCCGGAGCGGAACCGCGACACGCCGGCCTGGACGTCGGACAGGCTCTCCGGGAGCGAGAGCGGGTACGTGACGCCCGTCCTCCGGTGCTTCCCGCTGTACCACTCCTTTGCGGCCTCCATGACGATGTCGTCGATCAAGGCGGCTTCCTGCAGCTGCAGCGCCTCGCATGACGGCGGCACGAGCGCAATGCCGGCCGCGGCGAGGAGCAGCAGGACCAGAGCTTGGCGAGTGATCAGAGCAGTGGTCGTCATGGCTGGAAATAGGAGGAGCAGCGTAAGACGGGGACAGCATGGGGACATTTTTGTTGGAGGAGGAAAAGCGAGCATGATGGCGACGGCCAAAGCAGAGCGCCTCTGTAAATGGCATTTGGCACTAGCAACGGCCAGCTTAACGGATGCATATTCTGTTGCGAGTTACAGTACTGACTTGTGAGTGAAGCATATGGGCACGAGAAACATGGTACAGAACATCGGATCTAAGTTGATGGGGAGGATGATACACTGGCTAGTACGGGACGGCATGATGATGATGTTAGAATGGTGCGCGACGATGTATTATGACGTGCAACGGGCGCAAATGTGCATATGTACGTAGGGGAGTGGTGTTAATTTGCTGGGACAGAGGACAGTGAGTTAGCTAGGCATCTTGTAGGTTTGTTGATTAGCCCCGGTGGCGAGGGGGCAGTAAAGCTTGCAACTTGCGGGAGACATGGATTGAGGACGAAGGTTCTTCGGCTGTCAAAAGGAATAATCATTCATGCTCTCCGGTCTAGCTATCTCTGTCAGGTGAGTTGCTTATGTGCCGTTTGTCAAAGCTCGAAAGAGGCCTTTTCTAGAAAACCGTAGCTGGTGCACTTGCCAATGCGAGAGCGTGGCCATCTTTGCGCGATATGTGTTCTTCGTTCAGAACATCCTCTTCTCTTATCTCGATCGGGATGGCAGAGCGCCCGTGCCAAGCTGGGATTAGCCCACTAGGGATCTCATCCAGGATGGCGTTATTTTAAGGGGTTAGAAATTTTGCTCACAGAGCCCGTCATTGCAATCAACTAAACTGACTGTCGAACGTAGTATAGTTCGTTATCCATAAAGAACCTTTTTTTTTAGAAAAATAGGGGTTCCCCCCGTTCCATTCCTTGAAATGAAACAGCACCCAGCCGCGCATGTTCAGTTACAATTGAATCCAGGTTCAGGATGAGTTCAAGAAACAGGTTATTCCTGTAGATAGGTTTTGCAAGAAGAAGTACAAAACAGAACCATCTCAGAGCACCCCTAATCAACCGCCACAACAAACATCACGGCGAGACCGCCCAGTTGGTGTGCAGCTGGAGATTGCATCCATACGACCATACAGAACCTACCTGCATAAGTGTGTATTACAGTAAGTACGTACTAGTACTGTCTACTGCGGTACTCATTACAGGGTGACTGAAGATTCTTCAGAACCTTTGGTCCCAATAGCTTCATTTTACGGCATTCGCCTGATCGCCTCCTGTGATATTCGCAACACTTTCAGTTCTGATCTGAAAATCTTCTGCGCTGAACAGTGCACACACGTAGTTCCCGCAGGTTTTGTTGTGAGCTTCAGCGACTCGGTCTACTTGGAGGAATGACACGGAGCCTCTGGACTGTAAAGGCAGGAGTTCTCTTCTTTGCACCTTTGCGCGGTTTGATCTGGCTGAAAAATGATTGCGCGGGCATCGGCGTGCTCAGGGCAGAATTAGGCCTCTTTTGCCTACTCGCTTGTCTCCTCCGTCCATATGGCGCTATAATTTGGGGGGCCGGGCGCGCATTATTACGGAACAGCACGGCCATCAGGCGTTAACACATGGTTAAAATGCTCTTTTTCCTTGATGAAACATGTCTTGGGCATGTATTCAGATGGAGCTTTTCTTGCTTCCAGATTGCCTGTAACTGCAACGGAGCTAGCCAAGTAGCCAGTCTCGGCTTCCGTTAACACATGGTTAAAATTCTCCTTTTCCTGGATGAAGCATCGCCTGGGCATGGGTACATGCATCCATGTATTGAGTTGGAGATGACGACAGGGGTGATCGCAATCGGTACGCCCTCGCGTCGTCCTCCTCAGGCAACTCGGGGACCTACAGCGCCCTAGCCGCCGGCCACCTCTCCCCGACCTCCCTCTCCCGCCGCCGCCGGAGGAGGCCGTCTGACGGCGGCGGCGGCGCACTCCTGCTTTTTTTCTTCTTCCAAATAAAGCCTAGTACAGTTTTCGTGCTCCAATCTGGAATTGTTTCAGGCCAACGACCATCCATTGCATGGGCTAGGATCTTGATCTGTACGTCCATAAGAATGTGGATAGCCTGCGTGCGTTCTCGCCGGCCGCCGTGCATGGGGCATGAAGCATGATGTGGATCTGATTTGGATGATCGATCTGCACTTGCGCGCCTTCTAGCCGGCCGCCAGCCGCTGATGTGCACGGGCAACACGCAAGGAGCAGGATCATCTAAACTCCATGCGCACGCCCAGCGCTCCGCATGCGGTTTGAGCCTCTTCGATCTGGTCATCGACGTGTTCCGGATATTCTATCAGAAACCTTCACGGATTGGCGTTAAGCCCCTGGTTATCTGGATAGGAGGAATTTGGTCGTGCTCACACATATCAGCCTACTTGGTTTCATGAAGGTGCGACATGAAGCTCCGCTGGCTGTTGGAACCATGGGACATGTCGGCATCTCGATTTCCATGGCGTACAACGGTGGAGAAGGTTATGGTGGCTAAGATTGGAGGATCAGAGCTGTCGGAGGGGTTCTTCGAGACGATGAAGACTTTGCTTCGCAGGAGCCGGTGTTCGGATCCAATTCGGACATGGCGCCTGTGAGGCTGGTGGTTGATGACTTGCAGGAGCAGCCTTGGCAAGTGGGGGCGGCAGCATCGGAGTAATTCAAGTTTGGTGGCGCTCCTCGAGTGTCGTGTCTTGACTTTCGGGGTGAAAATTTAAGGTCTGGCCTTTATTGGTTGTGTCTATCAATGGTCTTGTTGAACACATTGTTTTGAGAGCTCAGACTTTGTCCAGGGTGAAAACTTAAGATCTTGGATCTGGCGACGACGGCGCTTGTGCACTGTTTTCCTTCTTGGAGGCGTCGCTTTTGGACAACCTTTCTGTATTCCGGGTGTTGTCTTTGGTGGTGGTTTATAGGCTGCTGCGAGAATTTGATTACCATGGTGGGCCTTTTTTACTTTTGCATTTTCTTTTTCGATTTCAGGCTGTGTGCATCCTAGATGTCGTTGGTGCAGAAGCTGGGCGTAATTGATATTTTTACGATATTAATATATTCTCTTTATCTAAAATGTATTGAGTTGGAGATTTTCTTGCTTGCAGCTTGCCGGTGACTGCAACGAGCTAGCCAGTCTCGGCTTCCGATGAGGCGAATCAGATTCTGCACCTTCCTCGTCACTCGTCAGCATGAAACACAAGAATTGAACATGCTGACCTTGCAAATTGTTTTTTTAGTTTGAGCGTCGGTAATTGATCATTCCTTGTTACTTCATCCGTTCACTAATGTAAGACATTTTACTTTTTTCTTAACACAAATATATCTAGACTTATTTCATACATATATTCATCATTTTAGTATATGTGCAGTCAATATTGAGAGTGACTTACATTAGTGAACGGAGTGAGTATTACTTTTTGTAGGGGATTTCCTGTTTTAGACTGACCTTTTGTTATCACCTTTTTTCTTTTTTGAGGGAAATTTTTTGTTATCACCTACCCCGTATGCGCAAATCCTTTATATCGTCCGTTAGCGGCACAAAACGGTTGCGCCGCCTGAACCGCTTCGCTGATGGGCCGGCCCATTTTGGCGGGTTGTTCTTTTTCTGTATTTTTCTTCTTCCCTGATACTTTTTTGTTTTTATCCTTTGTTCAGAATGTGAAAATGTTCGGATTTAAAAAATATTCAGTTTTAAAAATTGTCCAGATTTCAAATATGTTCAAATTTTAGAAACTGTTCAGGTCTAAAAAAAGTTCAGATTTAAAATTTTCAAAATTAAAAAATGTTCACATTTGAAAATCTTCAAATTTGAAAAAATGTTCAGAGTTTATAAATGATCAGTTTTGAAATAGTTCAGATTTCAAAATATTTTTCACGTTTTAAAAAATGTTCGGATTAAATTTGTTCACAGTTGAAATATTCTATTTAACCTTTTTCTATATAAAAGTAAAACAGGAAGTAAAATATAAAATAAATAAATTATCTGTTAAATGGGCCGCATCATTGCAGCCCATTTGGTGGCGCTGCAGGCGGCGGGAGCATCGCGCGTCTCTATGAAGCGCTACATAGGAGATCCCACCCGTGTGCTCCCTGCTGCTACGCATTTCTCTGGCCCATGGATAACAAAATTTTCATGTTCGAAGGTCCAAGAAGAGCCGAATAAAAATGCAACAGTAGGTTGTTTTGAAATCGCACACTGTTTATGTTCGTTTGTTGTCCTTTCTTTATCTTCCTAGGTTATCTGCCGTTAGTTTGCTGACGATTTTTCTTTCCTCTCACTTTAGAAGTCTTTATTTTGGAATCTAGTTAGATATTTCTCAATTATTTTAAAATAGATGTATGGAATTACAATAAAAGAAGTAAGAACCGGAAGCATTAAATGATTTTTTTCTTTCCATACTGGAGCGTGATAAACAGTGTGGAGATAAATTCATCACATTTTGCTGAGAACATAAAGGAAAATATGGGTAATTTAAAATCCATGCTTTGATTTTGTTCACAATGACAATGATATGGAAAATGTATACAAAAGTATACTAAATATAGACTTATAAGTTTGATCAAGACATGTACTATTCTGTGCAAACTGAAATTTCTGGCTCGAACAAGGTTTTCACATGAACAAAATGCAATGTCACATTTTCAGGCTTTGACTGCACAAAGAAGGACTCCTCACTCATGATGAGTATAACAACATGAGGAGACTACACGAGGTTCAAAATAAATGTTTATACATATTAAAATAGTTGTTCATGTTCAAAAAATATATTTATACGATTAAAATGCTCATACGATTCAAAATAATTGTTCAGGGGGTGCAAAATTTAGATATGTACTAAAATAATTGTTCACCATGTTAAAAATTGTTGTACATATGGTTCAAATAATAGTTCACTAGATTCAAAATAATTGTTCACGAGGTTCAAAATAAAAGTTCATACAAATTAAAGTAATTGTTCATGATGTTCAAAAGTATTGTTCAGACGAGAAAAATGTTCATACGATTCAAAATAATTATTCACGAGATTCAGAATAATTGTTCCCGAGGTTCAAAATTATAGATTAAAATAATTGTGATGTTCAAAAGTGTGGTCCATACGAGAATTTTTTCGTATGATTCAAAATAATTGTTCATGAGATGCACAATAATTGTTCACGAGATTCAAAATAAATGCAAATACAGATTAAAATAAATGTTCACGATGTTCAAAAGTGTTGTTCATACGAGAAATATATTCATACGGTCAAAAAAAATTGTTCACAAGATTCAAAATAATTATTGACAAGGTACACATTAAGTGTTCATATAGATTAAAGTAATCGTTCACAATGTTCAAAAGTTTTGTTTATACAAGAAAAGTGGTCATACGGTTCAAAATAATTGTTCACGAGATTCAAAATAATGTTTTTCATGAGGTTAGAAATAAATGTTCGTATGAGAAAAATGCTCATATATTTTAAAATAATTATTTACGAGATTAAAAAAAGTATGGAAGTGTGCATGCAACTAAAAAATTATTCACGTGATTCAAAATTGGTGCACACGGGATATTTTTTTCATACAGTTCAAAATAGTTACCCACATGGTTTCAGAAATGATTCATGTGTTGCACCAAAATATTCATACATTAAAAAGAAACTAGAAAAGAAAATATAAACATAAAAATATAAAAGGAAGAGCGAAAATAATATAATAAATTACTATTGGAAAAAATAATCTAAGTGTCCAGATGCGATGACTCTCAAATACTACCATCCCAGAAGCCCCATTCACATATTCGTCAAGTTGGTGGCTTAGATGGCTGAGACCTGTTGTGAGGCTGGTCCGGTTGGTCTAGGAGAACCAGTTCACGTTTATGAAGAAAGTTACATACATGATAACTTAATGCTGGTGCAACAAACCATGCTACCACGCACTAGTAGAGAACGACACATCAGACACCCGAGTTTCAAACTGAGCCAGTGACAATTTTGGAAAGGAAGATGAAAAAGGGAGTATGGAAATGACATGAGTTAGGCGACGAAAGAAATGAGTTCTGCGTGCTTCCGTGAGAGTGCGCGCGCTATTTGATTGATGGGCCCAGCCCAATGGCAACGGTTGGCAAAATATCTCCATTGCCCAGATATTGCCAACAGTTGAAAAAATATCTCCATTGCTGATATGCCTACAACACCAACGAAGTTCTGGCGATCTCCGTTTCCCATGTGAAAGCCCAGTAAGAGGTGCCCATATAAAGAACACCCACTCCAACGTACCTCACTCTCACTCTCTCCCCCAGGCCCTAATCCTACCCGCACACTCTCTCCATGCACTTCACTCCCTCGATGGTGAACCCCTCCGGCGCCGACAGAAGTCAGGATAGAGCACCTTCCTCCGCCAACCCTCCGGCCTCTCCCCGACATCTTCACCGAGGTCCACGGCGACCGGTCTCGGGAGTTCTTGCGGATCCGTCAGATCCCCTACGGATCCACGGCGGCGGAGGCCCTCGATGCCCGCATCTCGTCCTCCTCGGACGAAGAGGATTCAGATCTGGAGGTCGGTCTCCTCCTTTCTCACGCCCCATTTGAGCGTGACCGCACCGATGGTGTCATTTGGGCGGCTACGATGCAGAGAGCAGTCCGCATCTCTGCCGCTGATCCCACGATGGAAGCCTCCGAGGAGGCGTTGTTCCAGACGCAGCTCCGAGCGGCCATAGACCGGTCTCTTCTCCCTGGCCAGGGCCCTGGGCCAGATGCGGCGGCGGCGGCGGCTGTGGAGGAGGAGGAGGAACTGGAGTTCGAGGAGGATGAGGTCTCTGGGTCCTCTGACAGTAGCTCCGGCGCCTGGGACACATCTAGTGGCGGTAAGCGACCCCGCCTCGCCTAAGGTAAAACCCTAAAGTGCTTAAACATCCGCTCTGTTATTTAGCTTTGTTTGCTCTGTTTATGTTTTAAATTGCTGCTTACCAAATATGTGTAATAGTTAAGTATACTGTGTATTTGCTCTATATTCTTACCTAGTTTGCTCTGTTAGCTCTGTATTTGCTATGTATTCTTAACAAGTTTGATATGTTATTTAGCTCTGTTTGCTCTGTATTTGCACTGTTTATGTTTTAAACTGATGCTTACCAAATCTGATTAATAAGTTAAATTTACTCTATATTTACTCTGTATTCTTAGCTAGTTTCCTTTGTTTGCCCTGTTATTTAGCTATGTATTCTTAGCTAGTTTGCTCTGTTTGCTGCTTATTAGCTCTATTTATGTTGTAAACTGCTTCTTAGCTAATTTGCTCTGTTTATTAGCTCTGCTTATTAGCTCCGTTTATTGCCCCTGTTTGATCTTTTTTAACAATAAATATTCATTGTGTGAAGGACTTGGTGGATGCCTCGTGACGATGTTGTTGCCGTGAAGACCTAGGAGCAGGGCTCCGTACGCGGTGCCGTCACCAGGAGCAGTACATTTTGTGCAGCATGAGCTGAAGTGAAGACAGTCGATGATCATCCGTCGGCCGTGAAGATATACGCGCACGGTGATGAATTTTTGTATAGAAGGGCGAATAGGAATACGATGACGAAGGGGGCCGTCTAGTCACATGGGGCGGGGCTCCATCGACGGCGCAACCCCGCCACCGTGTTTTTTCTTGTTTTTATAGCCCTTATTAGAAACAGTGGTTAGTAAAACTCCGTGTCTAATGTGAAACATATCGGTAACGATCTAATATACTAATTGTTGCCATGTTAGGAGAAACGGTGAATCATCTCTGTTGCCATTAAGCTCTTCACATCAGCAACCGAGGCGGGGACACTGACCGTTTCTCCGTTTCCTATGAGGGTTTTGACTCGTTTCCGATGTGTCGTTCTGTACTAGTGACGCAAGTCAGACAAAAAACTTCATCCGAGACGGTGCAGATGACTTCTTATGTCCGAGACTTGTGAGCCTGCTCCCCGGGGACCTAGTTCTTATGTGCGTTGTGTTTAAGCTCGGGTGTGTGGCCCCATCTTAGCCTTGTACACAAATCGGTTTTCCAAAATTTCATGCACTCGATGAGAAAGAAGGGTTTCACAAGGTATGTTAATTGGATGCACACTGTACGTGGACCAGGGATCGATGTTTCAAAGTTCCAGTTGACATAGTATAGATGACAACGATTAGGCTGTATACGTAGGGGGCGTACTGGATATATACGTGGCAAAAGGACCTGCAACCTACCGGCAGAATACAAGATAAAATCGTGGACTTTCTTTTTCATGATTTGTTCAGGTAGCGACATTAAGGCGTGATGCGCGAACCGGAATGCAGCTGCGATTTTAAATGTTCCAATCGATCATTAGATTCACTAAATTTATGACAGCAGTTGGAGTATACGTTTCAGTAGGCAATAGGAGCACGTTAGTTAGTTTTTGTAATTAACTTATGGATACATTGCTTCTACAGTTACCAAGAAAAGAAACGTCATTGCAAACACTAGGTGTTGACAGTGGACTTATTCAATCCTTGGCCACTGTCATTTCAAAAACATAATCGGCTATTTGGTCCAAGATATGGAATCTGAAACTGCCGGGGAAGGTAAAGATTTTTAGCTGGAGATTGTGCCATAACAGCCTACCGACTAGAATGAATATTAAGAGGAAGAGCGTGGATTTGGACACCAAATGCCCCATGTGTAATAGGGCTGATGAGGATGGTGCCCACCTTTTCCTAAAATGCAAGAAGGTGAAAGCAGTATAGCAAAATCTGTTGATGGAGGATGTGAGACTTCAGCTTCTGACTGCTCCTAATGCGACGATCATGTTTGAGCTTATTTCGAATTTACCGAAGGACAAAAGATCCCTAGCTATTATTATCTTATGGGGTTGGTGGTCGATAAGAAATAAAGTTAATGCTGGAGAGGAGGAGAGATCAAATCAGCAAGTCTGTCATATTATTCAGAGGCATGCCATAGAGTTCTGTCAGGTAGTGGCCAAAGCACAAGCTACTGATACTGCTACAGGTTCTGAGAATATCGGTGTTCGTTGGACGAAGCCAGCCCATGATCATGTAAAAGTAAATTTTGATGCAGCCTTCCGTGAGGAGACTGGACTTGGGGCTTGGGGTTTCGTTGCTCGTTCAGATACAGGCGAGTTTATCGCTGCTGCTGCGGGTAAGCTGAAGCATCTGAAAGATGCACTTCAGGCGGAGGCCGAAGCCTGTGTCGCTGCGACTGAAGGTGCTGCTGCGGGTGGGATTAACCGGGTAATTTTTGAGTCGGACTGCAAGACTCTAGTCTCTGCTCTGAAGAAGAACACTCACGTGTTGTCTCCAATCGGAGTTTCGATGCAAGAAATTAGGAGTAATTGTCTTAGTTCTTTTGAGTCTTTCGACTTTGTTTGCACTCCTCGTAACTGTAATGCAGTGGCACATACTCTAGCCCAGCATGGCCTGCGTGCCGATGTCGAATGCTCGGGCTGGGAGGGTGTTGCCCCTGACTTTCTGTCTGATGTGGTTGCCAGCGATTTAGCTGTGCACCGTGGTTAATGCAATTTCCGTTTCCATTAAAAAAACATAATCGGCTATATTACAGCGAGTACATGGATACCACTTGGGACAATAGTTGACACGCGTCTTCGTTAGTGAGGATGTAGATTACTCTCCACTAAGGTAACCCAATCCTTTAAGGCCTATTTGGTTTGTATGACTGTAAAAACATAAGAATGAGAAAACACAAAATTGTAATGTCATGTCCATTTGAATTAATTTTACAGGGTTTTTGTTTGTTCAATTGCAAAACAGGAAAAATAAAAACGATTTTTTCAGGAAGATTTGAGCTGATGCATAATTTCCTACCAAAATTTATTAGAAAATAATCCATAGAAAGCATTCCAATGCTATGTAATCCTAGGAATCAAACAAAAATAAGAAAAATTCATAAAGATTTCAGTCCTCCAAAATGCAATGATAATCTTGTGAATCAAAGAAACCCCACGTGGATATTCTACGGTGCGCGGATAATCAATCAATAACTCAAGAATCATACAGAGGTGAGAGGTATATGTTACTTTCCTTCATCCATACATAATGATATGATTGGTTACACGTCGATCACATGCTCTTGAAGCTTAGCAATGAGAAGAAATCAATGACTGAAACATATCAACACAGGGAGCACCTTCGAAATCAAAGCAGAACAGTGTATCGGGCGGACGGATGCAATGCAGAGCATATAGGACACATTGCTAGCATATAGGACACATTGCTAGCCCGTCTCAATCGCTCAGTCTTTATTGACTTATTGTGATCACTGATACTTTTCCCTAATTAAGCGCGGACGGCGCACCTGTGACCATACATTTTTTCAACAATTTCTCGATTAGCACAGGTGCTGCTGGGTGGTTAGTCGTCCAGATCGCGCGCGGTGAGCCCGCGGTTGGGCTGCACCCATCCCGCAGCAGTGGCGCCTGAAATAGTGAAATGGCAAAACTGTCCACGTACAGAGAGAGAGGGAGAGAGAATCTAGCTCGCTAGCCGCCGCACCCTGGCAAGCAGCCCCCCTGGCTGACGCGGCAGAAGGTCGGAGCGGCACAGCGGGCACGTCACCTCGCCGATGTCGATCCAGCGGTCGATGCAGCCTCGGTGGAAGGCGTGGGCGCAGTTGCCCAGCCGCCTCACCTCGTCCGTCAGCTCCAGCCGCTCCAGGCACACCCTGCACGTAGTACTCGCCTGCTCGCCGTCGTCGTCGTGGAGACCCGCCACCGTCTTCTTTGAAGTCGGCAGCTGGGACCGCTCCTCCGCCAGGTGCGCGACGAACTGGACCGGCGGCAGCCGCTGCTTCACCGTCAGGGGCGGACCCACGTTATAGCAAGTGGGGGCATTGGCCCCCAGTCAATTTTCAGCCGTACCTTGTAGATGTACGATGGCATCAGAGCAATGCCCCCGGTCAGCGCAGTCCCAGTGCCCCAGTCCCTCAGGCCCACTCTTATTTCTTTGAGAAAGCCCAGTAAGAAAAAAACTTTGATCTTGCTAGGCGAGTTTCTCTCGTCTCACGCTAAAGCCTACATCGTGTGTATAACGAATTATCGATCGAGTAAACAATCCAGCAGATCTCAGAAAAAAAGAGAGAGCAACGATCCAGCGAGGCGAACCTCCGCCGCTTCGTTTCTTCTGGAGATTGGAGAACTACAGCGGAGCAGGTCAGCAGGCCGTCTTGCCGTAATCTGCTCAACTTCTGCAACGATCGCGGCCGCCCTCCGGCACCCCAGTCTGCCGTGCGTCCGGCCGGTCGGCTGGCGTCGCCTCCCCGTCAATACGAAGCCTCATTCCCAAATGTAGAAGGAATAGAGAGGGATTGGTGGAATCGTTGAATGTATTGCTTGAGCCTCGTGGGCGTATATAAATGAGTACATGATCTGCTTGGAGTACAAGTCAAAATAGAATCAAATCCTACGCTATCATATCTTTCCTAACTAATCACGATACTCAACATCCCCCGCAGTCACAACGTAGCGACGCAGACGGTGAGACTGGAGAAGAATCCGAAGACGGAGCCGACGGACATCCCCACCACAGTCGTAGCGGTCGACGCATCGCGGAAGTTGTGGCTGGAGTGGTAGCCGATGAGGTTCCCAAGCAGGCGGTAGCCCTTTTGTGCCGAAGTCGAGGTAGCCGAGAGCGTAGGGTGGTGTAGCCGTGGTCGAGGTAGCCGTGCGAGGGGCGCCGTGGTCGATGTCGAGTCGGGGTTGCCGGTGTTGAGGGAGCCGTCGTGGAGCCGCGGGCGCAAGGGTGCGCCGGTAGTCAGGTGATGTGGACGAGGTGTCGCGCCGGGTACGCAAAGCCTGGGGACACGTCGTGGACGAAGAATCGCATCGGTGTTGCCGGCACCGAGCATGCGTAGGGGCGGTGAGAGGATGCGGCGTGGATCAGCGAGTCACAGCGGCGCGTCGGAAGAAGCGGCGTGGCTCGGCGAGCTGCAGCGGCGCGATGATGGTAAGTTAGTCGATGTTGACGAGGCGCCGCACCAGGCTTGCCAGACCCGGGGACACATCGTAGACGAAGGCACACGACGGTGTTGGCAGCACCGGGCATGCGTAGACGGGGACCAGCAGGGGAGGACTCGACGACGGGTGCGGCGTCAATCGGCGTGGGGTAGAAGGTGCCGATGTCGCCCGCGACTCTCGGAGTAGATGAAGTGGTCGGGGAAGATGACGACGACGCTGGCGATGAGCAGGTACTAGACGAAGACGAAGATGCGATCGACGACGGCGGCGGTAGCCTGTGAAGGGCCACGGCGGTCACGCGTAGAAGCGCGGCGACGGTGCTCGAAGTAGGCGAAGAAGAACCCGACAACATGACGAAGACCAAGCGCGGACGGTGGCGTTCCGCGCCTAGGGAGGCGGCGCAGCGCATATCACGTAGAAGTCGACGCGCGGAGACGGCGGAGTGGACCGCGTGCCGCGGCGCTACGGCCCGAAGGGGCGACGCAGCGGCGGCGCGCGTATCGGGGGCGACGGCGGGGAAGACCTCGGGGAGGCGGCGTGGACCGCGTGCCGCGGCGCTACAGCCCGAAGGGGCGATGCAGCGGCGACGTGCGTGTCGGGCAGTCACGGGGACGGCCTCAGGGCGGCGGCGTGGACCGCGTGCCGCAGCGATACGACCCGTAGGGGCGACGCATCGGCAGCGCGCAGGTCGAGGTAGCCGCCCTGAGAACCATGGGGAGGCGGCGCTGCGGCCCGAAGGGGCGACGCAGCGGCATCCCATTGCTCGATCGGTGGATATGCGTTCATACTTGGACGATCTTCACGGGATCCCGCGGAGGCGCACGCGGGCGACTGATCAGGTCGGCGGCATGGCGTGGATGGGGCTGATCGCGGGCGGGCGGATGGCCAATCCGATCGCCCGCGAGGTGGAAGTGCTGCTCGGTGATGAAGGCGTAGGCCGGCGCAGGCGACGTGCGGCGTCGACGCCCAAGCATGCGGTCGGGCGACCACGGTGGAGGTGCCCAAGCGGCCGACGCAGCGCCGTGCGTGAGGTGGCCACGATGGAGGCGAGGTGGCGGAGGCGTCCGAGCAGAAGACGGCGTCAATGGTCGACGCGGGCGAGGCGCGACGCCGGCGCCCAAGCGGGCAGCCAGGCGACCGCGGCGGACGGCCCGAGCGGCCGATGCAGCGCCGTGCATGAGGCGACTATGGTGGCGGCGAGGAGCGGAGGAGTCCCGATCGGAGCAGGGGCGGCGACAGCCGGCGAGCAGGGCGACGGGCGAGCTGAAGCGCGGAATGCGGCCATTACGGGTCGCCGCATCGCGCGAAAGCCGCCGAGGCGGCGCGCGAAGCCGCCGTGTCGGGGAAGAGGCCGGTAGTCGCGCCGGTGTCGGAGTAGAAGCGCGTGAGAACGACGGCGGCGGTGGGCGACGCAAACCGATCTTAGATCGGAAAACCAAAAAAGAACGCCGAACAAAGGCGACCGGCGTGAGAGAAAAAATCTCGATCAAGCGATCGGGAGAAAAGACTCTAGGGCAGCCGGTCCACAGGACCGGCGGACGAACCCTAGGTACTGGCGGCGCGGCCCCCGGCGGAGATCATGGAGATCGACCTCGCCGGGGGCGCGCGGTGCGGAAGCGGCGGCGGCTAGGGTTTAGGATCGAAGTAAGGCTGATACCATGTAGAAGGAATAGAGAGGGATTGGTGGAATCGTTGGATGTATTGCTTGAGCCTCGTGGGCGTATATAAAGGAGTACATGATCTGCTTGGAGTACAAGTCAAGGTAGAATCAAATCCTACGCTATCCTATCTTTCCTAACTAATCACGATACTCAACACCAAATAATATATGCCCAGGTAAACATTAGGGCTTTTTAGTTTTTGATTTTATCTTTTTATTCTGATCATCTTGATCTTTTCCATGTAAAAATCAAATATATTTCTTACCAGTACGGAGGTCCTCTGTTCCTTATTTAGTATATTATCCGTGACCAAATTTCTAGGATTTAGAAATTTTCTTTGCATATGCATTCCGGCTAGCCTGACCAATATATAACCATTCTTAATTTTCTGCTTGCGTGCTACTGCTAGTCTACTAGCATATGAATTTACATTCGTACAATTTCAATTATTTAGCATGACAGAAGAAGGAAATAATGGAGAGGTGTATGATTAAGAAACCAGAAAGTATCAACCCGACCCGCACCACCAAAGAGAGTTCAGCCCCAAATACAGCAAAGCTGCAACATCGAGACATAATTCTACCGTCGCTGAACTGATTGATATGGGCAGGCTTCCTCAAGATCCAGCTAAAGGGAAAAGAATGGCAAATTATCACCCCCATCAACATGACTAGAACTTGGGGACATAATTCTACTGGATGAAGTGTTTATAAATTATGAGAAAACTGATATATCTATATATATCATATATGGACGTTTATAAGCTTATGTAGTTATGTGCTATGATTTTTCTTTCTCCAATTTTTTGGTGACTTTCTACAAATGGATGCCCCCGGTCCCTTTTTTCTCTGGGTCCGCCACTGTAGCTAGAACACGCCTTCCTGTTTCCGGTTGGGACTTCGTCGCCGAGAATTAAACCGCTCTCAGTACCTTCACGAGTTTAGCATGATCGGGGTCTTGGCATGCGTGCGCGCGATGTCACTTGTGAGCTAGTAGTTCGAGTTTGCGGCCGGCCGGCAACGTTGACTTGCATGTATTTCACCGCGAGTTTGAAGGCTAAAT
The DNA here is from genome assembly GCA_947311845.1 of Poa pratensis. Lineage (NCBI taxonomy): Eukaryota > Viridiplantae > Streptophyta > Magnoliopsida > Poales > Poaceae > Poa > Poa pratensis. The sequence goes on from CAMZMU010000046.1 coordinate 49,485,322, forward strand.
TCCGAAAAACCGCGACATTGGTGTGAGATCGCACAGAACCGCAAGTTTGGTGCTAATCCGTAGCAATATGCAAAGATTCAGTTCTAAGCGCGAATTGACATTCAAACTGACCTGTGGGGCTGACCTGTCAGTGTGACGTGGCGATTTCACCGGACGTCTGTTGCCTCGCCGTGAACTGAGAAAACGGAATGAGCTGTCAGAACGGTGGGGCCCACCTATAAGCGGTACGCGGTCTGAGTCAAGGGCTCGCGAGCATTGACCAGACAAGTGAGCCCTCTCACTCGTTCTTTGTGTCAGAGAAATGAGCTCACTTGCTCCCGACGGCGACCCTGGCGGCGACCTTTGCGGCGGCGCGGCTGGCGGCGCAACTGGGGGCGGTAGTGGCGGCAGAGGAGCTCAGAGCGGAGGCGGGAGTGGCCGAGGCGGTAGTGGCGGAGGCGTTAATGGCGGTTGCGGCAGTGGCGGATGCGGCAGTGGCGCAAACCCGCCGTCGCCGGAAGCTTCTTCGTTTTCGCCGGCGGAACGGTCGGGCGCCGCACCTAGCCAGAGGAGCCTGCATTGGCCTTCCCCCTATAGCGCCGAGTAAGTTCTCCGATGCTACAAATCCACCAAATTTCAGATCTAGATGTCATCAGAGAGTTCGCCGTAGATTTACTGAAATGTAGTGTTAACTGAACAATTTTTGTGCAGTTTGGATGATGAAATATGGAGTATTAGGTTTAATATCCCTGGTTCAGCAAATCTAGAGGGCAGTTTGTGCAGATTTGACATTACAATGCTTAATTTGATGTCACTACTTAGTAGCCATGGTTACGATTTCAACGATAGCATGTATTTTGTTAGAGAGAAGGGGAAAGGATTTGCCGGAATGGAACTAATTGATAGCATGGCCAAGGTAGGTCAGATGTTGGAATTGTTTGACCATGAGAAGGTGCTACATATCACTGTTATTAAGCACAAGTCAGCAGTACCAAATGATGTGAACAGGGTTGATTTGGTGCAGACAGTAGGAGTGACATGGGTTAGTGATGATGAAGTGGTGTATCCTGTTGCAGTTGACTTGGATTCTGATGCATTTAACTATGGAACACAACATAGCTGCACAATGGACAAAGGGAAAACAACTGTACCTGCTTATTCAGTTCCTGTTGATGTTTTAGATTCAGATGAGGAGCTTTCAATGTTAGAGAAAACAGAAGAAATGCATATTATGGAGAAACTTGCAAGACAGAAGCAACAAAGAGGAGATCCAGATATGCACATTGAAGGAGATACAAATGTGGAAGAGCTTTTTTCAGAAGAGGAGGAGTCACAGTCAGATTCAGAGCAAGCTGTTGAAGATGAAATATGGGCTGATTAGAATAGACCAGTGAGAAAAGGGCCAACCAGCAGATGTCATCATGAGCCAGAGGAAGCAGAGCCTTTTTTTTATGTGCCATCATCTGATGAAGGGAGCTTTGATGCAGAAATGGGTGATGATGATGCTGATGGAGCTGTTGAAGTTTCATATGCACTGCCAAGTGGAAGAAAGAGGAGGTTAAAGAAGATGGACAAGTGACAGTGGTATGATCCACACAGGGCTGATGCACATTTGCAGTTTGGCATCAAGTTATGTTTCAAAGATGTTTATGAGTTCAGAACTGCTCTTAGGAACTATCATATTGCTCAGCTCGGGGATTTTTGGTATCACAGGAACAACAGTGACTCAATTATTGTGGAGTGCAGTGAGGGAAAGGTAGCTCATGAGAAAACCTCCAATGTAGCTCATGAGAAAACCTCCAAGGTAGCCAAGTGTCCCTTTTATTTGACAGCCTCCAAGGTAGCTCATGAGAAAACCTTCACCATAAGGAAAATAAAAGCATTACACACTTGTGTATCCAGTGGAGGGAAAACAAAGGTTAGCATTGATTGGCTGGCAAGGCAAACTGAGCAAGCAGTCAGAACAGATCCTAATACTTGTGTTGATACACTGATTGATAATACAAATCAAAAGTTTGGAGTGGAAGTGCCTAGGAGCAAGGCATACAGAGCAAGGGTAAAGGCATTTCAAACTGTTATTGGTGATCAGTACAAACAGTACAGAAGATTGAGAAACTATTTGCAGGCTATTCTTGACACAAACCCAGGCAGTAGGTGCATAGTAACAACAAAACATTTGGTGGAGCATCCAAGTAAAAATCCTAGATTCCATGGTTTATTTGTTTGTCTAAATGCTTCCAAAGAAGGCTTTCTTAATGGCTGTAGGCCATTCATAGGTGAGTTAGTTTAGTTCTGCATTTATTTACTGAGTTAGCTTGTTTATCAATTGTATTGGTTCTTTACTGAGTTAGCTTGTTTATTTATTTAGGGCTGGATGGATGTTTTATCAAATTGACAACTGGACAACAAATATTAGCTGCAACTGGGAGAGATGGAAACAACAATATATTTCCCATTGCATTTGGTGTAATGGACAGGGAAGATACTGCCAGCTGGCTTTGGTTTTTAACCCAGCTTAAGTATTGCATTGGAGAAGCAGGAAAGTTTGGGAATTACACCATAATATCTGACAGGCAGAAGGTCAGCACCATCATATGTACAAATACATTAGTGTAGCTAGTAGTCTATTGAGTATGTACTAACACATGTGCTTGTACTTCTGCAGGGTTTAATCAAAGCAGTTGCCTATGTTTTTCCTAATTCTCCTACTAGATTCTGTTTGAGGCATATATATGCAAATTTCCAGAGAGCTGGGTTTCAAGGTGATGAGCTGAAGAAGGATATGTTTGCAGCAAGGTATTCATTTACTAAGAGTGGTTTCGAAAAAGCAATGGATAGTCTGAAAAAGGATTGCCCTTTAGCTTATGATTGGCTAATGCAGATTCCTCTTGCAACCTGGTGTAGGCATGCATTTGACACCAATTATAAGACTGATCTTGTTGTGAACAACCTCAGTGAAGTGTTTAACAAGATGATACTGGATGTGAGGAACAAACCAATCCAGACAATGATTGATGGCATAAAAGACAAGCTCATGGTCAAATATTCATCAACAAGAACCAAAGCAGAAAAGACAAGATGGGAGATCACACCATTGTACTCTGATAAGTTAGAAGAAGCAAAAAAACATGCCAGGGATTGCAAAGCTAAGAATGCTGAGATAGACCTGTGGCAAGTGTCTACAAAAGGGCCAGCAGTTCATGCAGTTGACCTGAGAGCTAGAACTTGTGGTTGCAGGGTTTGGGATGTTACTGGAATTCCTTGCAACCATGCTATTTCTGTGATAACCAAAATCCAGCAGTATCCAGAGGATTATGTGCATGATTTCTTCAAGAAGCCAATGTACAAAGAGGCTTTAAAAAATGTTGTATACCTTGTGCCTGGTGCTGATGATTGGCCAAAAACTAATACACCTGATATTGAGCCACCTCATTTTGATATCAAGCCAGGGAGGAAACAAACTAAGAGGAAGAGAGGTGCATTTGAAGTTCCAGGGCCTAAAGACACCTCTATGGTGGCTACTATCACCTATGGCAACTACAAACAATTAGGCCATAGATACACATTCTGTGATAAACCATTGAGGACAGAGTTACAAATGAGGAAAGATAACCACAAGGTGAAACACATTTTCTGTTCACCTTGATTTGCTTTTCTTGTGATTTTACTAACCTTTGCTTGTGTATTACAGTCAACAAGGGCAGCAACTCCTTCATCCTCTACAGCACCACCAAGGGTAGCAGCAGCTACAACTTCATCCTCCACAGCAGCACCAGCTACAGCATCACCAACTACATCACCACCAAGGGCAGCAGCAGCTACAACTTCATCCTCCACAGCACCAGCACCACCAAGAAGGCCACAAGAAACAACAACTGCATCCTCTCCTGCAGCACCAGCAAGAAGGCCACCAGCAACTCCAGCACCATTCAATGCACCTAGGAGTTCTTATGGAACAGAGTCTGGTACCACTAGGAGGGTGAGTACCAGAACTAGCAAACCTACAGGTAGGTTGATAGGTTACTTGACTGCAGGCAAACATGATGCATACAAGAAGGTGGCTAAGAAGGTGGCTAAGCAGGATGCTCTGAAAGATTGAAATTTATGAGTGTATGAAACTTTCAATTCCATGTGTAACATTTGAACTTTGTGTATTTTGTGGAACCTTGGAACATTTCAAAATTCCATGTGTAAGACTAAGTCATGGTTTAGATTTAAGACCTTCGTATGTGTAACATTTGAACTTTGTGTATTTTGTGGAACCTTGGAACATTTCAAAATTGTTAGTGTCTGAAACTTTCAATCCTCGACAACCTATTTTGACCCCTCTCAGACTGTCCAAAAAGGTCGTCGAGACCCCTCGACAACCTATTTTGACCCCTCTCAGACAGTCAAAAAGGGTTGTCAAGACCCCTCGACAACCCTCGACAACCTATTTTGACCCCTATCAGACAGTCCAAAAAGGTCGTCGAGACCCCTCGACAACCCTCGACAACCTATTTTGACCCCTCTCAGACAGTCAAAAAAGGTCGTCGAGACCCCTCGACAACCGTCGACAACCTATTTTGACCCCTCTCAGACAGTCCAAAAGGGTCGTCGAGACCCCTCGACAACGCTCGACAACCTATTTGGACCCCTCTCAGACAGTCAAAAAGGGTTGTCGAGACCCCTCGACAACCTATTTTGACCCCTCTCAGACAGTCCAAAAAGGTCGTCGAGACCCCTCGACAACCCTCGACAGCCTATTTTGACCCCTCTCAGACAGTCAAAAAGGGTTGTCGAGGGGACCCCTCGACAACCCTCGACAACCTATTTTGACCCCTCTCAGACAGTCAAAAAGGGTTGTCGAGACCCCTCGACAACCCTCGACAACCTATTTATAGTGCTGCCAGAACAAAATTAGTGCTGCCACAACAAAATTAGTGCAAACACTTTGGAATCCACCTCAAAGTTGGTTCTATGACATAAAAATAATTGTAATCAGTGCTTAAAAATTTGTCCACATAGAACACATTGATTAAAATTCAGAATTACATACCAACCAGTACCACAAATAATTCAAACCAAGTTATAAACCAGTAGCACAAATAGTTTTACAGCAGTACTGCATTCTAGCAAGCTTAATTAACAAAGTTCAAAGCTTGCATCATAAAAGAGAAAACATTACAGTAAATCACTCATCACACATTGCCTTGATCTTCTTAAGCCTATCCCTGTTTGCAGCATTGACATTAAACAAATCAAACATGGAGTACTCAAGCTTTTTCTTGTCTGCCTGAAGCACCTCTTTTTCTTCATCCCATTGCTGCTTCCTAGCCCTCATTACTTCAGCTTGGCTTCTCTTCTCATTTTCAGCTCAGAAACATGTGTCTCCAACTGGCATATTTTTAACTTCATCTCCTCCATCAGCTCATGTTCTGCAGCCTCCTTCTGAATCCTCTCATAGTTAGCCTTCATGTTATATTTGGTGTTTTCATTGATCAATCTGTTCAAATCATTGGTGCACTCCTTGTACAGATTCTCCCACTTGTTCTTCTCATCTGTCAAATCCTTCACAATGGTGGCATGGTTCATCTTCTCTTCACCAGCAACGACGCAAGCGTCTTCATACATCCCCCATAGTTTTCCTAATGCTCTCTTCCATGTTGTTGGCCATTCTCCATCTACCCAGTCCACAAACCCACAGTTCTGAACACACTGAAAAAATAATCATGTAAACAAAATCATCTAGCTATATTCTTCAATCTAGCTATATTACTCCTATATTCTTCAATCTAACTAAGTAGTTAACCTATCAATTCATGGAACACATTCAATCTAACTATATTCTTCTAATCTAGCTATATTACTCCTATATTCAATCTAACAAAATCATCTAGCTATATTCTTCAATCGAGCACATGAACAATAACACAACAAATCGAGCTATGAACTCACATTTGCCACGGAACACATGTAGAATCTTCGCCCAGTGCTAGTTCCTTCAAAAGCCACACACTTATTAGGCTCCAGCTTGTGCTCGCGGCAAAGCACAGCACATCCCACGGCCACACCATTGAAATCAGGTCCCTGCAACTATCTGGAGCATAATCCATGGGCACCCTGTCCTGAACGACCACAAACAACACACAGATTCAACTAACGGATGACGAATCGAAGCAAATCGACCACGGAAGAAAGATTCCTCAAATCGCAGTCCCAAACCCTAACCCTAGAAATTGGGGAAATTACTTACACCTAAGATGGACGCGCTTGAGTACTCGCCGTCCTCCTAGCTCACCATGGCGGTGAAGGTGGCAGCTTCAGCCCGAGGCGGCGCAACGACGGCGATGGTGGCGGCGGCGGCGCAACGACGGGGGCATCGGTTGTTAGAACAAGTGAGAGAGCTCACTTGGCTGGTCAATGCTCGCGAGCCCTTGACTCAGACCGCGTACCGCTTACAGGTTGGCCCCACCGTTCTGACAGCTCATTCCGTTTTCTCAGTTCACGGCGAGGCAACAAACGTCCGGTGAAATCGCCACGTCACACTGACAGGTCGGCCCCACAGGTCAGTTTGAATGTCAATTCGCGCTTAGAACTGAATCTTTGCACATTGCTACGGATTAGCACCAAACTTGCGGTTCTGTGCGATCTCACACCAATGTCGCGGTTTTTCGGAATTTAGCCTTCAAACTCGCGGTTTTATGCTAACAACTCGCATGTATAAGTATAACTCGACCATATATATGCTAATGCTGCTAGTGCAAAGCCGAATGTATGCAAGGATGTAAGCTCGGAGATTTCAGGGAAAGAAACCATTTACCGATCATGCATGCACTGCTAGAAAAGATGGAAAGGGAGAGCTTTAAATTCCATAAAAAGGAAGAAAATAATGTTGTAAGATAGTGGCATCTTACATTTATTTTTTCCGGAAGGCAGTGTCATCTATTACAATAGGTTATTTTTTTTTTGCTAGCAGAGGAAACACAACAGATCTTACAAAGACCCAGAACACAAGAAAATTACACCAAATACCGCTGGATCTCGGCGACGAAGACGAAGACGGAGCTGCCGTTGACGCGCCGCTGCCCAAGCTCCCCAAATCTTGGATCGCCGGAGCCCACCACGGGGCAAACGGGAAGTCTTCAACACCGCCTCCGAAGAGACTACTGCCGGCGCCGCCTGCACCGCCACGAAGATCTGATGCACCACCTCCGTCTCGAACTCACCCAGATCCGCCGCTGCCGGATCTGGCCGTGGTGACCGGAGCCGAAGAAATCCGCCGATTTCCGGACTCCAGCAGGTCGCGCGCGGGACGGCGAAGCTCCAGAGAACGCCACCGCCGGAGGGGATCCACGCCGACAGCAAAACTCGAACCAGCAGCTCCAGCACCTCCAAAGCTTCGCCGACCGAGCACCTACCGAACCCTACGAACCCTACCATATATACACGCCGTGAGGCGGGCTTCCCCCACCCTCCCGCTGCCGGAGCAGCCGACGGAGGGGGAGGAACCCACGCCTCACCGGCGGAAGAGGTGGATCGAAGGTCGACTCTCAAAAATCGCCTCTGCGCACTGTAGCGGGGAGAGGATAAGGAGGGCGACGCATTACAATAGGTTGTCGAGTTTGGTTGGGATGGACATACTATCGTCTAGTTTTGAGTTTTTTTCTTTGATTCAAAATTTGGCCCGGTGGCAGTTTGTACAAGCAGCCTATACGTATCAGTTCACATCTAGCTGGGAGACAATTACCGTCAGGCACCCAAGACGAGCCTCTGTCCATGGCCTGCCTCAATAAGGATAGGAAAATCTTCCTTCTGAAAAAAAAAGGTCAATAGCACGCAAGGAAATCCCTCATCGCACCGTGTTCCACTTCAGTCCACGATCACATGTTTAAATTCCGCCAGCTAGCCGTTCTAGTAGAATTAATTCCACTTGCGTTTGCAGAAGGAAAATTACAGCCAGCACAATGCAGTCAGTCAGATGACGCATGATCTAGAATTCTAGATCAACCAAAAGATAGAACCTCGGACGAACTAACACCGTCCTGGTTCCACGCGTTATGCGTGCTGCTGCGGCAGGAGACTGTTTGGGTAGAGATTCGAGAATCACAGCTCCCTGGTGTACGGTTTTGCTCTTGCCGGTACGGGTGGAGGTTGAGGTTGTTTTTACTTCTGGTTTTGCCTTTTCCGGTTCGTTTTTTCTCTCTTTCTAGTATGGGCCTGCTCTTATTCTCATCCGGATAAAGTATAGATTTCACCTCCAAATCTAGCACATTGCATACTTTTCACCCTGAAAAAGAAATTGGTATACTTCTAACTCTGAAATGTGCAAAACCAGATAAATAACACCCTAAGATGGTTTTGGACAATTTGAGCGGTTTTATGGTATGATGTGGCGATGCCATGGCGATGACGTGGCGTCGGCCGTCCGTTAAAAGCAGCCTCGTAACTCCGCGATGCTCTGGCGCCCCCGACGCAGCGCACCCCTGCTTTTTTTTAGAAAAGGGGAGAAGCCCTAGCCTCTGCATCGATCGATGCACACAGCTTTTTATTGCATAGTTTGAAAGTATTTCAGCGTTTACAAATCAAGAATCACATAAGGTTGAAACAAAAATCAACCATCGAAGAATAGACACCATTAGACCCCTACGCGCGGAGACGTCTAGTATGCTGCCACATAGCCCGGGAGAAGAAATCCTGTGCGACCGTCAGGATTCGGGCAGAACCAGTAACCATAAGTTCGCGTTGGTCCTGGGGCAGGAGATACGCCCACAGCTGAATCCAATGTGCTGTCATGTGTACAACCTGCATAATATGAAAATTCGAACATCTATTAAAAACAAGGTTGTTTCGACAATTCCATATAAACTAATAAATAGCTGAAACGCCAATACGAATTCGAACCTTGGTCTTTTTATCAATATATCATTCAACCAATTTCCAATACGAATCAGCGCACCCCTGCTGAGCGCCACTCTGGCGAGCCCACCCCACCGCTGCCAACCCCGTGTTCGCTGCTCGTCGCCCTGTCCCCGCCGCGGCGCCGCGATCCCCCTTGCCGGACGCGGAGCGGATACTCGAGTTGTGCATCCTCGAGCGGACGACCAAACACAAGATGAATCGATTCGATGGAGCTACTCGATTTAACAGGGTCATTGAATTCACGATAAGGATAAGAACAAATAGAGGATGAATCCATCGCTGGAGCTGCTCGATGCGGCGAGCGGCGTGGGAGCGGGGTCAACTCATGGCGACGGCCAGTGGAACGCGACGGGCGCTCCTCAAGCCCGTGGCCTCCTCCAGCCCCGCGTCGGGCGCTCCTCAAGCCCATGGCCTCCTCCAGCTCCGCGCCGCCGCCGAGGCCGCAGCCGCGGTCCTTCCTCAAGCAGCTCCCGGGGCTCGTCGCGACCGCAACGGCGGCGGCCGTGGCCTCCGGGCCGCTCCCCGCGTTGGCTGTCCAGATAGAGAAGGCGAAGCTGTTCGACTTCAACCTGACACTCCCCGCGATCACGATCGAGTTCCTCCTGCTGATGGTGGCGCTGGACCGCCTCTACTTCTTGTTGCTGGGCAAGTTCATGGAACTATGGCCTGATCACGGATGCCCCCTGGGACTGATCACACGGCTACTATCCGTAGAGAGCTTTGAAGTAAAAGTCACACGAACAAACGAAATCCAAATAGTACTAGTCCTACGAACTCCAAATCACACTGCAAATAAATGGACAGCAAGGACACGAAGCATCCATCAAGCCACGGGGCAAAGAGAACTCAACATCGGAAATATAGAGTACCTTCTGACGTCGCCGCCTGAGCCGCCGGGAGGACGCCGGCCGCCGGCTACGAGAGGCTCATATTTTCTTCTTCCAAAAAGGCGAGCCAGGGACCGATCTTAGGGCAATAAAAGAGGGGCGCATGCATGGAGGCAGGGAAGTAAGGCGGGGAAAAATGGAGGTGGGCGGCGTCAATTACGCCTCCGAGGAGGTGCGGCAGCTGGAGGAGCAGGCCCAGGCCATCCTCAAGGCGGGCGCCGCGGGCTCGCGAGAGGGCGCATCGGCGTCGGGTGGATGACGAGGACGCCTGCACGGATAAGCGGGAGGGAGGCGGTCCTGGTGGCGGGGTCGCCTCGCCGGCGGCAAGGACGAAGAGGAGAGACGTTTAGATTTGGGGGAAGTGTTTTTTTTTTGGCTTCTCATCGCCACGTCACCGCCACATCATCCAGCAAAACCGCCCAAATCGTTGTCAAAACCACCAAAATTCATCCAAAACCGCTTGCAGGGGTGATTTGTCTTGTTTTGCACATTTCAGGGTGAAAAGTATACCAATTTCTTTTTCAAGGTGAAAAAGTATCCAATGTGGTAGATTTGGGGGTGAAATCTATACTTTATCCTTCTCATCCAGCCTTCCAATTCTAGCAGCTACTTTGGCATAGTTTCACCTTTTGCGGCCCACGTAATATCAACCCAATAAAATTACATAATGGATAACTTTTGACATGACAAAAAATGCTTGGACAACTTTAATCCCAATATGGGGTTTTCTCCTTTTCCTTTTAATTTTTTCGGCTGCCAACAAAAAAAAACAGGACAAAAACAATGCCATGTATTCCTATTGGACAATTTCTTGTTTGTGAAAATATATATTTGGATGCCAATTAGACTGTCTCAAGATTAATGTCACCAAAGTTTAGTTTAAACAAATCAAACCCCTCTCTACACCTAAAGAGAGAAGAATCATTCCATGCCAAAAGCGAATACACTCGTGCATCCGTAGCCCGTAAGTACGCACGCACAAAGAGCGACCTTAAGTACAAAAAAAACATGTTTGATGGCTTCAACCAAAATTTAAGATCCTCTCTCTTAATTTAATTCGTACAAATAGTATGCATCAATTATGTCACAAAGTTTTAAATCAAAAATTGGAACACATCTTGAGAAACAAAAATGACAATTTTTCGCTCGTAGTATTAATGGGCTCAATTTGCAGTCCAACTTGAAGTAAGTATTCTACTATTTCCTCCACTAGTGGAAACAGGGCCACTGGTCCCGGGTCGTAAGGGCCTCTAGTACCGGGTGTCCACCCGGGACTAGCAAGGCGACACTAGAGGCCCCCCTCTAGTACCGGGTCCGTTACGACCCGGAACAACAGGCTCCCACGTGGCCGCCGAGGCGCGGGCGTGGTGGAGGACCTCTAGTCCCGATTGGTCATACGACCCGGGACCAAGGACCTCACACGTGGCAGCCTGTAATTTTTTGTTTTTCCTCCCAATTTAATATTGAAATGGTGCAAAAAAATATGCGTTTAATTAATTAAAAACAGAAACTACATATAACATATCAAAATGTTCATAAATAAAAATATGTTCACGTCTATCCGGTTACATGGAGGTGCTCATAACCGGGACTAGAGCCCGTCTATTCGATTACACGTGTGTGGAGATCATAACCGGGACTAGAGCCCGTCTATTCGGTTACACGGGAGATCATAACCGGGACTTCACCGCTATTCTCCATTGTATTTTCCTTTTGTAGGTATGACTTCGCTGAGCAGAAACCCCGCAAGTTCCTCTGCTAGTGCTTGAAAGCGCTTCTTTAGTGGCATACTCTCGCGCAATGGCTCTGCCTATAAAAGAAGGAGATCAATACGAATATTAATCATGACTATCAAAAATTATGAATGACACTGGAGATCAATTGATGAATATGATTGTTCACGTACGTCTAAAAATTTCTTTGGGTCCCGCTCAGTGACCGAACGACGAATCCACTCGCAAACGAAATATCCACAGAAATTGGTCCCCTGTGGTTGCCTCTCGATCCACTTTACGAGAATAGAATTCAATCAAATCATAGTCAACATATAGTGGTATTGAAAACTATAAATAAAGAGATGCGCGAACCTAGCTAGACCGTACTACCTACCTGTGGGTGAACAAAAGTCAGCTGTTCTTCAAATGAACCTGAACCCTTTGTCCTCGCTTTGAATTGTTTCCAAACCCTGCCGGCAAAAAAAAGAATAAATGAGTTATTAGTTGCTTGATATCTCTGAAATCAATAAGAGAGACTGATATAGTGCGATAATGTTTGAAATTACCTTTGGAGCGTATCTAGAATGCTTTGGTACCTCTCCTCAGGCCAGTCCAATGAGTCGTAGACTTGAACTCTTGATCTATCAACTTCAATGACTAGCAGAATGTAATGATCGCTGCGCATGATTATATACACGTCAGTAACTCATCAGTTACACTTAATTTGTACAAGCGAGTAACACTCTCTTACCTGAAGAAGTAAGGAAACATTATCTCCGTGTTGAAATGTTGCTTCATTAGGGCATTTAGCAAGTTCTTCTCCGTGTCCTTCACGTGGTTTTTTAGTGTCCTTGCATTAACTCGTACTGGGTTAACGAACCCAAAGCCATAGATGCCCTTTCTACCACATTCATCACTCTTCATTCTGCATAATACCGTAGTGAGCATAATTAGCGATGGCAATGAACGAGCTGAGAGCTAAAGACTTTATCTTTTTTGGAAATAAATGAATTGAATCACTTACAGACAGTAGGCACCGACGAGAGCCAAGTCGAGGGAGTCAAGGTTGTATAAGTACCAGAGTTCTTCGAGCTGAATTGTGAACATGTCTTCACCCGCGAAATGATTTTTTGTAACTTTCACACAGATCAAAAAGTCATCAAATTCCTTTGTGGTTTTCATGTACCAACTATGGAGTTGTCGCATACATGTCGGTAGACACTTTATCTGATCACCTCGCAGCAGGGACCTCCCCCATTTCCATTTCCATGAATCATCTACATCAGACGGAAAGAGATTTTCGTTGTCCAGTTGAGCAAGAGTAATACCAGCATCTGCAGCAAAGTCCTTCTTCAAGGATAAAGTAGGAATTAGGTCCGTCACGGAGCCATGACCACTGGGTATAACTACGAGCGGGGCTATCGACTGGTTTGCCTGTTGTCCGAGCTGGGCAACGTCTCTTTTCCCTCTGGCACTACTACTTCTCGTCTTGGGAGAGCTACTACTTTTACTCAGAGCTCGTAAATAGTTATCTGGCTTATTTTTCTCATATTGCGATGGTTCCGTGATGAATCCAATAGCCCACTTGTTTTCCTTTGCAGTAAATGTTTGCTTTTCCTCGGGCTTTTTCCGTGCAAGCTGTCTTTTTGTGTCTGCATCCACCCACGCATCCAATTGCTCTTTAGTCATGTCGCAAGCTCTGAGGTCGTCAAGGCTTTTGGGTACTTTTGGGAGGGGCGAACGTCGGGGGTCTCGCCCGAATCCCATGGACGACGAAGTGGCGCCCTTCCTATGTCGGGGCTCAGGAGTCGGCTCATGCGGCGGCGGAGTCGGCTCATGCGGCGGTGGAGTCGGCTCATGCGGCGGCGGAGTGGGCTGACGCGGCGGTGGAGTCGGCTCACGCGGCGGTGGAGTCGGCGCACGCGGCGGCGGAGACGACTGATGCAGAGGCGACTGATGGTTGTCGTCCCCTTCATCGTCATCAGGTGGTGAATCGTGAATTGGCGGAGACGATGGTGGCCTTGGCGCCCAGCCTTCAAACTTGATGTATTTCTTCCGCCATAGAATTAGACCACCCACGACGTCCCCTAGCACCGACTCATCATCAGCTCTTGGGAACTCAAGGTTCAGTGATTCATATCCTTGTACAACTTGATCCACGCCGACACGAGCAAATCCATCTGGAATGGCATTGCCAAGCCACGATGCTGTAGAGTCAATGGAGAATGCATAGCCGTCCGCCGCCTTCATGGATAAGTTAAATACTGGGACATGCAGCTCACAAGTTGTTTTCTCCGTGATATAATCCACGGGGTAACTTGTCTCATCATCACCGACCATAACCGAGGAAGCCACGCTGCTTCTGCGATGCGATGGGCCGCCTTGACTCGCTTGTTCCAGCTGAAGAGTTGGCGCCCCTTGCTCGCGCATTTGATCTATTTGCTTCTGCTGCTCCTTATAGAGAGCAACCATCTGGTCATGATTTCTTTCTAAGATCATCAACCGGTCTGATTCCTGCTGCTCCTTCCTCCTCTTTGCTCTCAATCGGCTTCTATAAGAGGCACGGTCCTCGGGAAACCCTTCAATCCACGGCACTTCTCCTAAGCCTCGTGTTGATCCTCCTTTTTCTTTGGTCCCGAGGGCCTCTGACAGCTCGTCCTTCTCTCTGTCGGAAATAAACTTTCCCTCTTTAGACTTGGCAATTAAGTCAATAATTTTTTTTGGGCTCCGTTGACTACTTTGCTTTCATCAATTATTAACTCCCCTGTTTCCATGTCATACTCCCCTCCATGCGCAAGTAGCCAATTCCTTATCCTTCTGTCCCATTCCTCTGTGACCGGGGTGAGCCCTTTTGCACGCAACTCGGACTCAATTTTTTCCCACTTAGGCTCGGCAACTCGGTAGCCACCTGGCCCCATCTTATGGTGATACTTCTTTTTCGCTGCATTATTCTTATTCGTTTGCGACCTTTTCTTAGCTCGTTCTGATTTCTTGTACTCCAGAAATGCAGGCCAGTGAGGCCGCTGCCTCTCTCGTGTGCCGGTGAAATCCGGAAGTTTCCCATCTTCTTCCCACTCACGGAATAATTTGTTCTTGTAGTTATTGAATTGTTGAGCCATCTTCTTAAGAGCGAAATGCTTGACTTTGTCCGTCATTTTTTTTGTCTTCACCTCATCTTCCAAGACCGGTAGGGTGAAATGTGCAATGAGCTTGTTCCAAAGCACATCTTTGGTTCTCTTGTCGACGTAACTAACTCCCTCTAACTTTGGCTTAATCCATTCCTGAGTGCTGATATAAACGTTGTCCCTGACAGTGACTCCGCATTGATGCACAAACTTAACTGCGTTCGGCACGGGTGCCAGTGGTTGGCCAGTAGTTGCATTCACCTCGTCAATTGTGAGATGCTCATCTTTGCCCATCCCTTGGGCATGGCCTCGTTTAGTGGATTGGTTCGATGCGGAGGTCTAAAAATATGAAACATGTGTGAATACATATATATGCACAAATCAGTTATTGCATCTGCTCAACATAGGCTTAATATACCTCGCCAGACGGCGTGGGTCCACCAATTTCCGAGTCCTCATCTTCAGCTCCTTCCGCGGGATGCCGAAATTCACCGGGTTCCAAAATGTAGGAAAGTATCTCTTCTTCCCCTTCTCTCGTTACGAAGGGAGCATCGACATCCATTGTTTAACTAATACAAAAAAAAGATAAAACAATAATAGCATTAGTACAATAATTCAAAGGAGGGAACTATACAAATATGCAACAAAAACAATTTAATATTGCATCTAAAGAAAAAAATCTTTCAAAAAAAACATAGGCTGTCCCAATCCCAGCCCAGCCCAAATTTGGGCCAGAACCTGGTCAAAGGTGGCCACCGTGGTCATCGCTGGCCCACCTGCCAGCGCCTACCCGCCCCACCGCCACGTGTGACCGCCCACTGGCCACGCGTGGTCAATGCTGGCCCACCTGCCAGCGACCCAGTTCTGACCCCGCCGCCCTGCCTCGTGTTCCCGCCCCGCCTCGTCTTCACCTCCCCGCCTCGTGTTCCCACCCGGCCGCCTCGCCTTCACCCCCCGTGGTCAATGCGGAGCACCAACAGCCCCCGCCCACCCGGAGTCAATGCTCCTGGCCCACTTGCCAGCGACTCGGGCGCTGGCCCACCCGACGGTTCCCCTCCCGACGGTCCTGGTCTTTAAAAAGGGACGCGCCCGTGCGGATATGGACACTCCACTCCGCTCCGCTCCCACGGTTCCCCTCCGCCCGACGGTTCCCCTCCGCCCGTCCAGTGCCCTCGCCGCCATGTCGCGCTGGTTCGGGAAGTCCCCGAAGAACGAGACCGGCGAGTCCTCCAACCGTCGCCGCGCTTCTCCACCGCCTCCACCGCCGGCGGCCTTGGGCGTCGTTCCGCAGGGCGTGCGGAGGACCGCGCCACCGGTGCGGGTCGCCCACGCACCCGACGCGCCGTCACGAACCACCACCACCACCGCCGGAGGGAGGAGGATCCGGCGCCGGCGCTACGTGCCGGAGCCGGAGTGCCAGTGGCACTGGGACAACGCCGCCACGCTGGAGTGGAGCGACGTCCACCTCCCCGAGGGCTGGCACCTGAACCCGCAGAGGATTCCGGTGCCGGCGGTCCCGCTCCCTGGGAGGCAACTGGACAGGGAGATCGCGCGCCGGCGCCGCCTCCTCCCTCCGGCGCTCCGCAACGACCCCGCCTACGCGGCGGACTCCCCTCACTGGGAGCAGTGGCTCAAGGACGAGCACGAGGACCGCCGCCACTCCTACTTCGCCCCGGCGCCCCGCGCCGTCCAATCCGCCTACCCAGCGCTGCCCGACGCGCTGTGGTTCGAGGAGGAGGTCCCCGAGGATGAGGACGACCCGGAGATGGTGGCCGCGTACGAGGCCTCCAACCTCAGCCTCGTCGAGGACGAGATCAAGAGGTGGGAGAAGGTGAGGACCGCGGCCGCGGCCCTGATGCCCCGCCGCCGCCACCGCAGCAGGAGTACGACCCGGACGAGGTCGAGCCGTGGCACTACGCCATGGAACGCGAGCAGGAGCAGGACCTTCCGCCGCCGCCTCCTCTGCCTCCCGGCCTCGTTGGCCAGTCCTGGGTCTTTACCGGCGGGAGCTGGGAGGCGCCACCGGAGCAGGAGCAGGAGGCGCCACCGCAGCAGCAGGAGGCGCCACCGCAGCAGCAGGCGCCACCGGAGCATCTCTGGACCCCGCCGCCCTTCTTCATCCTCGACGACTAGGCGGCACCGGCGACGACGACCCCCCTCCCCCCTCCAATGTAATGGCCTTATTAATGGCCTCCCCCCCAAATGTAATCGGCCGTTTGTGGCCTCCCCCATAATGAAATCGGCCCTTAGGCCCTTAAAAATATATTCTTGTTTGCCAACTCCGGCGCCGGCCCCGTGGTTAGGGTCCGCCGCCGCCGCGCGCTAGATCTGAGAGAGGGAGAGAGTAGTTGGTCGGGGGACGAGCTCACCGTGGGTCGGGGGGCGAGCTTTGCTTGCTCGGCGGGGACGACGATCTTGCTCGGGGGAAGAGCGGGGACGGCCGCGCCCGGAGCAGGAGCAGGACGGCGACCCACGGTGAGGGCGGCAGCGGCGCGGGGACGGAGCCTGGCAGGAGGCGGCGTCGTCTGGAGCCCGGAGGCGGAGCGTCGATTTGCTGGACTTGGGCAAATTTTCGGCCCGAGCCGCTAGAAGTAGCGCCAAAAAGGCCTCTAGTACCGGGCCGTGGCTCCACCCGGTACTAGAGACCCTCTAGTACCGGGCCGTGTTACCACCCGGTACTAGAGGTCCCTCAGGGCCGCGAAAATTTGCGCGCCAAGCCCAGTGGACCTCTAGTACCGGGTGGTCGCACGGCCCGGTACTAGAGGTTAATTTTTTTAAATTTTCTGGTTTCTTACTTTTTTTATATCTTTTGATTTACTTGTCTAAATTAAGTAAAAATTGCTTTCATTTTCCTGTTTTCTGTTTTGGTTTAAAATGAAGTATCACATGCGCTTGGTTTTAAATTAAGTACTACATACGCTTAATTTAAAATCAATTCAAAAATTTATAAATCAAGTACTACATGCGCAGTGGATCATTTCACATCACAAAGTTTGATGCTACATCAAAAATTTATAAATTAAGTACTACATTCCGCCACCGCCATACGCTTGATTTCATTGACATGTCTGTCTTGTCCTCCATACTATAAATTATATAAAAGTTTAATAAATTATTACACATCATGAACAACATCCCTATTTAGTCTTCGCTTTTTCTTTTTGTGAGACCCTTTCTTCTGATCGCTCCGTAACCATGGACAAGGGTCTGCATATAACCGGGACTAAAGAAGCACACGGATCGTGTGTTTCTTTCAAGCGCTTGTGAGACGTTGGATCAGGGGTGAGCCCGACTTTAGTCCCGGTTGGTGTAAAAGAAGCACACGGATCGTGTGTTTCTTTCAAGCGCTTGTGAGACGTTGGATCAGGGGTGTGTTTCTTTTGAGGGATTGTGAGCTGTTGGATCAGCAGTATCATGACCACTTCGTGAGCCACATGACCCTAAAGAAGCACACGTACCCTATATATAGCCCACCTCCCGGAATTCCAGCGTCACTCACTCACTCACACAAAACATTCCAGCGTCACTCGGAGAGGCATCTTTGGGCAACCAGCGGCAAGACGTCTCTGATGACCTGCGACCGTTCCAAACGGTTGCAGATCATCAGAGATGTCTTGCCGGACGGTTGTAGATCATCAAAGACGTCTTACCGCTGCTTGGATCGAAGTGGCGCTCAAACACAAAACATTCGGGTTCCCTAGCTACGTCCTGCAACCGTTTGGTCGGATCCAAGCAGCGGCAAGACGCTCTGATGATTAGCAACATCCCCAACACTTGTTGCAAATCATCAGAGACGTCTTGCCGCTCTCTGGATCGAAGGCCGATTTGCCGTCTCACGACCACGCGATTGTGTTGGTAAAACTGCAGCTGATTGACATAGTGTTTAGATCTCTCTTCTGAGTTTTCAGGACATAGTTACATAAAAGGTTTAATACATTATTACACATCAGCAACAACATCCCTATCTAGTGTTCACTTTTTCTTCTTGTGTGTCCCTTTCTTCTGATTGCGCCGTAGCCATGGACATTCTTCATCATTTAACACGATGCTTGGGTCAGTTTTCACTTTGAAGGGCAGAATTTCATCAAACTTATTGTAATCTTCTGACATGTCTGTCTTGTCCTCCACTCCCACGATGTTTCTTTTTCCTGAAAGAACTATGTGGCGCTTTGGCTGGTGCGCTTTCATTTTCCTGTTTTCTGTTTTGGTTTAAAATGAAGTATCACATGCGCTTGGTTTTAAATTAAGTACTACATACGCTTAATTTAAAATCAATTCAAAAATTTATAAATCAAGTACTACATGCGCAGTGGATCATTTCACATCACAAAGTTTGATGCTACATCAAAAATTTATAAATTAAGTACTACATTCCGCCACCGCCATACGCTTGATTTCATTGACATGTCTGTCTTGTCCTCCATACTATAAATTATATAAAAGTTTAATAAATTATTACACATCATGAACAACATCCCTATTTAGTCTTCGCTTTTTCTTTTTGTGAGACCCTTTCTTCTGATCGCTCCGTAACCATGGACAAGGGTCTGCATATAACTTGAGACTTGGGTCAGTGGTCACTTTGAAGGGCGGAATTTCATGAAACTTGTCGTAATCTTCTGACATGTCTGTCTTGTCCTCCACTCCCACGATGGTTCTTTTCCCTGAAAGAACTATGTGGCGCTTTGGCTCATCGGCTGATGTATTCACTTCCTTATCTTTTCTTTTTTTTGGCTTGGTAGACATGTCCTTCACATAGAAAACCTGAGCCACATCCTTGGCTAGAACGAATGGTTCGTTGTCGTACGCAACATTCGTGAGATCCACTGTAGTCATTCCGTACAATGGGTCTTCCTTTACCCCGCCGCCTCTCAGGTTGAACCATTTGCACCAGAACAAAGGGACCTTCAAAGAAGGTCCATAGTCAAGTTCCCATATCTGCTCTATGCAACCATAATATGTGACCGTGGCCTCATTCGTGCTCTTATCATCAAAGCGGACACCACTATTTTGGTTGGTGCTCTTTTTATCTTGGGCGTTCGTGTAAAATGTATTCCCGTTTATCTCATACCCTTGGAAAGTCCAAATAGTCGAAGATGGCCCCTTAGACAACAAGAACAGCTCATCTGAGACTGTGTTGTTGTTGTTCAGATGCGTTTCCAACCAACCGCCAAAATTCTCCATGTGTTCCTTTGCAATGGCGGAGTCATCCATCCCCGGGTTGTTAGAGCGTACAATATCCTTGTGCATCTGGATATACGGAGCCACCAAAGTGGAATTATGCAGAACTGTGTAGTGTGCTTTTGTGAAAGAATACCCGTCCCTGCATATGTATGATTTCTTTCCTAGAGTGCCTTCTCCACTTAGTCTCCCCTCATGTCGCGATTCAGGAAGACCAATCGACTTAATGCCGGGAATAAAGTCAACACAAAACTCAATGACCTCCTCTGTTCCATACCCTTTGGAGATGCTTCCTTCTGGCCTAGCACGGTTATGAACATACTTCTTCAACACTCCCATGAACCTCTCAAAGGGGAACATATTGTGTAGAAATACAGGACCCAGAATGTGAATCTCGTCGACCAGGTGTACTAGGAGATGTGTCATAATAGTGAAGAAGGATGGTGGGAACACCAACTCAAAACTAACGAGACATTGAGCCACATCCTTCTGTAACCTTAATAGAGTGGTTGGGCTGATTGACTTCTGCGAAATTGCATTGAGGAACGCACATAGCTGAACAATGGATACTCGAACATTTTCCGGTAGAAGCCCCCGCAATGCAACCGGAAGCAGTTGAGTCATCAGCACGTGGCAGTCATGAGACTTTAGGTTCTGGAACTTTTTCTCTGCCATATTTATTATTCCCTTTATATTCGACGAGAAGCCAGACGGGACCTTCATACTGCTCAGGACTTCAAAAAATATCTCCTTCTCTTCTTTGGTAAGAACGTAGCTAGCAGGACGTAGACGTCCTTTATCCGTCCTCATTGGATGCAGGTTCTTTGGGTCTTTCAAAAGTTGCTGGTCCTCTCGTGCTTCCGGAGTATCTTTTGCCTTCCCATACACGCCCAAGAAGCCTAGCAGGTTCACGCAAACATTCTTCGTCACGTGCATCACGTCGATTGCAGAGCGGACCTTTAGGATTTTCCAATAGGGTAGTTCCCAAAATATAGACTTCTTCTTCCACAGGGGAACGTGGTTGTTAGCGTCCTTCGGAACAGACTGTCCGCCAGGACCCTTTCCAAAGATTACATCTAAATCCTTGACCGCATCATATATATCTTCACCACTTTGGAGGGGTGGCTTCGGCCGGCGATCTTCCTCACCTTTGAAATGCTGCTGCTTGCTTTTCTTTCTTAGGGGATGCTGAGTTGTAAGAAATCGACGATGACCCGGGTACACATTCTTGTTACCTACATATATACTTTCAGTGCTATCTAAACAGTGTGTGCATGCATTGTATCCCTTGTTCGACTGTCCTGAAATGTTACTAAGAGCAGGCCAATCATTGATGGTTACAAACAACAACCCTCGTAGGTTAAATTCCGCTTGTTTGTACTCATCCCACACAGGTACCCCTTCATCACGCCACAACTGTAAAAGTTCATCAACTAATGGCCTCAGGTAGACATCAATGTTGTTACCGGGTTGCTTCGGGCCTTGGATGAGCACTGGCATCATAATGAACTTCCGCTTCATGCACAACCAAGGAGGAAGGTTATAGATACATAGAGTCACAGGCCAGGTGCTATGACTGCTGCTCTGCTCCCCAAAAGGATTAAAGCCATCCGTGCTAAGACCAAACCTTAAGTTCCTTGGGTCACGTGCAAATTCCTTGTACTCTGTATCGATTTTTCTCCACTGCGACCCATCAGCCGGGTGTCTCAACATCTCGTCGCTCTTGCGGTCTTCTTTGTGCCATCGCAACAACTTGGCATGCTCTTTGTTTCTGAACAAACGTTTCAACCGTGGTATTATAGGAGCGTACCACATCACCTTGGCAGGAACCTTCTTCCTGGCGGGCAGGCCCTCAACATCGCCAGGGTCATCTGCTCTGATCTTATACCGCAATGCACCGCATACCGGGCATTCATTCAAATTCTCATACTTCTCACCGCGGTAGAGGATGCAGTCATTAATGCATGCATGTATCTTCTGCACATCTAATCCTAGAGGGCAGATAATCTTCTTTGCTTCATACGCACTCTCGGGCAATTCGTTACCAGCCGGCAGCTTGTCCTTCACTATTTTCAGTAAACTCCCAAATCCCTTGTCAGATAAACCATTCGCTGCCTTCCATTGCAATAATTCCAGTGTGGTACCGAGCTTTGTGTTGCCATCTTCGCAAGTTGGGTACAACTTTGTTTTGTGATCCTCTAACATGCGCTCCAACTTCAACTTCTCAAGTGTAGTTTCTGCTAGGGTATGTGCATCAACGATGACCCCACGTAAATCATCATGTATGATGGGATCATCTGGTTCATCATCAGCTTCCCCTGTTGGGTTACCAACATATTCAGGGTACATGTAGTTGTCATCGTTCTCTTCTTCTTCGTTATCTTCCATCATAACCCCTTTTTCTCCGTGCTTGGTCCAACAATTATAGCCGGGCATGAAACCAGAAGTTATCAGGTGGAGGTGAATTCTGTCTGTGTTAGGGTAATCCTTCTCATTCCGACATTTCTTGCATGGACAACACATAAAACCATTGGGCCCCTTGTTATCCTTAGCCACATTGAGAAAAGATTGCACGCCATCCATGTACTCTTTAGAGCGTCGGTCAGCGTACATCCACGGATGACTCATCTGCAAATCACCGCTAAAACCCATTACGATAAACCAACATAATAGGAAACATATCATATTCATTAATACAAGTTCATCACATTAAAACCAAAGTATAGTAGTGACCAAATGTAATACATAGTTCTCATAAAACATAAATTAATTGAAACTAGAATACAACTATCTAAAGAATTTAAATCCAACAACAAATGCGATCAGAATCGCAACTAAGGTAACTATTGAACCAACAGCATAATGATACCAAGCCTCTTGACTAATGACATATTTTCTAATCTTTCTAAGCTTCAAGCGCATTGCATCCATCTTCATCTCGTGAACAGCGACGACGTCGGTAAGCTCGACCCCGTGAGCATCAACGATGTCGGCAATCTTCAAGTCCAATACCATCTTCTCTTCTAGGCATTGGAGACGAAGATCTTCACTTATCTTCAATTTTGCTTTCAAATCGTTGTTTTCTTTTTAAAAAACTCTACAATAGGGTCGGCTGGAATTTCCGGTTCAACTACCTCCTAAATAAAAATATATCTATGTCAATTTGGTCGGCATGATTGTTATAAACACGAAACAAAATAAATAGTGATAAAAATATACCACATCCGAATCATAGACCGGACGAGGGACGACGGGGACGGATATCAAAACCATGACACTATACATAAAAAACATAAGAAAATTATACAAGAAAAATAATTATGCATTCAAATCATACAAGTAATTTTGTAAAATAACAGATAAAAGAAGAGGCTCACCGAGGTGGTGCCGGTCACGGGATGGCGGGGGCTATCGACGGCGGTGAGGACCGAGACGACACTAAAATCCACAAATAATAAATTAATTTGAGCTCAAAATACATAAAAAAATGAACTACCTAGCTTAGGCATTTCATCAAACACCTAGGTAGCACTATAAAAATGAAATGAGCTAAACTTGTATGGAAATGGCTAAAATTCGGCCGCCGGGTGAAAGGATCAAGTGTTGCTAACCCTTGGAGAGATGGGTGCCGTCTATCTTGACAAATCTTGGAAAAAAATGGGGCTACACTTGAGCTTGAGAGAGAAACAATGAAGATCTTGAGAGTTCAAAAATGGTGGCTGGCCCGGGGTGGGAGATGATATAGCGGGACCTCTAGTCCCGGGCTGTACCACGGCCCGGGACGAAAGGTCCACCCTCCTGTCTCCACCCTGCCGCTGACTGCCTCGGTCCCGGGTGGTATCACGGCCCGGAACTAGAGGTGCCCTACAACCCGGGACCCGACCTGCGCAGCGTCGGAGCAGCCGGCCCGGTACTAGTTCCCTCCTCTAGTCCGGGTTCGAACCACGCCCGGGACTAGAGCCCAACACCCCTCTCCACCAAAGCTCCTGTTTCCACTAGTGCTCCTATCCGTTTTAAGTGTCGGACGAAACGTACACACGAGGCACAAAATTATACCTTTACTAGCGACACTTTTATTGAATCAGAGGGAGTATTAAGAATGTGATTTCCCTTTTTTAATTCTTGAGTTGTGGGTAGGATATGAGATTGAAATTTTGTACCCTGATAAATACAAAGTGTATTAACGTGATAACCAAGTTTTGAAAAAAAATTCTAAAACGTTTTGCATATATATATTGGATGGGCGCATAAGATGCGTTCTCTAGCCTACAATCCTAGCTATGTTGCTGCACATCGCGATGCCAGCGTGGCAATACATACCAAAACTGCCACTTTACTGAGGAGGCACAGTTTAGGACGCAGCAGACGATACTCAAGAAGAGCGACAGGTGACTGTGCAGGTGAAGTGCTACTTCTCATGCCCGTGTATATTTTACAATACTACTACTGTATACGCATCGGCATGTCGCCCTGCATTCAGTGAAATGATGGAGATGTTGATGTTTTCTCCCTGCTAATCTCTTCAGTGATCAAGAAGTGCGTGGCACTGCTTCAGGCCAACCAGCAACTCCGCGCCGTTGGTAACGCCGGCGCGCGGCAAAACGGGCAGGTGCCGGCCTCCACGCCGGCGATCCAATTATCGATGCACGCGGCGTGGAACGCGTGCGAGCAGTTGCACAGCTCCGCGACACGGTGCCCTCCCACGTCCAGCCCGGCCAAGCAAATCGCGCAGATCGCCTCGGCGCTCCCATCGTCACCGTCTTCTTCGCTGTCTGCCGCTGGTGCAATCCGCAGTAGCCTGTACTGCGGCGCCGACGCAGACCGCTTCTTCATGAGCGACGAGCTGGGCTCCCAGAACGCCGCCTCCATCAGGCGCTCCATCGCGGCAGTGTCGACGAGCTCAACCCAAGGCTGCCCCGGCAGCATCTCGCCTTCGAACGAGACGACGCCGAGTCGGTCCAGGACGACCGCCGCGACGAAGCGCACGAAGTCAAGGAGGTGGTGGAGGGCCAGGAGATTTCGTCGCAGCATAAGGCCATAGCCGCGATCACTGTGGGGATGAGCCATGGTGGTAAATCAGCAAAGGTTGAGCTGCTCGTACGTACTAACTTTGCCACAGGCACGTATATAAGTGGCCATTTGCAAGTACGTTTGGTGCTACGATGCATCAAGGGGGTTGCGAGTTGGGCGGCTGTCAATTTGACAATTAGTTGGCGTCACGATATTTTAATAATGAAAGTCAAGCTAACTTTTAAGACCGCCCATGCTTTGTTCGGCAGGTACGCGTTCTCGCGAGGATGTTTCAGGTCCAGTCACTACTCTCTACACCACCGCCGCCGCAGCCGCCGCCGTTCAGTTCCATAGTACGTACAGTACCAGGATCTCCTATGTCGCCTCCCGTCTGCATGCACCACGAACTCCCCGTCGTCCGTCGGCACTGCACCATGGAGTCGCCGCCGTCGGCTGCACCGCGGACTGGCCGCCATGGATGACCGCGAGGACATCCGCCTGTAGCAAGAGGTCGCAGCCACCCGCCACAACGCTTGTACTGGCCCACCGGAGATCGCTGCTGAAGGTAGTTTCGATGTTCCTTCTGCAAAGAAAACAATGTACGCCACTGGCGGTACTCACAGGTCACGTTCATCCTAAGAGAAGAAAAAGGATGCTTCTCCTAACGTAAGACTCCTCGATGCTCTAGTACAAAATAAAATAAATGAGAATACAAAATACGAAATTAGTCTAGACATTTTATAACAATTTCCCACAAATCCGAATCTGGAGGTGCTTTGTGAGCCAAACACTTTTTTTGGCTGCTCTAGAGCCGTTGGTGGAGTGGAGTTCAGAGGTGGAGTCGAGTTAGGTGTAGAGCTGTCCCAAACACATCTAAGTACTCACTCGGGGCTACGAACATGTGCAAGTGGGACTGCTTGGGGTTGGGCCGCTTATGCCCGCAAAGTGCAACACTTGTTACATGGGCATTCCATGGCAGCCCGATAACAACGCCGCTACAACTACTACGGATTTGTGTGATACTTGTCCGGCAAAACCTAGTTGCCGTGAGCGAAACCTACATATCGCCCGTTAGTGTCGCTTAACGCGCGCGCCCCTGAAGGAGCTACTTCGCGAAGCACAGATGGGCCGGCCCATTAGATTGGTTCTCTTTCTTCTTTTTTCATTTTCTTTTTGCTTTCTTTTTTTTGTTTTCTTTTCTGTTTCTGATTTCGTTTTCTTTCTTTTTCTTTTCTGTTTTGTTTTCGTTTTATTTTTCTTATTATTTTCGTTCTTTTAATTTTTTTCTATTTCTTTTTTCTTACCATTTTAAAGAACATTTTCAATTTTTTTAAATCTGAAGCATTTTTAAAATGAACAATTTTCACAATTGAAATATTTTCATAATTGGAACCATTTAAAAAAATTAATCATTTTCAAAACTGGAACCATTTTCTAATTTGGAACCATTTTTCAAAAATTTGGAATCATTTTAAAATTTGAAAACATTTTAAAAATTTGGAACCATTTTCAATATTGGAACCATTTTCAAATTTGGAACCATTTTGAAATTTGGAACCATTTTCAATTTTAAAACCATTTTCAAAATTGGAATCATTTTCAAATTTGGAAGCATTTTAAATTTAGGAACCATTTTCAAAAAATTGTAATCATTTTCAAATTTGGAACCATTTTCGTTTTCTTTATCTTTTTTGAAAATGTTCATATTTTTAAAAATGGTTCATATTTAGAAAATATTCAGATTAAAAACAATTCCTGTTTTATAAAATAGGGCCCAAAAAGTAGCAAAAAAACATTCGGAACAGTCCAAGCAGCCAAGCAAAGGAACCATGTAAGCCCACCTAACGAAACGTATGCGCGCGCGAAACAATTGGGTCGTCCCATGTAGGCGGGGCGGATGAACCATTTAGGCGGCGTGACGCGAAACCACCGCTAACATGCGACATATAGGAGCTCCCTTGCCGCGTACCGCGGAGGGGTATGCGCTCCGTGCACACCTTTCGGGCGGGGTGGGCTGGCCCAGTAGTTCTATTCTGGATTTTTCTCTCTATTCTGCTTTTTATTCTGTTTGAGTTTCTTTTTATTTTCTGTTTTTTCTTTTTTGAGAGGTTTTTGTTCTGTTTCTTTGTGTGCCTTATGGTTTTTTGTATTTTTATTAACTTTATATTTGTTTTGTGTTTCCATCTTTTTTCTTCTACTTTATTTTTCCTTTGGTCGTGGAAAAATCTGTTCAAATCTCAACTACTAATAAACAAGCAAACTTGCCAGGAAAACTGAATCCTGACCCTCCATTGCCCAGGATCAAACGGCGTACGTTCCTTTGCTCTCCCCACCCCTCCTCAATTTTCCTCACATCACATGACGCCTACCACAAATCATACCGGACAAAATCCCACTAATTACCCCTGTAATCCCGCGATCGGAAAAATCTCATGGAAATTACGATACCCACAGCTCGCGCACATCCATCTCCATCCCCGATCTGCATTCACGCCTCCAGTCATCCTCGCCGCCGCGCTTCCTGCAGCCCCATCCTCCTTCATGCCGCCGCATCGACCGCCCACATGGACAACCTCTGCTGTCATGTCGCCTTCCATATGCCGTCACGCCCGGAGGACCATGCCGCCGCCGCCGCATCTTCCTGAACCCGCTGCAGTCTTCTCTCCGACACGGGACATGATGCACCTATTCACCCCTCCTGCCGACTGAAGTGAGTTCCTGGATCTGAACGTTGTCATATGTGTTGCCACTTCCCTCCTTACATACATACTGCTTTTGCTCCAATCGTTTGCCTGTTGTTCGATGCGGGTGACGCGCTAACAAGACCAAAGCCTTTTCTTGCCAAAGGGCGTGTCACCACTCACCAACGAGGCAACGATGCCACAGAACACAGATCTTCAGTTGAGGAGTAGCTTCCTTCAGTTTGAGGCCATTGAAGTGGTAATTTTTCTCAATGCTTGTCCATACATGAAAATGCAACAGATTACTATTATTGCTCTGCTGAATTAGGGGAGTGACATCTTATGTAAAGATTGATCGTGCTCACGGGAGGATGCCACTGCCGCCACACTGCCCGCGGGAGGACGCCTCCACAGCCCGGGACAGGACGACCACGCCGCTGGACTGCTCGCAGGAGGACGCCACATCCTCTGCATATTTGCCCGGACCAAAACACCACAGACGCTCGCCGGAGAACTCACTGTCACCGCACTGCACACGGTAAGTCGCCGCAACTTCCTGGGACAACACGACCCCGCCGCCGCACTACACACGGGAGCTGCTCGATGTCGCACTGCACGGACCGTTGAAGGTATCTGAATTTCTCATATGAAATGCGCTTGTACTGCAGACGAACGGGTTTTCAATGTAAACTGGAGAGAAAGGATTTGGATGTAACACACTCAATTTATTCATCATGGGTCGTAGTATAGTTACATGTGGACATTGTGTACAGCTAACCAATCCTTCTTGCAAACTAGCTACGGCCTGAATCTCTAAGAAAGAGCACATAGCAGTTAGTTTTGAGTGATGTGCATCGTTAGAAGATGACACTATAAAGCCTGAAATCATCGGGGACCTGTATACTTAATTTGTCTCTAGCTATCCTCCGTTTACTGTGTTCTAATTCCCAGGGAGAAAGAGGAATATTTGGCATGAAAAGTTGACCACTAATCTGAGTATCTGTTGAAGATACTAGCAGCACGACAAGGTTGGAAGAAGCACCATATGGTCAGTAATGCAAATTATAAAAACCCTGCTTACTATCATGGCAATTTCAGCAGGCAACTATAGTTGATAGATGGTTATTGCCTTATTGGTTTTCTTACCAATCCATTATTCCTACCAGTAATTATAAGGTTTTGCAAAATAGTACTATATCGACAATTATGTCTACCAATTGGTTTTGTCTGTCATAGAGAGCATGAGGAATTCTAAAACAAACAATGTCTGAAAATATTTCTTTTATACTTGCAGTATTATTAAGGTTATTAACTTTTGTAAAGATCGATGTCATGGTCTCCTATGTGTGTGTCTGTGCGGGAGGGGAACAGAGATAGAACAACCCACGAAGACAGCCAACATTCCCAACACGGATGCCCATGCCGCCCAAATGTTGTTTATACCAAATGCATTGATGCATTTTTCAGATGGAATTGACGGGTGAGAGTGTTGACGAGTTCGACTGGGGTATAGGGTTGTACTGGGTGAGGTATTGTCATGGTACAAGAATTTTTGGGTGATGGGTTAGCGTCAAGCTGGTATGTTTTTGTGCTTTATAAGTGTATAATCATTTTCTTTCATTTGTTGGTAAAAAATTATCATGTTTGTTCGTATGAAGAACTTATTGGACTATTTTATCAGTGTGTGCAGCAGGCTTTACACGAGCAGAGAATAATGCATAACATGCTTGGATGGGAGAACATAGCTACTTAAGAGAATAAAGGGTCATTTTTTCCTTTGGTTTGGCGGATATTGTAGTACAGAGATGAATAGGTGCATGTACAAAGATTGGGGGTGAAACTAAACATGTCTCCAGTGGTATAAAGTGCATTTGGTTACCTTTTTGAGGTTTGGAATATGGTGTATGTATTAGTTAAGATCTGGGATGCTGACGCTCTCTACCAGTACAATGTGACTTAAAAGTTATATTTTGTCTTTAAAACTTTGATGTCTTTACCGATTCATATAATCATTATATCTTTCTTGCTATATTTTTTGTGTTAATGTATCCAAAATTCTTTTTCTTACAAACTTGACAAAATGTATTATGGGAAAATCAAAATATCTCATCACTAACCACAGAAATACGGAGGTTTAGCTAAGTTGTTGTTTCTCCTCTACCATCAGGCTGTGCTGTCGAAATATTTGGAAAATGACCCAAGAAGCATGGGGTGAGAAGGATACTAAAATCGTGGAACAAGTTGTTTCTTAGACTTCTGTGTACTACCAGAAACTTTGCAGTTTTCAGTAAAAAAAGTGCAGTGGTCGATCAAATGTGAATTATGTATTTAGACAAAAGTATGTTGTTGAGTAGGAGAATGTTTAGCTTGCAGTTGCTCGGTCACTGCACATTTGACTAAGTGGTCTAGGGAAAGGTATGAAGGGTAACAACCTGAAAGAAAATGAAGTTATACAGCAACTCTAAATTTCTTTACATTAGATGGACCGGCTTCTTTATCAAAAAACAAAAAGATACACCGGCTTTAGATGGTTTGCTTCATTCTTGCACGGTGTCAATCTATATGAGTTGTTTGAAAAGAAGAGGGTACTACAGTATAATGCTCTATGATTACAACAGTATATGATACTTCATGTTCCGGTTTAAACGGCACTCTTGTGAACATGTTTCTTTTATATGGATTTCAAGCTATTAAACATGTATGAGAGTTCTTACGGATGTTGCTTGTGGACTAATATTTTTTGTAAATTCGACGACAATTATTCACCATACTATATTAGTGTATTGCTACTTCGAAACATAGAAATAATGACATGCGTTGAGACGTGCGTGCACGTGCAAAGCTACTAGTAAGATAAATGCTCTTATAAAAATTTAATTAAGATCGTGGAAAAATCTATTCCAATGAGATATTTTTCTAACTAAAAAATCACCCAGCTAGCATAAATGTTCATATTGAAACATCGTCCAAATAAGATGAAAAACAAGATTGTAAAATTCGTTAAAATGAGATAAATTTTCTTATTCAAAATACTTTTTTGAGGGCAATTACCGTAGTGGAGGCCCCTACGGTTCTCATTAAAAAATTAAGATAAAAGTTCCTATTTTAAAATATGTTTAATTAAGATAGATGTTCTTATAGAAAAATATTAAATATTTAAATGTTCGTATTTTCTAAAAATCCGTTCAAATGAGGTAAATATTTGTTTATTACGGTAAACTTTTTATTCTTAGTTTTTTCCTTGTTTTTTCTTCTACATAAATTTTCTTTTTATTTTCTATTTTATTGTTGTGGAAATTAATAGTTTTCCGTTCAAAGAAGATAAACGATGTTATTAAAAATATATTTTAATTAAGATAAATGTTCTTTATTTAAAATCATTCAAATAAAATATTTTTTAACTAAAATATCATTCAGCTAACATACATGTCCATATTAAAACATCGTTCAAATAAGATAAATGTTTTTACTTTAAAAATCGTTCAAATGTGATAAACTTTCTTACTGAAAATCGTTCAAATAAGATGAATGTTCCTATTTTAATATCCATTCAAATAAGATCAATGTTATTTTTGAAAATTGTTTGAATAAAAATCGTTCAAACGAGGTAAATTTTTTTATTAGAGTAAATGTACAGAAAAGAAAACACAAAAAAGGAAAATGGAAATTAAAAGGAAAGGAAAAAACCAAAACAGTACTCAATGTGCGCCACGTTGGTCGTCAACTAGGAGCGCCCTACTTGCCCGGTCACGAAACCGATCCGCTGGACTTTCCATATCTAGCCTATATCATAGCCCACATAAACCGCTATACGCAAGTCAGATACAAAATGCCGTACTCCTATCATTTTTGTGCTGCTAATCTACCCAGGTTTCCACCTGTCCACATAGATTCACATGTACACAAAGTTGTTGTCGTCGGAAAAATAATATGTCAACTAATTTTGAAATATGAAGCTGATGATTTATAGATGTGAAACATGAACCTAATCATCCGGGCATGCACACATGCCGGGTTAAAAGGGCGATCGCACACCTAGGGCCCTGATAAGAGAAGGAAAAATGATAAAGTACATATTAATCACTACTTTATTATTCATTACTCCTCTATACAAACTTTAAACCATGAATGCATTTTTATTGTAAAAAATGTACAATTTTGACCATGATCTGCATTTGTAATACATCTAAAAATAGTATAAATACATAAGAAAATTATTTTGACAAGACTATATGCAATCGTGCTATTTACACAATTACAAACTTTATACATACAATTTTGTATCAGTAGTGGTAAAAAATCATGAATAAAAAATGGTGAAAATTGTGAGCTACTTATGTTTATTATATAAAATGATTAATTTTCTAAATCAAATACACACCACGGTCTCTTAGGATGTAATGACAACCCAGTGTGACCGGCGACAACATTTTTTTATCGGGTGACTTGTGTACACGTGATGACAAGCACATTTTATAAGAGCATAACAAATAATATAATTACATACACAAACATACAATAATCCACACTAATGTTTTTCATGTTTATTTAGTCTAAGCAATGTTATTTTAGTTTCAAGTACAAAGCATGCACTTTGTTAAATTTTGACTTGCTAGACAACTGTGACCGTGAAAAAGTAGTGCAATTTGTCTTGTTAATACTTTACAAGCTTCTATAAAGATATTTACTTTATCATACACTAGAAACTTCTATTAAGTTAGACCGTCGTACTCTTTACGGATCATTACCATAAATACTTATGCATTGTATAAAACATAGTTATAAAACAAACTTTAATACAAAATACATTTTATTATCATTCATTGAATTCGTTATAAACAGAAAAACACACCAACTAATATTTAATAATCGATATTTATGTGGTTAAACTATAAAAACATAAAATTATACTTATAATAATATAGCATGCTACCTATAAAAGCAAGAGAAGTATGAAAGTTCAGTATAATTCATTTTGATTTGCATAGGGTCCAATTATTTTTATTGTATTGGCCCTGCTAAGGATTGATAACTGTTACACAACAAAACACGGAAAAACTAACTTTCGAATACTACTTCATAGTGTCGGTGGAAACAGGAAAGCGGAAACTTATACAGTACTTAGAACAAAGTCTCCCGATGGTCGTGCACACTTCTATTGCATTTGCATCACCATATATGGTAATGTCCTAACTCGATGCCTCTTTATTCATGATATTCCTATCATGACTTGTTCTTCTTTATTCAACATCTTCATGAAGTTCTGCAAGTAGAGAGGGGAGCTGGGATAATTTAAAACCAAAAGAGTTGTTGTTGTTATCCTCTAGGTTCAGTTTTTGAATGCTCTTTAGTATTGCACTGAACATGTTCAATGACCTGTGAGGTGTCTCTGTCGTGCAAAATTTTATAATCCCCTTATGGAACACCCATTCAGCTCGTGCTTCCTCTTCCTGAAATTCCTGGACCTTTGGGAGTCATTGCGTCCGGGATTTGTTTTCTCTATGTGGATTCCGCCGTCAACCCGCTGCTCGGAGGCCTTAGATTCACCATACACGAACATACCTCGCCAACTGTGGCCATTGGGGTAAACCTTGATCAGCTCATAGAAGTATCTCAGACCTTTTGATAGTATTTTAATTCCACATGTTCATACCAGAACTAGTTGATTCCGGCACCTTTGCCAGTTTGCCGATGCCCTCTTGTGTAATGCAATATTTGAGGCCCTAGCCATATGTTAGTTCCACCGGGGACCAAAACCATGCAATAGATGCATGATGGGGAAGAAAAAAAAACTGGGATCGAAATGCCCAAACTACACGGTGCTATGTGTGGCAGCCCTTGTGGCTGGGGACGCAGTTTGTATTTCATCGGGACAACTACAGATGTCACCCTCCATGATAACGGACAGAGACCAACGTGTGTCACGGGGAGCCCTACGGATGCATGCATGGACGAGTCTATCCACTATCCTTCCATGGTCGCTAGAAATCAAATTTTGTTCCGTCTTCAAACCGCCTAGCAGCCCTGCTTCACTGGTTTCGTCTTCGTCCTGTTCTGTTCCGGAACGTGCTGCAAGGGAGACGATGTGCAATTTGAGTTGCAGGGTGCCTAACCATTGGAAAGAGTACTGAACTTCTCTGTCTGGATTGGCCTGGTCAAGACGCGTTCCTGCTCCATGCTCATGACTAATTTACTACTATGGACATATGCCAATTTAGGAGCCAATCATCCCAAAGCAGCCCAACTATTGCGTAGTTTGGTGACTTTGATCTGGTCTCAGGTCTTGCTAGTACGGACAGATGTTGATCACGACCGCAAGGATTTTATGCCACAAGTGGTGAAGCAAGAGGGGATGTACGTGCGTCATTTGGCCTCCACGACGCCAGCGCCCACGCCGCTAGACGCTAGGTAAATCAAAATTTTCATTTGCAATGCGATCATGCATAGGCTGACGCGCTTAGCACCCTGCAACTAATCACACGTGTAAAGCTTACGGTGATCGCTGTACTTCGACAACAATCGTACTACCGAGGATTCAAAAAGGAAACAACAATCGTACTACCGATTCATGCCGCGCACGATTAATTAGAAAGAACAAACCCTGAGTAGACTCGCATCACTCTAATGCAAAAGGTTTAATAGTAGCAGTCCAGTCGACATGCAAAACCGGCCGCTAGATATTGTTAAGAAGAAGTCCCAGCTTAGATGATGAGCATGCCCTTTTGATAGAGTTCATCCCATACGTAGACAACCAAAAGTTTTGAGTTGTTTATCGTTCATGTGGTAGTCATATGGGATATCCATGACACTTGGAAGATTTACTCTTGCTAAAGCTCTTTGAGTTGCTGACGTGCGACGAGTCCCGTCACGTCTACAATGCGTAGGTCTCCTTTTTAAAAAGTTTGAAGACAAAGAAACAGCTCTAGCGTGAGTAGTTGCGGCCCCCTCCGTTTTTATCTGCGGCTTGAATAGTTGGATGGGCCTATTCGGACATGGGCCAGCCAGTGGGCCAGGCTACATATCAACGTGACGCGCGGGCAAAGCTCGCACTACAGCGTCCCGGTCACCGCGCACGTCAACGGGTAGACGCGTAACGTTGCCGGCGCTCAGTCTTCAAGTACTGTCTCGCCCTGATCCCCCACGCTCCTCCACTTCCTCTCCGCCTACGCGAGAGAGTGTGCCTCGGCGGAGCTTCGGTATGGCGAACCAGCTTCTGTCCACCGTCGCCTACCGGAGCAGCCTCCCGGAGGGATACGCCCGCCCCAAGCACGACCGGCCGCGGCTCGCCGATGTGGTTACCGACACCAACATCCCCTCATCGACCTCGCCTCGCCGGACAAGCATCGTGTCATCGCTGAGATCGATCAGGCTTGTCGCACATACGGCTTCTTCCAGGTCTCCCTCTCTCTCACGCGCGCACTACCGTTTTGTCTTAATTAGCACTATACAGGTTTAGTGGTTAGCTCACGTCTCCAAGATGTCGCCGAATTTTGGCAGTTTGGAGCTAGCTAGCTTTAAGTTTTGCGCCCTTTCTCTTATTGCTGTACATGCATAATTAATGGGGCTAGACATGCGACAATTTCTCTTAATTAGGTCATAAACCATGGGATATCAGAGGAGTTGCTCGAGAAGGTGATGTCCGTGGGGCTGGAGTTCTTCCGGCTCCCGCCGGAGGAGAAGGCGAAGCTCTACTCAGACGAGCCATCCAAGAAGATAAGGCTTTCCACCAGCTTCAACATCCGCAAGGAGACAGTGCACAACTGGCGGGACTATCTGCGCCTTCATTGCCACCCATTGGAGGAGTTCGTGCCCGACTGGCCGTCCAATCCTGCAACGTTCAAGTAAGCACTAGCTAACTCTTGTTCATAGTCGTTGGAGGAGTCGGAGTATATAATAACATATGGAGCCTGATTGCACATAACTGATTTTGGAAGCAACCTTTGGGCAGGTTAAGTATAGCTTCCGCATGTATTCTGCCTGAGTACATGTATATCTAGTATAATTAAGGGTCCTGCTGCACAGCTGTTGACTGGATTTTCAAGCTCATCAGACGATTGAAAACGCACAAAAATTAGTCCAAAAAAGTAAAACATCAAACTCATTTATTTAAGAAAACATATTCATCAACACATAAAAGCGCATGGACATTACAAAAGAACAAGTTCCATATTTTGAAAATGTGCAACCAGTGTATATTAGAAGTGCAGCCAATCAAATAAAGTTTCATACACTACAAAAATTATTAAATAATAGTTTGCACATATAAATACATATGTCGCCCAACTAGTGTATACTCAAAAGTGCAACCTGCCAAAAAAGGGGACATATAATTAGTAGTACAAAAAATAGTTGCACATTATAGGTACACATGCTCACAAATTTTGAAATGTGCGACTTGTCAAGATTTAAAGTGCAACATTCCAAATAAAGCTTGAAGACACAAAATATATAAGTAAAAGAACCGAT
The DNA here is from genome assembly GCA_947311845.1 of Poa pratensis. NCBI lineage: Eukaryota > Viridiplantae > Streptophyta > Magnoliopsida > Poales > Poaceae > Poa > Poa pratensis. The sequence continues at coordinate 49,521,267 of CAMZMU010000046.1, forward strand.
ACTGCACATAACAATTACATATTGGTTACATATTTTCTTAATATGCGATTGGAGCACATTAAAAGTGCAACTACAAACCAAAAGGTCGTGGATAAGTTTTGTGGAAGAACATCAACTTCAAAGAAGAAAACTGACTGGTTTTGCAAAAAAAAAAAAGATTAGTTGACTAATCGTAAAAAAATCAATCGACTGATCAGAAGCAAAATTGTACAATTATATGAAGGTTCTACTGGTGATGGAGTGGTATATGTACAAGAGTTACATATTGTACAAAGCCTTAATGCATATACTTTTACACGATGCCACATGGCAGAGTACTACTCGTACAATTTTTCTATGTATGTGATATGGGTGAAAAAAATGGCTTATCGATCCATTATTCAATTAATAATCCAGAGGGGATTTAAAAGTAATCAAATCGAGTCATGCAATATAGGATGTAGGATAAGAAACAAAAGCTTATGCTTTTGAGATATTACCTCAAGGTTTTATATCTGAAAAGCTTACATTTTGCGTAATCTCGATTGTTGCTAAGATGACTATCAACATTGTGGGATGTTCCAAAATACATTCATGTATTAATCTTACTAAGCCAAACGTAGGATGAACATGAGTAAGGTTGGTAAGGTGAGGACATAGTAATACATAACTAAAAATCGGGAAGTGATTATTTCTCAATCGATTTAGAAATAGTTATTTCTTAGTCAACATCTTTCATAGATGTTCAAAGAAGATCTTCTCAACCATTTGCACTTAATATCATTGATTAAATTATATGGTTCTTAGTGTCGATTTAGAATTTTTTTTATTTCTCAATCGCATGAGGAGCAGAAAGTCTGTTAGATTCGCCACTCTCTATAAGCCAACATAAATTTTCTGTTATTCAGTGTCTTACTAACATGCGGATATAGAGACCACATAGTATGAGTGATTTGTAGAGTGGCAATGTTTAAGTCCCAGCCAACTAGTAATTATATTTGCAATGATAGGCTATCAAATTTATAGTAATTATATGTGCATACTACGGGTTGACGAGGAGGAGGTGCCCTCAATCTTTATTACCAGCCAACTAGTGTGTCTTCTCTTCTCGATAGTGAGGTGTGCAAAGATTTCTCGCTATGTTTGTTATTTTTGTGGTTTTATTTAAGAGAAATTCACTTTCATATGTTTTAATTCATCATTACTTTTTTTTTGAATTTCCTATGACATGGTGCATCGACGCTAGTTTAGAGATAAATATAAAATCTAGGGAGCGCACTTGACAAAAGATAATATAGGTGATTTAGAAGCAGCTCCAGTTCACTGAGTCGCATTGTCTTCATTCTGTCTACATGAACCCCTTTCGTTCGGACCTGTTTTTGAACGTCGGCTAATTAAAAAAAGTAAAATAGATAATTAAAAAATTATATGTTAAACACTATGAAAGATTCTTATTTTGGTGATAGGTGTTGTCGTTCCAACCAATTAGCAATCTATGATGATTTCGTTATTCTTTTAGCTCCACTATCCTAGTCATAAATAAACGTGCTAATGATTTTGACTGGTGGCAAAGCTTGAAAGAAACATCATCTATGACATCTTCTCAGGGAAAAAACGTGCATTGAAAGAAATTAGAGTGACTAATAGTGCAGCCAAAAATGAATGTATGTACATAAATGTTCAAGAAGAGACTAAAATGAGTATCTTTGATTTATCTGGTCGGCTATTTAGATAAAGTAAGAAATATAGTTCAACTACACTCGTGCTGTTTTTATTACCATGTGTTCTTGGTTTAGTCAAAATCAAACTTTGTGAAGTTTGACCAATCATATAGGAAAACATTTTATAATACTAAAGGCATCAATATGGAAACATATTTTATGATTACATTAATATTGATCTTATGCAATAGATGTAGATATTGCTTCCTATATATCTGATCAAATTTTATATACTTGATTTGACTAAAGCCAAAATGCGAGGTAATTAAAAACGGAAGAAGTATATCCCACTCTACGGAAGAATTTAATATAAGTGGTAGTTGTTATAATGCTGCCAACTATATATAGTTATTCCTTCATCAATAAACTCACACGCTTTCACGTGCCAGCAGATTTGACTAGTGGCGGAACTTGAACCAGATATTCCGTACTATATTGAAAGATTGGAGAGCGATCCGGAAAATTTGTGCTACAAAATCCCAAGCATTTGCACTTAGTCTGATGTATTTGTGAGGAGGAAACTTTTACTTTAGACTGGTGTAGAAAAACGTGCGCTGAAAGAAGCTAGGGTGGTTGGTAATGCGACCAAAAATAATTGTATATACCAACATGCTCAAGAAGAGAGTAAAATGGTTGGACGCTAGCTCGAAGAACCTAGAATGAACTGGATACCAAACAACAGTTTTAGATACTAGAGATGTAAATCTCTGCCACCATAATTCCATGTGTACACCGAACGTAGAAAGGACGAGATCCGTAGAAGCATCTATCAACATTGGACTGGCCGATGTTGCCAAATCAGTCTTATCTGACATTCTCATATTCTCCTAGTGAGGCATAAGCACTATCATATCCTCAAGTCCCCGGTGTTCATTGCCGATCTAGTCAAGTCTAGCTAGTATATAACGAGTGTGCCCATAACGACCAGATATTGTGCATGTAATGTTACTAGCTAGCACGTTGGTACCTCTAGCTAGGGTGTACTTGGGCTACTTTTGGGTGCGATTCTCTCTAGCGGTAAACCAGACAGCCGATAAGCGTTGCGTGCACTATATACAAGCGAAGTGAGCATGTGTAGTGGTTCGGGCCTTATCGTTTTGCCAAAAGGGAGTGGCTCGGCTGATAAGCTCCACGCCCCCAGGGGATGCTTTCTGTACTTTTTGTCCCTTCACAATGTTGTTTTCACGCCGCAGCCGCTACAAGCGTGTCTAGTTGGTTGTATGCATCTTTTTGCAATGCGATATCTCCCCAGCGAAGTTCTTCTCATCACTCTGGAACCATCGATCGTCTCGCACGTGCACGACGTCTTTGAGACGCAACCCTAGATCACGTCCATGTTCACCACAGCATTCTTTGAAGGGTGACAATAGGCATGTTCATCACCAGGCTATTTTAACTTCAGCAGTAGTGTCCATTCGTTAGATCACTCGTCGTCGTCATCACTGACCAAACGGAGATAAATGCACGTACTGAATAGACTTCTAACCTAAATTTGCTTCGACGTGCGGAAAGACTATGGAGGAAATATATATGGTTCCAACGACTCATCCATTACAGTGCCCAACTTCGTTTCCTCCAAGTCTGTCTGGAGTCAATACCCGCGACTTCCACACGATGACAGCATGCATGACGCCACCTTTCCTCGTCCTGAACGCAGGGAGACCATCAGCACCTACTGCCGGGAAGTCCGGCTGCTGGGGCTCCGGCTCCTGGGCGCGATCTCGCTCGGGCTGGGCCTGGAGGAGGACTATGTGGAGAAGGTGCTGGGCCAGCAGGAGCAGCACATGGCCGTGAACTACTACCCGCGGTGCCCCGAGCCGGACCTCACCTACGGCTTGCCCAAGCACACGGACCCCAACGCGCTCACCATCCTACTCATGGACCCCCACGTCTCCGGCCTCCAGGTCCTCAAGGACGGCGCCCAGTGGATCGCCGTCGACCCCCGGCCCAACGCCCTCGTCATCAACCTCGGCGACCAGCTACAGGTGATTAATCAACCATATCCCCAACGACTCCATCGGCAACTAATTTTAACGTAGTTGCGATCGAAGTGCTGACTGATGCATGCAAATATGTACAGGCGCTGAGCAACGGCGCGTACAAGAGCGTGTGGCACCGGGCGGTGGTGAACGCGGCGCAGGAGCGCTTGTCGGTGGCGTCTTTCCTGTGCCCCTGCAACAGCGCGGTGATCGGCCCCGCGGCGAACCTCGTCGGCGTCGGGGAGGAGCCTGTCTACCGGAGCTACACCTACGACGAGTACTACAAGAAGTTCTGGAGCAGGAACCTGGATCAGGAGCACTGCCTGGAGCTCTTCAAGGGTCAGCATTGATCCTTACGTGGGCGCGCATAACCTTGCTAACTAGCGCTGCTTGGCCTTGCAAATCTATGCCGGAAAACCGCCCCAAATGCGCGGCTAGTTGAGTTGATTGAACTTGTCTGCTTGACTTCTTAATAATATTGCACAATTGTTCGTCATGTCTTGTATCCAAGATTAAATATATACCAAAAAAAGATTAAATATATACAGTAGCAGAAATACACTTTGGCACCCGCACTCATATGATCCTGCTTGATTAAAAAAAGTACAACATTTCAAACAATTCTGAAAAAATTGAAGACAAACATATACAAGTTATCTACATATGTGAAAATTTTCAGGATGAAATAACATTGCTGATGCACTGTGCAAAAAAAAAAAAAATCAGTGACCAAAATGGAACTTTAAAATGTAGTAATTTTTAGAGCACTGATTTTGTTTTTTTGCACACATCAACAAAAATGTCATTTCATCATTAAACTTTGCACCTATGTAGAACATTTTAATATGTTTATCTTCAAATTTTTATTTTTTCTAAAACGTTTTACTATTTTTTTCAATTTATTTTACTTAAGTAAGAGCATATGAGTTGGAGAGCCAAAACGCCTCTCAGGAAGTAGTATCTATATCAAGGAAAAAAATAGCGCGCTATAGAAAAATAGCGCCGGCCTTAAAATATGCTATTAGCGTGCTATTTCGCGCTATAGCGTGCTATTAGCGAGACATTGTACACTGATCTATTGTGCGTGACCATTTCCAGGATGCTATATCGTGCTAATAGCGGGGATATATCGCGCTATTTTTTTCATTGATCTATATACATGGTCGTGACCGTGAGTACCAAAATGCACACACATAATGCAAAAGAAAGCTTTGTCTAATAAATTTGGTCTTGAGCGATTGAACCCATTGAGGCTGCTAGCTACCTTATGATACCAATTCATTCGAACTGCCTGAAATTGTATGTTTAAACTCTTATGTCACCATAGTTGTTAATTTTATGCAAAATAAAAAGCTATCCAGCAATAGAAAATAATCTTTAAAAAATCAATCGTTATACTATACATATGTCTACTACTAGAAGTAATTTATCTCTCACAACTTCAGAAGTAATTCATAAGGCGATCGGACCGCCACCGATTTTTATAGTAGTAAACAAAAACCTCGAGTATACCTTTTTTTTTTTATAAAGATAATATATTAATATTGCGAAGATACCAATTACACCCAGGCTCTGCACCAACAGGATATCGAAAGACATCCAGGATGCACACAGCCAATAAAAATAAAAAAGAGAGAAATATAAATCAAAAGACCACGTCGCAGTGATGAAACACTCGCAACAACAACACTCTAACCACCACCAAACACAATACCCGGACCGGATAAGAGGTTCTCCAGAAGCGACGCCTCCAAGAAGTAGTGAAAGGACATTTGTTTATCCTTTGTGTTTTGTGTGTTAGTTAACAACACTGGTGACATTTTAATCTGGTGTTAAGTGATGCATGGTTTTAGATCTATAAAACATATGTGCATCATCACCAAAAAGTGAAGAAAGAAAAGGAAGAAATGGGCTGCAAATGAGTTCAGTCAGTCAGACCGGATATTCCGGTCCCAGTTTGGGGCGGAATATCCGGCCCCCAGTTTTTTTCCCAAGACCAGATTTTCTTCTTATCATTCTGGAACCGTCGATGGTCTCGCACATGCACGGCACCTTCGGGACACGAACATAAGATGGTGTTAGGAATATTAAGATTCGATCGGTTCAGTATTTGCTGCTTAGCAAAGTTTTCATTCGAGTAGTTTCTTTATGAGTCGTTTCCTTAATAAGATTTGTAAACCAGTTGTACTGAGTCGCGTCGTGTGGGCCTGTGATATCGTGTTGGACCCGGTTGTATCCACTATGAAAAGGAATAAAAAAAGCAGACAATATTGCTACGCCAAATTCTTTCTCTCCCAAGATCGAGTAAGGGGTTTCATTATCTCTTCTAGTTGATCGATTTCGCATGAGATCCGACAGATGGATGAGGATAGCTGAAATGGCTTACCGCAGCGTGTACGTAGACTCCCATGTTCAGTCTTTGAGTCTTTGTGAGACGGAGCACAGACTTCTTTGAATGGTGACAAACTGACAATGGGCATGTTCATCACCTGGCTAATTTTTACTCCCGCAGCTAGTTGTGTCCATTAGTTAGTAAGTAGTCATCACTGACCAAACCGAGATAAATGCACACACGTGCTGATGTTCTGAATAGACTTCTAACCTAAATTTGCTTCGGTGGGCGGAAAACTACGGACGAAATATATATATAGTTCCAACGACTCCAGCACAGTGCCCAACTTCGTTTGTGCTACAAAATCCCAAGCATTATATTAGTCTGATGTATTTGTGAGGAGGAAACTTTTACTTTAGACTGGTGTAGAAAAACGTGCGCTGAAAGAAGCTATGGTGTTTGGTAATGCGACCAATTTTTTTTGTATATACCAACATGCTCAAGAAGAAAGTAAAATGGTTGGACGCTAGCTCGATTGCTCGAAGAACCTAGAATGAACTGGATAGCAAACAACGGTTTTAGATACTAGAGATGCAAATCTCTGCCACCATAATTCCATGTGTACACCGAACGTAGAAAGGACGAGATCCAAATCACACGAACAAATCTTATTCTACAGATAAGCTTGTGGATATCATGTCGTCCTGTTCTATAGTAACAACTCTAGAAGCATCTATCAACATTGGACTGGCCGGTGTTGCCAAATCAGTCTTTTCTGATATTCAGATTCTCCTAGTTCTCAAGTCCCCGGTGTAGATGATAATCACACGCATCCGGCGCAAACCTTGCATCGCCGATCTAGTCTAGTCTATTATATAACGAGTGTGCCCATGACGACCATTGTGCATGACATGTTACTAGCCAGCACGTTAATTGGTACCTCTAGGGTACTTGCGCTACTTTTGCGTGCGATTCTCTCTAGTGGTAAACTAGACAACCGATAAGGCCTTGTTCGGTTAAGCCACTCCACAAGTGGATTGGAGAGGACTTGGGGGGATTTTGACTTAGATGGGATTTAATCCATGCCAATCCACGTCAATCCACGTCATTCCCTACTGAACCGAACGAGGCCTAAGTGATGTGTGCACTAATATACAAGCGAAGTGAGCATGGCCTTATCGTTTTGCCAAAAGGGAGTGGCTCGGCTGATAAAGCTCCACGCCCCTAGGGGATGCTTTCTGTACTTTTTGTCCCTTCACAATGTTGTTTTCACGCTGCAGCCGCTACAAGCTTGTGTAGTTGGTTGTATGCATCTTTTTGCAATGCGATATCTCCCCAGCGAAGTTCTTCTCATCACTCTTTTTCGAACCTCGGCAATACCTTTGATTGATAAAGTCAAAAAGAGTTGGACAATTTATGAGGGAAACCGGCCGAAAACCATACAACACAACGCATCACACCGGCCCCAAGGCCACGCCCCAAAAAACGAGTCGACGACTATGTCGCCCTAGCGAACCATAGACGACATAAACACGGCGGAGGCAACCGCAACGCAAGCCAAAACCCGGAGCCGCCGCTCCGACATCCACACCGGCCCCAAGGCCACGCCCCAAAAACGAGTCGACGGCCATGTCACACTAGCGACCATAGCCGACACCCAACACGGCGGAGACGATCTAACCGCAAGACGAAATCCGGAGCCGCCGCTCCGACATCCTCACCGGTCCGATTGCCGCGTACCCCCTAGCCGAAGACGAAGGCTCGCCGCCGCCAACCACCATCTGAATCCACTGGTCCCATCTGGCCGGTGGAACATCCAAGGCGAGGCCCCAAGAGGCAAGCGACGCAGGAGCGCCGCCCTCACCCGATCCCGCGTGGGATCAAGGGTTTCCCCCGGAGAACCCGGTGTGGGGGAGCGAGAGCACCACCCCGACGACGCCTTCAAGAAGGAAGCGGCGCCCCGAGGGCGTCGCCGTTGTCGGCCTTGGCCGACAGCTAGGGCAGGACTTTCGCCCGGCGATGTATCGCAGACCCCACAAACCGCCATAGAGGACCGGCCAGTCCACCATCACCGCATGCCGCAGCCACCGTGGCACCTCACGCCACGACGGCGCCACGCCGACCAAGCCCGGGGCCGCCGCCCCGGCATCCTCTCGTCCGGCTGAATCGCAGCCGAAGATGAAGCACGACCACCTCTTGCCGGCCACACGCGCCGGGAACCGGCCACACCGATGCAACAACATCGCCCCAAGGCCGCCGCCCTGACATCCTCGCACGCCGAGCACCACACCTTGACTGCGCCGCCCTCCCTAGCACCGCAGTGACCGGATCTAGAGGGGCTTCGGCCACCATGGGCCTCACGACGTCACCTGCCAACCGCCGGCCGGAGGCCAGCCACCGCAGATCCACGCCGCCCCAGCGGCGGAGTAGGGGCCACCACCGTCGCCTTCCGGGGCCGCCGCCCCGGCGTCCATGCCGACGAGCCGGCCGACGGCGTCCCAGCCGCATCAACATTCCGCCGGCACCAGCGCGAGAGAGCACACCCCCGCCGTCAGTTGTGTGGCAGCAGGGAGGCCGCCACCGTCGTGGCGTGAAGGCCGGTGGCGGGAGCTGCGGGGAGAGGCGCGGAGGGGCGAGCCCGCCGGCGGCGCAAGGTGGCGCCCCCCGGTGTCGCACGAAACCCTAGAAGTGGAGTCGCGGGAGCTCCGTTTTTTCTTTTTCGCCTTCTCATCACTCTGGAACCATCGATCGTCTCGCACGTGCACGACGCCTTTGAGACGCAACCCTAGATCACGTCCATGTTCACCACGGACTTCTTTGAAGGGTGACAATAGGCATGTTCATCACCAGGCTATTTTAACTTCAGCAGTAGTGTCCATTCGTTAGATCAATCGTCGTCGTCATCACTGACCAAACGGAGATAAATGCACGTACTGATCTGAATAGACTTCTAACCTAAATTTGCTTCGACGTGCGGAAAGACTATGGAGGAAATATATATGGTTCCAACGACTCATCCATTACAGTGCCCAACTTCGTTTCCTCCAAGTCTGTCTGGAGTCAATACCCGCGACTTCCACACGATGACAGCATGCATGACGCCACCTTTCCTCGTCCTGAACGCAGGGAGACCATCAGCACCTACTGCCGGGAAGTCCGGCTGCTGGGGCTCCGGCTCCTGGGCGCGATCTCGCTCGTGCTGGGCCTGGAGGAGGACTATGTGGAGAAGGTGCTGGGCCAGCAGGAGCAGCACATGGCCGTGAACTACTACCCGCGGTGCCCCGAGCCGGACCTCACCTACGCCCTGCCCAAGCACACGGACCCCAACGCGCTCACCATCCTACTCACGGACCCCCACGTCTCCGGCCTCCAGGTCCTCAAGGACGGCGCCCAGTGGATCGCCGTCGACCCCCGGCCCAACGCCCTCGTCATCAACCTCGGCGACCAGCTACAGGTGATTAATCAACCATATCCCCAACGACTCCATCGGCAACTAATTTTAACGTAGTTGCGATCGAAGTGCTGACTGATGCATGCAAATATGTACAGGCGCTGAGCAACGGCGCGTACAAGAGCGTGTGGCACCGGGCGGTGGTGAACGCGGCGCAGGAGCGCTTGTCGGTGGCGTCTTTCCTGTGCCCCTGCAACAGCGCGGTGATCGGCCCCGCGGCGAACCTCGTCGGCGACGGGGAGGAGCCTGTCTACCGGAGCTACACCTACGACGAGTACTACAAGAAGTTCTGGAGCAGGAACCTGGATCAGGAGCACTGCCTGGAGCTCTTCAAGGGTCAGCAGTGATCCTTACGTGGGCGCGCATAACCTTGCTAACTAGCGCTGCTTGGCCTTGCAAATCTATGGCGGAAAACCGCCCCAAATGCGCGGCTAGTTGAGTTGATTGAACTTGTTCTGCTTGACTTCTTAATAATATTGCACAATTGTTCGTCATGTCTTGTATCCAAGATTAAATATATACCAAAAAAGATTAAATATATACAGTAGCAGAAATTCACTTTGGCACCCGCACTCATATGATCCTGCTTGATTAAAAAAAGTACAACATTTCAAACATTCTGAAAAAAAATTGAAGACACACATATACAAGTTGTCTACAAATGTGAAAATTTTCGTGATGAAATAACATTGCTGATGCTCTGTGCAAAAAAAAAAACAAATCAGTGACCAAAATGGAGATTTAAAATGTAGTAATTTTTAGAGCACTGATTTTGTTTTTTTGCACAGAGCAACAAAAATGCCATTTCATCATTAAACTTTGCACCTATGTATAACATTTGAATATGTTTATCTTCAAAATTTTCATTTTTTCTAAAACGTTTTACTATTTTTTTCAATTTGTTTTACTTAAGTAAGAGCATATGAGTAAATCTGAGAATGGTTTGGGAACCGCACCAAACCTCAACCATACCCACGTGACTAGGTATGTCACGCTGGACCTAACCAAACCTGTTCCGTATCAACGTCCCACCAACCATAACTAAACTCATTCTCTTTTCTATCCCAACCAAACTAAACCTGATTACGCACCCATTTGGTGAACTAGGTTCAGAACCAAATGTGCAAATTAGTTTCCCGAGCAAAGGAACGGAAGAACCCCGTGATTCTTTCTGACACCCCGTGAACCCACATACTAAAAAAAAAAACGTGTTCATCTTCTTCCCCTCCTTCATCGCAGCTCCTGAAGCAGCTCGAGGTTGTCCTGGTCGGCACCGACGACGTCCTGGAAGCTGACCCCATCTCAGGCACCTCCTGGAACTTGATCTTGGAACTCCCGAGTCCATGGGCCCACCGAGCTTGGGCACGGTGAGGAGGGCGCCCGGCCCCGACGCGATGTCGCCCTCGGTGAGGTCTGGGTCTTTGGAGACGACCACCTGGGCGCGGCGCCCGTTGACGGCGGTGGTACACGCCGCCATCCTTGCGAGAAGCGCACAAGCTCCACCTTGCCTTCACGACCGCGCCCAGGAGCTCGTTGTAGCGGCACTGGCCGCCGTCGGGGAGGTCGACAGAGGCGGCGGCGGGCTTGGGCGGGCTCGACATGGAACTGCGGGGCGGGGGCGGGGGCGTCGTCGACGACCGCGGGGAAGGCGAGAGGAGGAGGACCGAGAGGGGCCTGAGATTGAGAGCGGGAGGGGCGGCAGGCCGAGAGCTTGGCGAGTCGGCAGGAGCGAGGACGGCAAGCCGCCAGGTGCGGCGGCGGCGGAGGAACGGGGAAGAGACGAGGGGGTGAGGCGGGGACGGCGAGCCTGCAGAGGCGGCGGCGGCGGAGGAGCGGGGAAAGATGAGAAGCTGAGCGAGTCTGCGATGGGTTTGAGAACCACGGGTTTGACCTGTAGAATCGGAACGGTTTGAACCCATACCTGACTACACCAACTTATTTTTCCACGGAACTAAACTCAAACCGAACTGTTCGCGGGGTTAGCCCATTAGCACCTGAACCAAAAAATCTCATATGCGAAACCAAACCAATACGGCCGGTTAAACAAAACCCATCCTCAGGTTTACATATGAGTTCGAGAGCCAAAACGCCTCTCAGGAAGTAGTATCTATATACATGGTCCTGACCGTGTGTACCAAAATGCACACACATAATGCAAAAGAAAGTTTTGTCTAATAAATTTGGTCTTGAGCGATTGAACCCATTGAGGCTGCTAGCTACCTTATGATACCAATTCATTCGAACTGCCTGAGATTGCATGTTTAAACTCTAGTGTCACCATAGTTGTTAATTTTATGCAAAATAAAAAGCTATCCAGCAATAGAAAATAATCTTAAAAAATCAATCGTTATACTATACATGTGTCTACTACTAGAAGTAATTTATCTCTCACAACTTCAGAAGTAATTCATAAGGTGATCGGACCGCCACCGATTTTTATAGTAGTAAACAAAAACCTCAAGTATACCTTTTTTTATAAAGGTAATATATTAAAATTGCGAAGATACCAATTACACTCAGACTCTGCACCAACAGGATATCGAAAGACATCCAGGATGCACACAACCAATAAAAATAAAAAAGAGAGAAATATAAAACAAAAGACCACGTCGCAGTGACGAAACACTTGCAACAACAACACTCTAGCCACCACCAAACACAATACCCGGACCGCATAAGAGGTTCTCCAGAAGCGACGCCTCCAAGAAGTAGTGAATGGACATTTCTTTATCCCTTGTGTTTTGTGTGTTAGTTAACAACACTAGTGACGTTTTAATCTGGTGTTAAGTGATGCAGGGTTTTAGATCTATAAAACATATGTGCATCATCACCAAAAAGTGAAGAAAGAAAAGGAAGAAATGGGCTGCAAATGAGTTTAGTCAGTCAGACCGGATATTCCGGTCCCAGGTTGGGGCGGAATATCAGGCCCCCAGTTTTTTCCCAAGGCCAGGTTTTCTAAGGACGAAGCGCGCCCATTTTGGCGTCTCTCTGGAATGGCCTAGAGATTTGACCCGGAGATTTTGTCAGGGGCCGGAACTTTCCGGCAGGCCAGATATTCCGGTGCTGACTTAAGCCGGAATATCCGGCCACCAAGTCTGCAACGGCTAGATTTTAGGGAGGGGTATAAATACTCCTCCCCTTCTTCAACCTCAAGCTAGCTCGCCCAAAATCTGTTGACCTCCATTGCTGCAAGCTCAAAACCTCGATTACTCCCAATCCCTCCACCCAAACTTGTTGATCTTTGGAGGATTGAAGGAGAAGGCCCGTATCTACATCTTCACCAAAGCGTTCTTCATTTCACCCTCATTCACTTGAGGGATTTGAGCCTAGGGTTTCCACTAGGAAAACCTGGGCATCTTGTTGTACTTACTTGCTTGTTACTTTTGTGTAGCAGGTGTTGTGGTGCTTGGGAGCCCTCAATCCTTTTGTGGGTTGAGCCTCAAGTTTGTTGTAAGGGCTCCAGATTCGCCTTGAAGGATTCTGATAGTGGAAGGTGAACCGAGCTTTTGGGCAAGGTTCATCGGAGAATAGGGTGAGGCCATTTGTGGCGTTTGAGTTTGAAACTCACACCCCTCCAACGAGACGTACTCCCCTAAAAAGTAGGAACTCGGGAATACATCCTTGTCTCCGCGTGCTTCCCGTTTGGTTATTGCTTACTCGCTAGCTCTTACTTGTATCTTGCTTAGTCTCGTGTTAACTTGTCATATAGGTAAATTCACCGTAGTTGCATATCTAGAGAATTTACCTTTGTGTCAAGCCTAAATTCGAAAAAGAGCTAAAAATTGAGTAACACCTATTCACCCCCCACTCTAGGTGGCCATACCGATCCTTTCAATTGGTATCAGAGGCTCGGCTCTTTATTCGGGCTTAACCGCCTAAGAGAAGTATGGCCATTGACGAGCATGGAAATGAGATTCTCGACCCCCCCATCGAGTCCACTTCGGTTTCCATAGAGGACTTCAATGCCAGAAGAGCTCTATGGAAACTAAAATGGATAAGTTGCAAGAGATGATCTTGAAACTCATGGAGGCGAAGGATATCTCATCTCCTCTCACTCCTATTTCTTCGGAGCGTCCTAAGAAACCCGAGGAGGAGAGGTTGATGGGAAGAAGAAGGGGGTTGACAAAGATAAAATTGACTCCCCAACTAAACCAACTAATGGTTCGGGAGAATTTGGTAGACTTCCTTTTCCATACTCTCCCAACCTACCTATCCCTCATCGTCCTATACACCTAAGGGGAAACCCACCTAAGCTAAATGCATCTTTGTTTACTAAATGGCAATCTTCTATGAGATCTTATGTGAACAGTGCATCTATCGAGCTTTGGAGGATCATTGAGCAAGGATACCTAGCTGTTGATGAATCCAACAAGACAAGAGAGAGGTGGTTGATTGTCAACTAAATGCCACCGCTCTTGATTTGATCCGAGATGCCGTGGGAGATGATGATTTGTCTCACATCGAGCATTGCACCACCGCCAAAGAAGCTTGGACGTGCCTCATTGAGGTGTTCGTTGGAAATGAAAGCATGAAGAGAAACCGGTTTGAGGAAATGAGCAACAAGGCCGAAGGGTTCTTCATGGAAGATGGAGAAGACCACGAGCAAATGTATCGAAGACTCAAGGCCCTTGCCAATGCCTATAGAGCTCTTGGTGCGCCCCATGTGAATGATGCTTGGATCAAGAGGAAGTATGTGAATGCTCTCTTGCCCTTTGAACCGGCCGACTTGAAGAGTCTCCAAGGAACGCACAACTATCAACAATTGACCTCCAATGAAGTCATGCAAGAGATGCAATCTTTCAAAGTTCAAGCCAAAATTGCACAAGACTCTTATGCCCGAGCTATTGGAATGCAACAAGGAGCTTCACTTGCATTGAAGGCCAAGGTGGTCGAACACAATGAAGATCAAGATTGTGAAGATGTGTCATCCATGGACCCCGAAGAACTCAAGATTGCCCATAGAGACTATGTGGCTCTTGCGACAAGGACCTTTTGGAAGAATCCATCCAAAGCTAAAGCTCAAGTGGAGCAAAAGTTCAAATCTAGTGGTTACAAGGAGGGCAACCCAAAAATGAAGACATGCTTCAATTGCCAAGATAGATATCACTATGTTGCCGAGTGTCCCTATGAGAACCGTGAAGAACATGGAGGAAGGCTCGTTCTCAAGAATGCCTCAAAGTCCCCTAGCAAGAAACCTTTCTTCAAGAAGAACCCTCCTAACAAGAAGTCACCTTCAAGAATGATGTTGGTGACAAGAGAAGTACATGTCCGGAGATGAAGAAGAAACCACAAGTGAAGTTGCCGCTATTGCTATTACTTCATCAACACCTTCTTCTCTCTTTGAATCCCCCAATGAGAACATTCCCATCCAATCTGCCAAGTGTCTCATGGCCAAGGCCACCGAGGTATCATCTTCTTCCACTTCCAAGACTATGAATGAAATGGATGATCTTATTAGTCTTAGAATAAAGGAAGAAAATGTTGCTTTGGATCGTTTCATGACTAACTTGCAAGGTGAAGCCAAGACACGCTTTGAGGCTCTTATGAGCGATTATGGGATGACACAAGATCTTCTTGAGGAGAAGGGGAGACTTGAAAGAGAATATGCTAACGACATTGCCGCTCTCACCGTGGCTCTTGAGGAAGAGCATGAGCTCCGTGTCTCTCTTGAAGAGAAACTTGAAAATCTTGATGAGTCACAAAATGCAATTTTTCTCAAATCATTAAAGAACGTGACCATGCTATTGCAAAATATAAGCTTTACAAGAAAGAAAAGGTTGAATTTGGTGTTGGTCATGATAGACTAACCGATGAGTAGAGTGAACACTCTACTCTCACCAAGTCTTTTGAACAACTTCAAATTCAATCATCTAAAACTATTGTTCCTAGTTCCTCTACTACTTCTTGTGATCATGCAAATGTTATTGAGGAAAATGCTAGGTTGAAGCGCGAACTTGCCAAGGCCTCTAGTTCCCAAAGTAAGCCTCTTGATGATCTTTTGCAAATGCAAAAGCCACACATTGGGAAAGAGGGTCTTGGTTATGTTGCCAAGAAGAAGAAGAAGAAGAAGAAGGCCAAGCCCGCACAAGCAAAGAAGTCTACCATTGCGAGTGGTGATGCTACAAGGAGCAAAACACTCGTAATGACTTTGCGGAATTGCTAACCCTCACTATATTCTTTATGTTGATTATTATGGTGATGTTTATGCAAAATATGTTGGTCCCTATGATGAATATGTTGCTAGAGCTATTTGGGTTCCTAAGACCCTTGTTGCTAACCAAAGAGGACCCATTGCAAGATGGGTACCTAAAACCAAGCAATGATTTCTTGTAGGACTATGCTTCTGGTGGGTCGAAATGGGTGATTGATAGTGGATGCACAAGTCATATGACCGGAAGCAAGGAGATCATGACAGAGTTGACCAAATTCAAATCACTCAACTGTCACTTATGGAGATAATTCTAAAGCGGAGGTAAAGGGCCTTGGCAAGGTGGTAGTTGCAAGGGATATCACCCTTGTGAATGTCATGCTTGTTGAGTCCCTCGGTTACAATTTACTTTCTGTTCGTACCGTTAATAAGATGGGTTTTGCCGTTCACTTTGATATTGATATTGTGGTACTCATGTGGAGCAAGACTCTAAAGGTCGCTTACGTTGGGTATGTCAAAAATGAGTTGTTTGTGGTAGACTTTTCGGAGTCAACCAACTCTCAAGCGATGTGCTTATTCGGAAAGGCCGACGTGGGGTGGTTGTGGCATCGCCGCTTGTCCCATGTCAATATGAGAACTTTGCAAAGTCTTCACAAGGGTGGCCAAATTCTTAGATAAAAGAGAATGTTTCTTTTTCTAGAGATCGTGTTTGTAGGGGTTGTGTTGAAGGAAAGATGCATGATTCTCCCCACCCAAGCAAGACCATCATTTCATCAACAAGGATATTGGAACTTCTTCATGTTGATCTTTTGGTGCCATGCCTCAACCTAGTCTTGGTGGGAAGAAGTATTGTTTGGTGATTGTTGATGACTACTCAAGATTTACATGGGTTTATTACTTCATGTCGAAGAGTAAGACCCAACAAGCCGTCATCGCCTTCTCCAATGAAGTACAACATCAAAACAATGTTCCTATATTGGCCATTAGAAGTGACAATGGCTCCGAGTTCAAGAACTACACCCTAAATGAGTTTCTTAGTGAAGAGGGAATTCGACATCAATATTCCGCTGCGTATACCCCTTAACAAAATGGTGTAGCCAAGAGGAAGAACAAAACCCTTATGGATATGGCAAGGTCTATGTTGGAGGAGTTCAAGACTCCACTTTTCTTGTGGGCCGAGGCCATCTCCACGGCATGTCACTCATCTAACCGTCTCTACTTCCTCACGGGAAAGAAGTTCACTCCATATGAAATGCTTACTGGTAACAAGCCCAATATTTCCTACTACCGGGTGTTCGGTTGTAAGTGTTTCTATAAAATCAAATGCTATCGTTTATCTAAATTTGAGTCTAAGTCTTTAGAGGGTACTTTTGTTGGTTACGGTGCCGAATCCCACACTTATAGAATCTACGACAAGTCTTTCGGGATCGTTGTAGAATTTTGTAGTGTGGAGTTCGATGAGAATGACGACTCCCAAGTGACGCAATTTCATGTTCGTGATGTAGATAATGAGGAACCTCAAGATGCAATAAGGCGGATGGGCGTGAGATTCTTTCGCCCAATCGAGATCCACCATGAGGCGCCTCAAGAAGGACCAAGCTCCACCCATGTGGAGCATTCATCATCACAAGTGGAACCCGCACCATCCGGTGGAGCAAATGATGCACCTAGCCATGAACAAGTTCAAGACCCTCCTCATGTTGATCAAGTTGCTACGCAAGAACCAAGTTCTCCAATTGTTGATGCTAGTCATGATCAAGACCAATGTCCATCCTCTCCTTCTAGTGATGAAGGCGTGCACATTGAAGACCAAGGTCATCATTCCGGTCAAGACGGGGACACAAATGATCAAGATGATCAAGAGATACGCCCTACCTCCTGTGAGGATATCGGAGCCCGTCGTCATGCAAGAAGGCGAAGCTCCCGCCAGAGGAGAAGGCGAAGCTCTACTCAGACGAGCCATCCAAGAAGATAAGGCTTTCCACCAGCTTCAACATCCGCAAGGAGACAGTGCACAACTGGCGGGACTATCTGCGCCTTCATTGCCACCCATTGGAGGAGTTTGTGCCCGACTGGCCATCCAATCCTGAAACGTTCAAGTAAGCACTAGCTAACTCTTGTTCATAGTCGTTGGAGGAGTATATAATAACATATGGAGCCTGATTGCACATGACTGACTTTAGAAGCAACCTGTTTTGGGCAGGTTAAGTATAGATTCCTCATATATTCCGCCTGAGTACATGTATATCCAGTATAATTAAGGGTCCTGCTGCACAGCTCTTGATTGGAATTTTCAAGCTCATCAGACAATTTTCAAGCTCATCAGACGACTGAAAATGCATAAAAAAGTCCAAAAAAAGTAAAAATTCAAACTCATTTATTTATCAAAACATATTTTTTTTGAAAGGAAAGCGGTGGGGGAAGCCCCCACAACGAGTTTGTTTTCAAAAAATAAGAACCCAAATCCGCATCCATCAGGACTTGAACCTGGGTAGCTGGGTTGTACATCCACTCCACTAGCCAAGTGAGCTAAAAGTGCAACCAATCAAACAAAGTTTCATACACTATAACAAATTATTAAAAAAACGGTTGCGTATATAAATACATATGTCGCCCAACTAGTTATACCAAAAAGAGCAACCTTCCAAAAAAATGAACATATAATTAGTAGTAAAATAAATTGTTGCACATTATAGGTACACACGTTGCACAAATTTTGAAATGTGGGACTTGTGTAGATTTAAAGTGAAACATTCCAAATAAATTTTGAAAACACAAAATACATAAGTAAAAGAACCAATACCGCACATAACAATTATATATTGGTTACATATTTTCTTAATGTGAATTTGGAGCACATTAAAAGTGCAACTATAAACCAAAAAGTAGAGGATAAATTTCGTAGCAAAACATCAACATCAAATAAAAAAGACTGGACCGATTTCGCAAAAACAAAATTAGTTGACTAATCGTAGAAGAATTAATCGACTGATCAGAAGCAAAAATGTATAATTATTTGAAAGTGCTATTGGTGATGGAGTGGTATATGTACAAGAGTTCCATATGCACAAAGCCTTAATGCATATACTTTACAGTTTACACGGTGCCACCTGCCAGAGTACTACTCGTAAATTTTCCTATGTCGGTGATATGGGTGATTTTTTTTCATATCGATCCATTATTCAATAAATAATCAAGGGGGGATTTTAAAGTATTATGCATAATCTCGATTGTTGCTAAGATGACTGTCAACATTGTGGGATGTTCCAAAACACATGCATGTATTAAGATTATTCTAAGCCCAACGTGGGATGAATAGGAGTAACGTTGGTAAGGTCAGGACATAGTGATACATACCTAAAAAATTGGGGAGTGATTATTTCTCAATCGATTTAGAAATACTCCCTCCGTTACTTAAAGTAAGGCATATATTTTTAGTCAATAGTCAACATAGTATAATTTTGACCGATTTTATTGATAAAAATATGTAGGTTTCAAATATCAAATTAACATCAAAAGACTCGTCATAGTATCTATTTTCATTGTACATCATTCATAGACGTTCAAAGAAGAAATTCCCAACCATTTGCACTTAATATTGTTGATTAAATTATATGGTTCTTAGTGTCGACATAGAATTTTTTTTATTTCTTAATCGTACGGGGAACATACTATTCGTTAGATTCGTCACTCTCTATATGCCGACATAAATTTTCTGTCATTCAGTGTCTTACTAACATGCGGATATCGAGACCACATAGTATGAGTGATTCACAGAGTGGCAATGCTTAAGTCCCAGCGGATGCTGCAATGATAGGTCATCAAATTTAAAGTAATTATATGTGCATACTACGGGTTGACGAGGAGGAGGTATCCTCAATCTTTATTACTAGCCAACTTGTGCGGCTTCTCTTCTCGACAGTGAGGCGTGCTAAGATTTCTTGCTATGTTTGTTATTTTTGTATTCACTTTCATATGTTGTAATTCATCATTACTTTTTTGGCTTTTTGAAGACATGGTGCATTGACGCTAGTTTAGAGATAAATATAAAATCTAGGGAGCACAGTTGAAAAAAGATAATATAGGTGGTTTACAAGCCGATACTGAGGTCACTGAGTCACATTGTCTTCGTTCTGTCTACACGAACTCCTTTCGTTCAGACCTTTTTTTGAACGTCGTCTAATTAAAAAAGTTAAATACATTATTAAAAAATATATGTTAAACACTATGAAAGATTCTTATTTAGGTGATAGGTGTTGTGGTGCTAACCAATCACTAGTGGAAAACGGGCAATAGGTTTCGACCTTTAGTCCCCAATTTGTTACAAACCGGTACTAATGGGAGCACCCCACCCGGCCAGCTCGCCGCCAGGCCCTGTCCCGGTTCGTGTCACGAACCGGGACGAAAGGTCACCACATGCGGCCGCAGAGGTGGGGCCCAGCGCGAGAACCTTTAGTCTCGGTTCGTGTAACGAACCGGGACTAAAGATGGACCTTTAGTCTCGGTTCGTGCTACGAACCGAGACTAACATTTTTTACTACATCATCTCCCACCCCGAGCCAGTCACTCCATTTTTCCAGCTCGAGTTCATCTCCATTTTCTCCTCCATTTCTTCTCCCCGAGGTCGATTTCGTCCCCATTTTTTCCAACATTTGTCCAGATTGACGGCGCCCCATCTATCCAAGGGTTAGCTACTGCATCTCTGCTTCCGGCGCTCATTCCATTGCTTGTTTAGCTCATTTAGCTCATTTCATTTTTTGTAGTGCTAGCTAGGTGTTTGATGAAATGCCTAAGTAGTTGATTTCATTTTGTTTTATGTGCAATTTGAGCTCAAACTAAATTATGATTTGTGGTTTTTTATAGTGTCGTCCCGTCCCCTTTCTCACCGCCGTCGATCGCCCGCGGTGTCGGTGACGCCCGCGCCGCCCCATCACCGACACCACCTCGGTGAGCCTCTTGTTTTTATCTTTTATTTAAAAAAAATCTTAGTTGTATGATTTAGATGCATAATTATTACTTGTATAATTTTCTTATTTGTATAATTGTTTGTTATACATAGTGCCATGGTTTTGACATCTGTCCACACCGGTTCTCGTCCGCTCTATTATTCGGATGTGGTATGATTTTTTGTTATAACTATATATTTGTTTCATTTCGTGTCTATGATAATTATGCCGACCAACTTTACATAGATATATTTTTATCTAGGAGGTAGTTGAACCGGAAATTCCAACCGACCCTATTGTCGAGTTTTTTGAAAAATAAAACAATGATTTGAAAGCAAAATTGAAAAGAAGTGGAGATCTTCGTCTCCAATGCTTAGAAGAGAAGATGAAATTGGAGTTCCAGTTTGCCGACGTCGTCGATGATCACGAGATCAAAATGGAGGCAATGCGCTTGGATCACGAGATCAAGATGAATGCAATGCGCTTGAAGGTTAAAAAGATTAGAAAATATGCCATTAGTCAAGAGGCTTGGTATCATTATGCTGTTAGTTCAATAATTAACTTAGTTGTGATTTTGATCGCATTTGTTGTTGGATTTAAATTCTTTAGATAGTTGTATGTTAGTTTCAATTAATGTATGTTTTATGAGAACTATGTATTACATTTGATCGATCAGTACTCTACTTTGCTTTTAATGTGTTGAACTTGTATTAATTAATTTGGTCACATATCTATTCATAATGTAGCTAGTGTAATGGTTTTTGATATACTTGTATAATGCAGATGAACCGACAATGGATGTACGGTGACCGACGCAGTCCCGAGTTCATTAGTGGCATGCATAATTTTTTCCATGCGGATGAGGCAAACAAGCGGATGAATGGTTTTATTTGTTGTCCATGTAGTGTATGTAAGAATAGGAGTGATCACTCTACCTCAAAAATCCTTCACATCCACCTGTTGCAGAATGGTTTCATGGATGGTTACTATTGTTGGACCAAGCACGGAGAAAGCGGGATTATAATGGAAGACAATGAAGAAGAAGAGGATAATGACAACTATCCTATGTTCAATGAACACGGTGATACTACAATGGGGGAAGACGAAGTTGAAAAAGATCCCATTGTTGATGAGCCCGACGATGATCTTCGTCGGGCCATTCGTGATGCACAAATGGACTGTGGAAGTGAAAACGAGAAGTTGAAGTTGGACAGAATGTTAGAGGATCACAACAAATTGTTGTACCCAAATTGCGAAGATGGCCAGAAAAAGCTGGGTACCACACTGGAATTGCTGCAATGGAAGGCACAGAATGGTCTATCTGACAAGAGATTTGAAAATTTGCTGAAAATATTAAAAAAGATGCTTCCAAGTGATAACGTATTGCCCTCTAGTACGTACGAAGCAAAGAAGGTTGTCTGCCCTCTAGGATTAGAGGTGCAGAAGATACATGCATGCATCAATGACTGCATCCTCTACCGCGGTGAGTACGAGAATTTGAATGCATGTCCGATATGCGGTGCCGCGCCCCAGGAAGAGGGTTCCTGCCAAGGTTATGTGGTATGCTCCTATAATACCACGGTTGAAACGTTTGTTCCAAAATAAAGAGCATGCCAAATTGTTGCGATGGCACAAAGAAGACCGTAAGAAAGACCTGATGATGAGACACCCCGCTGATGCGTCGCAGTGGAGAAAAATCGACAAAGAGTTCCCGACATTTTCAGATGACGCAAGAAACTTAAGATTTGATCTAAATACAGATGACTTTAATCCTTTTGGGGAGCAGAGCTCCAGTCATAGCACTTGGCCTGTGACTCTATGTATTTATAACCTTCCGCCTTGGCTATGCATGAAGCGGAAGTTCATTATGATGACAGTGCTCATCCAAGGACCGAAGCAACCTGTCAACGATATTGATGTGTACCTGAGGCCATTGGTCGAAGAACTTTTACAGTTGTGGCGTGAAGAAGGTGTACGTGTGTGGGATGAGCACGGACAAACAGAATTTGACCTACGAGCGTTGTTGTTTGTAACCATCAATGATTGGCCTGCTCTTAGTAACATTTCAGGACATCCAAACAAGAGATACAATGCATGCACGCACTGTTTAGGTGAGACTGAAAGTATACATTTAGGTAACAAGAATGTATACCTGGGCCATCGTCGATTTCTTCCACCCAAGCATCCCTTAAGAAAGAAAGGCAAACATTTAAAGGTGAGGCAGATCCTCGGCCGAAGCCTACCCGCCTTCTAGTTCTGATATATATGATATGGTCAAGGATTTAAAAGTAATCTTTGGGAAGAGTCTTGGCGGACTATCTGTTCCGAATGACGCTGACAACCACGTACCCATGTGGAAGAAGAAATCTATATTTTGGGAGCTGCCCTATTGGATAATCCTTGAGGTTCACTCTGCAATCGACGTGATGCACGTGACAATTTTTTTTTGCTTGAACCTGCTAAACTTTTTAGGCGTGTATGTGAAGTCAAAAGATACACCGAAAGCAAGGCATGACCATCAACGTATGCACGAACGAGACGACGTGCATTCAGATAATCATAAAGGTCCTGCAAGCTACGCTCTTATGAAAGAAGAGAATACAATATTTTTTGAATGTCTTAGCAGTATGAAGGTTCCATCTGACTTCTCATCGAATAAAGGGAATAATAAATATGGCAGAGAAAAAATTTCAAAACCTAAAGTCTCATGATTGTCACATGATTATGACACAATTACTTCCGATTGCATTGAGGGAGCTTCTACCGGAAAATGTTCGAGTACCCATTGTGAAGCTATCTGCATTCCTCAATGCAATTTCTCAGAAGGTTATCAATCCACTAACTCTACCAAGTTTACAGAAGAATGTGGTCCAATGTCTTGTCAGATTCGAGTTGGTGTCACTACAACAGGAACCATCCTATAGTAACATGTACCTTGCAACGCTGTTTCATAGGCGTAGGATCTTTTTATGTAGATACAGATATATGCGTAGCAGACTGTATCCGTTACCTGATTTATCATCTACACACGAACAACTTCGCGCACATTAGAAATTTGTGTCTGGCGCTAAACGTGGAGAGGCGCGGGATTTTTTTTTGGAGGAAGTTAGCACGAGGTGAGTGGGCCTATTTACACATCATTTTTTCTCTTCCCATCTCATCCTTTGACGTGAGTTTCTCTTCGATCTGCTCATCTGCTAGCCGCCGACACTCGTCTCCTCCTTCCGCCGCCGCTACAATCTTCTGCTAGCGACAAGCTTGGCCGCTGATGTTCAAAGATCCTACCTCCTATCTGTTTTCCCTCTCCGTTCCTACCATCATATCGTGTATCCACTTCCTCTAACATATCACGCACCTAACCCTAGATCGGTGACCGGCATCGGCGATCTACAATGTCCTGTTCAAGGAGAGCTCAGGTCTCAAAAAGTGGTCGCGATGTTCGAGGCGGCGTTTGCCTCTAGCAGATGCCCGGTGGGGATGAAGAGTAGCCTGACCGAGCAGCAATTGGAGGAGCTGAAGGACTGTCTCGACATTGGTTTTGGGTTGGCTAGCTATTCTTGTACCACAAGATCCCGATCTTTCGCTGAGGGATGGCGCTGAGTTTGGGCACTGAGGGCACGAGGAAGGTTCGACAATCCAGCGTACAATTTCTCTTTTTCCTGTTTCAATTTTCTTTCTCCTTTTCCCTTGGTTTGATCCGTTCACCATTTTTTCTAATATGTTTTTGCAACCTTGTTGCATCGCGGCATCCCCCGATGGCCACTCATCAATTGAGGTAGTCTCTATTTTGTTCACCGATACTGATTTTACAATATTCGCTCATTGTGTAAATTGTATGACCAAACCTGACAGCGTATGCAGAGAGCACATACACAAGGAATTCACCATGCGCAGTGCTGGGGACCAACCGGCTGGTTGCTTCACTTTCTTAGTTAAAGATGATTATGTATGATTCAAATCGTCCTTTCCACAATGGTAACTCTTAACGTATACATGCATCATCACTCTTAACATTTTATAATCAGAGATAGACAATCGTCCTTTCCACAATGGTAACTCTTAACGTATACATGCATCATCACTATTTTTTAAGTATTAATTTTTCCTTGCAATGAACGATTTTTTGTTCCACAGGGTATTAATATTTTAAAGCTCATGGTAAAAGTTACAAGGAAAGTTACCAGCTGAATGTGTATGAGTTGAATACAGGCCGTACAGATCAAGTAATGGGTACTAAAGAGGCCCTGATAGAATTGCTTCTCTTGATTTTAACCATCAGAAGACAAAAATGAAAATCTGTGTTCAAGACCTTGTATCTGATCCAAGGGGATTGGAGAAGATTTGTCAGAGGTATGTGCATTTTTCTGTTTTGCCATTCGTTACTATTCCCTTATGTTACTCTGGAACATACCAATATCCTTTTTGTTTATCATTTCTTGTGCTAGATCTTCATGCCTTTGGTCAATTACACCAAATTTAGTTTCTATATCATGGTCTACCATAACGTACATAATAGCTAATATTACTTGTCCTTGCAAGAGAATCTAACATTTCAAATGCAGATGACAGAAAACATGCCTTGCATGCTGAATTAGCTTTGGTGTGCCGCCAAGGTGAGTATACCTACAATTATTTTAGCAAATTAATTCACTACATGCTTCACTGCTGTTTTCCACTTTGATACTGAAAAGAAACCTTTTGTATATGCAGGTCGCATGCATCAGAAGACTTTCTATATTCAGATATCAGCTTTGGAATTGTTGGAAAAAAATATTAGAATGGATATATGTATATATAGGACTAGGTAGAATATGATATCTTGATGTAAGATTGTAAATGGTCTACTCTTCAGATGATTTTCATGTATGGAATGCTGATTCTAATAATATATATGGATTTTTTTTTATCGAAATGCATTCATATTCTAGAATTTGTGTGCTGTATGTCACCTATGAATTATGTGCACTCGCTGAGAAAAACTTCTACAATCATCCAAACCAATCAAACCATCCAATCAAGAATTTAATATATTAAATAGAATTTTAAGGCCGCATATCATATCTCTACCAACGCATACAATTGTTGCCTCACATTTGTAGCTATTCTTACAACGGTTATTCCACTAGTTACCAACGCACGTATATCCGTTGCATTGTGTCTTTACAACGCCCAATAAGGCAACCCATTATCTTCCGTTGGTTGATGTCTACGCACGATTCTATTCTTGTAGACAGTGTTGAGCCTCTAAGAGCAGAGGTTTGTAGAACAGCAGCAAGTTTCCCTTAAGTGAATCACCCAAGGTTTATCGAACTCAGGGAGGTAGAGGTCAAAGATATCCCTCTCAAGCAACCCTGCAATTAATATACAAAAAGTCTCTTGTGTCCCCGACACACCCAATATACTTGTCAGATGTATAGGTGCACTAGTTCGGCGAAGAGATAGTGAAATACAAGTAATATGGATGATTATAAGTAGTAATTGCAATCTGGAATAAAAATGGCAGCAAGCAAACATGTAGCAGAACTTGTTGTAAACGGTGTTTCGATGCTTAGAAACAAGGCCTAGGGATCATTCTTTCACTAGTGGTATCTCTCAACATGTTAGCACAACTGAATACAAATAAATGATACTCGGGATTATTCCCCTTCTTGATAACACAAGAGTACTATGTGTAGGGCTGCAAAAGCACTCCTCAAAGTCTGACTAAACAAACACCATAATTCCCAAGAATAAGCCATGATAAATATCTAAATTATTCATAGAGTCACACACAAGTACCCACACTGTCACCTTGATACCGTGTTGTCACAATGACTCCGGGAACTAGATACAATCACTTGAGTAGCATAAACATTACATATGAATTCAGCGATACTAGCAATACTCATGATCACATAAAGATCACACCATGGGAGACAGAGATAAACCACATAGCTACCGGTAGAGCCCTCAGCCTCGGGGGAGAACTACTCCCTCCTCATCATGGGAGTCAGCAGCGGCGATGAAGATGGCGGTGGAGACGATGGAGATGGCTCCGGGGGCAATTCCCTGTCCCGGCGGCGTGCCAGAACAGAGATTCTGTCCCCCGAAACTTGTCGTCGATGGCGGCGGCGCTGCGGAACTCTTCGTGGACATTGGCTTATTGTTTTAGGGTTTACGCCTCGGGGGAATAAATAGGCGAAGGGGCGACGTCGGGGGCGCCTCGAGGGGCCCAAACCATATGGCGGCGCGGTGGGCCCCCCTGCCGCGCCGGCCTATGGTTTGGCCACCTCCTGGCGCTTCTTCGTCTCTCCTTCGGACTCCGTGTACGTGTTGGAAAAATAGGGACGTGGCCTTTTGTTTCGTGCAATTCCGAGAATATTTGCAGAAGTACTTTTCTGAAACCAAAAACAGCAGAAAACAGGGAACTGGCACTGTGGCATCTTGTTAATAGGTTAGTCCCAGAAAATGCATAAAAGTGATATGAAGTGTATATAAAACATATAGCAAATGGTATAATATAAGCATGGAACAACATAAATTATGGATACGTTGGAGACGTATCAAGTATCCCCAAGCTTAGTTCTACTCGCCCTCGAGTAGGTAAAACGATAACAACAAATAATTTTTGAGGAGACATGCTTTCACACAATCTTGATCATAATATTGTAAGGCATGTAAGCTGTGATCAAATCATTCAAAGCAAAGGTATATAGTTGATATCAAAAGATAATAAAGCAAGAGTCAAACAAGCTAAAAGTTTTCATGAACTATTGCTTCAAAGACATGAAACCGTACAAGGTTCATTAAAGATGGTTTAATTATCCAGCATAGAAGTTCTATCCTTCAATCCAAGCATCAAGCAAATTTTCATAACATAGAAGGATTCAGCCAAGTAAACATAAACATGAACGTCATGAATCCACTGTTTCGAGGTCTACTCAACCGGTGAGCGTAAGCACTTAGTATCGGCACCAGGATGTTATGGCAAAGAGAACGTTAATGGGAGTTTGGAAGGCCAATGGAAGAAAGTCTCACAAAGCTATAAGTGGTCATTAGACAAGAGGAAGTCTTATAATCGAAGCTATGCAATGAGTAGTGATTGTCATGCAACGGATGCACATAGAGCTATATGTGTATGAAAGCTCTCCAATGGAACTAGTGGGGGTGCATCCAACTTGGTTGCTCATGAAGACCTAGAGCACTTTTGAGGAAGCTCATCATTGGAATATACAACCCAAGTTCGATAGTGTAAATTCCCCACATAGTTATACAAGTAGACTATGAAAACTCTCTCACATGGAGTATGGGTGCTAAACATGAGCACAAATGATGACTATGAATATTGCAGGTGCTATAACATGAGCACAAGTGTGGATAAAGGATAGTAATGTTGCCCCCTTTTTCTTTATTCTTTTTTTCTTTCTTTTTTTCTTTTTTTTTCTTTTTCTGTTTCTCTTTTCGATGGCTCAATGGCTCTTTTAACTTTCAGGGGCAACACCTAATATGACAACACACTTTTTAGTACATAACACATAACGAACTAGACATGATGTATGAAACTGTATGGCTCTGCCAGTGTAGCAGGATATGCAATGATCTAGCGTAACATGGGTAAACCACACATCAGCTGTATAGAATCATGCAAAGCAATATGTAGATGATGAATGACAACAAGTCATGTAATGTAAGATGGATGTTGCATGGCAATATATCTCGGAACAGCTATGGAAATGCTGTGGTAGGTAGGTATGGTGGCTGTTTTGAGGAAGATGTAAGCTTATGTGTAGGAGAACAAGAGAAAGTCCTCCCACGGGTTTGGATGTACTGGCGAAGTATGCACAACTCTCAATGTGAGCAGAAGGCAATGCACAACACCGAAGAGGCTAGCAAAATATGGATGGTGGAAGTGCCAAAAACCATAGCTTAACATTAGTCAAAAAGAACTCACAAGTTTATTGCAAACAACTAGCAGGTTCAACATTAAGAGCATGATTAAAATTCACTCCAAGAAGGGCCGTTCACGGCGGTACAAGTACCCCGTTAGATCCCTCGACCTTTAGCACAACTTAGTTATTACGATGCACTTTCAGACATGGAAAGCTATCAAGTCCAACTACACCTTCAACAATTTTAGTATAGTTTGTAGTACGGTACAAGCTTAAAGACAACAATCCACTAATGATTTTAACTTAATTAACCAGCAAGATTTACCATCTAAATATCTCAAAACATTTGCAAAGAATCAAGTTATCAAAGTTTCAATGATCTACAAGATTATGCAAGTTTTCATACCACTACCACATGCAGCATTTTCTTTCTTCCAAGCAAACACCAAGCAACTTGCTTAAACATAAACTCTCCAAATGATAATATAATGCAGCAAGAGAGTATTTATAAACACGTGCTAACAGCTCGAAGAGATGCATGAAAAACAGGAGCTAAAAGCATTGCAGTAGCTAGTTAAGAATACTCAACAAATATAAGTGAAGAACATGAGTATTCACGTGAAAAAGCGGAGCGTGTCTCTCTCCTACACAAGAATTGCTAGGATCCGAATTTATTCAAACAAAAACAAAAATAAAAGCACACAGACGCTCCAAGTAAAGTGCATAAGATGTGAAAGAATTAAAATATAGTTTCACTAGAGATGACCTGATAAGTTGTTGATGAAGAAGGGGATGCCTTGGGCATCCCCAAGCTTTGACGCTTGAGTCTCTCTGAATATGGTTGGGGATGAACCACGGGGGCATCCCCAAGCTTAGGCTTTTCACTCTTCTTGATCACATAATATCACCCTTCTCGCTTGATCCTTGAAAACTTCCTTCACACCAAACTCGAAACAGTTCTCATTAGAGGGTTAGTGCATAATCAAAAATTCTCATATTCTGTAATGATACAATCATTCCCAAAGCTTCTGGACATTAGCTACAGCCACTGATGCTTTGTGGAGCAAAGAAATCCACTCAAACATCATAAAAGAGCGAATGCAAAACAAAAGGAAGAATCTGTCAAAAACAGAACAGTCTGTAAAGACAATTTTTTTCGAGGCACTTAAGTTGCTCAGATGGAAAAGGTACAGTTAATGAAAGTTGCGTACATATCTGAGGAAGATGCGTAATTGTTTACAGAATTTTTCGAATTTTCTCCAGGGAGAAAAGCTCAAATTTGTGACAGCTAAAAATCTGTTTCTGTGCAGAAATCCAAATCTTGCATCAACTTTCAATTAAAGACTTTACTTGGCACAACAATGCAATAAAATAAAGATACAAAGGAGTTGCTACAGAAGTAACAAACACCTTGACTCAAAGAAAACAAAAATAACAGAAAATAAAAACGATGGGTTGTCTCCCATAAACGCTTTTCTTTAACGCCTTTTAGCTAATAATTTTGATGATGCCATCATATGTATAAGAGTTGAATATAAGAGAGCATCAAAAAGCAAATACCAAACACATTTAAGTCTAACCCACTTCCTATGCAAAGGAATCTTGTAGGAAAATAAATCAATGAAGCACAAATTGACTAACATAGGAAGGCAAAACAAGTGCAACTTCAAAAATTTCAACATAGAGAGAAGACTTAATATTATTGTGATATATGAAATCGTGTCTCCCTCTCTCATAAGGACCAGTAGGTCTTAAAATACCCAACAAATAAAAGCAAATCAAGAGAAAGCTCAAAACATTCATCATAAAGAGAAGCAATTTAGTAACATGAAGATTTCTATAACCATATTTCCTCTTTCGAAATAATTTTCAGCGGCATCATGAATAAAGTCAACAATATAGCTATCACATAGAGCATTCTTATCATGATCCACATGCATAAAAGTACCATTACTCTCCACGTAAACATAATCATTAATAATAGTGGGAGTAAAAGTATCACATCCATCATTGTAATCATCATAAATAGGAGGCATAGAATAATCAAAATGATTTTTATCCTCAATAGTAGATGGACTGAGAATATCATATTCATCATTGTAAACATCATATATGAGGCTTATCATAATCAACATAAACTATATCCTCAATAGTAGGTGGACTGAAAATATCACAATGATTATAATCATCATATATTGGAGGCAAAGTATCATGAAAGCAAATTTCCTCCTTAAAGCTTGGGGGACTAGAAATATCATATTCATCACAACTAGCTTCCCCAAGCTTAGACTTTTCCATAGCATTGACAATAATGGTGTTCAAAGAATTTATAGTAATACCATTGCTACCATCATGCAAACAAGCCTCCATAGGTTTTTTTAATTTTCTCCTCAAAAGCATCATGTCCTAATTCAATATAAAGTTCATAAAGATCTCTAATTTTGTTGTTGTTTTCCATTAAGCCTAACTAGTGAAAATAAAAACAAGAAACAAAAAGATATAATTGCAGAATCTAAAGGAAATAACTTCGAGCACTCACACACTAGCAACAGTACTAGAAATAGCTTAGTAGCCAGAGGATGTGAATACATTTTACCTTACCTCCCCGGCAACGGCGCCAGAAAATAGCTTGATGTCTACGCACGATTCTATTCTTGTACACAGTGTTGGGCCTCCAAGAGCAGAGGTTTGTACAACAGCAGCAAGTTTCCCTTAAGTGAATCACCCAAGGTTTATCGAACTCAGGGAGGTAGAGGTCAAAGATATCCCTCTCAAGCAACCCTGCAATTAATATACAAAAAGTCTCTTGTGTCCCCAACACACCCAATACACTTGTCAGATGTATAGGTGCACTAGTTCGGCGAAGAGATAGTGAAATACAAGTAATATGGATGATTATAAGTAGTAATTGTAATCTGGAATAAAAATGGCAGCAAGCAAACATGTAGCAGAACTTGTTGTAAACGGTGTTTCGATGCTTAGAAACAAGACCTAGGGATCATACTTTCACTAGTGGTATCTCTCAACATGTTAGCACAACTGAATGCAAATAAATGATACTCGGGATTATTCCCCTTCTTGATAACACAAGAGTACTATGTGTAGGGCTGCAAAAGCACTCCTCAAAGTCTGAGTAAACAAACACCACAATTCCCAAGAATAAGCCATGATAAATATCTAAATTATTCATAGAGTCACACACAAGTACACACACTGTCACCTTGATACCATGTTGTCACAATGACTCCGGGAACTAGATACAATCACTTGAGTAGCATAAACATTACATATGAATTCAGCGATACTAGCAATACTCATGATCACATAAAGATCACACCATGGGAGACAGAGATAAACCACATAGCTACCGGTAGAGCCGTCAGCCTCGGGGGAGAACTACTCCCTCCTCATCATGGGAGTCAGCAGCGGCGATGAAGATGGCGGTGGAGATGATGGAGATGGCTCCGGGGGCAATTCCCTGTCCCGGCGGCGTGCCGGAACAGAGATTCTGTCCCCGAAACTTGTCGTCGATGGCGGCGGCGCTGCGGAACTCTTCGTGGAAATTGGCTTATTGTTTTACGGTTTACGCCTCGGGGGGAATAAATAGGCGAAGGGGCGACGTCGGGGGCGCCTCGAGGGGCCCAAACCATATGGCGGCGCGGTGGGCCCCCCCTGCCGCGCCGGCCTATGGTTTGGCCACCTCCTGGCGCTTCTTCGTCTCTCCTTCGGACTCCGTGTACGTGTTGGAAAAATAGGGACATGGCCTTTTGTTTCGTGCAATTCCGAGAATTTTTGCAGAAGTACTTTTCTGAAACCAAAAACAGCAGAAAACAGGGAACTGGCACTGTGGCATCTTGTTAATAGGTTAGTCCCAGAAAATACATAAAAGTGAGATGAAGTGTATATAAAACATGTAGCAAATTGTATAATATAAGCATGGAACAACATAAATTATGGATACGTTGGAGACGTATCATTGGTATAGTCGATAGCAACGCTTATATGGACATTTAGATACGGATGAATGCGTTGCTGTAGAGGGGGTCTTGTTGTAGTGTGTTCCCACCAACCTTCTTCAATATTATGACGCACCTCATAGTTCACCTAGTCGAAGAGATTTCCATTCTCAGTCCTGTATTTTTACACAACATGTTCCCCTTTGAGAGGTTCATGGGAGTCTTAAAGAAATATGTTCATAACCGTGCGAGGCCAGAAGAAAGCATCTCAAAGGGGGTATGGAACGGAGGAGGTCATTGAGTTTTGTGTTGACTTTATTCCTGACATTCAGCCGATCGGTGTTCCTCAATCGCGGCATGAACGGAGACTGCGTGGAAAAGGCACGCTAGGAAAGAAAGCAACAATATGTCAAGACGGGCATTCTTTCACTCGAGCACACTACACAGGTCTACATAATTCCAGCTTGGTGGCTCCATATATCGAGGAACACAAGAATTTTTTACGCTCTAAATACCCGGAGAAACCTGAAGATTGGATTGATGGACAACACATGAAGACTTTCGGCGGTTGGTTGCAAACACGTCTCATTAATGACACCAATGTTGGAGAACAGCTATACTTGTTGGCCAAGTTACCATCTTCGACTATATTGACTTTTCAAGAGTACGAGATAAATGGGAATACATTTTACACGGCCGACCAAGATAAAAATAGCACCAACCAAAACAGTGGTGTCCGCTTTGATGCAACAAACTACAATGGGCAAAGGTCACATATTATGGTTACATAGAGCAAATATGGGAACTTGACTATGGACCTTTTTTTAAGGTCCCTTTGTTCAAGTGCAAATGGTTCAACCTAGAAGGCGGGGTAGAGGTAGACACACGGTACATAATGACTATAGTGGATTTTAGGAATCTTGGGTACGACACCGAACCATTCGTCCTAGCCAGTGAAGTGGCTCAGGTTTTCTATGTGAAGGACATGTCTACCCTACCGAAAAAAGAAAAGATAAGCAAGCGACTACATCATACGATGAGCCAAAGCGCCACATAGTTCTTTCTGGGAAAATAATCATCGTGGGAGTGGAGGACAAGATTATGATAAGTTTCATGAAATTCCGCCTTCAAAGTGAACACTGACCCAAGCATCAAGTGAACACTGACCCAACCTAGCAAGAAACCTTTCTTCAAGAAGAACCCTCCAAACAAGAAGTCACCTTCAAAAATGGTATTGGCGACAAGAGAAGAGTACATGTCCGGAGATGAAGAAGATGAAGAAGAAACCACAAGTGAAGTTGCCGCTATTGCTATTACTTCATCAACACCTTCTTCTCTCTTTGAATCCCCCAATGAGAACATTCTCATCCAATCTGCCAAGTGTCTCATCGCCAAGGCTACTGAGGTATCATCTTCTTCCACTTCCAAGACTATGAATGAAATGGATGATCTTATTAGTCTTAGAATAAAGGAAGAAAATGTTTCTTTGGATCGTTTCATGACTAACTTGCAAGGTGAAGCCAAGACACGCTTTGAGGCTCTTATGAGCGATTATGGGATGACACAAGATCTTCTTGAGCAGAAGGGGAGACTTGAAAAAAAAATATGCTAACGACATTGCCGCTCTCACCGTGGCTCTTGAGGAAGAGCATGAGCTCCATGTCTTTCTTGAAGAGAAGCTTGAAAATCTTGATGAGTCACAAAATGTAATTTTTTTCTCAAATCATTAAAGAACGTGACCATGCTATTGCAAAATATAAGCTTTACAAGAAAGAAAAGGTTGAATTTGGTGTTGGTCATGATAGACTAACCGATGAGCTAGAGAAGCTCACCAAGGCCCACAAGGCCTTGGAGAGTGAACACTCTACTCACACCAAGTCTTTTGAACAACTTCAAATTCAATCATCTAAAACTATTGTCTAAATGTCCATATAAGCATAGCAAGCGCATATACCAACGGATAAAAATGCGTTGCCTTATCTGGCGTTGCAAAGACACAATGCAACACATATACGTGCGTTGGTAACTAATGGGATAACCATTGCGGAATAGCTACAGATTTCAGCCAACTGTTATATGCGTTGCTAGACATATTGTACACGGATTGAAAATTATATTGATATTATTATTATCTGGAATAGATGATTTGATCTGTTTGGATGGTTGTATATTCTTTCTCAGCGAGTGCACATAATTCTAGGTGACATACCACATCACAAATCATAGAATATGAATACATTTCAACAAAAAAATATGTATTTATTATTAGAATCACCATTCCATACATGAGAATTATCCGAAGGGTAGATAGTTTACAATCTTGCATCAAAACATGATATTCTACCTAGTCCTATATATCCATTCTAATATTTTGCTAACAAATGAAGAGCTGATGTCCGAAATAGCAAGTCTTCTAATGTCTTCTGATGTATGCGACCTGCATATACAATATGTTTTCAGTGTCGAAGTGGGAGAAAACAGTGGGCGTGTAGTTAATTAGCTTGCTCAAAATTTGTAAGTATACTCACCTTGGTGACATTCAAAAGCTAATTCATCTTGCAAGAAATGTTTGCTATCCTCTGCATTCAACATAACTCATCAAAACAAAAAGTAATATTTGCAACCACACAAAAGAAAATAAAAAGTAAATCTGCATAAGAAATAACAACAATGGGATCTGAACGAAACGATCAAACAGAAGATAAATTTGCTGTAATTGACCAAAGGCAGATCTAGTAGAAGAAATGATATAGAAATAACAACAATGGGGTAATAATGATTGACGAAACAGATAATGCACATACCTCTAACATCCGCCTTGGAACAGATACAAGGACTTGAACACCCGTTTGCATTTTTGTCTTTTGAAGGTTAAAATCAAGACAAGCAATTGCAGCAGGGGTCTCTTTAGTAGGTATTTCTTGAGTTGTACTGCCTTAATTAAACTTGTACCCATTTAGCTGGTAGCTTTCCTTGGCACTTGTACCATGAGCTTTAAAATATGAATACTCTACAAAAAAAAGAAACGGGTCACTGCAAGCAAATATTTAATCTGAAACATCGCATGGTAAGGATCTCGTGGAACTGATATCCATCAAGATTTGACCTCTTTTGTGCAAGAACACTGTAAGAAACTAAAGCAACATTACAAAACCAAACATAAGGCCATCTATGAAACAAGCGACTTAAAGTGGCACAACATACCTGTGTAGTAGCTGATCTAGACTTGATAGTTCATTGATGATTTTTTACCTGATATTATAAAAGGTACAATGTAATTATCAGGGAACAGGGGCAGTTTAACAAATTAGAATACCTACGAAACAAAGGTTACAAGAGCTCCTCTACTCAGGAGATAAAATAATATGTAAAGTATAGATAGCAGGCAATCTGATCACGACACCATAAAGCTACATTACTGATAACAATTCGAGAGTATATTAAATTTAATAAGTAAAGGGAGGGGTAACATCGCCTTTTGGTTAGCGGCTGCATTACTTGGAGAGGCAGTTTTGCTTGCCTACGGAATTTGTTTTCTTTGATATCTTAATAATATCCTCTGTATAAACACAGATAAGAAAGCATGAGATAAATTAACACTTTGATAAGAGCGATAGTGATTCCATCACCCTACCCGAAATAAGAAAAAATTAAGAGACCTACCTGGTTGTTGTTGTCGATCGGCCTGCTCTCTCTCTCTCTCACGAACGGAGGTGGAAGAAAGGACAGAAAATGGACACAGAAATTTTGCGGGCGACGAATGCCGCCACGGGTGCACCAATGCCCTAATCTTCTTGTCTTTTTACAGTGGCTACATGGCTCACTCCGATGCCTTACAAACGAGGAGTACAGAAGGTTTTATAGCCGGGCTGACGCTGGAACTCCATGCTGCCCTCAACTCTGCCGTTCCATCCGGCCGTGTACGACGTGCACACACGCACGACGCGGCTGCCTCCCAACGGATCACAACGGCTCCTCCTACTGCATGCAGCTCCTCCACGCTACGTACACGGCGAGCTACAGACTAAGTCCAAACGCATGCACACGCACGACACAACGGACCACACACGTCGCGGTTTATTGGCTAACACTGGTTATGCTCATTATCTGGCCCCATTGATAGTCTGACGGGCCTACCACACTTCTAAAGCTATGCTGCAGTAATGATTCTGCAACAAATGAAACGCATGTGCTTATTTATAGATTGGAATAAAGATCAAAAAATGGTTCCGGATTGACAACTAGACAAGCGGGCAACCAACTATTTGCAATTTAACCAAATCATTCGTCAGCACAAGATGTAATGGATGTAATGGAAAACCAATCGTCATTTTAACTGAAACAAATCCTGGAACAAGCAAAATGTGTTTACATCAGTGGACAACAAGGCCTAACCGCAGTTTGATGAGCGGCCATCTCAGGAAATGTAGCATTAATTGTTACACAAAACTTTTGGAGAAAATGGTAAGGTCTTGTTTGGTACTAGAGTATTTTAGGGGATTGGTGGGGATTATCCCGGTCAACCCGTGAATCCCCACATATCCAAAACAGCGTTTGGTTCTAGTGTATTGGACAGGTATTATCCCCACATTTCCCCACAAATCCCCAAACTCTAGTTCATTTTTCTCAATACTCAATCCACTACCCCCACGAAGAATGTATCCAAAGATAAAGCTCAAGTGGAGCAAAAGTTCAAATCTAGTGGTTACAAGGAGGGCAACCCAAAAATGAAGACTTGCTTCAATTGCCAAGATAGATATCACTATGTTGCCGAGTGTCCCTATGAGGACCTTGAAGAACATGGAGGAAGGCTCGTTCTCAAGAATGCCTCAAAGTCCCCTAGCAAGAAACCTTTTTCAAGAAGAACCCTCCTAACAAGAAGTCACCTTCAAAAATGGTGTTGGTGACAAGAGAGGAGTAAATGTCCGGAGATAAAGAAGATGAAAAAGAAACCACAAGTGAAGTTGCCGCTATTGCTATTAGTTCATCAACACCTTCTTCTCTCTTTGAATCCCCAATGAGAACATTCCCATCCAATCCGCCAAGTGTCTCATGGCCAAGGCCACCGAGGTATCACCTTCTTCCACTTCCAAGACTATGAATGAAATGGATGATCTTATTAGTCTGAGAATAAAGGAAGAAAATGTTGCTTTGGATCGTTTCATGACTAACTTGCAAGGTGAAGCCAAGACACGCTTTGAGGCTCTTATGAGCGATTATGGGTTGACACAAGATCTTCTTGAGGAGAAGGGGAGACTTGAAAGAGAATATGCTAACGACATTGCTGCTCTCATCGTGGCTCTTGAGGAAGAGCATGAGCTCCGTGTCTCTCTTGAAGAGAAACTTGAAAATTTTGATGAGTCGCAAAATGCAATTTTTTTTCTCAAATCATTAAAGAACGTGACCATGCTATTGCAAAATATAAGCTTTACAAGAAAGAAAAGATTGAATTTGGTGTTGGTCATGATAGACTAACCGAGGAGCTAGAGAAGATCACCAAGGCCCAGGCCTTGGAGAGTGAACACTCTACTCTCACCAAGTCTTTTGAACAAATTCAAATTCAGTCATCTAAAACTATTGTTCCTAGTTCCTCTACTACTTCTTGTGATCATGCAAACGTTATTGAGGAAAATGCTAGGTTGAAGAGCGAACTTGCCAAGGCCTCTAGTTCCCAAAGTAAGCCTCTTGATGATCTTTTGCAAATGCAAAAGCCACACATTGGGAAAGAGGGTCTTGGTTATGTTGCCAAGAAGAAGAAGAAGAAGAAGGCCAAGCCCGCACAAGCAAAGAAGTCTACCATTGCGAGTGGTGATGCTACAAGGAGCAAAACCACTCGTAATGACTTTGCGGGAATTGCTAAATGGGTGATTGATAGTGGATGCACAAGTCATATGACCGGAAGCAAGGAGATCATGATGGAGTTGAGACCAAATTCAAATCACTCAACGTCACTTATGGAGATTATTCTAAAGCGGAGGTAACGGGCTTGGCAAGGTGGTAGTTGCAAGGGATATCACCCTTGTGAATGTCATGCTTGTTGAGTCCCTCGGTTAAAATTTACTTTCAGTTCGTGCCGTTAATAAGATGGGTTTTGCCGTTCACTTTGATATTGATATTGTGGTACTCATGTGGAGCAAAACTTTAAAGGTCGCTTACGTTGGGTATGTCGAAAATGAGTTGTTTGTGGTAGACTATTCAGAGTCAATCAACTCTCAAGCGATGCGCTTATTCGGAAGGCCAACGTGAGGTGGTTGTGGCATCGCCACTTGTCCCATGTCAATATGAGAACTTTTCAAAGTTTTCAAAAGGGTGCCCACATTCTTGGACTAAAAGAGAATATTTATTTTTCTAGAGGTCGTCTTTGTAGGGCTTGTGTTGAAGGAAAGATGCATGATTCTCCCCACCCAAGCAAGACCATCATTTCATCAACAAGGATATTGGAACTTCTTCATGTTGATCTTTTTGGTGATGTGCCTCAACCTAGTCTTGGTGGGAAGAAGTATTGTTTGGTGATTGTTGACGACTACTCAAGATTTACATGGGTTTATTTTTTCATGTCAAAGAGTGAGACCCAACAAGCGTCATCGACTTCTCCAATGAAGTACAACGTCAACACAATGTTCCTATATTGGCCATTAGAAGTGACAATGGCTCCGAGTTCAAGAACTACACCCTAAATGAGTTTCTTAGTGAAGAGGGAATTCGACATCAATATTCCGCTACGTATACCCCTCAACAAATGGTGTAGCCGAGAGGAAGAACCGGACCCTTATGGATATGGCAAGGTCTATGTTGGCGGAGTTCAAGACTCCACTTTTCCTCTGGGCCGAGGCCATCTCCATGACATATCACTCATCTAACTGGCTCTACTTCTGCACGGGAAAGAGGTTCACTCCATATGAAATGCTTACCAGCAAGCGAAATATTTTCTACTATCGGGTGTTCGGTTCTAAGTGTTTCTATAAAATCAAAGGTTATCATTTATCTAAATTTCAGTCTAAGGCTTTAGAGGGTACTTTTGTTGGTTACAATGCCGAATCCCACACTTATAATCTACGACAAGTCCTTCGGGATCGTTGTAGAATCTTGTAGTGTGGAGTTCGATGAGAATGACGGATCCCAAGTGGCGCAATTTCATGTTCGTGATGTTGATGATGAGGAACCTCAAGATGCAATAAGGCGGATGGGCGTGGGATTCCTTCGCCAATCGAGATCCACCATGAGGCGCCTCAAGAAGGACCAAGCTCCACCCATGTGGAGCATTCATCATCACAAGTGGAACCCGCACCATCCGGTGGAGGAAATGATGCACCTAGCCAAGAACAAGTTCAAGACCCTCCTCATGTTGATCAAGTTGCTACGCAAGAACCAAGTTCTCCAATTGTTGATGCTAGCCATGATCAAGACCAAGGTCCATCCTCTCCTTCTAGTGATGAAGGCGTGCACATTGAAAACCAAGGTCATCATTCCGGTCAAGACAGGGACACAAATGATCAAGATGATCAAGAGATACCCCCTAGCTCCCGTGAGGATATCGAAGCTCGTCGTCATGCAAGAAATGCCAAGACCATGGAAAGAAGACACCATTTGTTGGAAAATATTATTGGTGACTTGAAGGGCAAGGTTGTGACTAGAAGACAATGTGCAAACTTTAGTGAACATCAAGCACACATCTCCATGGTGGAACCAAAGAAAGTCTTTGAAGCTATTGAAGATCCGGATTGGTTGAATGCAATGCATGAAGAGCTCAACAACTTCAAGCGCAACAAAGTGTGGAAGCTAGTTGAGAAGCCAGAGGAGTGCCGCAATGTTATTGGCACTAAGTGGATATTCAAAACAAGCAAGATGAACATGGCATGGTGGTGATAAACAAGGCAAGATTGGTGGCTCAAGGGTACTCTCAAGTTGAAGGAATTGATTTTGGAGAGACCTATGCTCCTGTTGGGGATATACCTACTAGGGGTATCACCAGCATGGATCAATCCGGCTAGTCCAGGGTGGCCCGCAGTGGTGGTGAAGGCTTTGCCTACCGGGCGGCCCAGATAGCTGACGACCAAGGAAGGCGGATGCCGGCAAGGAGGAGGCCCAAGACTGAAGCCCATGAAGCCACCAAGACCAAGACGGAAGGCGGCATACTTGCCGGCTAGGTTTAGGACTCCGTATACTTGCTGGATACGTATCACCTTGTAACCCTAGGTCCAGCCGCCTATATAAGCTGGACCTCGGGACGCCTTTAGGGCAACACATCACACACCAACTCATTGTAACCTGTTCACGGCGATATTGCCTTATAGTGAGTTATAGCAGCACGTAGGGCACCGCCACCGCCGTGGTGCCTGAAGCTGGGTAAACCGCCGTGTACAATCCCGACCTTGACGACGTCCACCTTCTTGCCCTACGTTCACCCTCGGCTAGCAGGACCCCGTCTCCTATCCAAGATGCCGATACGACGACAGTTGGCGCCCACCGTGGGGCCTAAGGCGTCAGGCGTCACGTTCCAGGCGGGAACTCTTGGCGGCATCGGCGAAACAATCGCCGTCGGCCGCGCTGTTCGCTACGGCGACAACCACTACATCAGCTGCGACGAGTCCTACATCCCCGCAGACGACTACATTGTCGGATGCGGAGTTGTGCCGTTTGGCGGCGTCGATGTGTTCATCGGCTACACTTCTGAGGCGTATGGGTTGCCGCGAATTTATTCGCCATCCCACCCGCCCTACAATCAAGACGGATCTGAGTTTGCCTCCTCTGAGGAGTCCGCAGATTCAGATCTACACTTTGTCGGCATGACGGGACTGGGATCAGACTCCCAGCCCAACAGTCAAGATCCCGAATCTATTCTTCCTGCACTCCAGGATGATGCGATGTCGGATGCCGGATCCAGATCTACCGTTCACGTCAACGTAGATTCTGATTCCGAAGAAGATTCTGCCAGCATGTTTGAGCAACGGGTCAAGCAGTGTTTTGTTACACCTGATCCTCCGCCATCTGAGGCGGCTACGGGCTCTTCCGTCAACATGCAGCAGGTTTTTGTGGCGGATGTCACCGGCGCAGCTCAGAGAAGG
This sequence comes from Poa pratensis, assembly GCA_947311845.1. Classification (NCBI taxonomy): domain Eukaryota; kingdom Viridiplantae; phylum Streptophyta; class Magnoliopsida; order Poales; family Poaceae; genus Poa; species Poa pratensis. Next base: position 49,562,712 of record CAMZMU010000046.1, read on the forward strand.
CGGCAACTGACGCCGCCAACCTGGGGACCCCGGCAACCGATCCACAGTTTCCAGAGCCTCCTGGGGCTCCAAAGAAGAAAATTCTGGAGAAGGGCGAGCCCAGCAAGATAGGAAGCATGGCGGCTCTGGCGGAAGTTCTTCACACGCCGGTAAACGACAAAACCAATCCGGCTGATTTGGAGAAACTTCGGAACACCTTGGTGGAGCAAACTGAGTACCTCAAAAGCAAGCAAGCAGAGGTCCAGAGCCTCCTCGACGAAGCCAAGGAGGAAAACGCCAAGATAACTGCCAAGTGCGACCCCAAGCGCAATCTTTTCACCACCACCCCATTGCCCAAGCCGGCAGGACAAGTGGCGGAGAAAGTAGGAAAGGCAGGGATCATGACACCTTCAAATCCCCTGCCCAAAAGCTTGGTTTCGAGTGGGCTACAGCGCCGCAGCGTAAGGACAAGAACGGGGACGTCATCCTCGCAACCCTGTCCTCAACACTGCAGCCGCCTTGGACATCCTCAACAATGATGACTATGACAAGGACGAGAAGATCTACTACGCATCGATCCTTGCTCACAAAGCTCTAGAGCAGCAGGCCCGTGCTGATTCTCGCGCCGACATGGCGGACGCAAGGGGAGGAAAGTTGGAATCAAAATCCAACGCTTGCAAAGCTGCGGCCGGTGGCAACCCAGAAGATCCGTCCGGCTCCAGTAGCCACGGAAAAGGGAAGGACAAGGAGAAAGACCCACGCAAATCACCACCTCCAAAGGCAGCGTGATGAGGCATCCAGGACCGGCAACAGGCGCAAGGCCTCACCTCCTCCGCCTAGGCGGGATGAAGGCGGAAGCAGGGGCAGCAAGCAGCCGCCAAGGAGTGGCGGCAACCGCGACGATGCCCCGCCGCCAAGAAGAAGCAGGGACCGCACACAGTCCCCACCACCAGTGCCCAGGCACGAAGGCGGAAGCCGGGGACACAACAATGAGCCTAGGCACAGCCGGGCAGCGCAGGACGAGCCCATGCTGATAGATCTGGCAAACAGCTCAGTCCGCAAGACGCGAGACATCGTCTCAATGACATCAAGGCTGGAAAGCAAGATGCCTATCTAGGACCTGAGTGCTTTGGCCCAGCCATCCGCAACGTTCAAGTACCCAGAGACATGACATCAGTGTCAAAAACTCATCAAAGGTACAATGGAGCGGACAAGCCAAACTCATGGTTGTCGGACTACGCGCTGGCAGTTGAAATTGCGGAGGCAATGGCCTCGTCGCTGCACGCTTCCTTCCCCTCATGTTGGAGGGGACAGCCCGAAGCTGGATCGAAAACTTGCCGGAGAAAAGCATTCATAGCTGGCATGACATGGAAAAGGTGTTCACGCAGCACTTCCAAGGCACGTACAAGCGACCCAATACATACACAGATTTGGTTCGTTGCGTGCAAAAGCCAGATGAAACAGCTACAAGCTTCTTGGCAAGGTGGATTCAAACAAAGGCAAGCTGCGAGAACGTAGACGACAATCAAGCAATCCATGCCTTCACCACGGGCCTCCTGAAGGGCTCAAGTCTCAGACATAAGCTCGTACGCATGCAAGTCAAGGATCTCGGAGTCATGCTCGAAGTAGCAGCCATGTACGCACAGGCGGATGATGATGCACGCGATGGAGATGGCGCACATGATATGGCGCCAAACAGGCGAGCAAGTCACAAACGCAAGGCTCCCCAGGATGACAAAGCCGGACCATCAAACGAGGTCGCCGCCGCCTTCGAAGGCAAAGGCGGCAACCGCAAGTGGAAAGGAAAGGGTAAAGATGGCGGCTCCAGCAAGCAGCGCCTGACGTACGATCAGGCGAAAGCCTTGCCTGCCCAATCCACGCGTCCTTAGGCAAAGTCAACCACACATTAGGGGAATGCCGGTTCATGGAGGACTTCAAGAAGGACCCCGAGGTTGGCTGGAAATCAAAAAAGAGCAAAAAGGCTGAGAAGACAAAGAAGGAAGACGATGATGGGGCTATGTCCATGTCGAGGATGAGGAACCCAAGCTGATGCGCAAAGAAAGGAAATATCCCAAGGTACATGGCCAATTGGTGTGCTTCCTGGGCACTCCTTCGGCAAAAGAAGAAAAGGCGGAGATGCGCGAGCTAAACGCCACAGTACCAGACGTTCCCCAGTATCTAGACTGGTCAGAGGAGCCAATAACTTGGGATAGAGATGATCATCCAGATCACGTTCCTCACCCCGGCAAATACGCCCTTGTCGTCGACCCAATTGTCGATAACTTCAGGCTCACCAAGGTGTTGATGGATGGCGGCAGCAGCCTCAACATCATCTACGCGGACACTCTGAAGCGCATGAACTTGTCGGAAAGCCAGCTTGACTATAGCAAGTCAAGTTTCATGGCATTGTTCCGGGAAAGCAAGCAAGTCAATGGGAAGCATCAGATTGGAGGTTACTTTTGGGCCTGAGACAAACTACCGCTCGGAGTATCTCAGGTTCGAAGTAGTCCCCTTCAAAAGTGCCTACCACGCCATTTTTGGACGGCCAGCTTTCGCCAAATTCATGGCTCGCCCGTGTTACATATACAGCAAGCTGAAGATGCCGGGACCCAATGGTACAATTACCATCAGTGGCAACTTCAAGAAAGCAAAGGAGTGTGAGCGTGGCAACGCCGCCTTCGCTGAGGCAGTCCTCCACGCAGAGGAGTTAGCCATGTTGAAGAAAGAGCTCGATACATCACAGTTGCCGGAGCATGTAAAGACCGCTGAGCAAAAGAACACTTTCAAGGCGTCCGAAGACACAAAGAAGGCGGATCTGGTCCCAGGTGACAGCTCCAAGCAAGTCACCATAGGGGCTGGCTTGGACGACAAATAGGAAAGCGCGCTCGTCAGGTTCCTCCGTGAGAATCAGGACATCTTTGCATGGTCATCAGCGACATGCCAGGTGTCCCGAGGGAACTTGCCGAGCACTCTCTTAACGTCTACGAAGGAGCCAAACCAGTGAAGCAAGGAATAAGACGCTACGGTGAGAAGAAGCGGACAGCAATAGGAAGGAGATCATCAAGTTGCAAGAAGCCAAGTTCATTAGGGAGGTAGTACACACTGATTGGTTGGCAAATCCTGTAATGGTTCCAAAACCTAATAAGGAAATGAGAATGTGCATTGATTATACCGGTTTGAACAAGTGCTGTCCTAAGGACCACTTTGCTTTGCCTCGTATAGATCAGGTCATAGACTCCACAGCCGGCTCCGAGCTGCTGTGCTTTTTGGATGCGTACTCCGGGTACCACCAAATCAAAATGCGAGAATCCGACCAAATCAAAACAGCGTTCACTACCCTATGGGACCTTCTGCTACATCACGATGCCCTTCGGTCTAAAAAATGCCGGCGCAACGTATCAGCGGTGTATGCAAAGATGCCTTCACGAGCAAATTGGCCGCAATGTTCACGTCTATGTTGACGACATTGCCGTCATGTCAAGAAAGAAGGCAGATTTGCTTGACGATTTGAGAGAAACCTTTGATAGCCTCCGGGTATATAGGATGAAACTCAACCCGAAAAAATGCGTCTTCGGGGTTCCTGCCGGCAAATTGCTTGGCTTTATCGTTTCCGAACGAGGGATAGAGTGAATCCAGAAAAAATCAAAGCGATCCTCAACATATCCAGGCCCAAGGACCTGAAGGACGTGCAGCGACTTGCCGGCTCGGCGGCTGCCGTCAGTCGTTTCATTAGCCGTCTTGGTGAGAAGGCACTGCCTCTCTACCGGCTTCTGAAGAAATCCGACAACTTCGAGTGGACAGACGAAGCAGACGCCGCCTTGCAGCAACTCAAGGACGCGTTAACGTCTGCTCCAATTTTGGCAGCTCCTCGTTCGCAGGAACCAATGCTGCTCTATATTGCCGCAACTAACTTGGTTGTTAGCGTGGTACTGGTTGTGGAACGCAAGACGGAAATTTCAGACTTGCCGGAACAACGTCCGGTTTACTTCATCAGTGAAGTATTTTCCGCCTCAAAACAGCGTTATCCGCATTACCAGAATTGGTCTACGGTGTTTTTACGCCGCCAGGAAGTTAAGGCACTATTTCCAGGAACATTCAATAACGTGGTGAGCAAGGCACCTCTGGGGGATATCATCAATAATACAGATGCAACAGGCCGCGTTGCCAAATGGGGCATTGAACTTGCCGCCTTCGACATCTGTATAAGCCCAGAACGGCCATTAAGTCTCAAGCCTTAGCAGATTTGTAGCTGATTGGACGGAGGCCATGGACGAAGTACCTCTCCCTGAAGATGCATACTGGATCATGCACTTTGATGGATCAAAAATGCTCAGGGCTCGGGGGCTGGCATTGTTTTAAGAAACCCTCAAGGAGACAAGCTTAGTTATGTGTTACAAATTCACTTCAAGGCAACTAATAATGTTGCTGAATACGAAGCTCTCCTTCATGGTTTACACATTGCCAAGGAACTTGGCGTCCACGTGTCCTCTGCTACGGAGATTCAGATTTGGTGGCGCAACAGATACGTGGTACTTGGGACACAAAGAGCGAAACAATGGCGGCATATCGAGCTACCGTTGACGAATTCGCCAAGTGTTTTCTAGGCTACGAGGTCCGCCACATCCCAAGAGCTCAAAATGAGGCGGCAGATACACTTGCCAGAATGGGTCTGAACGCAAAAAGGTACCAAAAGATGTTTTCCTGGAACACCTACACAAGCCGTCAATTAAAGGAGCAGACCTCCTTGACCCAGATCGGCAGAACCAGTTGATAGTGCTAGCTATGCCGTCTACTTGGTAAAGCCGGATTGGACGACGCCATATTTGGACTTCCTGATCAATCAGGAGTTACCGGATGATGAGGTTTTGAAAAGGCAAATAATAAGAAGAGCCAAGGCATTTACAATAATCAAAGGTGAATTGTACAAGCGTAGCACCACTGGTGTTTACCAACGCTGCATTTCGCCCGAAGAAGGCAGAGAACTGTTGGATGAGATACATGCCGGCGTATGTGGACATCATGCTTCTCACGCGCCCTTGTTTCAAAAGCCTTCCGACAAGGTTTCTATTGGTTGACAGCCAAGCAAGATGCAGAAGACATTGTTAAAAGTGCAGGGGCTGCCAACTTTATGCCAGACAATCACACATGCCGGCTCAAGAGCTTAAAACAATACCCATCACATGGCCTTTCGCAGTCTGGGGCTTGGACATGGTTGGTCCGTTTAAAACGGCGCCTGGTGGCTACACACATTTACTTGTGGCTGTAGACAAGTTTACCAAATGGGTTGAAGCTAAGCCTATCAAAAAGCTAGACGGCGCCACAGCCGCAAACTTTCTGTGGGGAATAATCTCTCGGTTCGGGGTGCCTCATAGCATTATCACCGACAATGGCACTAACTTGTCGCAAGGCGAAGTCGAGGAATACTGTTATAAGCATGGTATCCGCCTAGATCTAGCCTCGTAGCGCATCCGCAGCAAACGGTCAAGTAGAGCGTACAAATGGTTTAGTCTACAAGGAATCAAACCACGTCTCGAAGTACCATTGCACAGAGCGGCTGGGGCTTGGGTGGATGAATTGCAGTCTGTCCTTTGGAGTTTACGCACAACTCCAAACAGATCAACCAAGTTTACTCCTTTCTTCTTAGTCTATGGCGCAGAAGCAGTGTTGCCAACCGACATGATGTACGATTCTCCCAGAATCAAGCCTACGTCCAGGAGGACGCAGAAGATGCAAGACAGGATGGCCTTGACCTACTTGATGAAGAACGAGATGTTGCCCTTGCGCGATCCGCCATCTATCAGCAAAGTTTGAGGCGTTATCACAGCAGAAGGGTGAGGCAACGAAGTTTTAGAGTGGTGACCTGGTTCTCCGCCTAATCCAAGATAGAAAGGGCTTGCATAAGTTATCCCCGCCTTGGGAAGGACCTTTTGTGGTCAGTAAGGTGTTGCTCAATGGTTCTTATTACTTGGTCGATGCACGAGACGGATACAAGAAGAAGCGAGGTCGCAAGCGCAAAAGGAAGGTTGACGACAAGTACGAAGAAACCAAGCGACCTGGAACATTGAGCAGCTACGTCCTTTTTACACTTAGCAATTTCCACATTGTAATAAGTACTATATGATTATGAAATAAAAGTCTGTGGTTTGCTCATTCAGTTTTGGGATCATGCCATCTTTTGTCTTTTCTCGCAATCATATATCTGTTGTCATAAAAGTTACCAAACAAAATAAGTTTTGCTCCGTGCTAAGGTCCAAACTTTTTGACATTTGCCGTCTGCCGGCTAAAAACGCAAACAATCTTTGCACCGCCTAATATGCTTATCTGTCTGTTTGTGTGTGGGTCGCCTAGTAGTATGTCGTTGGCACCAACATGCTGGCTTTGGTCTCTGAGTCTAAATTAGTTGGTATTGCACCTGGTTGGCTCAGCTAAAGTAACTAAGATGAGGTTCCGCCAACATATGAAAAAGCTAAACATGCAGGCGAGATACATATTAAGGCGGGCCACTTAATAAGCCTACCGCCAAGTGTAGCATAAAAGTTGGCCCATAAATATTTACAACCCAAAATAAAGTTTTATGCGTTAACAGATTAACGCAGTGTTTTGTGCTGCCTTTGCAGGAGGAGTCTAAGGGATTGCCGCCTTGGTAGAGCTGGTGGAGAGATCCTGGGGGCTGACGCCGGCATTCTTGGGGCTGGCTCCGCCATCCTTGGGGCTGCGCTTGTCGGCTCCGGCTTCGCCTTCGCCTCGGGAAGCTTCAGGATCGCCAAGGAGGGATCGGCTACGGCAACATGCGGGTCCGGGTGTTCCTTGTAGAACTTGCGGATGTCAACCATGTTGGCAACCCGGGTCGCATAGCCGCGAACAGACCGCAGCACGTCCTGCATCACGATGGCTTGGTTGTTTTCGTCTTCGGTGGGGAAGTACTCGGTGACTTGATGAATATCAGCCTCCGGGTACCACGCCGCCGTCATGCCAATGCCAACTTGGCGCCGCCTCGTGCTGCTGAGCGTAGCGTGTTGTCGTGTTCAGCTGCCGCCTTCTCCAGCAGGTCCGGCAGAGCATCGAAGATGACGGGATCGCCGTCTTCCCCAGGGTAGAACTTGGCGGCAAATGCTTTGCCTGCGCCGACAATCTGGTTGACGATTTCGCCAACTTTCAAGATCGGCAAGGCGCGGCGTTGTAGCCAGGTCATCTCCCAAGCTAGCCGGCACTGCACAAACACAAAGTTACACACTGCAGCTTCAAGTTTCAAGAAAGCAAGGTGACAAAATGAAGGATTGGAGGCATACCCAAGACATGGTCGTGGATGGCGTTGACCTCATCCAGATGGTTCTCAAGCGTTTCTTGGGCTAGCTGGACCGCCTTTGACAGTTGGTCCTGCTGCTCCTTGGCGTTCTTGTTCACCTGGTCAAGGTTGTTGCTCATGGCCTCAAGTTGTCCAGTCAACTTGCTAACTTCGGCAGCATGGCCAACGCACGCTCATCCAGCTCCTTGGCGTGATCCGCCTTCAGCTTGGTCACCAGCCCGGCAAGATCTGCAGCTTCGTTCATCAAAGCTTGCATGTCAGTGGAGTTCTTGAGAATATCTTGCGCAGTGTTTAGTAATTCTACAAATAAAAAGAAAAGACGACTAAAATACTTGTCGGAAAAGAAAAGAAGTCGGACGAAAAGAAGGCAAAGAAAGCTTTGTCACCTTCATCCTTCTTGCGAGCTTCTTCCAAGCTCGCAATTTGGGCGTTCTTCAACTCCACGTCCTGCTGCAGTTCCTGGCATTCCTTTTCTTCTTCTCTTGAGCACGAAATAGCTCAAGATTGGAAGCAAGAACGGCCTGCATGCACAAAACAACATTATGGTTAGCACTATTTAGTCAACGAGACCACTTTGCCGGCTAAATTTTTCAGCCGCCAAAGTGCTCGGGGGCTGGGACCATAGGCTATTTTACCTCAAGTTGTCCGTGCAGGGTGTCGTGGAGTTCGTCCATGTGCGTACCAGTTGCGGGTACCGTCACGCATGGTCTTCAGTGTTTGCCGGGGGTCTTGCAACCCTTTGCCAGATTGGGAGCCAGGATGGGAGGATGATCCGCCTTGTTCGGCCGCCATCTGGTCATCCATCTCCTGCTTCATGGCAATAAATCGAGCGGCATCACTAGCCGAAGCTTCAGCCGTCTTGGAAAAAGTGATGCCGGCAACTGATTTCTTGCCCGCCATCTTCTCTGTAGCCGCCTCTGTGGTACCAGCAGCTGTGTACGTTCCCTGGCATACAACCACGGGAACGCCAACTGTGGGCGTTGTCGGCGCAGCTATAGAAGAACGTGGTGGCTTGCCCCTGCCGGCAGCAATCTTCAAGTTGGAGCGGAGCTTGGGCATGGCAGGCTTGCCTCTGTAAGCAGAAACATGCAAGTTTGTCAGCACAAATATATCAAAACAACTGAGTCAGGGAAAGCCAAAGTGTGAGGACCCCGGATTAGCTATCTGAGATACTCGTTATGTTTCCTGCAACAATCCCATGATCAGTCTGTTGTTGCACATAACTCGAATTGGCATCACAGGACATCCATAAATACCGAATAAATATACTTACGTGATTGAAGTCATAGGCTTCAACAGGTACTTGCAGCGGAAATCACCAAACAACGTGGAGCCCAAGTCATTCGCCTTAACCCTACAGGCAGCTGACTGGGAAGCGCCCTAGTTCGCAAAGACGCCAGTGAACTCCTCTTCTTCGAACTGCTCCTCTTTAAAATCTGGCTCAGACAATAGCCAGGGACGAAACCAATATGAGTACATTTGATTGTACTCGCAAACTACCCTAACTTGAACATGCACTAGTTGTGATAATCTTTAAAACCTGTTGTTTTAGAAAGACATCTCTATATCTTTATTGACAAAGAGAAGGGTAGACCTTACATCCTTGTTGAAGGCAAAATATTTTGAAAAGTAGTTTCTCAATATGTTGGTTGGAAACAAACCCTTTGGAAAAATAGTTTTCTCACCATGTTTGTTGAAAAAGGGTAAGAAGTATTTTTAAACCTTTTTCTCTAAAATATACCTTTGGTTGAAAAGGTAAGAAATCTCTTTTAAAACTTTTTCCTCGAAAATCACCATCTTGTCCGTTTCTCCAAAACTCCTCCTTTTCCGAACATAGCCCCTTCATGGTCACTCATTTTCTAGCATCCTCATACTACCACTTCGGTACAGTTGCATAAAACAATCTCCACTTCATTTTCCTTTCAAACTCAAAACTTTGTAAAACTTGCACATGGTCTTAGGACAGCCTCCCAACTGTCCATATCCGAGGACTCGGCTATTCGAATAGTTTTACCCTCTGCAGAGGTAGCACGCTTTTCCCACACCCATCCGGTCACTCATCGTGTCAGCCACGTCCCACCATACCAGGGGTATGCGAAGTTGAGTACCCGGCCATAGCCTGTCCTTTGCTCATGCTAGTATAGGACCCTACCACTACGAAACATTCCACCGACACTTAAATCCTCAGAAACTAAGTGTGAGGACTCGTAGTTCTGCCCGGTGAATTTTAATGGCCCTACAAATCCTCTATCTCCAATTCATATCATAACAGCCCTTAGGCGTGCCCTTAGGCGCTCTTCTCTTTAGAGGACCCGGGTCAGGGGGTAGGTCCTCAGACCATCCCCTCATGGAATGAGGTTATCCTCGTTATTGAGGCATCCGGTACTAACACGAGCAAATTATATGACTACGCCCTTTCCCATATGTGGGTAAATGTGGTCGCACAGGTTATCGGCTGGTAGTCATAGTACAAAGACACAATGTGCATTTTTCATAAACATCACCATACTCCATTTCTCCACTTCCATACCGACATCCCGGTATACCATATTTTATCCACGGATTTGAAAAAGGAGTTTTGAATAATCAATGTTTTTCCCATCCTATAGTTTTATATAAACAAACTGATACTTCTACATAGGGTGGCAAAATAGTTTTTTTTTCATATACTTTTGAAAAGGCTTTCAAAATCATTTCCGATTTTCATAGCAAAATACTTTTAACCAAAACTTGGGTGGATCGTAATCTCACCAAAAGATTTTTATAAAAGGCTTTTGAGTAAAAACAAATTCATTTAGAAATTACTGCACACTACTAACACCTCTATATCGGGTGTCTCAATAATGTACCGGTATTTTGTAAAAGGGTTTTCAAAATCATAACTTTAGTGGCAAACACCACGTAAATCCTTTATACTCCTTATAAGTAAAACAAGTAAATCAAAATAGATGTATATAGATGCAAGCTCAGTGAAGTAGCTTGCCTTGCTCAAGGTGGTACTGGTTCTGTTCTTCAGGTTCAACAAATTTCCCCTCATCGATAATTTCGGCAACGTTCTCGTCTAAACGTAAAACAAGCAATACATCAATCACTACACTAACTCAATCAACATCACAACATTACAATCTTTAGATGCTATAAGTAGCCACTGCATATATCAAGCAACACCATTGGTTTCAATTTAATTGAATTCCTCAGTTTTTAGTTACTCCCTAAATATGGCAGAACTGGTTGTACATTGTTTAATTCACCAATTATTCTAGGTTGGTCACAAAAATTCAAACTAAAATTCTATGGGTAGCTACTGATGTGTAGAAGACAACCCAATTGGATTGAGGTCATTTGGAGTTATCAAACTCCCTACACAATCGCTTTAATCCAGAAACTTATTACTCAAGTTTTAGCTACCATTTAATTTATGTTGCTTCAGAAATTAAATCCTTTTAGGGGTGACTAACCTTGGCTAAATGTGCTCTAACAAAATTGGTTTCAAGTCATTTGGACTAAGAGAGCTCCAGAAACAATTAATTTGGTGTAATAAACCTTCTGTGGCATTTTTTTAATACACTTTTATTATTTATCTAAATGAGATAAAACCAAGTTTGTTGGTTGAAAATTTTCATAAGCTTTCCAGAACATTTTGACTTGATTTATTTGGATTTATAGAACTCGAGATATTGGATTTCAAAGTTCATACCAGTACTGAAATCCTTCTGGAATTTAAATTAGAGACTCTAATTGATTTGGATAATGTTGAGAAATATGACATGTGGGGCCTACACGTCAGTGACTCAACGGAAAACTGTTCCCGCGCTGGAAAAGTTTAAAACGCTGACGGGTCGGTCCCGCTTGTCGGTGTCTTAACGAGACGAAGCGGTACGCTACCGTTGGATTTAAATCCAACGGCGCAGGATCTATCCTTTCCTCGACTGCCGGAGTACGACGGAGCCGTGGCTCCGGCGACGGCGAGGTGGGTCGGAGGCTCACCTAGAGGGCTCTGAAGATGGTGGAGATGATGCAGAGAGACGGCGGAGGTTCGAGGAAGGTCGTGGAGGCACTTGAGCTTGCTGAAACTGGACGGAGCGTCGGTGGTGAGCTTCCCTCCTTCCGCGGCACGTCCCGAACTCTGGCGAGGTCTCGGCGATGCGTCTGTGCACGAAACAATGGAGAAAAAGGCGAGTGAGGATGCGGTGACGATGGGGAAGATGGTTTCGGGCAGAGAACAGAGAGGGGAGGGGGTGGCATGGGTCTGCCATGCTCGACTCCGACCTCGGCCTATGGCACGCACGGCCGAGCTTGAACACGGCCGCTGTTGCGGCTTGCTCGCCCTTCTGGCGATGCTTGAGAGCGAGTGGAGTGAGGGAGAAGTGGTGGCGAGGTGTGGGGAGAAGAGGTGGTGCGGGGTCGTTTTTATAGCGGAGAGAGCTTGCGGTGCTCCATGGCACGGTGGTGCGGAGGGGGTAAGAGAGGTGCGGGGTCCAGATGGAGTTGTCTGGGAGGTTGCGGTGAGCTAGGGGATTCTGCAAGGGCGGTCGGGTGGTTAGGGGGAGCAGAGGTGGCGCGGCGTGCTTCGGTGCCGTGTGCTGCCCGCCATGGCAAGCGGCAAGCACGGGCGCGTGCACTGGAGGCGGGTAGGGTGTGGTTGGGTTCACCGCAGGGGCTGCGGCGCTCGTGTACGGTGCAGTGGAGCTGGGGAAACAGGTGGGGCAAGGGGGAGCAGCGTGGAGGCGTGCGGTGCTCTCCGCTGTGCTCGGCGTGGCCACGCTGCACGTCGCGTTCTGGCACGGCTGGCGCACACGCGAAAGGGGGCCTCTGCGGCGCTTGAGTCACTTCGAGCAGGAGTAGAGGAAGGTGTGTGGTGAAGTGGACATGGCGTGGCATCGCGTTGAGGTGGCGTCTGCCTCCTCCACGGAGGTGACCCGAGCTGCAGCGCCATGGGCGGCGTGGCGTGGAGCTTCGGGCACATCACCCTGAGGTCAACTAGCACGTCGCTCTCGTCCTCCCTCGAGTGAGAGAGAGAAGTGGAGGGAGTGGGAGGTGCTGGGCTGCGCGATTGCGCCGAATTGAGCCCCAAATTGCCGACAAAAAACTCGGATTTGGGGATGAACACCACTGTGCTCACCAAGTGCTCGATGAAACGCGTGAACCAGCTTTTAATTTGAATTTTTCTGATTTATTATCATAATTTGTTTCACATATGTTTATCAAGATTTGTTGTGCGGTTTAGAACTTTATTAGGCCAGTGCAACATAGCACATTTCTTGATTCAGAAAAGATAAAGAAGATATTTGATATTGGATTTGGACTTTGGAAATATTTATTTGAGAGGGGTAAGTTGCAAGAATTAAGTGGGAATGATCATACTACCACTCCACGGAAGTTTTGTTTGAAAACAATTTCTCCCTTTGAAATATTTTTGTGTCATAATCTAATAACCCCTAAAGGTTAAAGAAGGGATTTTGGAATTTGACAAATTGAAATATCTTTGTAATTTGGGAAATTAGATATTTTGAGGAGAGAGTAATATGACAATGAGATGGTTATTAGTGCATCTCATTCCTGGATTTTATAAGATAAAATAATTGTTATAGCAAAAATAGGGTATAGATAGGGAGGGAGATTAAATAAGACCCTTTTCTTTTAGTTAGTGTTTTTATTGGGAGTGTGTGAATAATCAAGTCACCTCCCAATTGTTGTCAGGGTGTTTTAATGTTTCAAGCACAGTTGAATAATTAACCACACAAGCAATCAATTTGGCAGGAAATAACAACCAACACTAGACAACCATTTATAAATTCTTAACCAAGTTTTTAATCACTCAGACAAGTGGTGGGGTGGTGACCAAGTATTATCCTGACAAGAATAATGTAGGGAAAAGTTCAACTTCATAATTCGATATTTTTCAAAAGGGTCGCTAAAATATATGGGCAACACACTTCCCACCTTTATTGTTTTCCAAGGAATAAAAGTATTAGTTTAAAATAGGGGCTACCAATACAAGGGAAATAGCAAGGTTGGATCTCCATATTTTTGGAAACAATTAATTTTGAAAGTACTTTTTTTTCTCAAAGAGTAGGTATTTTGGTTGTTGCTAAACAAAGCATCCTTTGAAAATAAGTTGGTCCAAAAAAAGAGTAGAGAAGATGTATGGAATATTTTGTTCTTGTCATAACATGATCACCAAGTTTATATATATTTATATTGGTTGGGTCTTAGATTTACTAGTCAAACAACTCAAACAACAAGTCACACTAGTTCAAACATAGCAATGGGAAGGAAAACACAATCATCAGCAAAACATTTCAAAAAGTTTTTGTTGGTTCTGAATTTTGGGGTCTGGTAAAACTAAGTTTTTCTTGGTTCCAAAATTTGGGATGTTACAGATCCTTCCCCCCTTAGAATAAATCTCGTCCTCGAGATTTGCCCGGGGGGTAAAGGGGAGATACGAGAGCACGGGTTTTTGGAAAATACAGGGTTGGCTTTTACACAAAATATTTGTACCGCCAATAATTGGCTCTTAGACACAGGGGGATTGGATTATCCAGAGGGATTACTTTTGCAAAGGATATTGGGAAAACGAGGGATACGGTTTAGAATAAAGGATAGAAGGACACGGGGTTCAACCGCTTACTCACTGACGTGTGGGACCGAGGTCCACCTGGCAGTCTCTCCTCCCTTTCTTCTTTTCTTCCTCCTCGCTCACCCTGGCTTCGCACTCGCCCAGCTCTTAGTGCGCAAAGCACTTCCCTGCGGCACTGCTGCGCGTGCGGTCCGTCGATGTAGCGGCAGACACGGCTTTGGGACACAACGCCTAGATGGTTTCGCGCCATTAGGGCGAGTACTGCTCGGGATTCCTCCCCCTTTCCCGCGCAAAGCGGTGTCGAGGAGCGGCATCCGAGCTCCGGCTATAAATCGGAAATCTCCGAGGCTTTTCTCCTCCTCATCTCCACCATGAGTTTTATTCACGCCTTCTTCAAAGCCTACTACGAGATGTTGGAGAGAGCGGGCTTCATCGAGCAGGTCATCATCGTCGTGCTCTTTGGGATCTCGTCGTCGGTGGTGACCGCACAGCTGCTTGTGGCGACGGTCGTCTTGATCCTTGGCTTCTGCAGTTGGTGGTCTGACGCGGGTGGTGATGCTGCGGCAGTGGTGCCAGCTACGCCGGAGGAGCCAGTTGCGGCGGAGGGGCCAGCTGTAGTGGAGGAGCACGCGGCGGCGGTGGAGCAGGCTGTGGTGGAGGAACCAGCTGCAGTGCCGGTGGATGAGGTGGCTGATCTTCCCGCTGGAGGTGGGCAGGCTGCTCGAGCCGTCCGTCGCCGTCGCGCGGCTCGTGACGCGGTTTCGGGTGAGCCAGGCTCATCTTCTAGCAGTGTCGTGGAGCGTGAGAGCGAGTAGAAATTTCTGGAGTGCCTTTGTATCCGCACTCAGTAGTTGTAGTGTTCTTCGTTGAGGTCGAATTTGTATCCTTCAATTCTGAGAGTTTCCCTTCTGTACTGATCTCTGTGGTTGTATCAAACTTGTCTTCGCTGATGGACTGGAACAAGATTTGCATTTTCGAAATTTTCTTGGTTGCCACAGCTCTGGTCTTGCAGCAATCATAGAGGTGCAGAGGTACGGGTATTCAGATAGGAGAGCTTGCTACTGAGAAAATGTCTCGGTAGAGTATAACCTTGCGGGTGGCACATGGTTTATCCCAATTGGGAAATCCATAAATAACACGGGGTAGGTAGTTTTTCAAACCTACACACGAGTTAACATCAAGTGAGCGGGGCACCGTTGTTACAGTGCTTCCTCAAATACTTCCACTTAATGATTAACTGGTGCAACACACCCAAAATATTTCGCTCATTAGAAAATATCGGTATTTGATTTCGGGGTTAAATCTCAGGTGACATAGGTGATAATCCAAAGAAATAAAGAAAGAAATGGGATTTGAAATATAGGTTCTTGAAGAAAATATTTGAGAGAGGAAAGTAATATGAGTAAGTTGAGAGTGATTATATTATCACTTCTCTGAGTTTTTGTGGGAAGGAAAATAGTAATTTCTAGGATTGAGAAGGTCACAAGTCAAACTGTGTAGCTGTTTCCTATTTTATTTTTGGGTTCAAGATTTTTAATTCACTCCAACAGGCAACACAAATAATCAATGAACAATCAACACACCCTATGACTTGTTTCCAAGTCAACATAATTAACAAGAAGATCAAGTACCAAGTTTTATCATGAGCTGATTTGACATCAACCAAACAGCTTACAGCAACTTACACAACACCAACAACAAACAAGCAAACAACTTTGCCGCCTCTCTCCTACTAACCTACAAGCACAGATCAGGCTAACTAAGCATGGGTTCTACTCCGCTTGACGGCCTCTGGTTGTCGGTGGAGCGTGAGCGAGACGAAGGGTGGTGTCCACATCTCTGTCTTCAAAGGGGTGGGGAACTACAGGCACGCCTTCGAGGATTACACCTCGCTCTTGGGGTTGCTGCTGAACTCGGGCTAGAACTTGCGCCACAGATGCATCAAGGCTACGGTCCAGCAAATCATCGGGGAACGGTTGTCCTGTCTCCTGAGCTTGCACACAATTGAAAATGGGTGGGTTCCTTGCTCGACTTAGTTCCAGGTGGGCACGACCAAGGTGGCGCCTTGTGTTCATGAGTTCTGCCATCAGGGAATGGAGGAATCTCGTCATTGAGGCTCCATAGGTGACCAGGGTGATTACGGCAGGGTCGACTTCCCTTCCGACGGGAATTTGAGCAGGCTCCTCTCCATGCGGGGGAGTGACTGGAAGAAGGTGGAAAGCTCGACTCTGCGCCATCGCCGGTTCTGAGTACCGGAGACGGACAAGAGCTTCCCAGGCTGCTACCTGGAGGGCTTGATCTAGGGTGGGCATGCTCCTACCATGGATCAAGTAGGCCTGACTTGTGCCCAACGGACACGAGCCGATTTGCACGTCGACTTGAAATTCACTCCCGGCAAGCGAGAGGGAGTTCTTGAACACCACATATCGAGGGCGGGCAGGCCGACCAAGAATATGGCAGACGGCCTTCCAAAGCATCAGCGGAAATCCACCATGCTCCTCGGCAGTGGTTTCCAGAATGACCCTGGGGTTTGCCATTGGGTTATTTTGGCTCTGGGTAAAGGATAAGAACGCAGGAGTCCTGCCTCAAGAGAGTTGGGTTGCTAAGGACGGTGAGTGAGGGTGGGGATAAATGGCAGATGGAACGGGGTCTTATATAAGCTAGGTTGTGTCGGCTCCTTTCTGTGGAAGAACCCGGCGAGCGTCTCTCATGTAGTGGGGACAAGTCCTACTGCACCCTACTGTGGACCGATGCCTGGCCATGCCGGTTAGGCGGGGATGGGTCAAATCCGTCGGGCTCACTGTAGGGGAACATCCCAAACAAACAATAACACACAAGGTACACTTAGTACCGATGGACGCCTAATACTCGTGGTAGTCGGGTAATATAACTAAAGTTCCTATCATATGTTTTTCCTATGGGTCGTGGGTAAACATGGTTGATGAAGTCTTCATTTTGTCGCCTTAGTCTTTAGCTGGAAAATTTGAGATTGTCGAGGTAATAATTGAGTGGAATTGCTGACGTTGAGTTGAGGTCTTCGGAGGTCTCTTGCTTTGTTGATATCGACAATCCTGGTACCTGCAGATCGATCACCTTGATGTTGAATATTCAAGATGGATGCTTCTTCTTGTAGGTGCTGGCTAATTAGGTCTCCATTGGATTCATCGTCAAGTATTTTGAACAGGTAAGAGGGAGTAGAGAAATCCTTGGTAAATTTCAAAATAGAAAGGTAAGACTCAGAAATTATTTTTAAAAGATGAGAAGAGTGGAAGTCATTTTTGGACTTCCCTAGATAAAGATATATTTTTGGTATTAACATATTTTTAACAAAATATTCTCTTCCTAACTAACGTCCATGCTAACTAAGGTCTGTTACAGTCAGGATGGCTCTGATACCAAGTCTGTGAGGACCCCGGATTAGCTATCCGAGATACTCGTTATGTTTCCTGCAACAATCCCATGATCAGTCTGTTCTTGCACATAACTCGAATTGGCATCACAGGACATCCATAAATACCGAATAAATATACTTACGTGATTGAAGTCATAGGCTTCAACAGGTACTTGTAGCGGAAATCACCAAACAACGTGGAGCCCAAGTCATTCGCCTTAACCCTACAGGCAGCTGACTGGGAAGCGCCCTAGTTCGCAAAGACGCCAGTGAACTCCTCTTCTTCGAACTGCTCCTCTTTAAAATCTGGCTCAGACAATAGCCAGGGACGAAACCAATATGAGTACATTTGATTGTACTCGCAAACTACCCCAACTTGAACATGCACTAGTTGTGATAATCTTTAAAACCTTTAGTTTTAGAAAAACATCTCTATATCTTTATTGAAAAAGAGAAGGTAGACCTTACATCCTTGTTGAAGGCAAAATATTTTGAAAAGTAGTTTCTCAATATCTTGGTTGGAAACAAACCCTTTGGAAAAATAGTTTTCTCACCATGTTTGTTGAAAAAGGGTAAGAAGTATTTTTAAACCTTTTTCTCTAAAATATACCTTTGGTTGAAAAGGTAAGAAATCTCTTTTAAAACTTTTTCCTCGAAAATCACCATCTTGTCCGTTTCTCCAAAACTCCTCCTTTTCCGAACATAGCCCCTTCATGGTCACTCATTTTCCAGCATCCTCATACTACCACTTCGGTACAGTTGCATAAAACAATCTCCACTTCATTTTCCTTTCAAACTCAAAACTTTGTAAAACTTGCACATGGTCTTAGGACAGCCTCCCAACTGTCCATATCCGAGGACTCGGCTATTCGAATAGTTTTACCCTCTGCAGAGGTAGCACGCTTTTCCCACACCCATCCGGTCACTCATCGTGTCAGCCACGTCCCGCCATACCAGGGGTATGCGAAGTTGAGTTCCCGGCCATAGCCTGTCCTTTGCTCATGCTAGTATAGGACCCTACCGCTACGAAACATTCCACCGACACTTAAATCCTCAGAAACTAAGTGTGAGGACTCGTAGTTCTGCCCGGCGAATTTTAATGGCCCTACAAATCCTCTATCTCCAATTCATATCATAACAGCCCTTAGGCGTGCCCTTAGGCGCTCTTTTCTTTAGAGGACCCGGGTCAGGGGGTAGGTCCTCAGACCATCCCCTCATGGAACGAGGTTATCCTCATTATTGAGGCATCCAGTACTAACATGAGCAAATTATATGACTATGCCCTTTCCCATATGTGGGTAAATGTGGTCGCACAGGTTATCGGCTGGTAGTCATAGTACAAAGACACAATGTGCATTTTTCATAAACATCACCATACTCCATTTCTCCACTTCCATACCGACATCCCGGTATACCATATTTTATCCACGGATTTGAAAAAGGAGTTTTGAATAATCAATGTTTTTCCCATCCTATAGTTTTATATAAACAAACTGATACTTCTACATAGGGTGGCAAAATAGTTTTTTTTTCATATACTTTTGAAAAGGCTTTCAAAATCATTTCCGATTTTCATAGCAAAATACTTTTAACCAAAACTTGGGTGGATCGTAATCTCACCAAAAGATTTTTATAAAAGGCTTTTGAGTAAAAACAAATTCATTTAGAAATTACTGCACACTACTAACACCTCTATATCGGGTGTCTCAATAATGTACCTGTATTTTGTAAAAGGGTTTTCAAAATCATAACTTTAGTGGCAAACACCACGTAAATCCTTTATACTCCTTATAAGTAAAACAGTAAATCAAAATAGATGTATATAGATGCAAGCTCAGTGAAGTAGCTTGCCTTGCTCAAGGTGGTACTGGTTCTGTTCTTCAGGTTCAACAAATTTCCCCTCATCGATAATTTCGGCAACGTTCTCGTCTAAACGTAAAACAAGCAATACATCAATCACTACACTAACTCAATCAACATCACAACATTACAATCTTTAGATGCTATAAGTAGCCACTGCATATATCAAGCAACACCATTGGTTTCAATTTAATTGAATTCCTCAGTTTTTAGTTACTCCCTAAATATGGCAGAACTGGTTGTACATTGTTTAATTCACCATTTATTCTAGGTTGGTCACAAAAATTCAAACTAAAATTCTATGGGTAGCTACTGATGTGTAGAAGACAACCCAATTGGATTGAGGTCATTTGGAGTTATCAAACTCCCTACACAATCGCTTTAATCCAGAAACTTATTACTCAAGTTTTAGAAACCATTTAATTTATGTTGCTTCAGAAATTAAATCCTTTTAGGGGTGACTAACCTTGGCTAAATGTGCTCTAAAAAAATTGGTTTCAAGTCATTTGGACTAACAGAGCTCCAGAAACAATTAATTTGGTGTAATAAACCTTCTGTGGCATTTTTTTAATACACTTTTATTATTTATCTAAATGAGATAAAACCAAGTTTGTTGGTTGAAAATTTTCATAAGCTTTCCAGAACATTTTGACTTGATTTATTTGGATTTATAGAACTCGAGATATTGGATTTCAAAGTTCATACCAGTACTGAAATCCTTCTGGAATTTAAATTAGAGAATCTAATTGATTTGGATAATGTTGAGAAATATGACATGTGGGGCCTACACGTCAGTGACTCAACGGAAAACTGTTCCCGCGCTGGAAAAGTTTAAAACGCTGATGGGTCGGTCCCGCTTGTCGGTGTCTTAACGAGACGAAGCGGTACGCTACCGTTGGATTTAAATCCAACGGCGCAGGATCTATCCTTTCCTCGACTGCCGGAGTACGACGGAGCCGTGGCTCCGGCGACGGCGAGGTGGGTTGGAGGCTCACCTAGAGGGCTCTGAAGATGGTGGAGATGATGCAGAGAGACGGCGGAGGTTCGAGGAAGGTCGTGGAGGCACTGGAGCATGCTGAAACTGGACGGAGCGTCGGTGGTGAGCTTCCCTCCTTCCGCGGCACGTCCCAAACTCCGGCGAGGTCTCGGCGATGTGTCTGTGCACGAAACAACGGAGAAAAAGGCGAGTGAGGATGCGGTGACGATGGGGAAGATGGTTTCGAGCAGAGAACAGAGAGGGGAGGGGGTGGCATGGGTCTGCCATGCTCGACTCCGACCTCGACCTGTGGCACGCACGGCCGAGCTTGAACACGGCCGCTGTTGCGGCTTGCTCGCCCTTCTGGCGATGCTTGAGAGCGAGTGGAGTGAGGGAGAAGTGGTGGCGAGGTGTGGGGAGAAGAGGTGGTGCGGGGTGGTTTTTATAGCAGAGAGAGCTTGCGGCGCTCCATGGCACGGTGGTGCGGAGGGGGGTAAGAGAGGTGCGGGGTCCAGATGGAGTTGTCTGGGAGGTTGCGGTGAGCTAGGAGATTCTGCAAGGGCGGTCGGGTGGTTAGGGGGAGCAGAGGTGGCGTGGCGTGCTTCGGTGCCGTGTGCTGCCCACCATGGCGAGCGGCAAGCACGGGCGCGTGCACTGGAGGCGGGTAGGGTGTGGTTGGGTTCACCGCAGGGGCTGCGGCGCTCGTGTACGGTGCAGTGGAGCTGGGGAAACAGGTGGGGCAAGGGGGAGCAGCGTGGAGGCGTGCGGTGCTCTCCGCTGTGCTCGGCGTGGCCACGCTGCACGGCGCGTTCTGGCATGGCCGGCGCACACGCGAACGGGGGCCTCTGCGGCGCTTGAGTCACTTCGAGCAGGAGCAGAGGAAGGTGTGTGGTGCGGTGGACACGGCGTGGCGTCGCGTTGAGGTGGCGTCTGCCTCCTCCACGGAGGTGACCCGAGCGGCAGCGCCATGGGCGGCGTGGCGTGGAGCTTCGGGCACATCACCCTGAGGTCAACTAGCACGTCGCTCTTGTCCTCCCTCGAGTGAGAGAGAGAAGTGGAGGGAGTGGGAGGTGCTGGGCTGCGCGATTGCGCCGAATTGAGCCCCAAATTGCCGACCAAAAACTCGGATTTGGGGATGAACACCACTGTGCTCGCCAAGTGCTCGATGAAACGCGTGAACAAGCTTTTAATTTGAATTTTTCTGATTTATTATCATAATTTGTTTCACATATGTTTATCAAGATTTGTTGTGCGGTTTAGAACTTTATTAGGCCAGTGCAACATAGCACATTTCTTGATTCAGAAAAGATAAAGAAGATATTTGATATTGGATTTGGATTTTGGAAATATTTATTTGAGAGGGGTAAGTTGCAAGAATTAAGTGGGAATGATCATACTACCACTCCACGGAAGTTTTGTTTGAAAACAATTTCTCCCTTTGAAATATTTTTGTGTCATAATCTCAATAACCCCTAAAGGTTAAAGAAGGGATTTTGGAATTTGACAAATTGAAATATCTTTGTAATTTGGGAAATTAGATATTTTGAGGAGAGAGTAATATGACAATGAGATGGTTATTAGTGCATCTCATTCCTGGATTTTATAAGATAAAATAATTGTTATAGCAAAAATAGGGTATAGATAGGGAGGGAGATTAAATAAGACCCTTTTCTTTTAGTTAGTGTTTTTATTGGGAGTGTGTGAATAATCAAGTCACCTCCCAATTGTTGTCAGGGGTGTTTTAATGTTTCAAGCACAGTTGAATAATTAACCACACAAGCAATCAATTTGGCAGGAAATAACAACCAACACTAGACAACCATTTATAAATTCTTAACCAAGTTTTTAATCACTCAGACAAGTGGTGGGGTGGTGACCAAGTATTATCCTGACAAGAATAATGTAGGGAAAAGTTCAACTTCATAATTCGATATTTTTCAAAAGGGTCGCTAAAATATATGGGCAACACACTTCCCACCTTTATTGTTTTCCAAGGAATAAAAGTATTAGTTTAAAATAGGGGCTACCAATACAAGGGAAATAGCAAGGTTGGAGATAGTATATAGATCTCCATATTTTTGGAAACAATTAATTTTGAAAGTACTTTTGTTTTCTCAAAGAGTAGGTATTTTGGTTGTTGCTAAACAAAGCATCCTTTGAAAATAAGTTGGTCCAAAAAAAGAGTAGAGAAGATGTATGGAATATTTTGTTCTTGTCATAACATGATCACCAAGTTTAATATATATTTATATTGGTTGGGTCTTAGATTTACTAGTCAAACAACTCAAACAACAAGTCACACTAGTTCAAACATAGCAATGGGAAGGAAAACACAATCATCAGCAAAACATTTCAAAAAGTTTTTGTTGGTTCTGAATTTTGGGGTCTGGTAAAACTAAGTTTTTCTTGGTTCCAAAATTTGGGATGTTACACAAAGTTTGCTTACCTCTTGAAGGGGATATTCCCCACGGTCTCATCCTCTGCATCGATAGAGGTGGCCGCCTTCTTCCTCTTCTCCAAATCCTTGGTGGAGGAGCTGAGCTTGCGCTTCTTCGATTTGCTGGCACCAGTGTCGTACCAGTTTGGAGCCAGCTCTTCCTCCCCCAAGGTTTGTAGCTGAAAAGGAAGCAAGACAATATTAATTCAGTACCTAGTGGGCAAGGATGTTGGTGAAATAACAAAGTAGCTTTGACTTACTGTTGGGGCTGGGTTGTCATGGGTGATAAGCTCTCTGAGCCGGTATTCTAAGGCATCCTGATCAAGGGTGCTGTTGCCAGCGTCGTCCGCCTTGTACTCGCCTATCTTCAGTGGGCGATGGCGGAGAGGCATAATTTTCCTCGACACCCAGCAGATGACGGTGTCAACTCTGTCAAGTCGTGGAGCCAACATCGTCTTCGTCAGGAACTCGATCCGCCTAACGGCAATCCGAAGTTCCGCCGACAGGCTGCTGAGCGGCACCTTTGCCGTCCAACAGGCCTTGTGAGTTGGTGGACCATTGACGAAGGCCGGCATCCCTTGTGTGCTGCCAGATGTTGGGATGTCCTTGTAGTAGAAGAAAGTGCTGGTCCAGTGCTTCACCGACTCGATGTATGGTATCTTTGGGTACCAGTCAGGTTGGCGGCAGTTGAACGTGACACTACCGAAGGTTGCTAGGTGGCTGCCAGGTATGGTTTGCCGACAGCACAGAAAGCCGTACTTGAATAGCTCTATGGACGCAGCTATGCCTAAGTACCCTTCGCACAAAGCCTGGAAGCCGGCTAGCACTAGAATACTATTGGGCGCTATGTTGTGTGGCTGCAGCCCATAAAAACTAAGCACCGCCAAGAAGAAGGCGGAAAGCGGCAGAGACATACCGTGAAGGCTGTGCGACGCCAACATGACGCGCTCACCGTCTTGGGGGTCAGGCACCGCCTCATCGCCTGGAACTCTCCAGGAGCATTCAGTCTTTGGCGGAATGTATCCGCCTTCCTCCAGCTCCTTCAGGTATGCTAACGGCATAACTGACGGCAGCCAGTACCTGGAACCCAGGTCTCCAGCCTCTTCCTCTTCCTCGGCGTCGTCATCCTCGTCGGCGGCAGATTCCGCCGCAGCCTCAGAGCTGGTCGCCGCGAGGGATGGTAGGGGAAACGTTGGAGCGGCGGTTGCAGGCGCCGCCGGAGCTGGGGAAGAAGTAGAAATCCCGCTCGTGGCCACGGTGGCCGTGGGAGAGGTCATCGATGCGCCTGCGGGCACCGCCGCCGCCGCTAGGACAGATCCAGATCTGGCGGGGGTCGCTGAAGTCGCAGCCAGTGCCGCCGTCGCCGCTGCATCCTGCTGAGTGCTCGCCATTTAGGGGAGAGTGCGCCGCTCGTGCTCGCCGGAGTTGAGTACGAGGAGGAGTTGAGCTCGGGAAGGTGAGGAGGCCACGGTGGGTGTGCGAATGAAGAAGTGCATCGATGTGCCCTTTGGGGGTATTTATCCCCACGCGCCAAGATCCGTGCCTGAGATTGGGGGGACACGAGATTTCCGCCACGTGCCCACGATTTGCACATCGTGGCAACGGCATCTGCGGTCTCGCTCCGATTTCTGTGCGTAGTGGAGAAACCATCATGACGCATGCCCAAGTCCAAACTGTCGTGGACTGCATGGCGTCATCCGTCAATATTTGACGGGTCCAGTCAATTGACAAGACTGGTGCCAGGAAGATTCCTGACAATGGTCAGGCCGTCTTTCCCATGAAGGCGGCAAATTGTCCGACTACTCTAGGCGGACCGCCGCTTACTTTCAACTTTGGAATGCTTCAAGCTCTTCAGATGCTTACAAGACAAGGCGGGTGTTGCCGACAAAAGAAGATGGCGCCTGAAGAACTCGAACCCTCCCAGGGGTTAATGTTGGGGATATACCTACTAGGGGTATCACCAGCATGGATCAATCCGGCTAGTCCAGGGTAGCCCGCAGTGGTGGTGAAGGCTTTGCCTACCGGGCGGCCCAGATAGCTGACGACCAAGGAAGGCGGATGCCGGCAAGGAGGAGGCCCAAGACTGAAGCCCATGAAGCCACCAAGACCAAGATGGAAGGCGGCATACTTGCCGGCTAGGTTTAGGACTCCGTATACTTGCTGGATACGCAATCACCTTGTAACCCTAGGTCCAGCCGCCTATATAAGCTGGACCTCGGGACGCCTTTAGAGCAACCAACGCATACGATTCAGCACATCCAACTCATTGTAACCTGTTCACGGCGATATTGCCTTATAGTGAGTTATAGCAGCATGTAGGGCACCGCCACCGCCGTGGTGCCTGAAGCTGGGTAAACCGCCGTGTACAATCCCGACCTGGACGACGTCCACCTTCTTGCCCTATGTTCACCCTCGGCTAGCAGGACCCCGTCTCCTATCCAAGATGCCGATACGACGACAGCTCCTGTGGCTCGCCTTGAGTCCATCTGTATCCTCCTTGCATATGCATCACATCATAATTTTATCTTGCAACAAATGGATGTGAAAAGTGCTTTTCTAAATGGTCCACTTAAAGAGTTAGTATATGTTAAGCAACCACCGGGTTTTGAGTATCCCAAACACCCTAACCATGTCTACAAGCTCAATAAAGCACTCTATGGACTTAAGCAAGCTCCACGTGCATGGTATGAGCACCTTAGAGAGCTTCTAGTAGACCGTGGATTTGAGGTTGGGCAAATCGATCCCACTCTCTTTACCAAGAGAGTAAAAGGGGAGGTTTTCATATGCCAAGTCTACGTGGATGGTATTATCTTTGGCTCAACTAACAAAGCTTTCAATGATGAATTTTCAAAGCTTATGACCGATAGGTTTGAGATGTCTATGATGGGAGAGTTGAAGTTCTTCCTTGGTTTTGAGATCAAGCAATTGAAGGGAGGGACTTTCATCTCTCAAACCAAATATATCCAAGACATGCTCAAGAGGTTTGATATGATAGGTGTCAAGGAAAAACACACCTCAATGGACACCAAGGTTCATCTACAACTTAACCCAAAGGGTGTAGATGTCGATCAAAAGGTATACCGTTCCATGATTGGTTCTTTGCTCTATCTTTGTGCATCTAGACCCAATATTGTGTTGAGTGTAGGGGTGTGTGCAAGGTATTAAGCCGCTCCTAAAGAAAGCCACATGATGGCGGTCAAAAGAATCCTACGATATTTGATTCATTCCCCAAAGTTTGGTTTGTGGTACCCCAAGGACAAGGTTTTCTCTCTTCGTGGGTACACGGACTCGGATTGGGCCGGTGATCATGATGATAGGAAGTCACCTTCCGGAGCTTGCCAATTTCTTGGTGATTCCTTGGTGAGTTGGTCTTCCAAGAAGCAAAATTGTATATCTCTCACCACCGCCGAAGCCGAGTATGTGGCGGCCACAAGTGCATGCACCCAATTGTTATGGATGAGGCAAACTTTAAGGGAATACGGTGTCATTTGTGACAATGTGCCTCTTTTATGTGACAATGAAAGTGCTATCAAGATTGCTCACAACCCGGTGCAACATTCAAGAACCAAGCATATTGAGATTCGCCATCATTTCATTCGAGATCATGTTGCCCGTGGTGATATTGAGCTAGGCCATGTTCCCACAAGAGACCAACTTGCTGATATATTCACGAAGCCACTTGATGAAGCAAGATTCACTTTCTTGATGAATGAGCTAAATATCGTGGATTCAAGGAGCTTGGCGCGACTATTTTGCATACACACCTATGTCTTGACTATTTATCGTGTTTAGGTGTAGGCATGGACATAGGGGGAGTGCGGTCCTAATACATTGGACTATCCCTCACCCCATTATGCCGATAGTAAGACCTCATTTGTCTCTCTACTTTCATGTGATGAAATTGTGAGCTTAAAATGACGAGTAGTGGTTGTGAACCCTAGATATATCTTCGCGGTGTCACGCCACAAACTCATACATGGTGGCCTAGGCCACCGCCATCTTCTTTGCGAAGAGTTGGTTCTTTTGGGTGTTATTGAACCTCTTTGAATTTATTTGCCCTTCCGTCGGTTCTTCATGGAAAACACATTCAAGCTTGGCATTTTAGTTGTTTGATTCTTGCAAGTATGATGTGAAGTACCATTGTCAGTTTGGCTATCTTAATCCCATGCCTTTCCCTCCTAAAAACATTTCTCTCTAAGCACAAGTTACCTTTTGTCACTAGGGAGAGAAGGTTCTGCAGGCAGAATTTTTAATGCTCTGCATGGAAAAATTTCAGGCCGGAATATCCGGCCTGGGCAGTTAGTCTTTTTTAATAGGGAGAGGGTACAGGGTGAAGGGCTCACTCGAGCCTTTCTTTCACCCCCATCCTCTCTCTCCCCTGCCGCCGCCTGCCGTCCCCGACAACTCCGGCGCCTCCAACCGCTGGCCCCTTCGGCCCTTGGCCGGATCTGGGTCCCCTCCTCCGCGGGAACCATCTCCTCCACACCATTTTCTCCATGGATGAGGGTAATGTCTTCTTTTCCCAAATCTAGGTGATTGCCACCTAATTTTTGTGAAGATGTTTAATCTTTTGATTCCTTGGGGATAGTGGTTCCTTGATCATCCCTCTGGCATACTAGACACACTAGGGTAGCCTATTCGTAGTCGATCTAAGTTTAGACCAAGGTTTGACTCAGATTTGTGCTGAAATCTCTGGGCCGGATATTCCGGTCTGAAGGATTTTTACAGAACTCTGAGGCTCCAAGGACTAGGTTGTATCGACTCCTGCTTGCTTCCCTAGTGTTTCCAGTATTCATTTCCCTGGTGGCTTGTGTGTACTCATCTTTTGCTACCACCCTATTGCTTTATCTCACAAGTGACTCGAGCTCGGCTCCTTCGAAGAAGTATCACCGCAAGAGTCACTTTCACCGCAATGAGGAAGGGGTGCTTGTGGACGAGGTCGTGATCCGGCAGCAAAAGATGGAGAAAACAGAAAATTAAAACAACAAGCAAAAGAAAAGACCAATGCTTCCAAAACTAAGAAGCACAAGGGCAAGAAACAAAGGCCAAGCTACAAAGACATGCCCAGCCATGAGTACACCGTGATTAGGCAAGGGATTGGTACACTGCTGCCCCACAAGATGAACAAATTGAATATACTAGCTTTTGGTGCATGGAGCAAATTCATATCCACCGGGACATTTATCTCACCTTCTCATATCCCATTCGCCCGATGCAACCCATTAAGATGCAGTTTCTCAAGTCCAAGGAGGCCTTTACTCAAGCTGTGCAAGTGATCAAGCATCTCGGGCTAGTTCATCTTATGGAGTTTCAGTGTGACTACAGTTTTCCTCTTGTGCTGCAGTTTTTCTCCACCCTTGTGATGAAGGCGGACGATGCCAAGACACTCAAATGGATGTCCGGATCAACCTATTGTGAGGCAACCTTCTATGACTTTGCTCAAGCTCTTGGCTATGGCTACAATGGCCTCACTCCCGTTGGTCGCCACCTTCACTCTCCTGACAGGCCCAAAAACAACAAGCTATCCGCTTTGTATGGCCGTGGTGGCATAATTGGGTTCAAGACTGGTTTGCTCCCTCTTTATGATCAACTAGTGTGCATATTCCGGGAGAACATTGCTCCAAGTGGAGGAAACAATGATGCTATTCATTCCGGGCTCGTCAACTTGCTATGCCTCGCTCATGATTTTGTTACAAATGAAGAACCGGACCAAGAGTTCAAGATTGATGTCATGGATTTTATTTACAATGAAATGTATGAGGCTATGGTGGGTCGGTATTCTATTCCTTATGCACCATACATTATGTCGCTCATGAAGGCCACTTTGGAGAAGAAAGGGCAAGAGTTGAGTGATGATGATTGTGAGGCTCACACCTACAAGAGGGTTTATGTCAAGAAATATGTGGTTGCTCCTACCTCTACCGCTGCACCTAGTTCTTTCATGGGAGATGCTCGTGCTAGTGGTCACACTCGTCAGCCCATTCATGAGGTTCCCTCCTGTGACCCGCAAATCAATAAACTGAATTGGTTCCAACGGAAGATCCTTTGCATGAATGTGGATATTCGCAAGGAACAATATGATGCCTACCGTGAGAGACAGCGTATCCTCTCTCGACTTCCTAGTACACCCGGTGACCCTCCCGCAGCAGCCCCTCTTTCTTATGATAGGTGGAATGCCGGTGCTCAGACTTCTTGGGTTTAGTTGGAGAAGGATCTTCTTGAGACCGCTCCTGCAGCCCCCTCCTATCCCACCTACACTTCTGCTCCTGCTTATGACAACGAAGAGAATGAAGAAGATGGGGACTCTGATGATGAGGATGAGGCCGAGGATTCCGAGGAGGAGCCCGAGGCTTCTTGTTGATTCTCTTGGGACGTAGCATCGCTCTTTCTCTCTTTTTGGTGTCTCCGTGCCAAAGGGGGGAATTAGTTCTATTAGGTTACGGGATTTGCATGGGTTCGGGCACAAGCATATGCGTCTACCATTTCTTGAGAGCTTGTGTCCATTTATTTTTCTTTGTCGAACTTATTTGCTATTTGTGAGCTTTGAACCTTGTGTTGTTTACAATTGGTGTGTGAGACATATGGATTTCCTGTTATGTATGGTTGAGTCTACATTATATTGTGCTATGGTATCTATGGATTTTTATCTACATATATTGTGCCATGGTATCTTGGATTTTTATCTATATATATATGCACAAGGTATGATTCCAATCTCAAGTCTCAACCTAGTTTGTGGTATGTCTCATTTTGTGCAAATATGATGTTGTCTCTATCATGTTGGTATATCTTGTTGGAAAAGGTTGTCTACTATATAAGTGTATTTGCATTCCAAGGCAAATTACTTATATGCACACATATAGGGGGAGCCTTCTCCAATTTTTCTTTGAGAAAATGATTTTGTTGTGGAACTTTATTGCAAATCCTAGTGTTGTCATCTAACACCAAAAAGGGGGAGATTGAAAGGACATTTCTTTATCCCTTGTGTTTTGTGTGTTAGTTAACGACACTAGTGACATTTTAATCTGGTGTTAAGTGATGCAGGGTTTTAGATCTATAAAACATATGTGCATCATCACCAAAAAGTGAAGAAAGAAAAGGAAGAAATGGGTTGCAAATGAGTTCAGTCAGTCAGACCGGATATTCCGGTCCCAGGTTGGGGCGGATAATCCGGCCCCCAGTTTTTTCCCAAGGCCAGATTTTCTAAGGACGAAGTGCGCCCATTTTGGCGTCTCTCTGGAATGGCCCGGAGATTTGGGCCGGAGATTTTGTCAGGGGCCGGAACTTTCCGGCAGGCCGGATATTCCGGTGCTGACTTAAGCCTGAATATCCGACCACCAAGTCTGCAACGGCTAGATTTTAGGGAGGGGTATAAATACCCCTCCCCTTCTTCAACCTCAAGCTAGCTCGCCCAAAATCTATTGACCTCCATTGCTGCAAGCTCAAAACCTCGATTACTCCAATCCCTCCACCCAAACTTGTTGATCTTAGGAGGATTGAAGGAGAAGGTCCGGATCTACATCTTCACCAAAGCATTCTTCATTTCACCTCATTCACTTGAGAGATTTGAGCCTAGGGTTTCCACTAGGAAAACCTAGGCATCTTGTCGTACTTACTTGCTTGTTACTTTTGTGTAGCAGGTGTTGTGGTGCTTGGGAGCCCATAATCCTTTTGTGGGTTGAGCCTCAAGTTTGTTGTAAGGGCTCCAGATTCCGCCTTGAAGGATTCCGATAGTGGAAGGTGAACCGAGCTTTTGGGAAAGGTTCATCGTAGAATAGGGTGAGGCCATTTGTGGCATTTGAATTTGAAACTCACACCCCTCCAACGAGACGTACTCTCCTAAAAAGGAGGAACTCGGGAATACATCATTATCTCCGCGTGCTTCCCGTTTGGTTACTCCTTACTCGCTAGCTCTTACTTGTATCTTGCTTAGTCTTGTGTTAACTTGTCATATAGGTAAATTCACCGTAGTTGCATATCTAGAGAATTTACCTTTGTGTCAATCCTAAATTCAAAAAAGAGCTAAAAATTGAGTAGCACATATTCCCCCCCCTCTAGGTGGTCATACCGATCCTTTCAAGTAGACAATGCATCAACATTGTCGTCGCTCAATCAAGGATCTTAAGTTTTCACTCTTGGAGAAAGACTGGAATCCAAAAACAATGCCTTTAGAAAGGCCATTGTCAGGTACAACCAATAAAGGCCAGACCTGGGGCTTTCGCCCTGAAAATCTCGGCTCGGTTCTCAAGAAGCACCACCAGAAGTGATGTCCATTTGTGTTGCCGCCCCCTCCTGCCAAGGCCGCTGCTGCGAGTCCTCAACACCCGACACACAGGAAAAACCTGTGCCGCAAGTCTTCATCGCAACCAAAACTCCTCTCCGTCATTACAAGCCTCCAATACTAACCACCATGACTTTCTTCACCATCGTCAATGCCATAGAAATCCATTTTAGACATGTTCTATGGCATCGGCAAGACAGTGAAGCTTCGCAGCACGTCCTCTAGAAGCATCATGGCCCAAGATGAGGGTGCGCATGACCCGATCAATTCTAATCTAGATATCCATTGGCGCGATGCGCCAATCTGCGGAAATCTCCGAGGGAAAGGCCGGAACTCGTCGGTGTCCAGATCGAGGAGGCTGATGAGACAGATCGATGATTTGGCACTAGAAGAACAACAGGGCCTCCTTTATTTGGACCACAGAAGTCCCTGCCAGGCGCCAGCACTGCGAAATCGGAGCGCACGAAGACGCCGCACCGTTCGCAGATCGGGACTCGGCCCGCTCCGCCGCTTGGCCGCGTCGCCACACACCAGGACGGGGAAGCCTAGTCGGGCCCCTGCCCGTGCCGCCATGGCAGATCAGATCAGCCACGCTACCAAGAGGAGGCAAAAGGTGGGTCCATGGTCAACTCGTCAGCGGGTAACGGTCACATGCGGCTGTTGCGAGTGTCCACCATTTTTGCTTAGAAATGGGGTTGTTTACCCTACCTTTGGAGCTCATTTGAAACACATTTTTCAGGACTAAGCAAAATGCCTCGGATTGATGACCAAGTTAGATCAAACAAGCGCCATGCACAAATAGGCCAAAGCAGCCTTCTTAAAATTGGCTATCTTGTATGAACATTCATGGGATTCAATCTAGATGACCAAGCTCATGGCCATATCCATAGCTAGCCTTAAGCTATGATGACCAAACTCGGCACAAACATGGGTTTTGATATTACAAACAAGGTTGCAGAAGCAAAGATTCCAAGAAAATTGACCTTTTTTCTAACTTTTATCAGTGCCAAATTTCTTAGTTTTTACGAAGTAGTTATGACAAATAAGAGTTCAAAATGAACTTACATAATTTTTATGCAAAGAATAACATAAGGGAGGCACAATCCCAAAATATTTTGAATTTTTGAGCTTTCTAGGTATATTCCATGCATTTAATGAGTTTTATAGGATTTAACGCTATTTAACGAGATTTGAACTACAAGTGCATTATAGTTTGTCCCCAAAATTATAGAAAAATCATATAAATGTAGTATAGAATGGTTCTATGCAAAACTGCCCAAAACATCGGAAAATTCACACCTTGGTTATGAATGATCACTCCGGCAAATTTGACCTTTTTTATAGAAAACTCTCATAAATCGAGAAAACTTCAAAAAATATGGAATCCAACGGTAATCGTCTCTTTTAGTGTACTACAGTCCAGGAAAAATCATAAACTTGGAATTCAAGATTTTGAAAAAATGAGTCTTCTCAAAATGGACTATCTTGTATGAACATTCATGGGATTCAAGCTAGATGATCAAGCTCATGGCCATATCCATAGCTAGCCTTAAGTTATGATGCCCAAACTCGGCACAAACATGGGTTTTGAAGTTACAAACAATATTGCCGAATCAAAGATTCCAAGAAAATTGACCCTTTTTTCCTAACTTCTATTTAGTGCCAAATTCCTTATTTTTTGTGAAGTAGGTATGACAAATAAGAGGTAAAAAATGAACGTCCATAATTTTCACGCAGGGCATGAC
The DNA here is from genome assembly GCA_947311845.1 of Poa pratensis. Taxonomy (NCBI): domain Eukaryota; kingdom Viridiplantae; phylum Streptophyta; class Magnoliopsida; order Poales; family Poaceae; genus Poa; species Poa pratensis. Next base: position 49,595,267 of record CAMZMU010000046.1, read on the forward strand.
ATAAGGGAGGCACAATCCCAAAATATTTTGAATTTTTGAGCTTTCTAGCTATATTCCATGCATTTAACGAGTTTAATAGGATTTAACGCAGAAAATTCATATAAATTGCGTGAACATTCAAAAAATAGGAAATCTGGCGGCAAGCTTCTTCATCATAATACTAGTTTCTAAGAAAAATAATAAACATCCAAAACAACAAGTTTTGGCTACGGCGATGCACACAGCGCGCCAGTACGCGCCCAGAGCACGCCATGGCGTGCCCAGAGCGCGCCCAGAAGGTGTTCGACCAAATGTTTTGGAGTAGTCACTAAACAAAATATACTCTGACAACAACAACGCATAGTAATATTAGTCACTCTCTTCTTTGATCTCTTCTCTGACCTCTACTTTGACCTCTTCTTTGACCTCTTCTTTAATCTCTTGTTTGATCTCTTCACTGGATTTCTCGTCGTCTTCGTTGGACAGATCGTCGTCTTCGAAAAACATCTCGACATCTTCGATGGCCTCCTCGACGTCTTCACTGACCTTCTCAAATTTCAGCTGGATGTACTCCTTCTTGATGATCACCTTGATAGCATAGAGATCACCAAAGCTAATTTGCGCTAGTTGAAAGAATAGATCCGAGTTATCAGTGAACTCGACGTAATCTTCTATTACTTGATACGATCCAAAGATCTCGACATTGTCTCTCGCACATAGACAAGAAGCCCCAAGTGATGGAAGTACATAACCATCTACTACCGCAATCTTGAGATGCTACCAAAATAACATGAACATCGTATCAGGAAAGTGTAAATGACGGCAGAGTATCAGAAAAATGTGAATGAATAAGAAAAGTTTGAATGATACCAGAGAGTCCACATCTATAGTATCATCCTCAATCCTACGCACGTCGAACTGAGGGGTCTCATAGAACTCGTCAGGATCCAATTCCCTTATGGTCTCTTTGAATAAAGCGAAAGATATCACATTCATTTCTGAAAAACGGACAGCGTGCGGTTCGTGAAATATGCTCTTCACAAGGGCTGGCTTGCACCATTTGGGAATTTGTGTACACCCTGATCAAATTGACGAATTCAGAAAATATAACTACTCAATGTGTAAGAAAAATAACACAAACTAACATACCAGAGTCTTCTAAAAATGGTTTGGGAGAATTGCTTTCGTTAGTCACTTCAACATTGAACCTGTGATGATTTTTATCATTCATGAATTTGACAACATTGTCGGTTTCGATGCCGTAGGCTACACACAGTGCTCTCCACTGCGGTCCAGTGATATAGGTCTGAATATGGGTCTTTGGACCAACATTTAGCTCCCTACACAGTGCTGCCAGCTCAGTTTCAATTTCAATTTCCCACCTTTGCAGGTAGAAGTAGTATGTGCCTCCGTTCGGACACTTAGCCTCCATCCAGTTCTTATGAGGGCCAATGGCCTAGCTCTCTAGAAGATATCTTAAAGGGCATGGCACAATCTACATGTAATACAAAACCGGTGAAACTAAGAAGACACGAATTGAAGGAATAACAAATGACATTCCCTCGAATTTGAAAGGCAATACTTACAACTTCGATTCGGTAATTGGGGTATTCAATCGGGACTTTAAAAGTATTGAAACGACGAGTGCGTGTATGGCAGAAAGTTGAGATGTGACAGCACATAGGACAGAGAACGACAATGTCATCGCCATCCGAATCCTATTTTAACAAAAGAAATTTAGAGCAACATAAACAGGCGAAACGATGGTTTTTCCCCCATTCCTCAACCCAAATAGAAAGTCAAATTAAGTCAGATATAATGCACCATTCGGGAGCTCAAACAGGTAAATGAAACATGTAGAGAAGATAGCACTGACCATCCAAATGGGGTTGATGGATTGCAGCTGGAACCGTCGGCGACCGAAAAAACCCCAACGGCGAAGGCGGCTGTACAATAACCGCACCCAACAGCGAAGGCGAAGGCAAAGAGCTCTTGTTTGTCCCTCCTTCACGACGGGCGACGGGAGACGGGCCACGGCGATGGAGATGGCAATGGAGCTCCTTTGCGCCGTGAATCACCCTGCTCTGCACCTTGAATCCAACTTGTTCTGTTCTTGGGGGTTCTTGGGTTTTCTCTAGGCGGAAGCAGAGAAGAAAGACTGCGTGGGCCCCATCGGCAGTATCCCTTGATTAAAAAATGCCCCGGCCCCACTCGATGTGATTCCAAACGAGGTGCCCCAGGCCGACCCCACCAGTCAGGCCAAGTGACGCTCAAAGGGGATTGACCAGACGGAAACGTCTATCTTCACCATCTCCGAGCCTCGAAAGAGCCAGGTAGGGCACAGACGAATAAAACTACGCAGGTAGGGCACAGACAGATAAAACTGAGCGAGGTAGGGCACAGAAACAATAAGCCCTTTAAATAATTGGAGATGAGAAAAATGTGACTCTGCAAGATATTCCTTATATTTTTTGGCAGAAATTAAATTTCAAGGAGAACATTGCTCTATTTACACAAATATATAACTCATGTCCATGTGCTACAAACTCATAAGCTAGAAATATTAGATGGAGTACTAATCAATACAAACGTGCAAAACTGTTACAGTGAGATGGGAAGAAAATGAAAACAACCATATTGGAGAGATGTACAACGATATTTTGGGCACAATCATGATCTACTTTTGCTTAAAACACCATAGTTGCGGGTAAATAGTTGTCAAGAACACAATTTCTGCCATCAATAATATCTTGTACCTAAATTAGGGACATAAGTCCTACCTGAGAGCTATGACCTTCTTGCTCAGCTATTTTCTTGGGTTTGTCTGCCTTCTTGCCCACAAATTTTGACGTCGCAAAAAGTCAAAATTTTGGCGCTATCAAAAATTATAAAAAAAACTTTGGACCAATATTGGAATCTCCTTTTGGCAATCTTGTTTTACAATGTTAATACTCATGTTTATGCGGAGTTTGGTCATTATAGCAATAACTAGCCAGGGATATGGCCCTAGCCTTGGGCACCATTTGTTCAGAACTGTTTTAGCAATATTAATGCAATCTGGTCCCATTTCAGTCCAATTTCAACTAGAGATCTCTGATTTTGGCGGGATTCCGAAACATCTCCAAAACCACAGTCCATAAGGACTAGGTCCATTCTTACACGAGACAGGCATCCCAAAATTTGAACTGAAATGGCGTGATCCCACGTTAGACACCTTATGAACCTTCATCCACTTTCTTCCTCGCTCGTTCCTTCTTCGCTAGAGCTAGAGACACTTATGTTACAAACTCCTCTTAGTTTCTTCTTCGCTAGAGCTAGAGACACTTACACAGCCTAGATTCTGGCCACATTTCAAAAATGCCATTGGAGCAATTGATGGAACACACATTCATGTGGTAGTTGCTGAGAAAGATAGGAAAATATACACTAACAGGAACGGCTATACAAGTCAAAATGTGCTGGCAATATGTGATTTTGACATGAGGTTCACATTTGCTGTTGCCGGATGGGCTAGATCTGTTCATGATACATGTGTATGGACTAATGCTAGGCCCCATTTCACCAATTATCCGCACCCTCCTACTGATAATCTTCTTGCGTATGTAGTATGTGTACATAAATTTGTTGCTAAGAAATACTATAACACTGACGTTCTTATATTTTACTACTTGCGGGAAGTGTTGACTCTGGATATTGATACGTCCAAAACATATCTATAATTTTTGATGTTCCATGTCTGTTATATATTAATTACCACATGTTTTATTTACACTTTATATCATTTTTATACATTTTATGGGACTAACCTATTAACAAGATGCCACAGTGTCAGTTCCTGTTTTCTGATGTCTTTTTGTTTAAAAGAAACTCTTCTGAAAATATTCTCGGAAAGGAACGTCAATTTACCTGATTTATAAGAAGTAATGACCCGTGTAACATGGAATATATGGAAACAGAGAAATGATTTCATCTTCAATGGTGTGGATCCCTCCCATGACGGCTGGCGAAGACGCACTAAACAAGACCTGCTTCTACATCAATATTGTGTCAAAACCTCTCTAGTGCAAGTTCTTGTGGACACTGCTTCATTGTTCTTCGGATAGTTGGCTTCTTCTGGGCTTGAGTCGTTCCTCCTTGACTCTTGTACCCTCTTTGGTAGTTCTTTTTTTTGGTTCTACCCTTTTTAGACCGAAAACCCTTTGTAATGCTTGTGCTCCCTCCCCGTGACTCATAATATATAAAATTAACCGTAGGGGCTTCCCCTACGGTAGTTCGGTCTAAAAAATTTACCTGATTTATTTCTGCATGGGAACGAAGCCACAACCCGAAGGAGAGGCCCAGAAGGCAACCCTCGGAGGGAGGCGGGCCCACGGCGCTGCCAGGGGTGGCCCCGCACCGCCACCCCGCCTGGCCCACCTGGTCGTCGTCTGACACCGCCCCTTCGCCTATAAATTGTACCTATTCGGGAAACGCTAAACGCGCGAGCCAAAATCCACAAAAGTTCCGTCGCCACCGTCGTCGTCAACCCTAGTTTGGGAGGGTTTCTGGAGTTCTTCCAGGCACCCTGCCAGGGGAGAAATCATCACCGGACGGCTCTACATCACCATGCCTGCCTCCGGAGTGATGTGTGAGTAGTTCTTCACGGGACTACGGGTGCATAGCAGTAGCTAGTTGGTAGTCTCTCCACCTTGTGCTATCATGGTTAGATCTTGTGAGCTGCCTAACATGATCAAGATCATCTTTATGTAATGCTATATGTTGTGTTTGCTGGGATCTGATGAATTGTGAAGTTATGATCAAGTTTGTTCATCTATTTATATCCATGTTTTATCTATGTTCCTGCATGCTCTCCGTTGTTAGTAGATGCTTTGGCCAAGTAGATGCTAATGACTGCAAGAGGGGGTATTTATGCTAGATAGTGGGTTCATGCCTCTAGAAAGCCTGGGCTTGAGATGAGCAAAACAACTTTAAGCCTGCAGATGTGTTGTTGCCACTAGGGAGAAAACAACTTTGCTATGCTTATTGGTTCGCTTGTCTGTCATATGCATTGTTTACATTACACACTTTGCTTAATGCTATTATCTGTTGCTTGCAACTTAATACTCATGGGAGACACGGAAGCTATCTCACGGGAGAAAGTGCTAAGTTTGGTTTGCTGTCCAATTTGTGAGTGGAAGCCTGAGGTTTTTATCTATCTTTCGTTAGTTAACCGTTTTCTGATTGGAGCAACGGAAGTTCCTCGAACAAATTCGTATTTACGGACTGTTCTGGTTTTAACAGATTCTATTTTTATTCTGCATTGTCTCTTTTGCAAGTATTGATTTACCCTACTTTCTTCAGGGGAGACCAGGATCTTGCTTAGTAACAGTAGCTAATGTTTAAAATGAAATTATGCAATGTGTCTTTACAAAACCATGTGATCTTATGTTTTGATGCACTAACCCCTCTAATGAAGTCTACGAGTTGTCTTTGTGTGAAGGAAGTTTTCAAGTATTAAAAGAGGAGGATGATATAAAAAGATCAAGAAGAGAGAAAAGCTTAAGCTTGGGGAAGATCCCATGGACCTCCCCTGCATATATAAAGAAGACTCAAGCGTCTAAGCTTGCGGATGCCCAAGGCATCCCCTTCTTCATCAACAAATTATCATGTCATCTCTAGTGAGACTTTATTTTCATTGATTCACACGTTGTGTGTTGTTCTTGGAGCGGCTGTGTGTTTTTTTTGTTTTTTTTCTTGTTTTTTTTCTTATCATAACACATTCTTGTGTGGGAGAGAGACATGCTCCGCTTTTGCTTAGAATACTCTTGTTCTTCACTTATATCTGTTGAGTATTTTGTTTATGTTTTGTTAGATTCTAGCTCTCGTTTTTCATGTACCTCTTATTCAGAGCTATTAGTTATTTTACAGAAAGTTCTCTCTTGCTTCACTTATAATTGTTTGGAGAGTTGTTTAATAAGTTGATTGGCGTCTGGTTGGAACAGAAAATGCTAAGTGTGTGGTAGTTGTATAACGGAAAATTTGCATAGTCTTGTAGATCATTGAACTTTAATAATTTGATTCCTTGCAAATGTTTTGAGATATTAATAAATTAGATGTTAATGCTTGCTGGTTGTTAAGTTAAAATTTATTAGTGGTTGTGTTATTAAAGCTTGTATTGTACTACAAACTCTCCTAAAATTGTTGAAGGTGTAGTTGGTCTTGATTGTTGTTCATATCTGAAAAGTAATTCGTAATAACATAGTTGCGTGCTAAGGTCGAGGGATATAACCGGTTACTTGTACCACCGTGAACGGCCCTCCTTGGAGTAAATTTAATCATGCTCTTAATGTTGAACCTGCTAGTTGTTTGCAATAAGCTTGTGAGTTCTTTTTGACTAATGTTGAGCTACATTTTTTGGCACTTCCACCATCCATATTTTGCTAGACTCTTTGGTGTTGTGCATTGCCTTCTGATCACATTGAGAGTTGTGCATACTTCGCCAGTACATCCAAACTCCATGGGAGAACTTCCTCTTATTCTCCTACACATAAGCCAAACATCTTCCTCAAAAGGCTAGATCATTGCACATCCTGCTACACTGGCAGAGGCATTCAGTTCCATACATCATGTTCTGTCCATTATGAGTTATTTGTACCAAAAAAGTGTGTTGTCATATTAGAATGTTGCCCCTACAGTGAGGGAGAAAAAAGTGAAATGAGCCACGGAGGCTATCGAAAATAGAAACAGAAAAAAGGAGAAAGAAAGAAATAAAGAGAGATGGGGCAACATTACTATCCGTTATCCACACTTGTGCTGATGTTTAGCACCTATACTACATGAGAGAGACTTTTCATGTTTTACTAGTATAACTATGTGGGGAATTTTCATTAAAGAACTTGGATTGTATATTCCAATGATGAGCCTCCTCAAAAGTGCTCTAAATCTTCGTGAGCAACCGAGTTGGATGCACCCCCACTAGTTCCAATGGAGAGCTTTCATACACATATAGCTCTATGTGCATCCGTTGCATATCAATCACTACTCCTTGCATAACTTCGATTATAAGACTTCCTCTTGTCTAATGATCACTTACAGCTTTGTGAGACTTTCTTCCGTTGACCTTCCAAACCCCCATTATTATTCTCTTTGCCATAACATCCTGGTGCCAAAAACCAAATGCTTACGCTCACCGGTTGAGTAAAACTTCGAAACAGTTGATTCATGACGTTCATGTTTGCTTTTTACTTGACTGGATCATTTATGTGTTGTGAAAAATTGCTTGATGTTTAAGTAGAAGGATAGAACTTCTAAACTGGATAATTAAATCATCTATAATGAACTTTGTGCGGTTTCATGTCTTTAGAGCATCATCCATGAAAGATTTTTAATTGTTTAACTATCTTGCTTTATCATCAGTTTGTTTAATATCAATATAGACATTTACTTTGAATGATTTGATCTCAGCTCACATGATTTACATTACTATTTGATCAAGATTATGCTGGTAGCATGTCACTTCAAAAATTATCTTTTTGTTATCGTTTACCTACTCGAGGACGACCAGGAACTAACTTGGGGATGCTTGATACGTCCAAAACGTATCTATAATTTTTGATGTTCCATGCCTGTTATATATTAATTAAACACATGTTTTATTTACACTTTATATTATTTTTATGCATTTTCTGGGACTAACCTGTTAAAAAGATTCCACAATGCACATCTGTTTTAGTGGAATTGATTTTCATATCGCAAGGGACAACCACACATATTTATTCCCGCTGATAGGCAATCCGGGACCCTACGATTTTCTGCCGGATGGTCCGGAAAGGAAACTCTAGAGCCGACTAGTAGTGTGAGCCATCTCTGATAATGAGATGAATGGATAAGCAAGTAAAACCACATATATGGGAGTGTATATGTACATTATGATTTAATCAAATAATCTAAGTATTAATGAAAGAACTAAAACACATGTTTGCACACGTACAAGCATATATACATAATTAATCTAATAAAATAAGAAATCTCAAAAAAAATCTAATAAAATAAGCTGACACACAATGGGTTGTCGCATGGCGAAGTATATAGTCTCACACGAGCATTTAAAGCAAACTGAGACATAGTTTGATACATAAATAAAACTGGATGCTGATATAGGATTTGATCATCTCTAGAACTCTCTGTCGGTACTGGATGCTGGTGCTGGCCTTGAATCTTCGTGATCATCCTCAACATAAGTTGCAAATACATTGTTTTCCTCCTCTATCTCACTCCACTCATCCTCCGACCCCTTGTCAGATGGCATACCAATTTTGTGGTGCATGATCAATTCTTTAAGCATCTTATTGTTCTGCTTCAGTCTAGCACGGTCGCTATGACGCTTTTCCTGATCTTCCAGGTAAATGCAATACCACGTCCTGAGCCCACGAATGATCCGGGTCTGCCTCTTCTTGCTCTCATATCTAGTGGAGCCCGGAACATCGTGATAGTCAAAATCTCTAGTGGACTTGTTACTGAGGTCTTTCTTGGTCACCTTGGTAGCACCAACGCACACACCCCTCGCATCTATGCCGGATTTACTCAGTAGCAGCGCAGACCCTTCGCAACTCCGCCGGATTTCCTTCATGGCACCACCGCCATTGGTAGCGGTGGTAGCACAGCCGCTCGCCGATGGTAGCACCGCCGGCCACCCAAGGAAGCACCGTCGCCAACCTAAGAGCACTGTCGTGCTTAATTGGTAGAATCGAACAACGTCGCCTGGCCAGCAGCACCATCGTCCCTCCTTGTAGCATCGATGCTCCTCTATGTAGCATCTCCTCCCACCGAGTGTAGCACCGTCATCCACCCATGGCAGCACCACCGTTAGCACAACCGCGACCCCTACCTTTGTAGCACCGCCCACCGCTTATGGTAGCAACGGCGCCCGCCGTCGGTAGCACCGACATCAGCCGCTTGCAGCAACGTCGTCCGTCTTGTTGTCACAGCACCGCCGACCTAGATCATCTCGCTCCTGGCTTGAAGCGACGCCGTTGTTTCTCGCAGACCACCGTCCCCATGGTGGCAGCAGCCAAGCTCTTCGGACGGAGGGAGCAGCGGGGAAGTGGAGGGCAGGGGAAGGCCGTGGGGTGGAGCACGGGCGAAGCTCCGGTAGAATGCGCATTGGGTGGCACGGTGGTGATTGGAGCCGGTGACGCTCCGGTAGGAGAAGTAGGAGGCGGCATGACTGATGTTTTGAGCAAGGGGACGCTCCAGCCAGGGGAGGAGCTGAATCAATGCCCACACGAACCAAATCCTCGAGGGTCGATCGCCATGGTGCAAGGTGCGCTGGAGCTGACTCTGATCTCGGGGAAGGACCTCAAGGACGTGAACCTGCTCACCAATATGCAGGTCTACGCACCCGTCTCGCTATCCGGTGACCCGCGCTCACGCTCATGGCCGCAACCCGACATGAAATGCCGCGCTCCGCTTCGCCTCTCCCACCAGCGCGACCAGGTCCCGCCACCGTGCTCCTCCGCGCAGAGCATGCCCTCGACAACCGCAACGTCGCCGAGTTCAACATCCTGCTATCTGAGCTACTCTCCGGCGCGCCAGACGGGCCCGTGTTCGTCAAGTTGCTAGACGTGGAGGTTGCTGGGAAGGGGAGCAAGGGCCGGTCGGGGTGAGGAGACGAGACGGCGGCGACCGGCGAGGGGAGGGGAGGGGAGGAGAGGAGCAGGTGGCGGCTAGGGGAGCGGAGGAGGCGGTGGTGAGCTGGCGGCCATGGCTACCATGAGCGTGCGGGGGAGAGAATTGAGACAAGGGGGAGAGTGGAGAGGATAAGGTGAGGGTTGGGAATGCGACGCGTGTGCCTCATGGTGGATCCGTGGGGACGCGCACGCGCTCCATGAAGAGGACGCGAGCGACGGATCCCCGGATGATTTTAACAGTTTTCCTAAATACATCTCATTTCAAAAAAGAAATGTACATGTAAGTATGTAAGGTGCATAGTTTTGTGGGAAAAATCATCCAATTTGATCGCACACACACGTCGTCGTTTGGGCCAAAATTTTCAGGCGGGGCCGAACGACATGATTCTCGACGTATTTCTCTCTTCTCGATTCAGAGCAAAAATGTGGCAATTCCTAGTGGACGACCAGGTCGTCAACTAATGCACTCCGCACACCCCCTTCACCTTATGGGCCAGCCCAGTAGGTGCACCTGCCTCTTTTTTTTCTTTTTTTTTGCTGTTTCTTTTTTCTCTTTTCTTTCTTCTTTCTCGTTTTTTCCTGTTTCTTTTTCTTTTTTTTTTGTTGTTACTTTTTTTTCAGTTTTCTTATGAGATATTATTTCCTTTTTCCGAATTTTATTTTTTGAAAAATGTTCAAATTTTAAAATATTCATATTTAAAAATTGTTCATATATAAAAATCGTTCAAAAAGAATTTCTGTTCTTAGAAATTTTTCAGTTCACTTTTTATAAAATCGTTCAAACATAATTTCTGTTCGTAGACTTTTTCTATTCACTTTTTAAAATCGTTCAAAAAAGACTTTGTTCACCAGATTTTTCTGTTCACTTCTAAAAATCGTTCAGAAACAATTTCCGTTCACCGCTATTTTCTGCTCATTTCTAAAATCGTTCAAAAATAGTTTTTTTGCACCGGCTTTTTTCACTTTTAAAATCGTTCAAAAATAATTTCCGTTCACAGATTTTTTTTCTGTTTACTTTTAAAATAATCGTTCAAAAATAATTTCCGTCTATAGAGTTTTTTCTGTTCACTTATTAAAATTATACGGAAAAGATTTCGTTCACCGTCCTTTTCTGTTCACTTTTAAAATCGTTCACAGTCAGTTTTTGAAAGGATCGTATGGCCACCTAGAGGGGGGGGGGGTGAATAGGTGCTACTCCAATTTTTAATTCTTTTTCGATTAGGGCTTGACTAAAAGGTAAATTCTCTAGATATGCAACTATGGTGAATTTACCTATATGACAAGTTAAGTCTAAACAAGAGAAGATACAAGTAGTAAATAACTAGAAAGGATTAACCGATAGGAAAGCACGCGGAGACAAGAATGTATTCCCGAGTTCCTCCTTTTTAGGGGAGTACGTCTCGTTGGAGGGGTGTGAGCTTCAAACTCAAGATGCCACAAAAGGCTTCACCCTATTCTCCGATGAACCTCGCACAAAAGCTCGGTCCACCTTTCTTTATCGGAATCCTCCAAAGCGGAATCCGGAGCACAAAAGCTCGTTACAACAACTTGAGGCTCAACCCACAAAAGGATTGGGGGCTCTCAATCACCAACAACACCTGCTACACAAAAGTAACAAGCAAGTGAGAACAACAAGATGCCTAGGTTTTCCTAGTGGAAACCCTAGGCTCGAATCCCTCAAGTGAATGAGGGGGAAATGAAGAACTGCTTGGTGAAGTTGTGGATCCGGGCCTTCTCCTTCAATCCTCCAAATATGAGTGAGTTTGGGTGGAGGGATTGAAAGATCTAATGATTCTTCAGCTTGCAACAATGGTGTTCTTTAGATCTAGAAGCCTACTCGTTGAAGGTAGGAGAAGGCCTATAAATACTCTCCTCAGAAATCTGGCCGTTGCAGTTGAAAAATGGCCGCAGCGGTAGTACCGGGCCTCAGCCGGTACTACCGACCGGCGCAGGGTCAAAGTCATCTTCGATGGTCAACTGTCCCTCGCACACCGCCCGCAGCGGTAGTGCCGTCCATCTCAACGCGGTAGTACCGCACTACCCGGTAGTACCGGACAACTACCGGGCCAGTGCCGCAAATAACAAGCGCGTATCCAGTACCGAAAATAGATGTTCAGCGGTAGTACCGGGCCTCAGCCGGTACTACCGGCTGGAACAAGAAAATGCTCCTTTTCTTCCTTGATAAAAACCTGGGCATATACAAAATGTATAAACAAGTTCCTGCAACTATTTAACACCCAGATTAGTCATCTAATTGTGTTGTCGACAAACATCAAAACTTAGAGAAATGAAATGCTCTTTCAATCTCCCCCTTTTTGGTGTTTGATGACAACACAATTAGTAGCTCCACCAGATTTGCAAAAGATAAGCGGGCTCCCCCTAGATATGTGCATTATTTGAATGTTTGCCTTTGAATGCAAAATACACACTCATCCAAACGGGCGGAGCTCCCCCTATATTTTACAAGCCATGCAAGTATACACGATCATCATAAATAACAACTTGCACAAGATAATATAAGGAGTACTAGAACGAACATATTACAAACCATAGTCTTAACACGTCTTACACCGTGCAACAAAGAGATAGTTCAAAACAAATATCCAAATAAAGCTGAAACACAAGCGTCAAAGATCAATAGAAGGGCAAGCTTGTGTTCCATCCCATGCAAATCCCACGAAGCAACCTAATAGAACACAATCTCCCCCTTTGTCGTCGAAACGCCAAAAAGGGAGGAGTGCGAAGCTACACGTCCCAAGGGGCATCAAGCTCCACCAACGTCATGGTGGGAAGAGGAAGAAGGCTCTAAGAACCGAGCGCCACCAGGAGGAGCATCATCATCGCTCCAGAAACCTTGCTTGGACACCCATAGATGCTTCGGTGTGATGTTTTCTTCAGAACCATCGGAGACGTCAACGTTCATAGACTTCATCATAAGCTTCTGACGGTGAGCTGCCTTCTTGTGAAACACATGAGCTTCATACAGACGGTCCTCTAGATCAAGCTTGAAGCAAAAGGCCCTTTTCATTTTGATTTGCAGTTTCTTGAGCCAAGACGGTTCCTCAAAAGGAGGGACTCTCCCACTAGCTGTAGGATCTCCAGCAGTCTCCTGAGTAGCAGCAGCATCAGCAGCAGCAGCAGCAGCAACAACATCAGCCGGTGACTTTGGCGGATCATGGGCCTTGACACGAAGCTGCTTTGGATTGAAGGTCTTGATAGGGCTACCATCTTGCATGATGTCTTCACGGAATTCTTGGAACCACTTGTGACGAATGAGCTTCATGATGTAAGGCCCATAAATGGGGGCCCTCCTATCGATGACCGTGTTCCACAGCTCATTGTGCATAAAATCCATAACATCCAACTTGTTGCCGGTACCTTGGTTGTCCTTGGAAAGTTTGAGAAGGTCAAACATGAAGCCATGCACTTGGTCAAAATTTCCCACGCGAGGAGCAATGGTCTCACGATAGATACGGTGCAGAATCTCAAACTCACGGACAAGGTGCGCCGATTGGCCACAAGTACCATACTTCATAGTGATGGGTTGGAGAACCTTCTTGTCACTAGAATAGTCGCCCTCATGGCAACGCCAACCACAAGGTTCACTTTCTCCCTTGTCATCATATCCTAAGAGTGTGGCAAATTCCTTCAAGGTGGCTGAGAACTTAGTGCCCTTGGTCATCCATGTGAGAGTTCTTTCATCATTGGTGTCAAAATACACGGTTGAAAAGAATTGGATGATGTAGTACTCGATAAATGGTTGATGAGCCTTCATGATATCTATCAACCCAAACTCTTCACACATTGCTAAAGTGTCATCAAAGTAACCCTTGTGCTTTGGATCTCTCACCCATGACATGTCAATTGAGTGTTGAGTAACAACCTTGTAGTTCTTGTGGAGATAAATTTCCTTGTAAATCCTCTCTTGGTCATTGGTGTAGAAGTGAGGGTGACGGACTTGGGGAGACCGTTCAGTTGTATAGGGATTCTCTTCACGAAGATTTTGATAGTCGGTGTTTGTCCAAAGATGAAGAGCCTTGCGGACAGGGAGCTTCCTTGGATCCTTAGCAGCAACAGCCTTGGGCTTAGAGCGAGTCCGGGCAGTGGACCTAGCAGGCATCACTTCTTCTTCCTCAACATCCTCAAGGTCCTCTTCCAAAGTTCTCCTTTTCTTGTAACCATTCTTCTTAACACGACTAGCTGCGAAATATAGCACATAGGTAGGGAGGGAATGTAGATAAGTGCACAAGTTCAAGGAACATTAAAACAAGCCTAGTCATCAGGTGAAAACAGGGGTTGATAGGGTTTGATTTGCTCCAGGCGGTAGTACCGCGTCAGTTCCGGTAGTACCGGGTTGCCGGGTCAACGAGGAACTGAAGCAAATCGAGCACATCTACCAGAAAGTTTTCACTAGATCACTAGAGGTGCCTAACCCAGGCCTAAGAGATCCAATACACCGAGTTTAACCGAGCAAACGGAGCTACTAGTAGAAATCCCTAAATGCACCTAGGTTTCCAGATTTGAAAACGAAAAGGGTGCGAAAAGGGAGATTTACCAGAGGCCATCGGAGGGATCGAGGTGGGGAACGCTCCCAACGGAGCAGATCAGGCCTGGGACGGCAGATGACGGCGGCCGGGGGCGGCGGCCGGAGTGGATCGTGGAGGGGGCAGCGGTGTTTGTGCGGGGAGGATGAGGGAATAACCCCCAGCCCGACCCCGCAGTGATATGTGAACAACGCCTCGCCCGGTAGTACCGGGGCGGAATGGCCGGTACTACCGGGGCCTGAATTTTTTTGAGCAGATAGAGATCTGCTTAAATTCAGAGCCCGGTACTACCGGTCTCCACCCGGTACTACCGGGGCCTCCTCCGAAACTCCAGTTTTCCCTTTTTATTTTGAAAATGAACTTGTGCGAGATAGAAATTGTTTTGTGAGATAAGAAAGGTATAGGGTTAGATCGACACAAACTGAAGATGGTACTTCATACTCAATGTGCAAGAAGCAAACACACATGAAACCAAATTGAGCATGTTTTCCATAGGAGCACTAGGTAGACAAATAAAAAACCAAATAACACCACTCTTCAAAAAGAAGAGGGTGGTGGCCAAGGCCACCATGTTAGAGTTTATGGCGTGACACCGCGAAGATGTATCTTGGGTTCACAACCAACACTCGTCATTTAAGCTCACAATTCATCGAACGAATATAGAGAGGCAAATGAGTTCTTTAATATCGGCATAATGGGGGGAGGGATAGTCCAATGGATTAGGACCGCACTCCCCCTATGTCCATGCCTACACCTAAACCAAATTATTATTGTCTAATATGGGTAGGTATGCAAGAAGTCCACTAAGTCCAATTGCTTATGTCCACCACATTTAGTTCTCCTCTCAACTCCTTGAATCTTGCTTCACCAAGAGGCTTTGTGAACATATCGGCGAGTTGATGCTTGGTGTTGACATAGTTGATTGCAATATCACCCTTTCAACATGATCTCGAATAAAATGATACCGGATCTCAATATGTTTGGTCTTCCCATGAAGTACCGGATTGTGAGCAATTTTGATGGCACTTTCATTGTCACATAAAAGAGGCACTTTGTCACAAATGACACCATAATCCTTTAAAATTTGCCTCATCCATAATAATTGTGCACAACAACTTCCGGCGGCAATGTATTCGGCTTCGGTGGAGGACGAGGCCACACAATTTTGCTTCTTGGAAGACCAACTCACAAGAGACCTACCAAGGAATTGGCAAGTACCCGAAGTTGATTTTCTATCCATTTTGCAACCCGCCCAATCCGCATCCGAATAACCTACAAGATCAAAGCTTGTCCCATGGGGGTACCAAAGACCATAGTTAGGAGTATCTATCAAGTATCTTAGAATCCTTTTAACCGCGGTTTCATGACTTTCCTTAGGACTTGATTGGAATCTTGCACACATACCCACACTAAACATAATATCCGGTCTAGATGCACAAAGGTAAAGTAAAGATCCAATCATAGAACGATAAAGCTTGGGATCAACTTCCTTACCCTTCGGATCTAAGTGTAGATCCGCCTTAGAGTCCATGGGAAACTTATATGGCTTGGCGTTGTTCATATCAAATTTCTTGAGCATGTCTTGAATATACTTGGCTTGACATAAGAATGTTCCTTCACTATATTGGTGGATTTCAAAGCCAAGAAAATACTTCAATTCTCCCATCATGGACATCTCAAATTCCTTGGTCATTAGCTTAGAGAATTGATCACTAAATTCATGGTTAGTAGAACCAAAGATAATATCATCAACATATATTTGGCATACGAAAAGCTCTCCATTTATCCTTTTTGTGAAAAAGGTGGGATCGATTACCCCAATTTCAAAACCATGGTCTACTAAGAACTCCTTGAGATGATCATACCAAGCACGTGGAGCTTGCTTGAGCCCATAAAGGGCCTTATGTAGTAAGTAGACATGGTTAGGAAATTTAGGGTCTTCAAAACCCGGAGGTTGTTTCACATACACTAATTCACTTAGTGGACCATTTAGAAAAGCACTTTTAACATCCATTTGATATAAGGTAATGTTATGAGTAGATGCATAGGCAATCAATAAACGAATAGATTCAAGTCTAGCAACGGGGGCATAGGTTTCACCGTAGTCGACTCCTTCGATTTGGGTGTAGCCTTGTGCAACCAATCTTGCTTTGTTGCGAATGACTTGACCATGTGAGTCTTGCTTGTTCTTGAATATCCACTTGGTTCCAATGACATTATGTGATGTGTCTTTGGGTCTTTCAACTAATGACCATACTTTGTTGCGCTCGAAGTTGTTCAATTCTTCATGCATGGCCGCAACCCAATCCATGTCTTCAAGAGCATCATATACCTTGAGAGGTTCTAAGCTAGACAAACAAGAGACATGACCACAAAAGTTAGTTAATTGATTACGTGTGGACACACCCTTACGAATACTCCCAAGGATATTTTCTTTGTAGTGTTGGAGATGATCCAATGTTGATGCACGCCGAATGACTCGGCGTTCTATGGCTTGACCAATTGTTTCACCAACACGAACATCTTCATCATTTCCTTCATCTTGTTCATGGTCAACCCGAAGTGGAGTTCTTGGAGATGGGGGTTCATCATGTTCTTGTTTCCACTAGAGTTGGGTGGGTCTTGACCATTATCTTGCTCATGTGGATGACTATCATGGTCTTGTTCTTGTATAGCTTGTTGATCAATGGTTGAGGTGGATGGTTCAACTTGAGTAGAACTTGTTCCTTCTTCTTGAGTGTCCATAATAGGTTCTTCAATAGGAATAAGTTCCCCTATGCCCATAGTTCTTATGGCTTGAGGTGGAGGTACATCACCTACATTATCATGATCAATATGCTCCGCTTGGGAGCCATTATCCTCGACAAACTCCACATTCATAGATTCTTCAACACATCCGGTGGATATGTTGTAGACCCTATAAGTGGGAGTTTGCGGCATATCCAACAAAAATACCATCAAAAGTTCTAGATTCAAATTTAGCAATTGGGCAACCTTTAATGTAAACATGGCATTTGCATCCAAATACGCGAAAGTAAGAGACATTTGGCTTTTTACCGATAAGGAGTTCATATGGTGTCTTTTTCATGAGAGGACGAAAGAAGAGCCGGTTGGAGTAGTGGCAAGCGGTATTGATGGCTTCGGCCCAAAAGTTATATGGGGAATGAAATTCGGCCAACATAGTTCTTGCCATATCAATAAGAGTGCGGTTCTTCCTTTCGGCGACACCATTTTGTTGGGAGTATAAGCAGCGGAATATTGGTGTTGAATGCCCTCCCCACTTAGGAAATCATCCATAGTGTAATTCTTGAACTCCGTACCATTGTCACTTCTTATTGCCAAAATCTTGGAGTCATATTGGCGTTGAACTAAGGTTGCAAAGTCAATGAATATCTTTTGAGTTTCACTCTTCCTCTTGAGGTAGAAAGTCCAACAATATCTTGTATAATCATCCACAATCACCAAACAATATTTCTTGCCACCAAGACTATCATATGTGGGAGGCCCAAAGAGATCCATATGAAGGAGCTCCAAAGGCCTCTCGGTGGAGATAATGCTCTTCTTGGGATGATTCTTTTCATGCATCTTTCCGGCTATGCAAGCACTACAAGGACGATCTTTGGAAAAATTAACATCGGTTAGTCCTACCACGTGTCCACCCTTCACAAGAGTTTGCAAATTTCTCATACCGACATGGCCTAGCCGGCGATGCCAAAGCCAACCCTTGTCGGATTTAGCCATTAGACACGTGGCGATTTGAGTGGTCTCTTTCGAGAAATCGACCACATACAAACCGTTTACACGAAATCCAACAAAGGCTACTTTAAGAGTTTGAGTGAAAAGGATGGTCACGTGGTGTTTATTAAAGATAACGGTGTAACCGACATTGCATAATTGACCAACGGAAAGTAAATTATATGAGAGAGATTCAACAAGTAGGACCTTCTCAATGGATAACTCCGGAGTGATCACTACATTGCCATATCCCAATACCTTAAGTCTTGCATTATTCCCGACGGTGACATGAGAAAATGTGAGTAATTGATTCAATAGGCCCTTTACTACTTCTTTGCTTCCGGTCATGTGAGAAGAGCACCCACTATCAATGAGCCATGAAGATCCACCGGAAGAAAAGTCCTACAAAGAATCAAGTCTTTGTTTTAGGTACCCATTGTGAAATGGGTCCTCTTTTGTTAGTCACAAGGGTCTTTGGAACCCAAATAGCATAGTGATAATCATCTCCATATGAAGTGCCAACATATTTAGCAAAAACACAACCATCTATAGATTTCATAAGAACATATGAAGGGTTGTATTTTCCCGCAAAGTCATTGTGAGTGGCATTGCCCCTTGTGGCATCACCACTCGCAATGGTAGTCTCTTTTGCTTGTGCGGGCTTGGCCTTCTTCTTGTTCGTGTTCTTCTTCTTCTTCTTGGCAACATAACCAAGACCCTCTTTCCCTATGTGAGGCTTTTGCGCTTGCAAGAGCTCATAAAGAGGTTTCTCACCTTGAGGGCTAGAGGCCTTGGCAAGTTCATTCTTCAACCTAGCATTTTCCTCAATGATATTTGCATGATCACAAGAGCAAGTAGAGGAGCTAGGTTCATCAATTTTAGTAGATTGTATTTGAAGTTGTTCAAAAGACTTGGTGAGAATAGAGTGTTCACTCTCCAAGGCCTTGTGAGCCTTGGTGAGCGACCCTAACTCATCGGCTAGTCTATTATGACCAACACCAAATACGACCTTTTGTTTCTCTAAAACATTGTATTTAGCAATAGCATGGTCACGTTCTTTAATGATCTTAGAAAGAGTTTCATTTTGAGATTCATCAAGATTCTCAAGCTTCTCCTCAAGAGAAACTCGAAGTTCATGCTCTTCCTCAATCGCCTCGGTAAGGGAAGCGATCTCATTAGCATATTCTCTTTCTAGTCTCCCCTTTTCTTTAAGGAGATCTTGTGCGATGCCATATTGACTCATAAGAATCTCAAGCCGAATCTTGCTTTCACCTTGCAAGTTAGTCATCAAGAAATCCAAAGCAACATTTTCTTCCTTAACTCTAAGACTCATAAATTCATGCATTTCATTCATAGTCTTAGGAGGAAGGGAAGGTGATACCTCGGAGAGCTTGGCCATGAGACACGTAGCGGATTTGGTGGTGACATTATCATTGGGGGATTCAAAGAGAGAAGGGGTTGTCGATGAAGCAATGGCTAAAGCGGCCACTTCACTTGTGGTTGTTTCTTCTTCATCACTCTCATCCCCGGACATATATTCCTCTCTCACCACCAACACCTTGGAAGGTAGCTTCTTGTTGGGATTGAACTTCTTGAAGTAAGGCTTCGTGGGAGAAGAACTTGACGCTTCCTTGCGAATGAGTCTTCCTCCATGTTCTTCACGGTTCTTGTAAGGGCATTGGGCAACATAGTGGAATTGATCTTGACAATTGAAGCAAGTCTTCATTTTTGGGTTGCCTTCCTTGTAGCCTCTTGCTTTATGCTTTTTATCCACATAAGCTTTAGCTTTAGATGGATTTTTCCAAAAGTCCTTCGCCATGAGAGCCACATAATCTCTATGAGCACCCTTGAGTTCCTCGGGTGCCAAGTAACTTCCCTCTTCATGATCTTGGTCTTCATCTAGTTCCACAACCTTGGCCTTCAAAGCAAGTGAGGAACTTTGGGCCATTCCAAGAGCTCGGGCACGAGAGTCTCTAGCAATTTGAGCTCGGACCTTGTAAGATTGCATCTCTTGCATGACTTCATTTGAGGTCAAGAGGTCATAGTTGTGCTTCCCTTGGAGACTATTCAAGTCGTTCTCTTCAAACGGCATGAGGGCATTCACATACTTCCTCTTGATGTAAGTATCATCCACATGTTTAGCACCAAGGTCTCTAAATGCGGTAGCAAGAGCCTTGAGCCTTTGATACATCTCCTCATGAGTTTCATCATCTTTCTTGTAGAAGCCTTCAATTTGATTGCTCATGGCTTCATATCTATTTCTTCTCATGCTCTCATTTCCAACAAACACCTCCGTGAGATTGTTCCATGCTTCCTTGGCGGTGGTGCAATCTTCAATGTGATGGATGTTCTTTTCACCCACGGCAACACGGATCACATCAAGAGCGGTGGAATTTAGTTGAGCTTCAACTTCTTCTTTCCTTGTCAAGTCATTTTCATCCACCGGCTTGAATCCATCAACAATGATCTTCCAAAGACCTATGCAACCACTTTTCAAGTGAGATTTCATAGAAGATTGCCAACGGGTAAAGGAAGATGCATTAAGACTAGGTGGAGCTCCTCTTAAGTGAATAGGAGGATGAGGCACGGGTAGGTCGGGAGAGTATGCAAAAGGAACTCTAGCATGCTCTCCCTTCCCATTAGGTGTTTTAGGTGGGATTCATTTTTATTTGAGTTCACCCCCGCTTTCTCTTCGACACTTACATCCGAGGGCTTCTCCTTAGGAGGAGCCTCCGGAGTTAGGGAGGAGTCGATACCCTTTGCCACCATGAGTTGCTCTAACATTTTGTGCAACTCTCCCATTTGAGTATCCATAGAGGACTTCAAGGAAGTGAAGTCCTCCACGGAAACAGAAGTGGGAACGATGGTGTCATCGGGTATCTCATTCCCATGTTCGTCGAGGGCCATATTTCTCTTAGGCGGTTAAGCCCGAATAAAGAGCCGAGGCTCTGATACCAATTGAAAGGATCGTATGGCCACCTAGAGGGGGGGGGTGAATAGGTGCTACTCCAATTTTTAATTCTTTTTCGATTAAGGCTTGACTAAAAGGTAAATTCTCTAGATATGCAACTATGGTGAATTTACCTATATGACAAGTTAAGTCTAAACAAGATAAGATACAAGTAGTAAATAACTAGAAAGGATTAACCGATAGGAAAGCACGCGGAGACAAGAATGTATTCCCGAGTTCCTCCTTTTTAGGGGAGTACGTCTCGTTGGAGGGGTGTGAGCTTCAAACTCAAGATGCCACAAAAGGCTTCACCCTATTCTCCGATGAACCTCGCACAAAAGCTCGGTCCACCTTTCTTTATCGGAATCCTCCAAAGCGGAATCCGGAGCACAAAAGCTCGTTACAACAACTTGAGGCTCAACCCACAAAAGGATTGGGGGCTCTCAATCACCAACAACACCTGCTACACAAAAGTAACAAGCAAGTGAGAACAACAAGATGCCTAGGTTTTCCTAGTGGAAACCCTAGGCTCGAATCCCTCAAGTGAATGAGGGGGAAATGAAGAACTGCTTGGTGAAGTTGTGGATCCGGGCCTTCTCCTTCAATCCTCCAAATATGAGTGAGTTTGGGTGGAGGGATTGAAAGATCTAATGATTCTTCAGCTTGCAACAATGGTGTTCTTTAGATCTAGAAGCCTACTCGTTGAAGGTAGGAGAAGGCCTATAAATACTCTCCTCAGAAATCTGGCCGTTGCAGTTGAAAAATGGCCGCAGCGGTAGTACCGGGCCTCAGCCGGTACTACCGACCGGCGCAGGGTCAAAGTCATCTTCGATGGTCAACTGTCCCTCGCACACCGCCCGCAGCGGTAGTGCCGTCCATCTCAACGCGGTAGTACCGCACTACCCGGTAGTACCAGACAACTACCGGGCCAGTGCCGCAAATAACAAGCGCGTATCCAGTACCGAAAATAGATGTTCAGCGGTAGTACCGGGCCTCAGCCGGTACTACCGGCTGGAACAAGAAAATGCTCCTTTTCTTCCTTGATAAAAACCTGGGCATATACAAAATGTATAAACAAGTTCCTGCAACTATTTAACACCCAGATTAGTCATCTAATTGTGTTGTCGACAAACATCAAAACTTAGAGAAATGAAATGCTCTTTCAGTTTTCGTTCATCGCAATTTTCTGGTCAATTTTTAAAATCGTTCAAAACAGTTTCCGTGCACCAGCCTTTTCTGTTCACTTTTAAAATCGTTCAAAAATTGTTTTTGTTCATCGCCATTTTGTGTTCATTTATAAAATTCTTCAAAAATAATTTCCGTTCATTGACTCTTTTCTGTTCACTTTTTAAAAAATCGTTAATTTTCGTCCATAGACTTTTTATGTTCACTTTTTGAAATCGTTAAAAAAAGATTTCGTTCACCGTCCTTTTCTGTTCAATTTTAAAATCGTTCAAAAACAGTTTCCGTTCACCCCTATTTTTTGTTTTTTTAAATCGTTCAAAAATAGTTTTCGTTCACTGGCCTTTTCTGTACACTTTCAAAATTGTTCAAAAATAGTTTTCATTCACCGACGTTTTTTGTTCACTTTAAAAATAATTAAAAAATAATTGTCGTTCATAGACTTTTTTCTGTTCACTTTTTAAAAAACTGTTAAAAAATAATTTCCGTCTTTAGACTTTTTCTGTTCACTTGTTAAAATCGTTCAAAAAATATTTCGTTCACCGATCTTTTTTGTTCACTTTTAAAATTGGTCAAACCTACAGTACAAAATCTGCTCGTATACGACCATCGAAACAAAAAAATTAAACACGAAAATTGTGCGAAACATTGAGATTAACATTGTCGTCAAAGGATATTTCAAACGGTCAACTGAGTGTGACGAATTTGACAAAAAAAATTTAACTTTTTTTTGAACATCGATTCGAAATTGAAAAAATTACAATCGATGAAACTCAAAACCGAGTACGGGAATGGAACCTACACGTGTACATCATATTTTAAATTGAAATATATTAATGTAATTATATATATATGCATTTTTAAACGTGAATTCGAAACGTGCACTATTGTGAAGGACAAAAAAGATATAACGTGTACTATTCCAAAGGACAAAAAAGAAGGATATCTCTGTTTCTGGTTTTTTTTTTCCTATATATGAATTCTTAAAGTTTTCGCCAATAAATATCGTATGCTCGTAGAAAAAACAGTCGACCAGGAACAGTCAATAGGAAAAGCGAAAACAGTCAACAAGAAACAGTCGAACAGGAAAAGCGCTGAAAGAAGCCACCAGCCCAAGTGGGTCGGCCCAAAAAAGTGCGGGGAATGTTCCTCAAAAGAGATGGAGAGCCAAAATTTCGCCAAACAACGCGGGACCCTCGATCCCTTTTGCGCCGTCTTCGTCGCCGGCCGACTCCAGCGACCCCTCGCGCCGCTCGTCGTCGCCCTGGCACCACCTCATACTCCTCGACCGCTTACATGTTGTGGAATCATCGAATCGCTGTTGCCTTGCGACAAACACTAGCCAGCCCAAGCGCGGCTCGTCGCCGCCGCAGCGTGGCTCCTTCATGTGACATGTAATCTATACAAATCCAATCAGCAAGTACGTTGCTCTCACTTCCTTTATTTGTTTCTCTCTAGCATAATATCGACTCTTGGCTTCCGACAGTAAACTAGTAATTCTATTATTTTCACGGCAACTTCACAACATCATCTCATCAATTTATTCCTTTGTTTCATAAGACCGCCAACAGGAAACTGATGTAACCCTTGGCGACCTCCACACGGAACCAACCGAGTGTGGCATGCTGTGTGTTCTTTTCTAGCTGACACGTAGAGTGGAAGCAAAAGGGCAGGCGATTTGTCTTTGCCACAGAGGCTTTGGTTGGGTGGTTGGGGCCTTGCAAGAGAGGCCGTCCACATGTAAATGCTGCGGTGTACAGTCACAGATGGTGACTCACGTGAGGTTCTGCTCACCGCCAGTGACCGGTGCGACTGGATTCTTCCTTCGGATTTGTAGAAAACGTCATCTTGGGAGTGATTGAGTGGGAGGCGCTGCCTAGCTCGCTGACGTCGACAAGCAGCAAGAGAGAAGTAGAGCTGAAGATGGCCAGGAGGGAGCCTCGGCTTCCTGATCTGGCTGGACGGACATACTTTTTGTCTAAACTGACCAACCACTGCCATAGACGGAGTTTTCTGTTTTGCAAGGTCTGTGCTAAAACTTAACTTTTGTCATTTTTGGTTTCGTGTGATGAATTTTCCTTTTACTTGCTTGTTGGTTCAGTTTAAAATTAATCTTCTAGATAAATGCGTTATTTTACGTAGAGATGGAAATTGATGTTTTATTGCTTCATCTATATTATTGTGCTTTGACTTCAGATCTTGCCCAGATTGAAATCGACCCTCTACATAGTTGCCCAGATAGAAGTTGAAGTGGCTCTGTTGCAGCAGCAGGGGAAGTGGACGAGGAGGGAGCCATGGACGCGAGCATGCTTCTTACTAGTTTCTTCAACTGATGTTGCAGCTGGAGGAAGTTACCCTCTTGGGTCTGATAGGTCGAGACAGACCTCAATTGGTATTTAATTTTTCTGCACTATTGTATTTTACCATATGCTTGATCAATGGCTAAGTTGTGCGTGTCGTAGCGATCTGGTTTCAGATGTGTGTTGCTATCTGTTGTCTTTGTTGTAATGGCAAGATTGAGAGTTGTTACTCTGAACCTTGTGTATGTTGTGTTCTGGATGAAACTTAGCAAATGCTCTATTTGGTTTGTGCATATTAGTGCGTGCTAGAAGAATAGAACATAACAGGAAATTAGCTTTAGGTATTAGTGTGTTTCGGTTTGACAACAAGAATTTACATAGATTACTCATGTCATGAATTTTCTCTTGGCTTGTATCTTTTGACAAAACAAATCAGGAGTTCTTCCCGTAGCTTGACATCCCAACTTTGTTCTATTTCTCTCTAGATGCGTAGTGATTGGCAAAACTTAGATAGATACTTATAGAAATTGTTTAAGAAATGAACAACTGTATTAGTACTTGAACATACCGTGAATACATTGGAACCGAGAAATGTACAAAATCTGGACATGTCTGAAGCAAAACAAGAAAAATACAGGACCTATGTTTGTCGCCGCCGCTCCAGTCACCCGGAAAGCATTTACACATAGGCATGTACTTATCATGGAAAAATGAATTCATTCTAGCCTAGTTGCAAATTAGCTACCGTACAGAAACGGTCCTTGCGCCCAGTTGCAAATTTATGTGACTTGTGGAAATCCTTTTTTTTTTGAAAGATCCGATCGCAAAGACAGGCAGCCCAGCACACATTACACACAGGTCCAGAAAGTAAAGAAAATTACAAAAAGGACCAGGAAAATGCAGAGAGCCCCCTAAGCCACCGTGAAGAAGCTCGATCAGATCCTGCAACCGCGCTCCCGAACCCTAAGCTTCGCCGGAGTCGCCGTACCTCTCACCGCCGGGGAGCAAACACCTCCACGCCTTGTAGAAAGCCGCAAGAGCCGTCCGCCGCATGCGACGGAACCGAAGCCGATGAACACGCACGGCCACAGCGCCAGCATCCCCGCACCACCTCGCATCCCGCCGACTCAGCTCCGCCCGGGACAACCACCAGCAGCACCACACAACTTCCCGCCGAGCTCTCCCTCGCCACCACGGCCGGCCGGAGCAGCAACGTCGAGGAAGACCACCACCCGAACCACCACCAAAAGCCGAACACCAAGCTCCAGCAACTTCCCCCCCGCACCACCACGGCAGGCAAGAGAAGCAAAGCAGGAGAAGAAGGTGCCGGACGAACCTCCACGACCTCTCCGGCAACCACCGGGACGGGGAACAGAGGGGGAGGACAAAAGCTCCAACACCGCCGCCAACGCCACCGCCACGCAGACGGCAAGAGCCACACCCACACGCACACCTACACCTATACTATACACGCACAGCATCCTCCGGAGCTCCCCTCCACCTCACAGCGCCCGAACGGCGGCCGGAGGCAGAGGGGAGCGGCGGAATCGCCGGCGAGAACGAAGCTCACGCGGTCGCCTCCCTTATCGCTCCTCTGCACTGTTCACGGGGAGAGGATAAGGACGGGAACCAAATTTATGTGACTTGTGGAAATCCTGGTGTTTTATGCAGCATATATCTTCATTAAGATGAAGAAGCAATACCGCTGCCATCCGTAATGCCAACGCCTCCGTGAGCCGTAGCGACAGCGGGTGTACCAGGAGGTGGAGGATGAGCTGAAGGACGCAAGGCGGGGGGGTACTGAGAGGAGGAAGTGTGGTGGCAAACATCACTGGCGACGGGGAAACCTTACCACCTGTATGTCATGGTTCTTTCCCACGTACATTCGTACATGTATTTAGTGGTACTTTCCCACATACATTCCTACCTGCATTTCATGGTATTTTCCCACATTATCTGATGTCAATAAGTACATTCCAATGGAGTCTACAAAATAGAACCATGAGGATAAGCAGGTAACAGCCTTCTTTATGTGTGCAGAAACACACTATCCTAGGAAAAAATTGACGTCTCAGGTTCAGAGAAACTCATCTGATCTTGGCGTCTGGAGCTTCCAGCTTCTTGATTTGATTTGAGGGTTGTGGTGGCCGCCATGGGCGCCCCCTAGAGGGCTCGACCAGTGGCAGAAGGATCGGTTCTTCCAGACCGCTAAGGAGGTGAGGCGCAGAAGTTGGCAGACCTGTGAGTGCTTCTGCTTTAGTATTGTACGGACCTATTTATTTTGTATGTGTTTCTAGCTTAGTACGTGTTGATTGGTGGTGTTCTAGCATAGTACTTCCAGCTTTCTTGATGAATCTAGGTCTTTTGGAGGTAGCTCCGTCATACAGCTGAACTTAGCAGCCTGACAATCTAACCGTAGATGATAAATGTTCAGTTTGAAACTATGAACAAATTTTCTTGGGCACTCAAATCGACTACAAAGCAGTTGAAGAAATCGACAGTGGATCAATGTGGTATTAGACTTGTCTGAACTTATCAGAGAAAAATAGCAATCATTTGTTCATTGCCTCGATGCAAGTTTTTAGCTGAAAGAAAAAGGAAAACAGTGTGTGGTTGAAAATATAGATGGATCTTTCATTCCATTGTCGTTGGACAGGATTAAGAGGCATTTCATTTTTTTATTTTTCGGGCAGTTCAATTGCGGTTGAAAAGAAAAATTGCAGTGCAGATGCGAAGTTCATTTTAGTTTGTGGATGTGAGCTATTTCTGGTAGAGATTGGTTTGTGAATATCTAGCAGCACGTAAGGGCAAATTGAGTTTTTCTTAGTTGAGCGTTCGCATTTTATTCATGTTTAGGTTCACGTTTATTCTTAAATAGAGCTGCGAGTACATAATGAATTATTTTAAAACCAAAATATCACGACAAAATGTTTCTCTAAATAAAAGATCATTGCATTTGATTACTATAGTTTCAGCACTAGTACAATTATAATAAGGGATGACATATTACAAGATATTCCACAATTCCTTCCGACTATGTTAAAAAAATTATACGAACATGGAATACAACTTTTTTGGAATTAAGTTAAATGTTTAAATTAATATTCTGCATTTAATGTGGTTGTTCGTAATTTCTTTAAGAAAATAACTTTCAGTGTACAACACAGGAAAAAGTAATGTACGTCACATAATTGCAGCATGCAGAACGTATCTTTCAAATTGAATATTGGCATTGCATGCATATCTTCCAAAAATAGGAACACGTAATCATATCTTCCAGATAGGATCACATAATCATATCTTTTATACTCCCTCCGTTCGGAAAAGGATGTCACAAAAATGGTCTACCTATAGTTCATTTTTGTGACATCCTTTTCCGAACGGAGGGAGTATATAGGATCACACAATCATATCTGCCAAATATGATATTTTCCATTAATATTTCATTAACCTGCCATTAGGCCATATCATCCGTGGCTATAAGAGATGGCATAGACTATTTGGATGTGCATCAATTTTGTGGTCACTTATATTTCTTCGTGTCTTCATAATCGTTGAGACATGGGAGTCCTCAAGGTTCAAAGCATGCTATGCTTGCTATTTCTCATGCTACTCCTCTTGGCTTCTGGTAAGTTTTGTATCAAAACATCATTTAAAGAATAAGGAACTTCCTCAATGCATCATCTATACATTTGCTAGTCATATCTGAAATTCATACTCCGTGCCTCACATATTATCTTGTATCTTTCTAGAACACTATAGGATATGTTTTCTTACATACGCCATATTGTGTTCTTTGTTTTGTAGACTCTGATGCCAAGACTTGCAAGGAGGCCAGCAAGACCTATACTGTTGGGAATTGCCGTGATGATCCATGTGTTGAGGCCTGCCACAAGGATGGATTTATTGATGGGGGGGGCGTGTTTCCTAGTCTGGGAGAACCCATTATGCTGCAATGTTTCTGCAAGAAACAATACTGAATAAGAAAATGTGGAAACTATCGCATGATGTGTATGCAAAAATAATAAGATTGGTTTTTAAATAATTGGAGATGAGAAAAATGTGACTCTGCAAGATATTCCTTATTTTTTGGCAGAAATTAAATTTCAAGGAGAACATTGCTCTATATACACAAATATATAACTCATGTCCATGTGCTACAAACTCATAAGCTAGAAATATTAGATGGAGTACTAATCTATCCAAACGTGCCCAACCGTTACAGTGAGATGGGAAGAAAACGAAAACAACCGTATTGGAGAGATGTACAACGATATTTTGGACACAATCATGATCTAGTTTTGCTTAAAACACCATAGTTGCGGGTAAATAGTTGTCAAGAACATAATTTTTGCCATCAAAAATATCTTGTATCTAAATTAGGAAAAGTCCTACCTGAGAGCTACGGCCTTCTTGCTCAGCTATTTTCTTGGGTTTGTCTGCCTTCTTGCTGACAAATTTTGACTTCGCAAAAAGTCAAAATTTTGGCGCTATGAAAAATGATAAAAAAAACTTTGAACCAATATTGGAATCTCCTTTTGGCAATCTTGTTTTACAATGTTAAAACCCATGTTTATGCGGAGTTTGATCATTATAGCAATAACTAGCCATGGATATGGCCCTGGCCTTGGGCACCATTTGTTTGGAACTGTTTTAGCAATATTAATGCAATCTGGTCCCATTTCAGTCCAATTTCAACTAGAGATCTCTTGATTTTGGCGGGATTCCGGAACATCTCCACAACCACAGTCCATAGGGACTGGGTCCATTCTTACACCAGACAGGCATCCCAAAATTTGAACTGAAATGGCGTGATCCCACGTTAGACACCTTATGAACCTTCATCCACTTTCTTCCTCGCTCGTTCCTTCTTCGCTAGAGCTAGAGACACTTATGTTACAAACTCCTCTTAGTTTCTTCTTCACTAGAGCTAGAGACACTTACACAGCCTAGATTCTGGCCACATATCAAAATGCCATTGGAGCAATTGATGGAACACACATTCATGTGGTAGTTGCTGAGAAAGATAGGAAAATATACACTAACAGGAAAGATTATACAAGTCAAAATGTGCTGGCAATATGTGATTTTGGCATGAGGTTCACATTTGCTGTTGCTGGATGGGCTGGATCTGTTCATGGTACACGTGTATGGACTGATGCTAGGCCCCATTTCACCAATTATCCTCACCCTCCTACTGATAATCTTCTTGCGTATGTAGTATGTGTACATAAATTTGTTGCTAAGAAATACTATAACACTGACGTTTTTATATTTTACTACTTGCAGGAAGTGTTGACTCTGGATATTGATACGTCCAAAACGTATCTATAATTTTTGATTTTCCATGTCTGTTATATATTAATTACCACATGTTTTATATACACTTTATATCATTTTTTATGCATTTTATGGGACTAACCTATTAACAAGATGCCACAGTGTCAGTTCCTGTTTTCTTATGTCTTTTTGTTTCAGAAAAACTCTTCTGAAAATATTCTCGGAAAGGAACGCCAATTTACCTGATTTATTTCTGCATGGGAACGAAGCCACAACCCGAAGGAGAGGCCTAGAAGGCAACCCTAGGAGGGAGGCGGGCCCACGGCGCTGCCAGGGGTGGCCACGTGCCGCCACCCCGCCTGGCCCACCTGTCGTCGTCTGACGCCGCCCCTTCGCCTATAAATTGTACCTGTTCGGAAACCCTAAACGCACGAGCAAAAATCCACAAAAGTTTCGTCGCTGCCGTCGTCGTCAACCCTAATTCGGGAGGGTTTCTGGAGTTCTTCCTGACACCCTGCCGGAGGAGAAATCATCACCGGAGGGCTCTACATCACCATGCCTGCCTCCGGAGTGATGCGTGAGTAATTCTTCACGGGACTACGGGCAGGGACGGAGGAAGGGGATGAGCGGGGGCGAGAACCCCCGCCAACGATTCGCTCGCCCTTGAAAAGATTAATGAGATCGCTATTTTTTTTGCCCTCCGAAGCTACTTCGCCCCCCCTGTCCGTTACTACTAGGAAACTAGCTATAGGTGGATCATCATTCAACGGTGCGCCACAAAAGTTTATCTGTGGCGCATTCCCCTGTGGTGCGCCACAGATATCTGTGGCGCATGAGAAGTCCATGCGCCACCGAATATGGCATTTCTGTGGCGCATGCAAGCTCATGCGCCACAGAAATATCGTGGGCCCCATCACCCACGTTTAAATTCGAGGCCCACCACCCATTTCTGTGGCGCATGGGTCTGGATGCGCCACAAAAACCAGCATTTCTGTGGCGCATCCAAGTCCATGCGCCACATAATTTCAGGTGGGCCCCGCCCCCAATGATTGGGTGGATGAAATTTCTATGGCGCATGGATCTGGGTGCGCCACAGAAATGCTTGTTTCTGTGGCGCAACAAGACTTATGCGCCACAGAAAATACAGATTCTGTGGCGCATGGGGTTGCATGCGCCACAGAAACAATGTTCCAGATCTACAAAAGGCAGCATCCCCTACCTACCACCCCCATTGTGCCCTTCTCCCTTCCCCCACCCAACTCATCCTCCTCCTCCCTCCCATCCCATTTTGCCCATACTTTTCTCCATTTCTTGTAGTTAAACCTACTTTGTTTGATAGATAATTGATGAGGCTTGGGGAGAGCCTCCATATACACTCTCCTCCTCTCCCAATACATCTCTTTTTCTCCTATTTTCTCTCCAACACCACACACTCTCTCTCATCGACCACGGTCACGTCTCGGTAACGAATCTACTAGGTGAGTATTGTTGGATGGACATGCATATGCATGTTTTGTGTGTGGCCGGCGGTGTACATGTATGGATGTTTCTTCTAGGTGAAGCGCTTGACGTCGCGGTTTGCACGATGGCGAGACGACGTCGCTTGTGGATATTTGCATGTTGTTGCTTTTTTTGTTGCTTGCGCCGGCGTGGTGCATGGATGTTTGCCGAAATGTCGATTCATTTCCATTTCGGCAAATTTTTGCACCAACCATACGTCCTACTTTCAAGAGAAGTCATGCCGAATTTTTCCGTCGAACATGCATGTGTGATTCGTTTCTAGTTTCTGCTCTATGTATACTGCGTAGGCAACCATGGTCATCAACATGAGCTCCGGTCGAATCAGTAGATACAAGGAAGAAGCGAAGGCGGAAATGATTCGGTGCAACTGGCGCTAGATAAGATGTCCGTGTCGAAAATGCAAACTCGAGAGCTGGATCGACCCTGATTCTGGACAATTGGAGGATCACCTGCTCAGGCGCGGTTTCATGGTAGGTTAAACGAGGCGCCAACAGCAAATGGTGCGCATGAAGATGAGGCGCCGGCGAGAAGACGAAGAGTCTCCCGGACATGGTTATCAGGACGAAGGAGATGTCGACGGACAAGATGATCATGACGAAGGAGATGTCGGCGGACAAGATGGTCATGATGAAGGAGTAGATGGTGGTGGAGAAGACGCGAACACGCAGAACCCGCTAATGTCGGCCTTGCAGGACTCTCATGTTCAAAAACTGCTCCTCAAGGAGACGAGCAACGCCAGAGCTGCAGCCAGAGAGAAAGCCAAGCTGGCGCAAATGGAGATAGACGGGAAACTCCGTTGTATCCTGGGTACCGACCACAGGATACGCGCTTGCAAGTAACACTTGATGCTCTGGAGATGAAGGCGGAAAACAGATGGACCGACGTGAGCTTCACCAAGAACTTGAAATTCATGCACGATCGTCTTCCCGAGGGGAACACATTGCCAACTAGTATCGAGGATGCCAAGAAAGTCATGTGCCCTCTTGACCTACCGCACGTTAAATACCACGCCTGCATCAATGATTGCGCAATTTATCGGGGCGAGTACAAGGACATAACCACATGTCCGGTGTGCGGCCCAGGACGGTACAAGAGTACTGGGAACTGATACGTCCATTTTGCATCACTATTTTATATCATAATTTACTGTTCTTCATTGATATATTTCATATTTAGAGATGATACTTATGATATTTTACCTGTTTTGCATGTTTCATCATTATTGGAGGATTATTCACCGGAGTCAGGATTCTGCTGGAAAAAGCGTCGTCAGGATACAATATTTCTGGAGATAAAAAATTCTAGAAAAATATACAGAAGCTGCTATTTTGTCAGATGATGGAGGAAGCCAAAAGGGGAGGCCAATGTGGGCCACCATGGGCCCTCCCCACCCCGTGGCGCGGCAGGCCCACAGGCGCGCCGCCATGTGGGGAGGGAGCCCTGGCCCACCTCAGCCGTCGCCCCTTCGCGTACTTCATCACCCAGAAACCCTAAGACCCAGGGGGTCATCGAGGATAGACAGCGCCACCTCCTCGAGGCGGGAAACACCAAGAGAGAAAAGCTCTCCGGCAGGGAGAAATCTGCCGGGAAATTCCTTCCCGGAGGGGAAAATCGTCGCCATCGTCGCCGTCATCGAGCTGGACTTCATTGGGATCATCATCACCATCATCTCCACCGCCGACACCGTCATCTCCACCGCTCCACTCCGTTCCGCTGTAACATCTAGGGTTGAATCTTGTGTATTTCATAGGGGAAACTTTCCCGTGTTGATTACTCCTTGTGGTTGATGCTATTGAGTAAAACCGTTGAATTAAGGTTTATGTCCAGATTGTTATTCATCATTATATCACCTCTGATCATGATCCATATGATGTCTTGTGAGTTCGTTTAGTTCTTGAGGACATGGGTGAAGTCTAAATGTTAGTAGTGAATTATGTTGAGTAATATTTAATGGTTTGATATTTAAGTTGTGGTGTTATTCTTCTAGTGGTGTCATGTGAACGTCGACTACATGACACTTCACCTTTATGGGCCTAGGGGAATGCATTGTGTATTCGTTTGCTAATTGTGGGGTTGCCGGAGTGACAGCAACTGAACCCCCTTGGTATATCGATGCATGAGGGATAGCAGGATCTCAGAATTTAAGGCTGTGGTTAGATTTATCTTAATTACTTTCTTGTATTTGCGGATGCTTGCACGGGGTATAATCACAAGTATGTATTAGTCCTAGGAAGGGCGGTGCATTAGCATAGGTTCACCCACACAACACTTATCAAAACAATGAAGATTAATCAACTATATGAAGCGAAAGCACTAGACTAAATTCCCGTGTGTTCTCAAGAACGTTTGGTCATCATAAGTAAACAAACCGGCTTGTCATTTGTTGTAGAAAGGATTGGGCCACTCGGTGCAATTATTATTTCCGCATTTTACTTACTTGTATTTTATTTATCTGCTATATCAAAAATCCTTAAAAACTTGTCTGTGAGCATTTACAGTGAATCCTTCATCGAAACTGCTTGTCAACACCTTCTGCTCCTCGTTGGGTTCGACACTCTTATTTATCGAAAGTACTACGATACACCCCCTATACTTGTGGTCATCAAAACTATTTTCTGGCGCCGTCGCCGGGGAGTGAAGCGCTATCGGTAAGTGGAATTGGTAAGGAAAACTCTTACTGTACGTGCTATTTTTATTTTTGCTGCTGCTATATTTCATTATGGAGAGGTCTATCTTGAATTCCTATTTGGAAAATCTACTACTACTGCAAAGGTAGTGGATGAGGCGCCAGGTGAGCAAGTAATTCCATATAAAATACCTATGAAAATTATTGAACGTGTTACGAATAACCGCTATGAAGGGGATGGAACTGTCCATCCTGGAGATCATTTACTTTTTTTACATGAATTATGCGAGTTGTTCAAGTGTGTAGATATTTCTATGGATGAAGTTAAGAAGAAACTGTTCTCTATGTCGTTGTCTGGTAAAGCGGCACATTGGTATAAACTGCTGAAGAATGGGCGTTCTCCTGATTGGAAGGAAATTATGCCTCTATTTTACTCTAAATTCTAAAGACCGAAACCGCATATATAACTTCTGGCCTCATGATGGAGAGAGTATTGCCCAAGCGTGGGGAGATTGAAGTCATTAATGCTCAAATGCCCCATTCATGAGCTTCCTGTAATGTCATTATTGATAATTTCTATGCAAGACTTTCTTTTCAAGATAAAACATTGCTAGATACTGCTTGTTCTGGATCATTCACGCGCAACAAAGAAGGGTTTAAATGGGACCTTCTTGATCGGATTCAGGAGAATACTGAAGGATGGGAGAACGACAAAGGTAGAGAGTCAGGTATAAAATATGATTATGAATGCATTAAAGCTTTTATGGATACTGATGAATTTCGAAATATGAGTGCTGCTTATGATCTTGACTCTCAAGTTGTTGCAAATTTTTATAAAGCCTTTGCCTCTCATTTCGAATTGTCTAGGAAGAGTTTTAATAAGTATCATGAACCTTATAAAGATAAAACTAATTTACCTATAGGTAGATGTATTGAAGTTAAAACTGTTGATCACATTCTTCCTGAAGCTTATATTGAAAAAATTCCTTTTCCTGCTAAAGTGAAGGAACATTCTGTTATAACTAGTGTGGTTAACAAAGGGCAAAGAAACCTATAGAACCTGATGAGCAAATAACTGTTGAACCTGCTGTAGCGATAATTAAGGACCTTGTAACTAAAAGTGTAGAAGATGGGCACATCATTTTCTGTGAAGATGCTTCTAATATTGTTTCGTATCCTGGTAAATCTAGGAAGGCTAGTGTTCCTATGCTTTCCGTTAAAATAGGTGATCATTGTTATTATGGTTTATGTGATATTGTGCAAGTTCCAGTGCTATTCCTTATGAGCTTTACAGGGAAATCATGCGTGAAATTGGTTCTTGTGAACTTGAAGAGATTGATGTGGCTATTCGGCTAGCTAATAGGGAAACTATTTCTCCTATTGGTATTGTTCGAGATGTGGAAGTTTTATGTGGTAAGATTAAATATCCTGCTGATTTTTCTGGTACTTGGTTCTGCTGCTAGTAAAACTTGTCCTATTATTTTTGGTAGACCTTTCTTAAATACCTGTGGAGCTATTATAGATTGCAAGAAAGAGAAAATTTTGACTAAATTTGCTGGTGAA
The DNA here is from genome assembly GCA_947311845.1 of Poa pratensis. Classification (NCBI taxonomy): domain Eukaryota; kingdom Viridiplantae; phylum Streptophyta; class Magnoliopsida; order Poales; family Poaceae; genus Poa; species Poa pratensis. Next base: position 49,630,615 of record CAMZMU010000046.1, read on the forward strand.
TCTTATGGTTTAATTTCTCTAAATTTGCCAAAACTCCTGATGAAACCGAATTGCCTAATGAGGATTTTAGAGTTGAACAACTTGCATCTATTGCTCTTGCTCCTAATGATCCTTTGCAGCAACATTTGGAGGATCATGAGAGCGAAGTCTTTAGGGAAGAAAGGAATGAGCTTGATGAAATTTTCTTTCGTCAACCCATTCTTAAACATAATTTACCTGTTGAAGATTTAGGTACATCACCACCACCAAAGGAAGATCCTGTTGTTGATTTGAAGCCTCTACCTGATAAGCTTAAATATGCTTATATTGATGAAAAGAAAACATATCATGTTATTATTAGTTCTAAGCTTTCAGGTTTTGAAGAGGAAAGATGATTGGAAATATTGAAGAAACCGAGGAGCTATTGGATACACTCTTGACGACTTGAATGGGATTTTCCCCTCTATTTGCCAACACGCCATCAATATGGAAGATGATGCAAAGCCTGTTGTTGAACATCAACGTCGTCTAATTCCTAAAATGAAGGATGTGGTAAGAAATGAGGTATTGAAACTTCTTGAAGCTGGTATTATATATCCTATGCTGATAGTAAATGGGTAAGTCCCGTTCATTGTGTTCCTAAGAAAGGAGGGATACTTTTGTACCAAATGATAATGATGAGCTCATCCCCAAAGAGTAGTTGTAGGATATAGAATGTGCATTGATTTTCGGAAAGATAATAAAGTTACTAAGAAAGATCATTACCCTTTACCTTTCATTGATCAAATGTGATAACCCACAAGTATAGGGGGTGTATCGTAGTACTTTCGATAAATAAGAGTGTCGAACCCAACGAGGAGCAGAAGGTGTTGACAAGCAGTTTTCGATGAAGGATTCACTGTAAATGCTCACAGACAAGTTTTTAGGGATTTTTGATATAGCAGATAAATAAAATACAAGTAAGTAAAATGCGGAAATAATAATTACAGCGAGTGGCCCAATCCTTTCTACAGCAAAGGACAAGCCGGTTTGTTTACTTATGATGACCAAACGTTCTTGAGGACACACGGGAATTTAGTCTAGTGCTTTCGCTTCATATAGTTGATTAATCTTCATTGTTTTGATAAGTGTTGTGTGGGTGAACCTATGCTAATGCACCGCCCTTCCTAGGACTAATACATACTTGTGATTATACCCCCTGCAAGCATCCGCAAATACAAGAAAGTAATTAAGATAAATCTAACCACAGACTTAAACTCTGAGATCCTGCTATCCCTCATGCATCGATATACCAACGGGGGTTCAGGTTGCTGTCACTCCGGCAACCCCACAATTAGCAAACGAATACACACGCATTCCCCTAGGCCCATAAAAGGTGAAGTGTCATGTAGTCGACGTTCACATGACACCACTAGAAGAATAACACCACAACTTAAATATCAAACCATTAAATATTACTCAACATAATTCACTACTAACATTTAGACTTCACCCATGTCATCAAGAACTAAACGAACTACTCACAAGACATCATATGGATCATGATCAGAGGTGATATAATGATGAATAACAATCTGGACATAAACCTTAATTCAACGGTTTCACTCAATAGCATCAACCACAAGGAGTAATTAACACCGGGAAAGTTTCCCCTATGAAATACACAAGATTCAACCCTAGATGTTACAGCGGAATGGAGTGGAGCGGTGGAGATGACGGTGACGACGGTGGAGATGATGGTGATGATGATCACAATGAAGTCCAGCTCAATGACGGTGACAATGGCGATGATTCCCCCCTCCAGGAAGGAATTTCCCCGGTAGATTTCTCCCTGTCGGAGAGCTTTTCTCTCTCTGGTGTTTTCCGCCTTGAGGAGGCGGCGTTGTCTATCCTCGATGATCCCCTGGGTCTTAGGTTTTCTGGGTGATGAAGTATGCGAAGGGGCGACGGCTGAGGTGGGCCAGGGCTCCCTCCCCACATGGCGGCGCGCATGTGGGCCCTGCCGCGCCACGGGGGGGGAGGGCCCATGGTGGCCCACCTTGGCCTCCCCTTTCGGCTTCCTCCGTCATCTGACAAAATAGCAGCTTCTGTATATTTTTCTAGAATTTTTGATCTGCAGAAATATTGTATCCTGACGACGCTTTTTCTAGCAGAATCCTGATTCCGGTGAATAATCCTCCAATAATGATGAAACATGCAAAACAGGTAAAATATCATAAGTATCATCTCTAAATATGAAATATATCAATGAATAACAGTAAATCATGATATAAAATAGTGATGCAAAATGGACGTATCAACTCCTCCCAAGCTTAGACCTCGCTTGTCCCCAAGCGAAAACTGAGCTCGGTAAACAAGACCACATGTTTATGGAGTGAAGTGTCGATAAATAAAATACGGACAAGAAGCATCACATTTATTAACACACAACCATTCTAGATAACAACTCCCTCTCATAACTTAACTTGAAACAAAGGTGCATAAAGGAAATCATAATTGGTGATGGCAAACTTCGTTCTTGGTCAGAGAACAATTAACAATTGTACTTATCTTTCGATCAGAGTCTTTATATTAGAGATTATATTGCAGACTTGCATGCTCAACTACAACGGTCTCCTTACAATCATTGATAACTTTCAAAGTTGCATTCATTCAGATAAAAGACTTGTGCTAAACAAGGAAGGATAAAAGACATGATCGCAAGTAATAACATATAGATGATTGAATCACAACAACTCAAATGCTTGCTTGAGATAGAGGGGAATAGGTTTACTGACCCAACATGAAAGTAAAAGATAGGCCCTTCGTAGAGGGAAGCAGGGATTAAATCATGTGCTAGAGCTTTTTATGTTTTTGAAATCATATAGAGAGTATAAAATATATGTTTGAGCTATGTATGTCGTTGTCAACGAATCGTAGTAAAGAAAACACTATCCCCTTGTCAACCAGACTTTCAAGAGCGGCTCCCATGAAGGACGTCATTTCTACCTAAGGGTAGATCATCCCTCTTCTCTTTTGTTTACACATGCATATTATAAGTTGGTTTGACACTCCTCCCCACCTTTGCTTACACAAGCCATGGCTAACCGAATCCTCGGGTGCCTTCCAACAATCACATACCATGGAGGAGTGCCTATTGATAAAGTTTAACATTTTGGAATTTGCTTTTGATAAATCATTAGCAAACATGTGAAGATAATCAAATGATGAAAAAGCTTTAATTAATTGGGGCTGGGCACCCCAATTGCCAGCTCTCTTTTGCAAGTTATTAGATAAGCGGATGTATATGCCACTAGTCTAAAGGTGAAAGTCTGTCTGACAAGAGTGATAGAGAAACTCTACATAACCCTCATGAGCTAATAAACAGTGACACAAAATAAGGAGTAATAAAGTTTTGAATTGTTTAAAGGTAACACATGAAGTATTTACTTGGAATGGCGCAAAATACCACATAATAGGTAGTTATGGTGGACACAAATGGCACGGGTTTGGCTCAAGGTTTTGATGCACGAGAAGTAGTCCCTCTCAGTACAGGTTTCGGTTAGCAAGGCTAGGTAGCAAGCATAAGAGTTGACGGATGCAAACAAACATATATATAGTAAAAAAATCATGCAATCTTCCTTGTAAGCACAAATAATTTTAACTTGAGAATACTAAGCTCATTAGCCAACAAGGAAGAAAGATAATGAAATAATATATCTACATGCACTTCCCTCATCTCTATTTAAGCCTCAAAGTATTGTTGCTACTGACCAATGCCAAGTTTGCCAAAACCAAATTGATTCACTAAATACTCCTAAAGTGAGCCAATACTAACAACAAGATCATTCATATGACAGAAATTGCAAACTAAAATAAGATGTGCAGAAAGTAAAAGATGAAACTTCTCATTAATATTTCATAACGACACTCCACAAAGGGATACATAGACAACCAACTAAAGGAGAGATACTTCAACACTGCAAACCATCCTATATGATAACTTCTCTACTCATGATATGACTTGACTGAAAAGTAAAAAGGTAAAAGATAATGATGTGATACCGCGGCACTCCCCCCAAGCTTGGAACAAGCCAAGGGGATGCCAATACCAATGATGAATTACTCCTCCGGTGGCGGTGGTGAAACGTCCTCATCCTCGAACTTCCAAGGTAGAGGTCTCCGTCAACAAAATGATGACTTGGTCTCTGATATCCTGAAACTGGCAGCAGAGCTTATGCGTTTAAACCTGATTTCATACTCACAGTTTTGATTCTGCACATCGTAGAGTTGCGCCTGCAGTTTGTTGGTGGCTCATGAAGCGAGAAAATGTCCTCCCAGAGCTTTGCAGTTTCCTTATTGTGTTCAGCCTCAAGTCCGGAAACTATCCTGTTAAAGATGTCCAACTCACGTTCGGCCATCTTCTTATACGTGAAAACCTCTTGCTCCAGCTCTCCATCCTGGCTTCTAAACTTCCCTCCCCCTTAGGGCCTTGAATGTCTTCCACTTGCAACTCCCCATTTTTAATCAGCAACTCCTTCGGATGCGTCTTCAACTCGTTCAAGTACGGGTTGACGACGTTCACGAAGAAGCTGTCTTTGGAGGGCTCAGACGAAGACATGGTGGTTCTAGATCCACGGATGAAATCTGGCGGAAATAGATTGAAACAAAAACACGACGAAAAGGCAATATACGGACCTCGGGGGGTCCGGGGATTATGTAGCAAAAAAATTCACGACAAAAGGAAGGTACGGGAGAGAAACCGGGTCGGAGAAGGGCTCCGAGGAGCTCTCCCCATATGGCGGCACGGCCAGGGGTGGGCCCGCGCCACCAGGTGGGGAGGTGCCCTCGGGCACCTTTTCCACCCCGTTTCGATCTCGTAATTTTCCATATTTAATTAAATAGCAAAAACATTGTTCAGAAAGTTAAACGCGAACTTTTTCTTACCAAAACTGTTACCTACTCGAAATCATACTCAGCAGTCCCACTAATTTGATCTTTGATGAAAGTTTCCGGAGTCACCACTCGAATAATATCAATGTCTTCATTATAAGAATCTCCAGAAATAAAATGTTTGAGTCTTTGTCCATTCACCACTTGTGTAGCGTCATCTTTCAGCGAAGCAATCTTTATTGCCCCCTGAACGATACACCTCCACAATGACATAAGGTCCTTCCCATTTTGAGAGTAATTTTCCTGCAAAAAAATCTGAGACGAGAACGATACAATAGAACTTTATCTCCAACATTAAATTATCTTTTAATAATTCTTCTATCATGCCATTTCTTAACTTTCTCCTTAAAGAGTCTAGCATTTTCATAGGCTTCACTTCTCCATTCATCTAAAGAACTCAATTGGAGCAACCTTTTCTTACCGGCAAGTTTAAAAATCTTTATTAAGCTCTCTCACATCCCAATAAGCTTTGTGCTCTAATTCTAAAGGCAAATGACAAGCTTTTCCATAAACCATTTTATAAAGGAGACATACCCATAGGATTTTTATAAGCAGTTCTATAGCCCACAAAGCTTCCTTCAACTTACTAGCCCAATTTTTTCTAGATTTATTAACAGTCTTTTGCAAGATAGATTTAATTTCTCTATTTGATAATTCTACTTGCCCACTAGTTTGAGGATGATAAGCTGAAGCAATTCTATGATTAATACCATATTTAGCAAGGGTCTTTCTAAAACCACCATGAATAAAATGAGAACCTCCATCAGTCATAAGATATCTAGGTACTCCAAACCTAGGGAAAATAACATCTAAAAGCATTTTCAAAGAGGTTTCACCATCAGCACTTTTGTAGGTATGGCCTCCACCCACTTAGTAACATAATCAACAGCAACAAGTATATGAGTATTACCTTCTGAAGAAGGGAAAGGACCCATGAAGTCGAATCCCCAACAATCAAACGGTTCAATAACAAGAGTATAATTCATAGGCATTTCATTGCGTCTAGAGATATTACCAACTCTTTGACATTCATCACAAGATAAAATAAACTTTCTTGCATCTTTAAAGAGAGTTGGCCAATAAAAACCTGATTGAGAACCTTTTGTGCGGTTCTATCTCCAGCATGATGTCCTCCATAAACACTACCATGACATTTCCTCAATATCTCTTGTTGCTCATATTCTGGGACACATCTTCGCATAATACCATCCACTCCTTCTTTATATAATGTGGGTCATCCTAAAAATAGTGCTCAAATCATAAAAGAATTTCCTTCTTTGAGCTGAAAACGTTGGAGGCAAGTACTTGGAAACAATAAAGTTAGCATAATCAGCATACCAAGGACTATCTCGCGAGCTCACCTTTATTGCAGCCAATTGTTCATTTGGAAAACTATCATTAACAGGTACATGATCATAAGCAATATTTTCCAATCTAGACAAATTATCAGCAATAGGGTTATCAGCACCCTTCCTATCTACAATATGTAAATCGAATTCTTGTAAAAGGAGCACCCATCTAATAAGCCTTGGCTTAGCGTCTTTCTTTTCCATAAGGTACCTAATTGCAGCATGATCGGTATGAACGGTGACTTTTGAATCAACAATATAAGGTCCAAACTTGTCACATGCAAAACTACAGCTAAGAACTCTTTTTCAGTAGTGGCAAAATTTCTTTGAGCGACATCAAGAGTCTTACTAGCATAATGAATAACATTCAACTTTTTATCTACTCGCTGTCCAAGAACAGCACCTACAGCAAAATCACTAGCATCACACATAATTTCAAAAGGTAAATTCCAATCAGGTGGTTCGACTACGGGTAGTAGTTAAAGCCTTTTTCAAAGTTTCAAAAGCTTCCTTACAATCATCATCAAAAACAAAAGGTACATCTTTTTGAAGAAGATTAGTAAGAGGCTTCGAAATTTTAGAGAAATCTTTAATAAACCTTCTATAGAAACCAGCATAACCAAGAATACTACGAATACCTTTTACATCCCTGGGATAGGGCATTTTCTCAATTGCTTCAACTTTAGCTCTATCAACTTCAATACCTCTCAGAAATTTTATGTCCCAGAACAATTCCTTCATTAACCATAAAGTGGCATTTCTCCCAATTAAGAACAAGGTTAGTTTCTTCACATCTCTGCAAAACTTTATCAAGGTTCCGCAAACAATTATCAAAAGAATTTCCATAAACGGAAAAATCGTCCATGAAAAGCTCTACAATCTTTTCACAAAAGCCATGAAAAATAGCAGACATGCACCTTTGAAAAGTGGCAGGGGCGTTACATAAACCGAAAGGCATACGCCTATAAGCATAAGTTCCATAAGGACAAGTGAAAGTGGTTTTCTCTTGATCTTTAGCTCTAACAGCAATTTGTGAAAATCCAGAATAACCATCAAGAAAGCAAAAATGAGTATTCTTAGATAACCTTTCTAGCATTTGATCAATGAAAGGTAAAGGGTAATGATCTTTCTTAGTAACTTTATTAACTTTCCGAAAATCAATGCACATTCTATATCCTACAACTACTCTTTGAGGGATGAGCTCATCATTATCATTTGGTACAACAGTAATCCCTCCTTTCTTAGGAACATAATGAACGGGACTAACCCATTTACTATCAGCAATAGGATATATAATACCAGCTTCAAGAAGTTTCAATACCTCATTTCTTACCACATCCTTTATTTTAGGAATTAGACGACGTTGATGTTCAACAACAGGCTTTGCATCATCTTCCATATTGATGGCGTGTTGGCAAATAGAGGGGGAAATCCCCTTCAAGTTGTCAAGAGTGTATCCAATAGCTCCTCGGTGTTTCTTCAATATTTCCAATAATCTTTCCTCTTCAAAACCTGAAAGCTTAGAACTAATAATAACAGGATATGTTTTCTTATCATCAATATAAGCATATTTAAGATTATCAGGTAGAGGTTTCAAATCAAAAACAGGATCTTCCTTTGGTGGTGGTGTGGTACCTAAATCTTCAACAGGTAAATTATGTTTAAGAATGGGTTGACGAAAGAAAATTTCATCAAGCTCATTCCTTTCTTCCCTAAAGACTTCACTCTCGTGATCCTCCAAATGTTGCTGCAAAGGATCATTAGGAGCAAGAGCAATTGATGCAAGTTGTTCAACTCTAAAATCCTCATTAGGCAATTCAGTTTCATAAGGAGTTTTTGCAAATTTATAGAAATTAAACTCATAAGATTCACCAGCAAATTTAGTCAAAATTTCTCTTTCTTGCAATCTATAATAGCTCCACAGGTATTTAAGAAAGGTCTATCAAAAATAATAGGACAAGTTTTACTAGCAGCAGAACCAAGTACCAGAAAATCAGCAGGATATTTAATCTTACCACATAAAACTTCCACATCTCGAACAATACCAATAGGAGAAATAGTTTCCCTATTAGCTAGCCGAATAACCAGGATCTTGCTTCGGGGGGAGACCAGGATCTTGCTTATTAACAGTAGCTAATGTTTAAAATGAAATTATGCAATGTGTCTTTACAAAACCATGTGATCTTATGTTTTGATGCACTAACCCCTCTAATGAAGTCTACGAGCTGTCTTTGTGTGAAGGAAGTTTTCAAGTATTAACAAGGAGGATGATATAAGAAGATCAAGAAGAGAGAAAAGCTTAAGCTTGGGAAGATCCCATGGACCTCCCATGCATATATAAAGAAGACTCAAGCGTCTAAGCTTGCGGATGCCCAAGGCATTCCCTTCTTCATCAACAAATTATCATGTCATCTCTAGTGAGACTTTATTTTTATTGATTCACACGTTGTGTGCTGTTCTTGGAGCGTCTGTGTGTTTTTATTTTTTGTTTTGTTTTTCTTGTTTTGTTTTCTTATCATAACACATTCTTGTAAGGGAGAGAGACATGCTCCGCTTTTGCTTAGAATACTCTTGTTCTTCACTTATATCTGTTGAGTATTTTGTTTATGTTTTGTTAGATTCTAGCTCTCATTTTTCATGTACCTCTTGTTCAGAGCTATTAGTTATTTTGTTGAAACTACTCTCTTGCTTCACTTATATTTGATTGGAGAGTTGTTTAATAAGTTGATTGGCGTCTGGTTGGAACAGAAAATGCTAAATGTGTGGTAGTTGTATAACGGAAAATTTGCATAGTTTTGTAGATCATTGAACTTTGATAATTTGATTCCTTGCAAATGCTTTGAGATATTAATAAATTAGATGTTAATGCTTGCTGGTTGTTAAGTTAAAATTTATTAGTGGTTGTGTTATTAAAGCTTGTATTGTACTACAAACTCTCCTAAAATTGTTGAAGGTGTAGTTGGTCTTGATAGTTGTTCATATCTGAAAAGTAATTCGTAATAACATAGTTGCGTGCTAAGGTCGAGGGATATAACCGGTTACTTGTACCGCCGTGAACGGCCCACCTTGGAGTAAATTTAATCATGCTCTTAATGTTGAACCTGCTAGTTGTATGCAATAAGCTTGTGAGTTCTTTTTGTCTAATGTTGAGCTACGGTTTTTGGCACTTCTACCATCCATATTTTGCTAGCCTCTTTGGTGTTGTGTATTGCCTTCAGATCATATTGAGAGTTGTGCATACTTCGCCAGTACATCCAAACTCCCTGGCAGAACTTCCTCTTATTCTCCTACACATAAGCCAAACATCTTTCTCAAAACAGCCACCATAACTACCTATCACAGCATTTTCATAGCTATTCCGAGATATATTGCCATGCAACTTCCATCTTACATTACATGACTTGTTGTCATTCTTCATCGTTATATATTGCTTTGCATGATTCCATACAGCTGATGTGGTTTATCCATGTTACGCTAGATCATTGCACATCCTGCTACACTGGCAGAGGCATTCAGTTCCATACATCATGTTCTGTCCATTATGAGTTATTTTTACCAAAAAGTGTGTTGTCATATTAGAATGTTGCCCCTACAGTGAGGGAGAGAAATGTGAAAAGAGCCACGGAGGCCATCAAAAATAGAAACAGAAAAAAAGGAGAAGAAAGAAATAAAAAGAGCGGGGCAACATTACTATCCGTTATCGACACTTGTGCTGATGTTTAGCACCTATGCTCCATGAGAGAGAGTTTTCATATTTTACTAGTATAACTATGTGGGGAATTTTCATTAAAGAACTTGGGTTGTATATTCTAATGATGAGCCTCCTGAAAATTGCTCTAAATCTTCGTGAGCAACCGAGTTGGATGCACCCCCACTAGTTCCATTGGAGAGATTTCATACACATATAGCTCTATGTGCATCTGTTGCATGTCAATCACTACTCCTTGCATAGCTTCGATTATAAGACTTCCTCTTGTCTAATGATCACTTACAGCTTTGTGAGACTTTCTTCCGTTGACCTTCCAAACCCCCATTATTATTCTCTTTGCCATAACATCCTGGTGCCAAAACCAAATGCTTACGCTCACCGGTTGAGTAAAACTTCGAAACAGTTGATTCATGACGTTCATGTTTGCTTTTACTTGACTAGATCCTTTCTATGTTGTGAAAAATTGCTTGATGCTTGAGTAGAATGATAGAACTTCTACACTGAATACTTAAATCATCTATAATGAACTTTGTATGGTTTCATGTCTTTAGAGCATCATCCATGAAAGATTTTTAATTGTTTAACTGCCTTGCTTTATCATCAGTTTGTTTAATATCAATATAGACATTTACTTTGAATGATTTTATCTCAGCTCACATGTTTCTTTTTTTCTTTTTTTGGTTAATATACTTTTTTCTGTTCACTTTTTTAAAAAAACCGTTCAAAAATAATTTTCTTCCATAGACATTTTTCGGTTCACTTATTAAAATCGTTCAAAAAAGATTTCGTTCACCGTCATTTTCTGTTCACTTTTAAAATCGTTCACAAACAGTTTTCGTACACCGCAATTTTCTGGTCACTTTTTAAAATCGTTCAAAAACAATTTCCGTTCACCGCCTTTTCTGTTCACTTTTAAAATCGTTCAAAAATAGTTTCCGTTCATCGCCATTTTGTGTTCACTTTTAAAATTGTTCGAAAATAATTTCCGTTCATTGACTCTTTTCTGTTCACTTTTTAAAAAATTGTTAATTTTCGTCCATAGACTTTATCTGTTTACTTTTCAAAATCGTTCAAAATGATTTCGTTCACCGTCCTTTTTTGTTCAATTTAAAATCGTTCAAAAACTGTTTCTGTTCACCCTTTTTTTGTTTTTTTTAAATCGTTCAAAAATAGTTTTTGTTCACTGACCTTTTTTGTACACTTTCAAAATTGTTCAAAAATAGTTTTCGTTCACCGCCATTTTTTATTCACTTTAAAAAGCATTCAAAAATAATTGTCGTTCATAGACTTTTTTCTGTTCACTTTTTAAAAAATCGTTAAAAAATAATTTCCGTCGTTAGACTTTTTTTTCACTTTTTAAAATCGTTCAAACCTACAGTACAAAATCTGATCGTATACGACCATCGAAACAAAAAAAATTAAACACGAAAATTGTGCGAAACATTGAGATTAACATTGTCGTCAAATGATATTTCAAACGGTCAACCAAGTGTGACGAATTAGACAAAATTCGTTAATTTTTTTTTGCACATCGATTCGAAATTGAAAAAATTACAATCGATGAAACTCAAAACCGAGTACGGGAATGGAATCGTACACGTGTACATTATATTTTAAATTGAAATATATTAATGTAATATATATATGCATTTTTAAACGTGAATTCGAAACGTGCACTATTGTGAAGGACAAAAAAATATAACGTGTACTATGCCAAAGGACAAAAAAGAAGGATATCTCTGTTTCTGGTTTTTTTTCCTATATATGAGTTCTTAAAGTTTTCGCCAATAAATGTCGTATGCTCGTAGAAAAAACAATCGACCAGGAACACTCAATAGGAAAAGCGGAAACAGTCAACAAGAAACAGTCGAACAGGAAAAGCGCTGAAAGAAGCCACCAGCCCAAGTGGGTCGGCCCAAAAAAGCGCAGGGGAATGTTCCTCAAAAGAGATGGAGAGCCAAAATTTCGCCAAACAACGCGGGACCCTCCTGATCCCTTTTGCGCCGTCTTCGTCGCCGGCCGACTCCGGCGACCCCTCGCGCCGCTCGTCGTCGCCCTGGCACCACCTCATACTCCTCGACCGCTTACATGTTGTGGAATCATCGAATCGTTGTTGCCTTGCGACGAACACTAGCCAGCCCAAGCGCAGCTCGTCGCCGCCGCAGCGTGGCTCCTTCATGCGGCGGCCGTCAATGCCGCCAGAATGCGCCCGCCGCTCGTGTTTGTCCGGCCACCGGTCTGACCGCTAGGGTTTGGCCGGGGGAAGTGCCACCGACTTGGGAGCAGCAGGGTCGTTGCAACTCTGGGATTCAGAGGTAAGATTGCTCTGTTGCTGGGGATCAGGTTTCGCTTGATCTGTAGCGTTTCTGCAAGCGCAGAATTACGTCGTCTTGTATAGGATTCTGCGTTATTTTTCTCTTTTTCTTGGAGATCAGGATGCTGCGTTCTTTGCCAAGAAAAATACTACCGTACGTAGTACATGGGATGAGATTTTTGCTTGCAAAATTGGTGAACATGGTGACTGTTCCCCCCCCCCCCCCCCCCCCCCCCCCAGTCTGGAGATTCTCTACAACGAACTAACCTACAGTAAGCTGATCAAATCGGATCCAGACATACTTTATGTGACATGTAGTCTATACAAATCCAATCAGCAAGTACGTTGCTCTCACTTCCTTTATTTGTTTCTCTCTAGCATAATATCGACTCTTGGCTTCCGACAGTAAACTAGTAATTCTATTATTTTCACGGCAACTTCACAACATCATCTCATCAATTTATTCCTTTGTTTCATAAGACCGCCAACAGGAAACTGATGTAGCCCTTGGCGACCTCCACACGGAACCAAGCGAGTGTGGCATGCTGTGTGTTCTTTTCTAGCTGACACGTAGAGTGGAAGCAAAAGGGCAGGCGATTTGTCTTTGCCACAGAGGCTTTGGTTGGGTGGTTGGGGCCTTGCAAGAGAGGCCGTCCACATGTAAATGCTGCGGTGTACAGTCACAGATGGTGACTCACGTGAGGTTCTGCTCACCGCCAGTGACCGGTGCGACTGGATTCTTCCTTCGGCCTTGTTCGGCTGGAGTGTTTCCACCGGTTTTCCCGTGTGATTTCCACACGTGTTTTGGTGAAAACACTCAACTCACCCAATACCCTCCCCACCTCCAAATCCCCTCCTGATAAAACCACTACCACCAACTTACGTTGTTTGGCACACTGGGATTGCACACGAGTGTTTCATCCATACAAACGAATTTATTCATAGCACATGACGCATTCAGCAACAATTTGATTCAGCACATGACAGTCATTATAGCACCCGAGCAGGCAACTTCAACACAGCGTTACATGATAAACACTACAAAATCAACAAAAATGGAGCAACAACGTCTGATGCATGTTTCAACGGTCAAATAAATCTCAGGTCAACATGGATAAAATTATTTATCAGGACACCACTAATAGCTGATAAAATTGTTTATCACAGTAGCTGAGTATCTCAAGATCACCGGAGCATGATGACAGGAACTTGAAAAGCTTGCTTCATGCCAAATATTTTCTGCAAACAATGTAGACATTTTAGACAACGGGAATTAAACAAGACACAATGAAACAATTTAGGACATGGAAGCACAACCATTTTTATGCAAACAATAAAACATAATGCTCGAACTGATGCTCATTACGGTATGTCGGAGATTGAATAGTTCCATGTGGTTTTGTGGCCTACGGTGCCCATGCCCCCACTCTTTCAAGTGATACCGCACACCTCGGTATGGAGCAAGAAAGGACGGTGTGTTTGCATAACCACCATCAACTAGATAAAATTTACCATTTGGTACTTTGAAACCTTTGAGCATGGCAGAACTGAGTACTCTAGCGTCGGTGGCAGAACCCTCCCATCCACAAGATATAAAAGTGATGTTGAGGTCAAAATCGTATGCAAACATGACATTTTGGCTAAGGGAGCCCTTCCTATTCCGCCACGGAGCCTGAAGTTGAGGTGTTCTACTGACAGGCACATGAGAGCCATCTATGGCACCTATACAGTTCTGCAATGAAAGGGAGATCAGTTTTTAAAATTACAAGACTTAGATAAGAGAATAAGCTAGTTCGGGTAGCTACAAGGATACAAAAAGGAAATAATTCAGTACAAGATGGATACTTCTTATCATAGAGACTAGGCAATGCAAGGACAACACTATAAAAAAAGAAAAACATGCAATACTTCTTATCATAGAGACTAGGCAATGCAAGTGATTGTATGGCTCGGTACATGTTCACAAGGTTGCAGGAGCAAGATCAGGAACTTGAAAGCTTGCATTTCCATTTCACAAAGGCAGAGAGAACTAGCTTTTTAATTCTTCAGGACTGAACAATCATCCAAGAGATACCACTACTGCTCTATTTTCATGAATCTCAGCGAGGTACACATGTATGTAAAGTTATGAACAGAAAAATGGATTATGAAAATACTAGGATTAGGCTAGAGTGCTGCATTGCATTTGCATTTCGTTTCAGGCTATAGTTATTACCAGAACACTAGTGAAGGAACATGTCATGCTAACATTATTCGGAATAAGCAAGCAATAGTTCACTACCGCAAAGCAATGAACTACACAGTTTCAAGAGAACAGAAATAGATAAGTACTACAACTTAATACATAGGCGCTCATCAAAAAGACAACCAAAGATATGCTGAGAAATAACCAGGACAACCAAAGATCATGTACCATGGTTCAGAAACGGATTCACAGCGAATTAAACTTGTTAATCTGCCACTGCAGTGAAAGAAATTTCCAGTATACAACTGCTCTATCTATTTACACATCGAATCAATGCCTTCCTGAACAATACTGCTACAAGCAGTGCAAGTTTAGGTTCAGGTTTAAGCACTGCAAGCAATACTCCTACTAAAATAATCGAGCAATGAGTACCCTCGAGTAGCAGTAGCAACTCCAATAAAAAATGTTCAAAATGAACCGCTACACAAGCACAAGAAAGCTACTGCTAGCACAAGAACCACAAACAACAAATCAGAGACTACTCGTGCAGCCATGAACTCAATAATTCCTCTTTTCTTGATTATCCAACAACAAAATCTACCAGAGACTAGTACACTTAACAACTACATAACACAGCGTACATACATATCAAAATCTACCAGAGGATATTCAGTTGTCGGACTGAACATACTCGTTGCTCTTTTCATGGTTGGAGTTGCTGTACGGGCATATATGTCCTAGTATCGGCACATCAAGAAATCATGTGAACCAAGAACCGCGTCAACTACCAATCACTGCATCTGCTCATCCTCTGTCAATCAAGAACCCACGGACGGGATCAAGAACCCACGGATGGAGGCATGGAAACCCTAGAAACGCCCATGGAAACCTAGGCCAGATCGAGAGAGGACGGGACGAGGCTAAGACGTACCTGATAGAAGTCTACGGCGGCGGTGGCGGAGAAGGAGAGCTGCGGCAGCGGCAGGGGCGAAGAAATCGTCGGAGCCGCGACCGAGGGAAGCGCAGGAGCGGAGGGAGGCTTCGGCGTCGGGGGAGGGAGGCTTCGGCGACGGCGGACGGGACGAGGGACGGCGACGAGCGACGGCGTCGGTGTTGCGTGCGTCGCCAGAGCTCGAGCTCGAGACACGGCAAAACGCGAGGGAGCCTCGCGTCTCGATTCCACTCCAACCCGACGGGGTTCCACGAGTTTCTCTGGGCTCGGCCCGACCAAACCCGGCCTGCCGAACAATCCTCGAGTGTTTTCTGGGGTCTTTAGATGGGCCGGTAATTTACACCGAAAAACCAGCCGAAACTCTTCTGCCGAACGAGGCCTTTGGATTTGTAGAAAACGTCATCTTGGGAGTGATTGAGTGGGAGGCGCTGCCTAGCTCGCTGACGTCGACAAGCAGCAAGAGAGAAGTAGAGCTGAAGATGGCCAGGAGGGAGCCTCGGCTTGAATCTTAATATATGCTGACATCTAGTAGGAATTGGCTAATTTAAGTGGCAGTATCATGGATATTTCTAAATATTTATGTTGTATTAAAAAATATAACTAGTGCTCCTTTGCATTGTTCCATTCCGTCAGTAGCGCTTCTATTTGGAGCGTGTGGGTTCCTAGTTGCATTCGACCCATGCATGCATGATACGAACAGTATGCGCCAATCTAAAAAAATAAAAATAAAATGAGATACAACCTTACAGTATTTGTCCTGACAGCTTCGTTTCAATCCTACACATAACTATTTTAACTCCTCGTACACTACTGCTCTACTAGTGTCCTGACTTAACATTGCTTCAGTGAGCTCTCCGCCTCTCCCGGCTGCTAGCTGTACGTGCGCGTACGTCCTACGTTCTCGTTCGATTTAGTCCGGAGAATCTATCCCGTTGAGACTAGTCTGCTAAAATTTGGGTCGGCCTCCAATACTCATTGGGCCAGCAGAGGCACTTACATTTTTGAAATGGGTCGACTCGTGGCCTCTCAAAATGGCCCTAGGGTCACAAGTGCCAGGTCCAAGGCCAGGGCCGGGTCGGCCCATTCCCATCCGTATTTCCACTCGTCTCCACCTCGAGTATACCTTGCTTGTGCCTACATGCTTAGGCTAGAGCTGCCACTAGTTGAGCCAACTAACTACCGGAAGGAGCAGCTACTGCTGCCACCGCAAAAGAGGTTTAATCCCCTACTAGAAGGAGAAGGCGCGCATTGCTGCGCCCGCTATATTATAACCGAGAGAGAATAGAGGTTTGGTTGGAAATGGTATACCGGGATCATATTCGTAAGCGATGCTTCACAAACCACTTTACGACACAGAACAAACAGTACCGTATCAGGTGTTGAGCAAGTAAGCATAAGGCGTAATCAAGTACTTTACGCACTGATGCATACTGCTATCCTATGATATGTATAAATAAGGCAACCAAAATGACAAGCTTAAATTCACTATAAATAGCAATGTCCATATAAAGCTATAGGGTTCGGACATGAGATGTTCAAATATTGACATTTTGTTTTCAACTAATCCACAAATTAACATGTTCCCAAGTTATAATTATGCACTTGGTTGGCTAGTAATTAAACACTGCAAAATGATATGTATTCTAATTACAACTCAGACACGCAACTCAGCTTAATTAGTGTACCGATGATCACATTGGAACTTCATATCTTTTATCTTTTCATGGAATAGAACTTTTTTTACAACAATGGATTATAATTTCTTGGTGGTCCTCAGAATATAGCATCTCGGGAATATTCAATTGAAAGGCATTTATATTTCAAACTTCAAACAGTAGCAAAATATGAAAACATAAGAAATTAGAGCTGCCAGGAACAGGATTGCAAGCAAAGCACTCAGAGAATTGGATAACATGCAAATCTCTAATTTCTGAAGCAAAGTTTAATATGTGCAACCTGTATATAAGAAATTGGAGAGCGCATCAAAGCAAACCATGGATACCAGAAAAATATGCAAGAATTAAACATATTAAGCAATTCCGACAATGTGAGACACAATCACACATGACATAAAATTGATTATATTCTACTATGATCATCTCCGGAGCAAAACAAAACATCTTCTAGTGTCAAAGAAGAACCACCTGATTAGGTGATTCATGAGGCTTCATGCATCAGGATTTAGTACAATCACCTGCACTACCACCTTTTGCATACCAGGGACCTAGAAAAAACAAATGATGTTAAAATGTTCACACAACAGTTGCTGACATTTTACAGAGAGTACATTCATTTCATATCATAGAAGAGAAACGAGGATTTCCTATAGTAAGTAGGCGCAGTTCTACATATTGAGGCTAAATTGAAGAAGAAAAAGTATTCCCAAGTCAACATTACGAATTTACATGGAGCCCTATATTATAAATAACTATAATAAAGCACGATGTGAACTGTTGCTTCCACTCTGCTAAAAGAAAGCAGCAAGAAAGACATCCATTCGGATGTGGAATATGTAAAGGTAATCATCTCAAGGCTTAAAAGTAGTCTAACTAACTTTTTTTCTGCGTAAAGAGCAAAATCAGATTACCCATCCTTTCTTACAGTATGGAACAAATACTACACGTAGGCAAAGGAATGAACAATTAATCATATCCAGTTTCAAATGCGAGCATCAGGGTCTAATTACTTTAGCCGGAAGACTGCAAGCGAAATAAAGGTCGCACTGCAGCTCTTCAATGGTCTCCTGAATGTCCTGGGTGCTATTTCTTTTACATAGGATAGATCGAGCTTATTTGACAGTAGAAATCGTCTCCTTCATATCCTATTCGCTCAAATTCTTACATGGGATAGATCGAGCTTATATGACTACTAAAATCTTTACATAGGATAGAGTAGTTTCTCGTGTGTGCACTTGTTAAAATCTTATTACCCAAGCTTACTATTTGTTGTGCATATGTTAGTAGGTGCTTTAAGCTGCGAAGTACCATTACCTGTGATATACTTTATATCTTCTGTTAACTCAAAGGATATATTTCAGCCATGCTCCATACCATTTTGGTCGCGTGTTGGGAAAGTTGAAACTTATAGTCTAGCTTATTGGTATATGATGTACAATCCAAAGTGTTCAAAGCAATATTATGTAAAAATATGTATAATTAGAGAACCCATTTCAACACAAATCGGATAATTGCTTGAATGAAAAAACATGTTAATATAGAGCAACCAAATCTATTATTTGGAAGTGCGGCATGTAAGTTAGAAATGCAACAACTATAGACATGGCTACAGCAACATGATAAGCTCAAATTGAATACTATAGCCAGCGGACTTGATTAGTTTACCTCAGATTTGTATTGGCATGAATGAAACGACCAAAAGATGAGCATTCACTTCTCATTTACAGATTGAAGTATAACTCTGATGCGCTGTATTTGAATTCTGGTATTTTCTGTGTTACTATGGTTGGAGAAGATGGCACTTCAGGATCTCTGGAAGTTGGCAATGACAAACAACCTGGTTGCTTGTTAATTCCTGGTTTTGATGAACAATCTTTCCTAAGGCTCTCTAGAAGAAATGTGGTCCACATACTGAATTATACAAAAAATCTATCGAGCAGCTTGAACCTGGTCAGTATATTAAGGTTATGGACTGCTACTATTTGATCCGGATAGCTTACTCTGCTATTAAGTAGTTCAAGAACTTCAGTACTGGATTTGACTCATGACTACAGTGAATATGATAAGCTTTCTTTTTCTGTGAAAGAAGCATGAACCAACATAAGCTTTAAAATTGGCTAAGTACCAATGGAATTATGGCTCATCCGACATGCTAATTGTTCAATGAATGAAGCATACGTAGATGATAACATACTATATATTTCATAGTAACAAAAGTTTGGTTAGGCTTCAGTACGCTACAGCACTAATGTATCAACATAAGTTAAAAATATATATTCCAGTAGAAACACTATTTAATTTAAGTGCAGCCATGAAGAAAATAACACATGTACACATCATAACCAAAATCCTGATCATTTCATTGAACTGAACAGTTACTTGTACAATGAAGGTAAGAAAACCCAAAACATTAATTTGAGCTAGCAGTGCAAAAATTATCCGAGGAATCAAAATTTATGACATGTAGCATTGGACCTTCAAGCCATGAAAGAACTCAACAACATGAAATGGAGCATGAACCCAAAAAATGGATCATTCATACAGATGATTCTTATATATGAATATGAGATTCTGTAATATCTGCATGCCAAAATAATATGTGAGAGACTTTGGAAAGTATGTTTGGCTAGCATGTGGCTTAAAAGGGCCTAAGATTGTTAGTCCACAAATATATGTGACATGGCAGAATTGTGGTACACAGCAACCAATCATGCCGGCTTTCAGATTGAGAACTCAAAATCCCGAGGGAATGTACAGCAAATACATGGAACCGATACTAATACAGGGATTCAACATTTCTGAAAAGCCCAATAAGAGGATACTTTGACTATTTAAAAAATAATTAAATATTCGCTAGTAATTTGTCAAATTACCTTAATGTTTTCCTCTTTTTCTAAGAACAACTAAGGTGCAATTAGATAGAAATAGCATACAAACCAAAATGCATAAGGTCTGTAGCTTGCAGGGGGTAGGGAGGGAGCTGCGATTATATAGAAATTTATAGGACAATGAGAGGGGAAGAGGAGAGGACGCACCAAAGCCATTGATGCTGCTGGAGCGTGCGGGGTTGAGCTGCTGCTGCTCTAGTATGAGAGGGGGATAATCTGAGGAGCCCCACAATGGCTTGCCGCTGGCGTACTGCTAGAGAATGCAAGGTCGGATTCTAGTTAGGCAGAAAGAGTTCATCCTTTTCGTTGGCTTAGCTCTGCACCGGCGAAACACCTTTGGTTGAACCCTTTACGCGCACACATGCTGCAACAAAGCCCAGCAGTAAATACAAAACAAAAACAATAAATTATGTTAGATGAGAAGTCTTCTTGCCAAAGGTTGCATCATTTATTAAATAACTATATTGTTTCTCAAACACGCATCCTATTACATAACACAAAGGAACAAAAGTCCTAATGTAAATTGCCCGACATAACATAGAAATCTTGAAGTACATTGTCTGCACGAAGCCTCAAATAATGAACTGGCATCGGTTAGCGACATGGCTGGAAGCCTTAGCTTTATTCATGCACAAAGAGATCTACTGCGGCCTTAGTTTTGTTGTGTTAGTTAGAATGACCCTAAAACAGAAATCACAGGATAACCACTGCAATTATAAATAGATAAATAAGATCATAGTCAACAAAAAATTACCGCTAAGGAATCAAAAGTTTGTCATGTTTCCTTGAAATGAAACTAACTCAAGCCTTATGCTCACGAAAACATGTGTTCAATAAAAGATGAAAATCACGTAATATATAAAATGCATTAACATATTTCCCACCGGCAAGGATACATCAGATTTCACAAAGTAAAGACACCATTTATTCTATTCAAAACATCTCGATTATTTGTTACCTTCTAGAAAGCTGCACGGTGTACTAAAGGTTTTTCCTCTTCATGCAACTAAGAAAGTGGGAATATATTATTTCTATTTGTTTCGCCATTCAGCTGTCATGTTAACCAATTAGCTTCTTGTCTAAATATCATCTGAAGAATATATCCACTTATTGCACACTGTACTTTCAAGCAAAGAAGCTATTATAAATGGCCGGTCTAATAAATTAAGAAGAGAATCACCATAGAAGCTGGTGGTGAAACAAATTGCCTCGGATGAACCTGTGCATTGCTGTTTCCTCTAAAGTTATTCTCCAAAATTGCCACTGAATCCGTATTAACTCCAGTTGTTTGTACGTAATGATGATGGAAATATTCCTGCAACCTTCATTGGTATATTCGAATGTTTGGCAGAATTTATTTCTATCCCAAACAACTAAAGTCATATGTAACCGTAGTGCTGCTGATGAGCTGATCCTCTCTATCTGCCGTAGTTCCCAATGGAATAAAAAGTAAGAACAATTTCTTGAGTATAGCCCGGATAAGTAGGATTCCGTCGAATGATGAATTAACAGAGTATCCTACATCCTTATGGTAGTACGACCTCATGAATGTATTATTCACAAGACATCATGCTTATTTTCATTCCCTCTAAGGAACAAATATGTGTTCAGCACCAAGAATTCAATCAAAATATGTACCGAACACAGAAAAACCAACACAAATCAACCAGGACAGCAACATTTAGGGAAGAGGCGGTGCAATTTCAGGGCCGGATTTGGCCCAGTCGCAGCTTGATCTCGAGGTGGCGAGCCGTCGAGCACAAGTGGGCGGACAAACCTCAATCGTATTCACGCCAGGTAGCCTCCATAGCACGTACATCCGCTGCAACCAGGGGCATAAACAGATGAACTGGGTGAGGGAGCGAGGGGAACCTGGGCAAGCTTGGCGTGCTCGACCTCCTCACCGGTGGATGGAAACTCGGGTTCTGGCCCAGCACGACCGGGCACCACCGCGGGGGCGAGACGCAATGGGCGAGCTTGGCGCACTCAACCTCCTCCTCGGCGGACAGAGGCGCGGGCTCCGGCTCCGGAGGACCGGGCGCCGCCGGCGGCATCCTCCTCGGCGGACGCAGGCGCGGCTCTGGCTCAGCAGAGCTGGGCGCCGCCATCGCGGATCCAGCACACAAGCATGACTAAATAATCTGAGAACAATCCACAGCAGAATCCCAGCGCATGAAGCACTAAACGCACAAAACAAACTAAAAATTTCCCCAATCCGCTGAATCAGCGCAAGAGCGAACTAAAAGAAAGAAGAGGAAGCTACCTGCATACCAACAGCGGCGCCGGCGCGCCCGCCGCCACCGCCACAGATCCGAAGAGCCTACCAATCTCCAAGCCAACCAATCCAGAGATGCAGACCTGAAAAACAAGATACCGCGAGATCAGGGAGAAACGTGGAAGAACACACGACAGAAAAAGCACAGAGCACGGCGGAATCAGAGAACCAGAAACGGCGGCGACGGAGCAACCGAGCAGAGCAGCGAGGACTGAAGAAACCTAGAGATGGAAGAGGAGAGGAACACGCGTCCCCCCACACGTCTCCACGGAAAACCGAACCGACCCAGACAACCGCACCAACAAACAGCACAGAATACGAGCCCACACCCGCGCATATTATCAGACAGACAAGCGGGACCAGAAGAACCGTGACCCAGTCGTAGTGAATGTGGACGTAACAGAAGGAAACGAACCAACCTACGGAGTCACTGATTTGCGGGCCCAGTACGTGGATGAACCACAGAGCAAGGATCCCAGGGAGCTTAGATGTTGTAGTGATTCGAAGGTATGATTGAATACTTTACCGCAAAAGAGCCGATTGCCATCGTATTTCAAATAAATAGTGCCATGTTTTCATTCGTTAGTTTCTGGTCCAGATGCGAGCTTATTAACTTTTTTTGCATTTTTCTATATAAGCCCTTTCTTTAAGGATTGTCGTCGGACCTTATGTACTTGTTGGATGGGCCTCCAGTGTTGTTCTCGGTGGCTCTCCCTTGATGTAAAATGATGGCACTCAAGACCAATCAAATATCAAACTGCTTCAGGTCATGCAACATGTTAATTTGGCTTTGATCGTTGTTCAATATGTAGACAAAAGCTCCATGTTTAATGTGCAATTGGTCTCGGTTCACAATGTATTTGGCTGGTGCAAGAGGCGGACTTTACATCATAAGGTGCTCGGGGTTATTCTTATGGTGATGATTGCTAAGTGCGCTACAAATGGTGTTGTCTTTTCTATAGAGGAAAAATATATAGTAGACACTATGCCATTCTATTAGATAGATGCAAAAAACATTGGATGCTCCAAGGCAAGAAAGAAAGAGATAAATGGCGGGAAAATAAACTGCAATGCTCGTGTAACACCGCCAGAATTGTTACAAGTCAGTCTCCAAAATCATTGGACAAGGCGCAGGCCCGACGGGAAATCGATTTCTCCATTCAGTAGATAGATGGGGTCTCGGCTAGCGCCTGACAGCACACCTCACCACATAAAGTGTTTGGAGTTGTTCTAGTGTCTGAGAACGAGAAAGCTAATTAATGAGATTAGTGTATATGGTGTCATCTTGGTTGAGTGATATCCTTCAGAGATAGTGGCAACAATCATTCTCAGAGTCATTTTCACAGTGGTGGCATGCATGCTGAGTAGATGCGTGATGACTCAGTTTATTTCAAACGGGGTGGCTCCCGTCCTAGCGCCACCCGAGTTTCCTAGTAGCATGCGTTAGTCTACGGAGCCGTCGCACCAAGGATCGCCCGCGCGCCCAGCTCCCATCCGTGCGCCACCTGGCTGCTCTCTATAATTAGCTAGTTCATCCGGCTCCCGTCCAAGGTCCACCCGAGTTTTGCACCCCTAGTCGCAAGCGTACGTCAAAAGGGCTCCGTCGCACCGTGGTCTCGCCAGCGCGCCCGGCTGGCATCGGAGCGCCACCCAGCTGTCGTTGTTTAGGTCCCCGGTGTATCTGGACCCCGTTCGTGCGTCCCTCGGGTTTTGCAGCCCTAACAGCCGATGCTCCTGATCCAATCGTTGCTGATGAAGAACGTCGCCACTCTCATTCTCGACGAGGGCGATAGATACCTAATACGACTCCATTAATGAATTCCATTCTCTCCAACGGGACCCTATTCCAGCTCCCATCAAACATCCTGCGCGCCTGGCTCGCATCGGGGCGCCACCCGGCCGGCTGCCGTCGGTGACGTCCCCAGTGCATCTGGACCCCGTCCGTGCGTCTCAGGGTTTTGCGGCCCTAACCGCCGATGCTCCTGATCCAATCATCGCCGACGAAGAACGCCGCCGCTCTCACTCTCGACGAGGGCGATGGATACCTAATACGGCTCAACTAATGAATGTCATTCTCCCCTACGAGACCCTATTCCATCTCAAATCAAACATCACCGCCCGCAACCATTCAAACTGACAGAACCCTAATCCCATCAAACATCACTGTCGGCAGAGAACACCAATGAAACGTGCCCGCCTCCACCACCTAGGGTACCCTCTGCTCTCCGCCAACGAGAAACATGAACCGTGTGGTCTACAGGAACGGGCCATCGCGACCATACGGAGATCTTGTCGATATTGGAAAATAAGTGTGGTCTACAAGCAAGGGCCACCACGGTCGTACATAACGCTGGACGTACGAACCGAGTCTTTCAGCTTGCTCCGAGCTTGACTCTGCCCGCTACAACGATGGACCGAGCCGACCCGCCTTTACTGGACCGAAACGACCTCGGGCCGAGCCTGGCGACTCGGTCCGGCCCGAGAAGCTTGTTTTTCGTTTTGCAAATTAACTTTTTCCCAGCTGAGAAGAAGCATGAGCAGCATGTTAGGTTACATTCCATACGAGCGAAGACGAGCGAAGCAAGACACTCTGTTCTTTTCGATCCCATCCAAAGAACAGAGAGGCAACAAGCATAGGAAGGAAAGAAGGTGATGCCGCCATGCTCCCGCCGCCGGCCATGCCCCGCTTCATGCTCCCACGAGGAGAGCACACAAGATGCACACAATGTCTTGTATTTTTTATATTTATAAATGTGCTATAATTATCAAGTTTTTCATGAAAATGGTTTCATCTATATTTTAATTTCATGTTGTTAATTTCTTAGAATTAATTTTGAATAATTTAGTGTTCAATTTCTATGATTAGTGAGTAAAAAACAATGGAAATCTACCTGTGGTGCCTGCCTTATGTACCCTGTGCTCCATTCGTCTGGCTTAAACACGAAAGTTCGAATATTATTTAATAAACGCATAATACTCAACGTGATATGTATAGCACAGTGGCTTCGCTCCTTGCACCGCACGCAGGAGACCATGGATCGAATCACAACGGGCACCAATTTTATTGCCTTTTTCCTGGTCTTGCTACCGGAAAAAACGGTTCAGATTAATGGGCTATACGGGCTTGGTACGGTATATTATACGTTTATAGGCAAGGGGGAGGACCGAAGCTGGGCTTCAAAAGTTGGTACTGAGATACTTTCTCCCAATGACAGCCATCAAAAGTCTATCTGACGATTCAATTTTTTTTTTGAGTATCAGGTCCTTCTTTATTATAATTAATAATAATCTGACGATTCTAGTGGTCTCAACTCTCAAGCATATGGCGAGACATCGGCAGCGGTAACACTTCTGGCCCACGAGATCGGCGGCACGCGTTCTGTCCCATCACTCGATAGATCGGAACTTGTCGAGGCAGCTGGTGGACTGGAGGCCCATCATCCAGAACTCCTCGTAGTACTCCTGGTACGTGAAGGGCCTGTAGGCCATAGGGCGGCCGTCGTCCAACAGCGCGTCGGCCGGCGCCACCACCGTGTCCGGCGACGGGCAGTAGAACGTCGGCACCGAGATCCTCTCGCTCTCGCTGTTCACGATCACTCGGTGGTTCACGCTCTTGTATCGATCGTTGCTCAGAGCCTGCGCGAAGGAAATTACAGCCAAAAAGGTTAGCAGAAGTGACAGCACTATTGCAGATCGTAGTGGGTAACATGAACAGGCATAAGAACTGGCACCTGTAGCTGGTCTCCGATGTTGATGACCAGAGCGTTGGGCACGGGGTTGACGGCGACCCACCGGCCGTCGCGCTGGACCTGCAGGCCGGACACGCCGTCCTGGAGGAGGAGCGTTATGGCATTGGGGTCCTTGTGCCCCGGCAGGCCGTACGTGAGCTCCGGCTGCGGGCACGGCGGGTAGTAGTTCACCGCCATGTGCTGCGCTTGCCGCCCCATGGCCGTCACCATGTGGCCTCTCTCGAGCCCGAGGGCCTCCGATATCGCCTCGAGCAGCCTGAGCGCCAGCGCTCTCGCTTCCGTCGAGTAGGTGCCGACTACTTGCCTATAACAACGACAGTTTGTCAGTTTTCTATAGCTGAAGAGTAATTTGTCAGTCTGGTGTTGCCTATTGCAATTTGCAACAACGGAACAACCTCTTGACAGAGGCAGCGATGCACAAGTTTTTTTTTAAAGAAAAACTTTTGCGGCGCCTCGTTTTCTTACAGGTCAACGGTTCTGGCTTAAAGATTCTGTATGAACAGTATTAAAGGACTAGGGAAAAAATATTCTGTCACGATAAAAGTGTGACCTGAAGGCGGGCGGGTACTGCTCACCTGAAGGCGGGCGGGTTTGACGGCCACTGGTCGACGAAGCTCTCGAGAGGGTAGCAATGCAGGCGGAGGAAGTCGCGCCAGTTGCTCACCTTCTCCGTTCGCACGTTGAAGCTCGTCGACAGCCGGATCGCCTTCTTGGGGTCGTCGGAATAGCACTTGAGCCGCTCCGACTCCGGCAGGTGGAAGAACTCCTTGGCCACGCGCAGCATCCCCTCCACGACCGACTCCGGGATGCCGTGATTCGTCACCTATATACATGTTGATGACTAGGGTCAGGTGTGATCAAACATTCAAACTGCATCCTATCATATCGTACCATGAAAAAACCGTCGGTCTCGCATGCGGAGCCGATGGCCTCGACGACCCTGCGGCGCCCCGGCCCGTCAAGATGCTTCAGGTCGATCAGCGGAATGCCGGCGCCGGACTCGTGGTCAACTTTGGCGAGGTCCGGGCGATCTCCGACGGCTCTAATGTGGCTCGACGGGACATGCCTGGACTGTGCCACAAGATCGCTAAGGAGAGGCCTGCCGATCGCCGGAGCCATGTTAATTTGTTCTAGTCTAGAGAAGGTAGGATGCTGTGCGTACTTGCTATCCAACTGCTTAGTTTTGCCACTCGTGGTTAAACAATCTGATCTGAGTGCATATTCAAGATCGCCTTGCCCTTTTATAGGCAAAATGACGCCACGTCCCATTGTCCAACACACAGCTAGCCTGGATGGCAGAAACTCTGAGTAGTACAAACTGACTTGAGTTATTGGACTAGCCTTTGACAATCTATTCTAGGCACTGATCGATGAGTGCAATCAATCAATTAATCCTACAATAGCTACAGAGATCTTATTATTATTTTAGAAAGAGCAGCTATAGATCCGGGTTAAGAGATCTCCATCGGCACCTTCCAAATCCCCCCCCCCCCCCACCCAAAACCCAACCCACCCCCACCACCAATAGGTACCGGACCACCGATAAATTGTCACCCACCTAGTGTCCGCCCTCAAATTTTGGAGTCTCCTCGGTGGCGTCGGACAATGTCGAGGCGCGTCCGGACACGTCGGTTTGAATGGCGGCTCAGCATTCTTGTCTTTTCAGGCGGGGCTGTCAGGCCAACACGGCGGGAGCGTGTCGTCGACATTTCATCCGACACGTCACCTTCCCACCCACCTGTCTATTTCCGCCCACGCCGCTTCTGCCTTAGTTTTCCGCCAAGACGGGCTATAATTATGCCCGGTGTGCCACCAACTCCATCCGTGCTCACTTCGCGATCTCAGCACCGGCAAAGATGGCTCGTCGCCTAGCCACTTGAAGGGCCACCCTTACCCAGGCCGTGCACACGTTTCCCATTTGTCGGAACCAACTTCGTCGCCTTCAGACAAAGACGTGGGGCGAGGAGATGGAGGAGGACACGAGGAAGAGGAGGACGAGATGACTCGGCGGAGCAGAATCATGTTGCCCTCCTTGCTTTCTACGCAACCGATCGTCGGGAGTACAACGACCGGGTGCTGCACTCCATCACCCTCGAGGAGACGAACGACGCCCTCGAGGAGCGTGTCATGGAGATCTCCTGTGATTTCATGGCGAGGGCGGGGGCTGGCCGCCATGAATTGGCCGCCTTGCGGCATGGCCATAGGGAGATGCTTGCCCAGAAGAATGCGCCGTTCTTTAGCACTCGTGAGCCTGCTCATCGCGAAATGGAGGAGGCTCACCATTGGGCCCATGAAGCCCGCGAGCTGGAGCCCGACAGCCGGGAGGCGGAGACAGAGGCATAGGTGGCAAGACAGTGATGCGTGGCACAGAGTGCGGGTTGCCAGGAGAGGTGCATGTGCGCGCGCACGTACATCATTAGCGGAGAGGCACCAGATGACACTCCAAGCCACGACGGAGCGGTGCTGCCTCACGCTGGCGGCAATTCCCATGATCCTGGACCCTAGTTTTTTTCGTAGGCCCACCGACGTACGACAACGAGGCTGGCGCCTCTCACGCCATCGACCTGGATGCCAATGACGACGAGGTTGCCCCTCTCACGTCGCCGGCCCAGCGGCAAACGACGACGAGGCTAGCACCAACGAGAAGGTTGCTCCCGACGTCTAAATTGTTTTAGTTGTAATTTTAGTGTAAAATTCGTTATAATATGTCATGTTTCAATGAAAATCGAGTCTTTTGTTTAAAATTTGCAAATGGTCGATTTTTTTACAAAGTTTGCAGGGTGCCGAATAAAATTCGGATGGAGATACATGTAGAGATGTTCTAATAATTTGTAGGCAATATATGCGATCGTCATTTTTGGCATATATTTGTTGTAAAGTCTGAACAAATCGTTGTCTCCAGCTCGGCACATGCGGGCGGTATCGAGGAATCTAAAGTTGCGTTGTCAGTCTGTTTGGACCGGCGTGGATTTGGCAGAACCTGCACCCAAAGTCCAAATTAATTTTAATCGCAAAATCATCTATGATCTCGCTACAAAAGTTGCATAGAATCTGTATAGCGGCATAGACAAAGATCTTTCGCTCTCAGGTTATACTAAACTACTCCAGTGGCCACATAGTACCACAATATGCTACTAATATTTCGTTAGGGAGAAATGGCATGTGTCCGGCGTGGCCGTATGAAGCTGTACCAGCTGATCGAGCACCGCCGCACCGCCACTGCACCACGTCGGCACGCAATGTTCTCACGCCGATCATGCTTTGGCAGTTTTATACATCACTTATTGGTGAAAAATATCACAGTTCATATCGCCACGCATCCCACGCTGCAGCCGCTAAACGAAAGGAAACAAAATACACAGCTACTCCGTAGTACTCTCCTTTTTTTTTAATATAAGATGTTTTAGCTATCTCACATGTTGACTAGGTACACATACAAATAAGTGTACGTACACATTAAAACATGTGTACATACATGTTGACATATGTGAATATGAACAAAAGCTAAAACTTCTTATATTTATGAACGGAGAGAGTACTACGTACGCGGGGGGGGGGGGGGGGGGGGGGGGGGGGGGGGGGGGGGGGGGGGGGGGGCGGTACGGTGGGGTGAGCACCGACGTCTGGATCCCCGTTAGGCCGTGGCCGGATCACGACTGCAGATCACTGCAGCACTATCGTTGTCTGGAAAAATTTGGCAGCTCGTGACGGGGTTGTTCAAGAAGTGATGGCATGCACGATCGATCGTGTTATTTCATAGAGAGATGCCGTGGTGTAGTCAGCGGGCGTGAGTCGGGCGTGGTGACATTCATCGGTGCCATCAAGAGCCTACGCGCGCTAGCGGCATGGCACCGGCCGCGTCACGCCGGGTATGGGAACTGGATGCCGTTCCTTCCGGGCGGCGGATAGTACACACGACTCCAACACCAAATTGTACAATTCACGCAAGAAAAAGGCCTCCTCACGCTTGACTCCAACGCCCGAATTGCGGTGGTAAATTTTACACGGCTGGAGGTAGGATGTGGTGGTGAGATGTCGATCGAGCTTAGCTTGGGTAGGTGGTGTTTGTCTGTTTGTTCGATTTGGCTTGTGGCTTAGTCTGTGCTATGTGGAAGACGGTTCTATTTTGTTGAACCGGGTGCAATGCCAAGCAAGTTAGGCAGCTTGATGCAGAATTCTCATCTGGTGCAAAAGAAAAGACTTGCGGGGTGGAATTACCAAACTCTTCATTGACAAAGACGTCAGCACTAGCTTGCAAAAAAACGTACTACCATCTACTGTATATATGATCATGTTTCTTTCTCAAGAAAAAAAGTACTGCTAAATCTAATGTGTTGCTTTATCGTTATCAACGAATCAAAAGCTTTTCCTGTTAAGTCACATACATAATTGTTTAACTAAGCGGAAAAGAACACCAATCCGGTTACTAAAGCAAGAACCTTATACTTTCTCGCTTTCCTCCATGCTAAGTGGTGCATAGCTCTTGATTAGATTCTCTTAAGTAGTATACTTTCTTTTTAGAAAGACTCGATAAAGTCAGAGGCGCGGCAATCACAGGAGAAACTCGCAAAAAAAGATTCATCAGGCCTCAAAGTGAGAAAGCTACAATGTGTGTCCTCATTGACATATACTTCAACCGACAATCCTACATTTGAAAAAAAAAGTTTTCATATGTGAAACATAGGGGCATAGAAGACTAATATATTGAGATAAAGGCTGATCTTAAAAAGGAGATTGATATTACTTCTGGAACATTATCAAGATATTACTAGCCATACCGGTAGACCATCCATTAAAATTGTTATTTCATGGCAAGAATAAGAAAAACATACCTTGGATTTGGCCAATACTCGGAGTCTAACTTGAAAATAAGATATGAATGCTCGAATTTAACTTTGAAGGGCGATTAGTCCAATTATATGTGTCTTATTCATGGAACATTGATGATATTTCTCAATGTATTCGTAAATTATCTATATTGTCCTTGCACATCATCGATTATATCAATATGATCAATATGCATTCTTAGTAAGTAAGTTGTACCCAGGTGGTCGTGAATCTACAAGGTCACACACTTAATGGGAGCAGAACTCAGTCGGATGTGATCAATTGAAGGTTCTAAGTGGTATTGGGATAAGTGTATACAGAGTGGATTCATGTACTTCTTTTAATAGGATTCGATGGGTCACAAGTGTTGCGTGCCTAGGTGGATGCCTATATGAGGTGTGAAGTCAATGATACGTTCAACATATCTAGTACTTTTCAAGTTTAATCTAGTTTTTCGTTGTTATTTAACACTTTTTTTGAGTATTTGCACTAAATTTATTTAATTTTCTATTTAACTCTGGAAAGCTGAAAATATCATTTTCGTATTTCAAGTTTAAGGAAACTTCTAGAATCACAAAAACATGGGAAAATCTAGCTTTCCTAATTTTGGAAACGAAGAGTCCCAAGTGATGGGTGGGGGAGGCCCATGAGCGTTGCTACACCTAGGCCGCTAGTGGGTCCCACATCTGCTAGTTTGTCGAATCGCGATGATTCTTATGCCGCGCCTTTGTTTGTCATAAGTACTACTATATATACCTGTGCATTTTTTCGCGACACACGCAGCCACAGGGAGAAAAGAAAATAGGGTCGTGCAAGGCGCCACCAAAGGAGATGGGGAGAACCGCCATTGGAATCACTTTCGGTGGCATCTCCCCCTACATCATCATCGTCTTGATGATCACCATCATTGTCTCCAATAACTTGTACCTCTTGAAAACTTGATGTGTGGTACAATATAATAGTTTACCATGATATATTGTGTGTATGTCTCTCTTTCTAGTTTGAGTAGTAACTTGTTCAATGTTGGTGAAATCGTTTGATTTGTGCACGTGTACATTAGGGTATCACATAACCCTACAAGCAAATGGGAATGAAAAATTACTTACATCGCTAGCTGTGAGTCGCTGGATGTCTCTCCGTCGTTCCAGGAAGGCATGGCGGTGACGACGACGCAAGGACGGCAACGACAGTGTTGGGCAAGAGAGGAATAGAAAAGTGAGACAGGGAGAGAGACGCCGACAATAGTTATGTCTATGGGGTTGGGTGGGCCCCATTTTCAGGTGACAACGGTCGCCGGGCGTCATTTCCCCACGCGAGATCATCCTGATGGGTGGGATCCACTATCAGTTTCGCTGTCAATTCGTGTTCAATTTGATATTAGTGCTATTAGTTTAATGTTCGTGTGTTACAACGGGATGTAGGAGATATGAGAAGCATTTAAAATGTTTGTTTTAATTTGCGTACACACGCAATAAGAGTGGTCTCCATGGACCCTAATTTTGAATCATATCATGTTATTGTCATTGACTCTTCTCCCGGTCTTCTTCGTTGGTCAACGACAACTTCTTCCTCTGTGGCAACTTTGAAGAGAATAGCGATAAAGAAAAGGGACGTTCCCTAATCTCAAGATTCAGTTCATATTTTAAAGTTCAAATCAATCATATCGCCAACCCAACACTGCCTCCATGGCCCTGCTAGCCCCAGACTGCTGTCTTTTGGCATGGGCCATAGTTGTTCCTCCCTTCTAGCGGTCGGGCACCGATAGCGCGTTATCTCATCATAAGTCGTAACCACTTGCACTCAACGCCAGTCCGCTAGCTACCACCGGCCATCCCTCTAAGATCGGTAGGCACTCGATGATCCAGCGCCGACGTGCCCCCGCCACCTACCCTAATTTTCTTCTCGCTCCATCGTTGGCACCGCTTCCATGTCGAGCTTCACCTCCGGCTCTGACTCATCCTAGTCGACGGAGCTTGCAAGGTAGGGTTACACAGGAGAATGCCTATGGCAAGGAGGTTCCATGCAACCTCCCTCTCTCTCTCTCTCTCTCTCTCTCTCTCTCTATGTATATCTCTCATTGGGTAAAACAAGGAACCACAACAAAATCACATATCTTGGTGCTCCATCGCTGTTAAAATTGACTAAAACGAGCACGCGAAACAGACAACTAGGAATAGCAAATACGAAATGAAAAATCATATCGTCGATCAGCCGCAAACTTAGGTAACACTGTTGTTACAGTGACTCCATTCATTTCCAAAACGATGCTAATACTTAACGTCTGCATCATACATACTACATGTATATGTTCTGATTTTATCTTGCCTGCATGACGAATCCCTTTGTGAACATTATAAAGAATCGGTAAAACTACAAAGTATTAAATAATTCAGTACAAACCTAGTGAAAGTGCATTTAGCCTCATGTGTGGTTTTGTAATTAATGACATCTCTATGGACTAATGGTTGCATTGAGCCATCCTTGTAGGGCTTGTCCATTGGCAATGCTTGAACACCATGTGTTGGTATCAAGATTGAAAGAATAAGATAAAGTGATGACTAAAGTAATATTCAAGGTGTGATCCACACAATGGTTAACTAGAGTTGAGCTTATTGCAAGTGTGGCTTGAAAAAGAAGATTGAGTGAACATTCATGTGTATCTGCAAGTCATCATATATATTAACAGAATAAGATGAAGTGCAAGGTTGATCAAGTAAATTTGCAAATAATGAAGTCAAGATTGATCAACATACTTAGAAGATTATGAAGTACAAGTTCATACGATCCATCTCGGAAGATATCATTTGATTGAAGCTTGCAATGGATACATGAAAACATAGCTAAGCGAGGCTCTCCATAAGATTATGAGGGAGTATTTGGAAAAGTCTTCATCAAGCATGTGCTAGCAAGTACGATCAAGAAAGGTGTTCCAACTTGAGGGAGTCAAGATCATCATCATCAAGCTCAAGTAGAATGGACAAGGCAAAGGTATGATCTTGATAGGTTTTCTATTTTACCGGTCTCATGCTTTTGGGGAGACCGAGTTTTAGGATCGATAGTCGTACTATCAAGAGGGCTCTCAAGTGAGTAACTTGATCGCATATTTGTGGAGTGCTTAAAACTTTGCATACTTGGCATATCATCTTTCTTGGTTGTTATTTGGCTTTTATCCATGTGATAATTTAGAGCTTGTTTCATCCCCGTGCCAAGCTCTAGTTCATCAGAAACGGATTCATATGCATATCTTGATGCGTTTTTGTTGTTGGAGGTTTTACGGCTTGTCTTTTCTAGAGAGGTCATACTCTCTCCTTGTGTCTGCCTCCTCACATGATGGACTATGATATTTCTCTGCATGACCTTGTAGTGCTCTTCGTTGATAGTCCAACGAGCCAAGATCATCGAAAACGGAATCCCGATGAAAAAATTATTTGTTTTCGTATTGTTGTTTCTGACAGTCTGCAAAACTGGATTATCGGTTTTTCGGGGCGGATTATCCGGCCCCCAAAAGTGTTCCAAGGTTTTTAGAGCGCCCGAATGTGCGGCTCTCTGTTATGGGGCGGATATTTTGGTGGAGGTCGGATTTTTCCGGGAAACCGGAATATCCGGCCTCCCTGCTGAAGGGAATCGTGTGCAGAAAAAAATTTTCTAACAACGATAACCGAAATAGCCAGGATCTATTACTATGCAGATATAAAGTAACGGTTATACATACCCTTGTAGACCGTAAGCAACGACGATCAAAGATCTATTTCGATGATGCGTGTGATGAAGACGGGCGGAGAAGACGACGGCGACGCCGACCTCAAGGTCGTGTTAGAGGAATGCTGGCGCCTGGTTGACGGGAAGTATTTGAGGATGATGATGATGGTGATGATGAGTACTTCCCCGGCAACGGCGCCAGAAAAAGAGCTTGATGGCGTGAATCACACGCTCGTTGGGAGACCCCAAGAGGAAGGTATGATGCAGTTCAGCAGCAAGTTTTCCCTCAGAAAGAAACCAAGGTTATCGAACCAGTAGGAGCAGCAACTCTTCAGAAGGTTGTTGGTGGCTCGCACGGCGCAAACGATCACCAACGTGGAATCTGCACACAACACAATCAAACTACTTTGCCCCAACGAAACAGTGAGGTTGTCAATCTCACTGGCTTGCTGAAAACAAAGGATTAAACGTATGGTGTGGAAAATGAGTATTAAATTGCAGAGAATGAAAAAGGAACAGTTTGCAGTTTGTGGTTGTTTAATCAGTGTAAAAGAATGGACCGGGGTCCACAGTTCACTAGTGGTGTCTCTCCATAAAAGATAACTAACATGTTGGGTGAACAAATTACAGCTGGGCAATTGACGAATAGTGAGCGCATGACAATGCATATACATGACATGTTGACTACTATGATATTTAATTGGGCATTACGACATAATACATAGACCGTTATCCAACAGCATCTATGACTAATAATCCACCGCCGGGTTGTCATCCGAGTCCCCCGTTGGTATTAAGTTGCAAGCAACGGATAATTGCATTAAGTAAAGTGCGTAATGTAAACAAACACATATGCCCGTGGACATAGCATCGTTAGGTTATCCCTAGTGGCAACAGCACATCCACAACCTTAGAACTTTCTGTCACTGTCCCAGGTTAAACGGAGACATGAACCCACTATCTAGCATAAATACTCTCTCTTGGAGTTACAAGCATCTACTTGGCCAAAGCATCTACGAGTAACGGAAAGCATGCAAGATCTTAAATAACATATAAGATAGATTGATAATCAACTTGACATATATTCAATATTCATCGGATCCCAGCAAACACAACATGTAGCATTACAATAATATGATCTTGATCATGTAGGGCAGCTCACAAGATCTAAACATGATGGCACAAAGTGGAGAGACAACCATCTAGCTACTGCTATGGACCCGTAGTCCAAGGATGAACTACTCACGCATCACTCCGGAGGCAGGCATGGCGATGTAGAAGCCTCCGGTGACGATTCCCCTCTCCGGCAGGGTGCCGGGAAGAGGTTCTGAACCCTCCCGAGCTAGGGTTGACGACGGCGGCGTCTCTGGAACTTTTCGTGGATATTTGCTCAGGTACTTAGGGTTTTCGCGTCGGGGGGAATAAGTAGGCGAAAGGGCGGCGGCTGGGACCCCCGAGGGGCCCACACCACCCTAGGGCGCGGCAGAGGGGGGCCCGCGCCCTAGGTGCGTGTGGGGCCCTGGTGGCCCTCCTCTGCTGCTCCTTCGCTCCGTCAGGCGTGTTCTGGAAAAATAGGGACCCCCGTGTAGTTTCGTCCAATTCCGAGAATATTTCCAGACTAGCTTTTCTGGAATACAAAAACAGCAGAAAACAGGAACTGGCACTTCGGCATCTTGTTAATAGGTTAGTCCCAAAAAATGTATAAAAGTGATATAAAGTAGATGCAAAACATGTAGCAATTGGTATAAAACAAGCATGGAACATCAAAAATTATAGATACGTTTGAGACGTATCAGCATCCCCAAGCTTAGTTCCTACTCGTCCTCGAGTAGGTAAACGATAAAAACAAAATAATTTTTGAGGTGACATGCTACATCATAATCTTGATCATATAATATTGCAAGGCACATGTAAATGAATGAAGTGATCCAAGTCAATGGTCTATAATTTGCTACCAAATAGATAATGAGTAAACAATGAATCACACAAGCTAAACGTTTTCATGAATAGTACTTTCGAGACAAGCATCAAACAGTTTTGCATAAGTGTTAACTCATAAAGCAATAGTTTCTAATAAAAGGTATTTAATCAACACAAAGGAAGAATTAGTTTCAGCATTTGCTTCAACTTTCAACATATTTATCTCATGGATATTGTCAACACAAAGTAGTATAACAAGTCCAATACATTGCATATAACGCATGTTGTAACAAAGTTGACACTAGTGTTTGCTTGTGGAAGACAGAAAGAATAGGAAAACTGACTCAACATAAAAGTAAAAGAAAGGCCCTTCGCAGAGGGAAGCAGGGATTAAATCATGTGCTAGAGCTTTTAGGTTTTTGAAAGCATATAGAGATTGCATAAAATATTTGATACTCCTCCCAACCTTGCTAACACAAGCCATGGCTAACCGAATCCTCGGGTGCCTTCCATCAATCACATACCATGGAGGAGTATCTATTTTTGAGAGGTGTTTGTTAATTGTCAACGAATGGTAGCGGGTGAGAACAGTATTCTACCTGTCGAACGGACTTTTAAGAGCGGCTCCCATGAAGGACGTTATTTCTACCAGCAAGGCAGATCATCCCTCTTTCTCTTTGGTTTACACACATTCAGGTATTTCACTGTTTGTCATTGCTTACTGATGAATCAGGGCAAAAGTGTGAAGAGAATTAATTGGTTAAAGTTGTAATTAATTGGGACTGGGCACCCCGTTGCCAGCTCTTTTTGCAAGTTATTGGATAAGCGGATGTATATGCCACTAGTCCAGGTGTAAAAGTCCATTCGACAAATAGAATAAAGAATAACCACACTAATTCCTCATGAGCTAGTAAACATTGACACAAAAAGGGAATAATAACATTTTGAATAATTTAAAGGTAGCACATGAAAAATTTACTTGGAGTGGCAAGGAAATACCACATATAGGTAGTTATGGTGGACACAAATGGCATGGATTTTGGCTCAAGGATTTGGATGCACGAGAAGCATTCCCTCTCAGTACAGAGTTTAGGCTAGCAAGGTTATGTAAGCAAACAAGAATATCAACCCGTACACCAAGTTTTATATGACAAACATATTGCAAACGTTATAAGACTTCATACCGTCTTCCTTGTTAACCAAACCCTGTTATTAGAAAATATCTAGACCTTAGAGATACCACCGATGCAAACCAAATTTTCAACAAGCTTTACGGTA
The DNA here is from genome assembly GCA_947311845.1 of Poa pratensis. NCBI lineage: Eukaryota > Viridiplantae > Streptophyta > Magnoliopsida > Poales > Poaceae > Poa > Poa pratensis. Next base: position 49,668,347 of record CAMZMU010000046.1, read on the forward strand.
GTTCTTCACTAATAGGCTTAACTCATGTGATGCACAATTTAATCATGATCTACTTGTTAACTCAAAACAATTGACAAGCATCAAGTTATCCATTTTAGTGATCTACAAGATTAAGCAAGTTTTTCCTTATACCAATTACCACATGCAACATTTTCTGAACCAACCAAACACCAATCAATTTATTTCATCAACTCTCCAAACAAATATAAGTGAAGCAAGAGAGTACTTTCTACAAAAGAAAGCTAATAGCTCTGACAAGAGATACATGAAAACAAGAGCTAAAAGCTGAACAGCGCTAGATATGAATACTCAACAAATATAAGTGAAGAATAGGAGTATTCTCATGAAAAAGCGGAGCGTGTCTCTCTCCCAATCAAGAATGCTAGGGTCCAGTCAAGCTTTATTGAAAATAAAAGTGCAATACTGAAAATAAAAGCACACAGACGCTCCAAGAAAAGCACATATGATGTGAAAGAATTAAAATATAGTTTCACTAGAGATGACCTGATAATTTTGACGATGAAGAAGGGGATGCCTTGGGCATCCCCAAGCTTAGACGCTTGAGTCTTCTTGAAATATGCTGGGGAGATCCATGGGAGCCTCCCCAAGCTTAAGCTCTTCACTCTTCTTGATCCTATTATATCATCCTTCTCTCTTGACCCTTGAAAACTTCCGTCACACCAAACTCAAAGTAGATCTCATTAGAGGGTTAGTGCATAATCAAAAATTCACATGTTCTAAAGACGCAATATGATTTGTTACTTTAAACATTAGCTACAGCCACTGATGTTATGTGAAGCTCTTCCACCCAAAAAAGAATTTCACTCAACACTAGTAAAAGAGAGAATGCAAAATAAAAAGGCATAATCTGTCTAAAACAGAACAGTCCGCAAAGACGAATTTTTTCGAGGCACTTACGACGCTCAGATCGAAAACTCTGAACTAATGAAAGTTTCAGACATTCATAAAGATTACGCACAAAAATTTCAGATTTAATTAACAATCTGGTGATTTTAGGAATTTCGTACAGTGAACAGCAAAAATCTGTTTCTGCGCAGCAATCAAAATTAAGCATCATCTTAACATTAGAGGCTACTCTTGGCACAACAATGCGAGAAAATAAAGATACAAAGGAGTTGCTACAGAAGTAAACACTCCTTGACTCAATAAAAGAAAAATTGCAGAAAAAAATAATGGGTTGCCTCCCATAAGCGCTTTTCTTTAACGCCTTTTAGCTAGGCACAAAGCATGCATCAAGTATTACCAAGTGAAGAAAGGTCTAATTCATCAAAAGCTTCATCAAGAACAGGGTTTGTCACACTAGGACTTTTCAGTTTACGTAATTCTTGGGAAGAAAATTTAAATAGACCATTATGTGACTCACCCTCAAGCTCATTGAACACGTTATCCGTTTTAAACACACCCGTGGGTTTTGGTTTAGAAATTTTTGGCACATACATAAATTTTTGCTCTCTCCCCACAAAAGCCTTTTGCTTTTAGTTTTAATAGAGGTAAAAGTAGAACTTATTACATCCATAGCCTCCTCTAATTCACCAATCCTAAGATTTTGATTATCTTGAATAGTACTAGTTTCTAAAACAGCAATTCTTTCATTAATGGTTCCCAGTGATTCATCAACTTTGCTAGTACTATCAAGGAGATTTGGCAAATTTTTCTCTATAGACTCCAATTTCTTTATAACATCTTCCAAGGTGATCTCATTTTTAATGTTACTAACAGGTGGTGTTCCTACTAGACTCTCAATAATATAACTAGCTTCCAACGCAGGGTACCAAGAAAGTTACCTCCCGTCAAAGTGTCCAAGACATATCTATACCAGCTAGTTATGCCAACATAAAAATTTCTAAGCAGGATCATAGTGGAATATTTTTTAGTACACCTACGATGAGCATCGCTGATTCTATACCAAGCATCTTTCAAACTTTCTCCACTTTGTTGCTTAAAAGATCGAACCTCAACTTCAGGAACCGAAACATGATGAGCCGAACCAGACATGATAACTAACAGAAAACAAAACTGAAAATAAACTAAATGCAAGTAACTAATTTTTTTGTGTTTTTGATAATTGAAAGCAAACAAGATAAAATAAAATAAACTAAGCAAGACAAAAACAAAGTAAAGAGATTGGAAGCGTGAAACTCCCCTTGCAGAAGACTGCTGTCTCCCCGGCAACGGCGCCAGAAAAATATGTGGCGCTGGTTGACGGGAGAGTATGAGGATGATGATGGTGATGATGAGTACTTCCCCGGCAACGGCGCCAGAAAAAGAGCTTGATGGCGTGAATCACACGTTCGTTGGGAGACCCCAAGAGGAAGGTATGATGCAGTTCAGCAGCAAGTTTTCCCTCAGAAAGAAACCAAGGTTATCGAACCAGTAGGAGCAGCAACTCTTCAGAAGGTTGTTGGTGGCTCGCACGGCGCAACACGATCACCAACGTGGAATCTGCACACAACACAATCAAACTACTTTGCCCCAACGAAACAGTGAGGTTGTCAATCTCACCGGCTTGCTGAAAACAAAGGATTAAACGTATGGTGTGGAAAATGAGTATTAAATTGCAGAGAATGAAAAAGGAACAGTTTGCAGTTTGTGGTTGTTTAATCAGTGTAAAAGAATGGACCGGGGTCCACAGTTCACTAGTGGTGTCTCTCCATAAAAGATAACTAACATGTTGGGTGAACAAATTACAGCTGGGCAATTGACAAATAGTGAGCGCATGACAATGCATATACATGACATTGACTACTATGATATTTAATTGGGCATTACGACATAATACATAGACCGTTATCCAACAGCATCTATGACTAATAATCCACCGCCGGGTTGTCATCCGAGTCCCCCGTTGGTATTAAGTTGCAAGCAACGGATAATTGCATTAAGTAAAGTGCGTAATGTAAACAAACACATATGCCCGTGGACATAGCATCGTTAGGTTATCCCTAGTGGCAACAGCACATCCACAACCTTAGAACTTTCTGTCACTGTCCCAGATTAAACGGAGGCATGAACCCACTATCTAGCATAAATACTCTCTCTTGGAGTTACAAGCATCTACTTGGCCAAAGCATCTACGAGTAACGGAAAGCATGCAAGATCTTAAATAACATATAAGATAGATTGATAATCAACTTGACATAGTATTCAATATTCATCGGATCCCAGCAAACACAACATGTAGCATTACAATAATATGATCTTGATCATGTAGGGCAGCTCACAAGATCTAAACATGATGGCACAAAGTGGAGAGACAACCATCTAGCTACTGCTATGGACCCGTAGTCCAAGGATGAACTACTCACGCATCACTCCGGAGGCAGGCATGGCGATGTAGAAGCCTCCGGTGACGATTCCCCTCTCCGGCAGGGTGCCGGGAAGAGGTTCTGAACCCTCCCGAGCTAGGGTTGACGGCGGCGGCGTCTCTGGAACTTTTCGTGGATATTTGCTCAGGCACTTAGGGTTTTCGCGTCGGGGGGAATAAGTAGGCGAAAGGGCGGCGGCTGGAGACCCCGAGGGGCCCACACCACCCTAGGGCGCGCAGAGGGGGGCCCGTGCCCTAGGTGCGTGTGGGGCCCTGGTGGCCCTCCTCTGTTGCTTCTTCTCTCCGTCAGGCATGTTCTGGTAAAATAGGGACCCCCGTGTAGTTTCGTCCAATTCCGAGAATATTTCCAGACTAGCTTTTCTGGAATACAAAAACAACAGAAAACAGGAACTGGCACTTCGGCATCTTGTTAATAGGTTAGTCCCAAAAAATGTATAAAAGTGATATAAAGTAGATGCAAAACATGTAGCAATTGGTATAAAACAAGCATGGAACATCAAAAATTATAGATACGTTTGAGACGTATCAAGGTAGAAGACGTACTTCCTGTGCCACACGTGCAGCACCTCGCAGAGCTTACACATGTACGGAGAAGATGACGACCTCCGGGCTCCGATCTAGCCGGGCAGCGGAAGTAGAAGACTTGGACCAGAGAGAACCAGCAGCACGGCGGTGTGCGTATGGTGGAGAAAAAGTCAACCCGTGCGTAGCCCCAATTGCGAAGCCACGTCTAAACCGGGGGGAGAGAGAGAGAGAGAGAGAGAGAGAGAGAGAGAATTGTGTGTTTTCAAAGGCATGGGGGCACCTCTAGATAAAGGGGAGGGGAGGGTGCAACTCCCCATGGCTTAGCCATGTGGGACTAAACCCCACATGGTGCGCCGCACCAAGGGGAGCCGTCGGCCCTAGGTGGGCCCCATTCGGCCCTCCTAGGGTTGCCCCCTCCCAACTCGCATCAAAAAAGGAGGGAGTTCCCCCCATGGGCCTCCTAGGCCCATTTAAATATGCAGCACTTTAAAAATTCGAAATTAATTAAATAAAAATATATTTAACTATTAATTACACTAATTAATATCAAATACATTTTATCTAATTTATTCCGGCTCTGAAAAAATATTTCTCTGGCCCCCGAACTCTGTCGAATATCACCTAGAACACTTCCGGTGTGTCCGGAACACTTCCGGTGTTCTTCTCTCTATTTTCTTCTCTATGTCCAATCTAAATAAATGTCACCTACCCTTAAGTGTGTCACCCTAGCGGTTCGGGAATACTCCAGACATGATCGGGACACGTTCTCCGATCAATGACTATCAACGGTGACTGGATAACCGTGACAGTTCCTGTGCGTCCACGAATGTCTTTTTTATCCTTTGTACCTTAGACGTTCTGTTTCAACCTTTTGCCTGATAATATTTAGATTGTCCGAAACTCGTTATCCGGTATCACGATTACTGAGCTTGATCTCGTCACTTGACAATTCTATCTTTACTCGTCTGTGATATTACATCCTCGTAATTTAGTCACATGCTTGCAAGCTCAATTATATAATCTCACCGAGTGTGCCCAGAGTATCTATCCTGCTATGTGGATTGGCAAATCCCGCTCTTGATCACTCGCCTTGACCACTTCCTTTGGATACCCGAAAGGGAGACCTTTATTGTCATGCTAGATAAGACATGACGTTTGATGCAATCAAAGCACCTTCCAGAAGCAGCGATTAGATATGATCTCACGGTCAAAGGTGTGAACATTACGTTTCTATATATCTTGGGTGTGTGTCCATCACATCATTCTTCTAATGACATGACTCCATTCTCAATTGAGTAAATGTCCATGATCAGGAAACCTTGATCATCTGTTGCCCAATGGACTAGTTAAGAGGCTACTAGGGACCTAGTTGTTTACATACCACACGTGTATTAATGTTTCCGCTTAATACAGTTATAGCATGATACAAAACTTATTACGAACAATTGAGATATGACAAATAAAATATCTTTATTAATTGCCTCTAGGGCATATCTCCTTCAGTCACCCACTTGCACTAGAGTACAATTTAATCTAGTTTACAACTTGGTAAAAGGTTAACACCTATAGCAGTATGGTGCATGCTTGTCTCGTGGTAGAGGAATTCAGTCAACAAATCTCCCACATTGAGATATGTATGTGCTTTGCAACACTTCTATGTCACCTAGTTTGACATCATCCCGTATCTTATGATAACGGTGAAATACATGTTTGTCGATGGAGTGAGACTCGAAACTTCGCGTAGCATGGGCCTTAAAAGTTTACGAGATCTATTATGGGAAACCACACATGCTCAGGAAAACCGCTCAGTCCAATCACACTTGCTACTTCTGAAGTAGATATATATTCCTATACCTATGTGATTATGCGACAGTGCATTTATATGCAACTTCGCAAGCTAACCCTGTCTTTCTTCAAAACAAAGGACTTCTCCTGTATGAGATTTCTAATCGTATGGGTCAGTGTCATAACTTGTATCATCGTAACCTTTTTCGGCAAGTTGTCTTTTCACTTTCACCCCATACCAGAAAACATATCTTCAGTTTTCTTTAGACACTGAGGGATATACTTAACGTTTGTTCATTGATCCATCCAGGGATCACTCTAGAACCCGGTCTTCAACCAAGAACTTGGGTCACACCAAATCGAGCTTTCAATATGATAGAATCTATGGCTGAGGCATAGAGGATGTCGGGCATACGTTTCTTTCATTAACTACCGCTGAAATGCTAAGATAATCTTAATATTTTACCTAGTCATACAAGTAAGAACCCTTTTCTTTGCTTGTTCTATTCTGAAACATTTCAGAATCTTAACCTAGGAAAATATTCCGACCTAATGTTATTAAGCCCCTTTTGATCTATACAAATTATAAATCTAAAGCCTAATAATTTTAACTTCATTCATAGAAAATTTAATCACTTAAATAATCATTTATACTTTACTAGAGGATCTGTATCATTCTTAATATGTCATTACATATAAAATCAGGAATGAAACCTAGCTCCCACTCAAATACGCCATCCGTATATAAGACCAGGGAATTTCTTTTAGCTCCCACTCAAATATGCCATTCACATATAAGATCAAGGAACGCTACTTAGCTCCCACTCACTTCTTTGTAAATGCAGGTTTCTTCAACTATTTTGGAGGACTCTAAAATCCTTTGATCACACTATCAAAGTGAAGATTCCAGCTCCGATATGCTTACTTCAGCCCATGAATGGAAAGCTGAAGTTTGCATACATGTCTAGCATCCTTAGGATCAACAAAACCTACTTGTTGTACCGATTACAACTCTTCCTTAATGTTGTCATTAGGGAACACGGTTTCTTTATCCATTCATCAATTTCTGAATTGGAAATAATTGCTAGAACAATCCTAAACAGACTTAAGCATCGCCACTTGAGACAAAATCTCGTTGTGGTCAACTTTTGAATTTGTCAAAACTGTTTTGTGACAAATCGATCCTTATAGACGGTTGCCTTTCCGTCAGCGTCTATCTTGTATAAAATTCCATTTACTCTCAACGGCGTGAAGCCCATCAAGAAGATTTACCCAAGTCTTTACTTGGTAATCGTACATGGATTTTATCTCGGATTATATATTGCTCGTAGCCCTTTTTCGGACTTAGGTCTACCATCGCTTCTTTGTAGTTCATAGGTTTGTCATGTTCTATCAACATGATGTTCATAACAAGATTTTCATACCACACAGTGCGGAACACAGTCTCATATGCCTACGACCTTAGTATGAGCTCAGAGCATCATGATCATTTATCATCAGCTTCCTTCCAGTTGTGGAGGACGGTACCGGAATGTTTTCTGTTGCGCCACTCTGATGTCTGGAGAGAAAGTTCATTAACTTCGTCTTGCTCTACTCTCTTTCCCACTTATGCCCTTATGACAAGAAACTATTTCTTGATCAAGGCATGTTCCGGCAACAAATTTGTCTTTATCGTGAGAAATGTATCCAACTGATTTCTTAGATACTTTACAAAGATGAATTTATCCGTTTTAGGTTTGATCATATCAAAACACTAAAATATCAAAATGACAATCTAGGCTAAAAGTCATGCCATCACTCATATGGTATTGCCTCCACGGATTTAGATGGTTTCCTTATTATCAAACGTGAATGTTTTGTTTCTACCATATGACTTCAATTATCACAATAATTCGATAAGAGATTTTATTTACCACACACTATCCAATAGAGTGCGATTACGACGTCCTAACACACCATAACATTGTGGTGTTCCATGCGGCGTAATTTGTGGAACTCATTTCACAAGTCTTCCAATGATATGCCAAACTCATAACTCAAATCCTTGTTTTCTCGATCTGTATCGCAGGAATTTGATTTTCTTGTTAAGTTTATTTTTCCTACTTCACTCCGAACTTGTTTGAACTAATCAAACTTTTCAGACCAGCATTTCAATAAGTGGATATGCATATATCTATTATTGCGTGGATAAAACGTTCGCTGGGAGACCCCAAGAGGAAGGTATGAAGCAGTGTAGCAGCAGTTTCCCTCAGTATGAAACCAAGGTTTAATCGAACCAGTAGGAGCAAGAAATCACTTTTAAAGGTTGTTGGTGTCGGAATATGGCACGGCGCAATACCAGGGAATCCGGCGACCGATGTGGAACCTGCACACAACACAATCAAACTACTTTGCCCCCAACGAAACAGTGAGGTTGTCAATCTCACCGGCTTGCTGAAAACAAAGGATTAAACGTATGGTGTGGAAAACAGTAGTAAATCGCAGAGAATGAAAAAGAACAGTGTTTGCAGTTGGTTGTATTATCAGTGTAAAAGAATGGACCAGGGTCCACAGTTCACTAGTGGTGTCTCTCCATAAAAGATAACTAACATGCTGGGTGAACAAATTACAGCTGGGCAATTGACAAAATATTGAGCGCATGACAATGCATATATATGACATGATGATTACTATGATATTCATGTGGGCATTACGACAAAATACATAGACCGTTATCCAACAGCGTCTATGACTAATAATCCATCGCCAGGTTGTCATACCAAGTTCCCTGTTGGTATTAAGTTGTAAGTAACGGATAATTGCATTAAGTAATGTGCGTAATGTAAACAAATGCATTAGACCTAACGGTGTACCCTTAAGCTAAGCATCGGTTATTTTATCCCTAGTGGCAACAGCACATCCACAATCTTAGAAGTTATTGTCACTCTCCCAGATTACCGGAGGCATGAACCCACTATCTAGGATAAATACTCATTCTTGGTGTTACAGGCATCTACTTGGCCAAAGCATCTACTAGTAATGGAAAGCATGCAAGATCATAAATAACATATAAGATAGATTGATAATCAACTTGACATAGTATTCAATATTCATCGGATCCCAGCAAACACAACACGTAGCATTACAATAAGATGATCTTGATCATGATAGGCAGCTCACAAGATCTAAACATGATAGCATAAAGTGGAGAGACAACCATCTAGCTACTGCCATGAACCCGTAGTCCAAGGATGAACTACTCACGCATCACTCCGGAGGCAGGCATGGTGATGTAGAGCCCTTCGGTGATGATTCCCCTCTCCGGCAGGGTGCCGGGAAGAGCTTCTGAACCCTCCCGAGCTAGGGTTGACGGTGGCGGCGTCTCTGAAACTTTTCGTGGATAATGGCTCAGGTATTTAGGGTTTTCGCATCGGGAAGAATAAATAGGCGAAAGGGCGGCGGCTGCGGAGCCACAAGGGCCCCACACCACCCCACGGCGCGGCAGGGAGGCCCGCGTGGCCCATGGTGTGGGTGCCACGTGGCCCTCCTTTGTCTCTCCTCTGGACTCCGTCTTCGTGTTGGAAAAATAGGAGGTTTTGTCCAAGTTTCGTCCAATTCCGAGAATATTTCCAGACTAGCTTTTCTAGAATACAAAAACAACAGAAAACAGGAACTGGCACTGTGGCATCTTGTTAATAGGTTAGTCCTAGAAAATGCATAAAAATGCTATGAAGTGTATATAAAACATGTAACAATTGCTATAATATCAACATGGAACATCAGAAATTATAGATACGTTTGAGACGTATCAATCTACTCAAATCATTGGTGAAGTTTACGAAATAATGATTTCCACTACAGTTAACGTACTTCATTGATCCACACACATCATTATGTATGATTATCAATAAGTTAAATGCCCGTTTCCAGAAAATGGTGTCTTAGTTATTTTGTAAGGGTCAAAAGATCAAAATCTAAGTACTTGGAGGTCCATCTGAATGAAGCTTCTTAATGCATGTAACATTGATATGACTTAAAACGTTAGTGCCACAATAATGTGGTGTCATTATTAAGTTTGTATCTTTCGGCATTAATGTTATAAATGCGGGAGCTACTACCATCTGGATTCATATAAGAACACTTCATTCATAATAGGTGTATGATCATTAAAGATATCACTCATAAATGTAGGACAACAATTTTGTCACTGACAAATATGAATAATTGTCTCGCTAGAGGCAAGACACACTTATAATGATCATGCTAACAAGCGATCAAACGGAATTTGTTCAAATCCAAATTAATCCAAAATGGTAGATGCAGAGAGAGTGTCTATGGCCATCACAACATATTGTCTGCCATCATCAACAAACATTGTCTCCACATCCTTCCAATCTACTCAAGCAAAAATCTTGTTTTCATAAAACATGACTAGTATCAAAACTTAGTCACTTCCGCAAGTACTTGTTTAGGTAAATCATTCATAACTCGTATATCATATATACACTATCATTATTGATGACTTCCCGGTGATTCATTTCATCTCCATGGTTATTCCAACACAACCAAGAATTCATGAAGGTGAACGATTCCCCTTGCATTACATAGTTTATGACAAAACATTTGCATCTGGCAACATTGTCTCTCATCCAGTGATCGAGCTGAGCGAGGCATCCTAACATCATCAAGTATGACCAATGTCGTCAAGTATGACTGCCACGTGCTCCTTTAATGCGAGTGTTCTCTGCCATCTTGGTTGAGAAGAAAACCTGATTTACGGTGGATACTGATCATCAGTCTCAGCGACTATTCCAAATGTTCGTGATCTGTCAACACGCATCCACAGTTCATTCTCTATGGGAGAGATCATAGCATACACTCGACTATGATGAAAATATCCGCACAAAACTTGATAATCTAAATTATCCTTTTGTTTACGGAATCTCCGGGTTCTATCTCTAACGGGTATTGTATCATATAGAGCTAAAACATTTGAAACAAGGAGTATCATCAAGCTACGGTATAAAACTATGAAGTTTGGACCCACCTTTTAAGTTTCTCAATCATAGGAATGCGCCTAAGTTTAAAAGGTCTATCAAACAGGTTATTATCTACAAAGGTTTTGCAAAACATAAAGACTTTGTTCATAATAAAATATGGGTTCAAGTTTTAATAAAATAAAACTACCAGAACTCCCACTCAAAACGAACATCCCACGCATCGTTTTAGTGATTACACGATCCTCATCCGATACACTATCCCCGATCGTCATGGCCAATAGCATAGCTTCAAAGGTAGACATCGATATGTGAATCACAACATCTATGTGACTCATGCTTAATCTTTCGGTCACTGTGTTCCGAGGCCATGTTTATACATTCTAGGCTCGCCAAAATAACCTTTAGCTTATTGCTTATGCAACGTGGCTTACACCCACAGTATGCGAACGCAGATACGTCTGACACCCAATCGTCACGGTCTGCCTTGTATCGGAGAACTTTTGGTGGTGCACGCTAAGGGGAGAACACTATATGGTATTTTTTGGAGAGATCATCTTATATTACTACCGCTGTGTAACTAATATATAAAACTATATATATACACAATATAAGATGCACACAATAACATAACATCAAATATAATGCGACATGATATGGTCCTTGAGCCAATGGTCTCCTTTGCGCCGACAGTGTATAAACAATTCATAAAACTTACCGTGACCATATCACATTGCCCTTGCAAAATAAAGTTAGACGCTTTCTACTTTATCTTTTGCATATTTTACGTGGCTTCGGGCTTTCGTAAATAGAACCGCTTCATACCTACGAACCTACAACCACAACAACGATCCGACAGTGGTATGTTTTTTATCCTTTTGGGCCCTCCATTGAAAATCCAAAGGCTATCTATTGAGAGAGAGACAGACACCCGCCATCCACATATATGGAACAAGCCGTATGTTAGGTGTGGAACCAGTCTCGCGTAAGCATACGCGTAAAGTCGGTCCGGCCCGCTTCATCAACTCAATGCCGACAGCAAAAGCAAGTGCACGCGAGAGGGTAACAACTATAAGAACGATGCCCTCATAAACATGAGTTCTAACCGTACTACTATATCTACGCATAGACCGGTTTTGATACCACTGAAGGGAATCATGTGCAGAAAACAAATTTTTTCCTAACAATGATAACCGAAATAGTCAGGATCTATTACTATGCAGATATAAAGTAACAGAGGGAACAATATACATACCCTTGTAGACCGTAAGCGTCGACGATCAAAAATTCTGTTTCGATGACGACACGTGATAAAGATGGGCGGCGAAGACGATGACGACACCGAACTCAAGGTCATGTAGAGGAAGAAGACATACTTCCAATGCCACACATGTAGCACCTCGCAGAGCTTACACACGTACGGAGAAGACGACGACCACCGGGCTCTGATCCAACCGAGCAGCGGAAGTAGAAGACTTGGACCGGAGAGAACCAGCAGCACGGCGGTGTGTGTATGGTGGAGAAAACTTCAACCCATGCGTAGCCCCAATTACGGAGTCACGTCTAAACAGGGAGAGAGAGAGAGAGAGAGAGAGAGAGAGAGAGAGAGAGAAAGAGAGACATAATTGTGTGTTTTCAAATGCATGGGGGCACCTCTATATAAAGGGGAGGGGAGGGTGCAACTCCCCTTGACTTAGCCATGTGGGACTAAACCCCACATGGTGCGCCACACCAAGGGGAGCCACCGGCTCTAAGTGGGCCCCATTCGGTCCACCTAGGGTTGCCCCCTCCCAACTCGCATCAAAAAAGGGGGAGTTCCCCCCATGGGCCTCCTAGGCCCATTTAAATATGCAGCCCTTTAAAAATTCGAAATCAATTAAATAAAAATATATTTAACTATTAATTACACTAATTAATATCAAATACATTTTATCTAATTTATTCTGGCTCCAAAAAACATTTCTTCGGCCCACGAACTCCGTCGGATATCACTCAGAACACTTTCGGTGTGTCCGGAATACTTCCGGTGTTCTTCTCTACGTCCAATCTAAATAAACGTCACCTACTCTTAAGTGTGTCACCCTAGCGGTTCGGGAACACTCCAGACATGATCGAGACATGTTCTCTGATCAATGACTATCAACGGTGGCTGGATAACCGTGACAGTCCCTATGCGTCCACGAATGTTTTTTTTATCGTTTGAACCTTAGACGTCCAGTTTCAACCTTTTGCCTGATGATACTTAGATTGTCCGAGACTCGTTCTCCGGTATTACGATTACCGAGCTTGATCTCGTCACTTGACAATTCTATCTTTACTCGTCTGTGATATTACATACTCATGACCTAGTCACATGCTTGCAAGCTTATTGATGTAATCTCACCGAGTGGGCCCAGAGTATCTATCCTGCTATGTGGATTGGCAAATCCTGCTCTTGATCACTCGCCTCGACCACTTCCTTCGGATACCCGAAAGGGACACCTTTATTGTCGCGCTAGATAAGACATGACGTTTGATGCAATCAAAACACCTTCCAGAAGCAGTGATTAGATATGATCTCACGGTCAAAGGTATGAACACTACGTTTCTATATATCTTGGGTGCATGTCCATCACATCATTCTCCTAATGACATGACTCCATTGTCAATTGAGTAAATGTCCATGATCAGGAAAGCTTGATCATCTGTTGCCCAATGGACTAGTTAAGAGGCTACTACGGACCTGGTTGTTTACATACCACACGTGTATTAATGTTTCCGCTTAATACAGTTATAGCATGGTACAAAACTTATTACGAACAATTGAAATATGACAAATAAAATATCTTTATTGATTGCCTCTAGGGTATATCTCATTCACCTGTTTCCAATGGCTAGATTTTGGGAGGGGATATAAATACCCCTCCCCTTTTTCAACCTTGGAATATCTCGTTTTCCCTTCTCTCTCCTCCCATTGTTGACCTTTGAAATCTTTCCCATCTCTTAATCTCTCACATGATTCTTTCATATCTTTGAGGGAAAAGTGAGAGGAGATCTAGATCTATATTTTCACCAATCCATCTCTCCTCTAAGTGAGGGAAACCCTTTGGATCTAGATCTTGGAGTTCCATTTGTTGAGTTCTTCTTTGTTCTTCCTCTCTTATTCCCCCATAAGCATTTGTTACTTTGTTGGAATTTGAGAGTGAATGATTTAAACACTTGTGCTCTTGCAATTGCATTGTTGCATCGGTTTGTGCTCTCCACGAGGATTCGTGGAAATGAAAGTTGTGAGCTTTTTACTCTTGGGTCATTGGACCCTAGACGACTTTGTGGTGATCTTAGGAGCCTCCAATTAAGTTGTGGATGCGTGCCCGAAGCTTGTGGTGACTTCGGGAGGCTCCAATTAAGTTGTGGATGTGTGCTTCGAGTTTGAAGGTTACCAATAGTGAAAGGTGAATCAATCATTTGTGGTGCGGTTCATCGGAGAATAGGGTGAGCCCTTTGTGGCGTTGAGTAAGCCTGTTGTGGTGAAGCTCACACCCCTCCACCGAGACGTACTCCCCTCAAAAGAAGGAACTCGGGAATACATCATTGTCTCCGTGTGACTCGGTTATTTTTATAGCCGAGCTATTTACTTATGCACCTTACATTGTTAGCCTTCAATGCTTGAAGTCTTATATCTTGCAACACCTTGTTACTTGTCTTGCTTAGCATAAGTTGTTGGTGCACATAGTTGAGCCTATTATATTTAGGTTGTGGTGTTTGATAAATTAAATACTAGTTTTTATTCCGTATTTATTCAAGGCTAAACCAGAAAAGTTTTAATCGCTTATTCACCCCCCCCCCCCCCCCCCCTCATCTAGGCGACATCGTTGTCCTTCCACCTAGGACATGCAAATTTTGTGTAGAGCAAGAGATACTTTAACCGAGACGAGAATATATGCTAGGTAGCAGAGTGAGATGGGGACTTTCTCTTGGAGAAGCCTTGATTACTTGCTCCCTCCTCCAAATTAGTTGCAGTTGTCTCAGCACCCAGGCGATCCGGCTTCCTCTACCACTATTCGAAGTTTCAAACTCTAGTGGTCAGTTCATGAGGCCTACATCTCCTGTGAATCCATCTATGTTCGGATGTTTCGTGCCGCAAGCAACTCGAACAAGCTAGCACTAGACTGATGCACGGGGCTATACACGTACGACAACAACAAGGGATTTAATTGATAAGAAGATGTACATGATGTAATCTAACATCTCTTTACTCTTATGACGCACTGTTTGTCGACCCAGCCGGTGAGTAAACACACGACAGAGCTCTCCACGAGCAGCACATACGAGTAGCAGCCGCCGCCAATCCATAGTTGATGTTCGAGGGCGATGTATGTGTGAGAGGCTATCAAACCCTTCGTTCGAGGGCGGGCGCTCCATGTCCCGGTCACCTGGACACACCGGCAGGCCGCCGACTGCGTGTGACTTCGTCAAGTGTAAACACCACTCGATTGAAAAGAATGATATTTTAGAAATTTCTTTATCCTTGTTTGAGCTGAAGGATATTTGAGAAATGCGCTGCGGGAAGACGACTCGTAGCTCGGAGAAGGAGACGATCAGCCCCCGACGCGTCACCCTCCAGCGGCGGCTGCCGTGGTCCATGGAGGAGACTGGACTGACGCAGCAACACATGAACCCAACGACCTCCGGAGCGGCCGCTCGTGTACGCGTGTTACGGCGAGTGATGAAGGGGGAACGCAGAGGCAACAACAGAGTACTTCGCCTTGCTAGTTGTATGGGCCAAGTGTGGCTACCTAAGAACCCGACCTACGGATCTCTTTGTTTGAAGATGTCAAACATAATTTTGTTAGTACTATTGAGAATATCATGGGAAGTTTGTTTTGTTCTGTTCACCTACGCTAGATAAAAAAAAGAAAGGTTTGGTTTGTTGCACGTAAAATGCGCTTGGAGAGCGGAGATAAGACGGACAGTGGGTGTCATATTGGTTGTAAATTTTGCGAAATGTGACACCAGGCACCATGCTTTCTGCTTAATAGTAAATATATATATATTGGTAAAAAGGCTCACCAGAATGTGGTACATTTCTATCCCCGAAGTAAAGTGGTACCAATTGGGAATATTCGTCTAGGTAACCGCCGAAGCGTCCTTCAGTTTTCTGAAGGAAAAAAGATGATGACACTGAAACTAAAATGCCAACGTGAAGGATATGGCATGGACGTCAGACTCTCTCTCTTTTCTTCTTGTATATGCCCAGATTTCTCTCGTCCTTGTGCACACGTAATGCTTGGCGGAATCGACGAAGACGCCAATTACAAATCCACGCTCTTGAAAGAAAGGAGATGTAGCGGATGACGAATAATGATGGACTGCAGGATTTTCCAACACCTGTTACGTGAAAAACTCCTGTACTATATAAGAATTGCATACGGTGAAGTTCCACGTGACTCAAAAATGAAAACACTGTACTGTTCTTTGGGGGAGGAAATTGCACATTCCACCATGCTCACGTCATTTATTTCGTTGCGCAAACCACCAGTTTTTCAGATTTTTTGCTCTCCACCATGTCTACGACTAATCCGTTGCAAACGGTCTAAATGCCCTATTTATCCCAATTGACAGCCAGCTGACGGTCAGGTCTAACATGGATAAGCCGAACACCGAACACTTTTTTGTAATTAGGTGACCGAAGACCGAAAACATATTGTTGTCACAATTAATATAATACCCGTCTTTGATTATAAACCGTTTTGGTAGGCTACTCTGTCCCCAATTATAAAATGTTTTTTTTTTGCGAGATTACAGATGCAGATTACATCGAGTAGGCAGAAGAAATCAAACAGAAGATAAACATTACACATCGATTCTTCTGCGTCGACGTCGCCGGTGAAGAAGCCGCATCGGATACGCGCCGCCGCCGCTGCTTCCTAGAAACCTTGGAACAGAAGCATCCCCCAGGCGGACGGGAAGTTTCCGAAACTCGAACCTCGAGAGGCCTCCAACCTACTCCATCGCCGTCGTCGCTCGCACCATCAGCATCTGCAACCAAAAGGTCAACCAGATCCACCGCAAGCAGATCTGGAGGGGGGAACTCCGCGCACGGTGACCCCGGAGGGCCGCGAGCACGAAGAAGAGGACGACGCTCCGCCATGGACCTCCGTGGAGCTCCACTGCCAGAGGGGACGAACGCCACCCGCAAACACACCGCCGACGAAGCCTCCGCCTCCAAGACGCCGCCAGCTGAAGCCCAACTACTTCCTACACTATGTACACGCCGGGATCCGGCGATTCCCCAGCCTCCCGCCGCCGAAGCGGCCGGCGGAGGCGAGGAATCGCACGGATCCGCGGCGGCGAGGTGGGAGCAGACGGGGGGCGCACAAATCGCCTTCTCTTCTTGCGGGAGAGGGGGACCGGTCCAAGGTCGGTCTAATAATTATAAAATGTTTTGGTAGGCTAATTTAGCGTACCAAAAGGTTTTATAAATGAGGCTCGGATATAATACCCGTCTTTGATTATAAACCATTTTGGTAAGCTTCGGCGACGACTCATCTGGTGTAGCGACGGCGACGGCCTACGCATAATTCGTCTCGGTGGCTTGTCCGGCTGGGCGGCGGTGGGCTGCGGCCCGCCATCCTGGTTTTGACGGTGGAGGTTGAGGACGTCGGCGATTGCGTGAGGCCACGTGCATTCCGTGATTAATGAAAATGATAAATCTTTTGTCTCTTTTAAAAAATATAGTCTGCTCAGCTATCCTTTTCATCCATGTAAAAAAAATCATGCCCAGAAAGTGTGATGTAGTTTGTACTCTTGTTGATGGGTGGTTAGTGTCAAATTTTGCTGTCAATGGTGTGTTTATTCTAGGTTGCAACGGATTAGACATACACTTGGTGGAGAGTGCAAAAAACTCATAAACCTGGTGGTTTAACGGAATAACATGAGCATGGTGGAATCTGCAATTTCCTCGTTCTTTGGGCGGCGCGGCAATTTCACTTTGTTTATTAGCACGCCGCATTTCATTTGTTTACTAGCACGCAGCAGCATCTTTTTTTTTTTTTTGACATTTAAAGGAACCACGATCACCTAAACATGCTCAGCACACTCACTGGCAACCAAATCCACAATGAACGCGGGAGCATCATCCTCCCAGCACACACATTCAGAGACGGCGCGCAAGCACGCAGCAGCATCTTAGAACTATAGAAAATGAGGCTGGCCATGGCCTGGATATGGGCGGGCTGGGTGAAAAGTCCTTTTAGTGTCCCGGCTCACTGAAAGCCTTTTTTCAAAATATTCAAAACCACATTTTGAAATTTCAACAAAATCTCAATAATACAGATACATATAGAGATGTCTACCATATACGAAGCAAGTTTAATTAAAATATATCGATGGTCTACACGAAAGAGACAAATGTACGTAGGGATCAAAATTGACTTTGTTTCCTTTTCATCCACAAATTTTTGATTTTTCTGTAGCGACGTATTTTTTAGCGAAACTTTGCATATATGTACAATTATATGTATCCATGTACATAAAAAACAGAATTTTTGGACACAAATATCATTTTCCCTTTTTCTAAAATATAGGGCTCCCTGGAGCCCGGCTACCAAAACTCTGCACTCACGGGATGCGTGGCATTTTGGAGGCCGAGCTTCTGCTAACTCATTTTTGAAAACTTAAAAATTGGCATTTAAAAGTTTCAATAAATTCAGAAAAAAGTCTTGGATATAGAGAACAATAAAATTTACTAAAACTAATCGAAAATTCATTGTAGTTAGGCTGAGCAAAATTGATAAATACATGGATTTGGGTGCGGTAAACCGTGCACATTGTCAAAGCTTGACATTTGGTCAGATTTATCATTTTTGTGTAGGCTAGAGTATTACAAATGTTTGCATTCAAATTTTCCACACCGGTATAGTTCGACATTATCTACACATAAAAATTTTGTTTTGAAATTTTGATTCTTACTGATGCTGATTTGTTTTTTTAAAGCTCTGTGCCACTCGGGCTCCATTTGTACATTCCATGGGCTGTGTAGAACTGTACTAGCACAACTTGCTACTGGCCTGGTGGTGGTAGCCTGGTAGGGAATACAGGCGGTCCATTCACTTCATGTGCAAAGAAGCACTAACCTAGTGAACTGGCACGGGCCGGTTCACTAGATCCACCGAACAGTACAACTTTTAGCCCATTAAACTACAACTTACGTCCAGCGTTCAACCAAAAGGAATATGCAGGCCTATGATGTAAATTTTGGTTCATTTGTTATTTGGTTCACCGTAATTTTTTTGGTTCAGCATTATAATTTATTACAGTTCACCCTAATTTTGGTTCATTATTTTTGTTCACATTTTTTTGCTCTCCCTAATTTTTCCATTGAACGCCCTCACCCTCACATGTCTTAGCACTATCAAGACTTGTCGAATATCTAAACACATGATGAAGACTTTTCTTAATGCACGGTGAATATTTTTAATACATGATGAACATTTTATTTTAATATACGATGAACTTTCTTTAAATATACGATGATTGTTTTTGAATATGTGAACACATTTTTTAAAATACATGATTTTTTTTACAATACAATGAATCTTTTTCAAACATGTGATGAACATTTTGAATACACTTTAAAAAATTATAGAAAGATTCTTCTAAAATGTTTTTTTAGAGTACGCAATCATGTACCTTAGCTTTATAGAAGAAAGAAATTTATTACAAAGTTTGACAGTTTCGTTGCAAACAAAAACTATCACATACCCACACCACTACAACAACTCTTAGCGAACTACTCTCGCGAAATTGCTACTCCCACCTAGACCTGCCACTCTCCATTGGTCCCATTCTGCTACGATCTGCTCAATCAGCCCCTGGGACATTGTATTGCTTTGACACATTCAGAAAGGCACTCGCGCTGCGCTGCTTCTAGAGTCTCCAACAGATCAAGATGGTTAGCGTGTCAAAACCTCTTCTGTCTCGCACACTGGTGAAAGAACATTTATTTATCCCTCTAAGTTTTTGTGTAGTTGCTAGCTTGTCATATAGGTAAATTCACCGTAGTTGCCTTTTGTGTCAAGCCTAATTTGAAAAGGTACAAAATTTGAAGTAGCACCTCTTCTAGGTGTCATACGATCATTTCAACTGGCCCTCTTCTAAAATGTTCCAAATCAAACATTTCAAAAATTAAAAAAATTGGAAGAGAAAAGGAAACATTTCGTAAGGTACATGGCGATGGGTGCAACTGCGCGTGCTCTATCCCACGCTGGGCTTGGCCCATTTACGATTGGGATGCATGCTTTGTGCCTCGCCAATGTCTACTTGTGTGGGTGAGAGGTGGATTTGTACTCACTTCAAGCGATAAATTGGGAGAGCTCCTATACGCCGGCCTGCGCGGGAGCGAATGGCCTGCGCGGGAGCGATTCGCTCCCGCCACCAGTGTTTCCCGTGCTGGGCCGACCCGAATGCGGCCCAATAACCGGTAGTTTTACTTTTCTTCTTTTCTGTTTAAAGTAAACCGTATAAAAGAAATGAACATTTTTCAAACATAACCAATTTTTTTAATCTGAAGCCTTTTAAGAAATAAACAATTTTTAAAATCCAAACCATTGTCAAATCTGAATATTTTCAAAATATGAACCATTTTCAAATCTAAACATTTTTAAATTGGAACATTTTCAAATATGAATATTTTTCAAAAAAATGTGTAAATTTTAAATTTTGAACAAGTTTTCGATCTTAACATTTTCAAATATAAAAAAGAAAGGAAAAAAGGGAAAATTCGATTGAACCAAAAATAAGAACAACAAAATTAGAACTTAAAAAAGAAAAATGAAAACCCAGAAAGATTAAAGATAAAACAACCAAAAAACAGACGAAAACCGGCAAAAGCAAGCAAAACTCATGAGGAGATACGTGGGAGAAAATCCCTCCGGCGGTACACGTTTTATAGGATTTGGCGGAATCCTATATACTGCCTACCGTGGAAGATGCACCGTGCCGCGTACCCCTCAGCAGCTAATGGGATGGTCCAGTATATGTTCACCGGTTAATTTTTTCTGTTCGGTTTCCTATTTCTTGTTTGTTTTTCTTCTCTGTTTTTTCTTTTCTTTTCGTTTTTATTTCTTTTTATTTTTCTTTCTTTTACGTTTATTTTCTGTTTTTCTATTTTCTGTCATTTTTTTAAAAATATTCAAATTTGTTTATTTTTTAAATTGTTTCAGATTTAAAAATTGTTCATTTTTGTAATTTATTCATATTTTAAAAAATAATTTTGAAAATTATTCATATTTTAAAAATTATCCATTTTTTAAAATTGTTCAGATTCGAAAAATGTTCAAATTGAAAAATTGTTTATATTTGAAAAATATTCATTTTTTAAAATTGTTCATTTATTTTATTGTTTACTTGAAAATAGAAAACAAAACAAAAAACTAAAACTAAAGAAGATAGAAAAAACACTACCTATTATTTGGGCTGCATTCGGAACGGCCCAACACGAGAAACACTGTCAGGACTCGGGACGGTACTCGGATCGGAGTTTTCCCCCACGTAGCGCTTCCTATAGTAGCTCCCTAGGATTTGTCCGAGGATTAAGTATACTTTTCACCCTGAAATGTACCACATTGGACAGGATTCACCCTGCACAATAAATTGGTCTGATTTCAACCCTGAAATGTACAAAATAGGCTAAATCACTCCCTACTAGTGGTTTTCAACGAATTTGGGCTTTTTTTTTTGGCAAAATGAGGTGGTTTTTGCTATTCCAACTGTTCGCTTACGTGGCGGTGACGTGGCCCTGAAAGGTGGACCCCACCAGGATTGGACGTCGTGAAGGCCGCCTCGTCGTGGCCATCCCCGCCGTGGAGGGCGCCGTCGGCGAATCCTCTCACAGCCTCGTTCGTCTTCCTCCTCACACCACTCCCTCCCAAATCTCCCTATGATTGAACGCTAGCGCCCGGCCGCCATTTTATGCGGCCATATCGTGGTGAGGCCTGGGCTAGAGCGCAGCTCCGAAATCTTCCACCTCACCCTCGACTACGGCGACTTCGGCTTCCGCTGTCCCCCACTGTTGCCACCACGTCCTTCTTGCCCACCACCACCACCAACGGCGACCTCAGCTTCCGCATCGAGCTCGATTGGTCCACCAGCGACGACGAGGACCAAGTGGCGTTGCGCCTCCAGTACCAGCTCATGGTCGCGCTGCCCCGCTCCACGACATCGTATCCGTCGATCTGAGGCCGACCAAGGACGGGGAAGGGTAGGTCGGGGTGGAGATGCGGGTCGTCAGGACGTGGGAGGTGTTGCGCTCCGTCCGGGTCGCGTGGGCGCTCGGCTCCACGCAAACCACCGGCGATGGCGCCGTGGTTCTCGCGTGACTCATCAGATCCAACCTCGCGCACGCGCCCACTGCGGATGGCGTGCCCGTGCTTGCCGACCACTGGCGCTCCGTCACAGTGCTCAGCCTCAGCAACTGCGGCCTCATGGCTAGTCCATCATCCAATCATTCTATTCTGATGACTCAAGATCCGGGCATCTGGCATCCACCCGGCACGGCTGTCCCGACCATCGTGGCCATGACTATCAGAGGGGAAAAGGGACACGGTAGCCCGAGATCCGGTGAAGCTCCCACCGACACGGAATTCGGGAGCAGGGCGGAAGAAGCTTCAGAAAAGAGGAGTCCTCGAGCAGGGTCGGCCGGCCGGAGTCCGACACTAGCCGACGGGAGCTGGCCGGAGTGCACCGCCGCACCAGAGAAGAGAAGATGACAGGTGGAGCCCATGATGCGTTGTTATCTTCTTAACTGATGGCCAACGCCATGCCATCGCCACGTCACCGCACAAAACATGCCAAATTGTGCGAAACCAGCTTTGGGGGTGATTTAGACGGTTTTGTGGATTTGACTGTTGGAAATAGACAAATTTATTGTTCAGTGTGGTTTGTGTCCAACGTGCTACATTTCAGGGGAAAACTATACTTTGCCTAAATAGCGGGACCCGGCACGCGGCGCCATGTCGCTCTGACCTCATCGGAATCGGCGACCAAGCTTGCACCGGCCTGGCCGGCGGTAGGGCCGACGGCTGCACAAGTGGGCCAACCGCCCAACCCACACAGCGCAAGCTCGAAGACGGGATTGATGCCGCCTCCGCCCATGTCCCCTACCGCGGCAGCTCACCTGGGCCCCCAGCGGCGTACCTGCCTGCCGCTGCCACGTAAACCATGTGGCCTGCCATGGCATCCCATGCATGGCTTCGCCTTCGGAACAGGCCGGCCCACGTACCTGCGGGCGCCACTGTGTATGTGCAAGTGCTTAACATTGCTACATCTCCTGCACCCTGCTCTGCATGCATCGCTTCCGCCGAATACCGAAATCAGGTCACCTTTTCAGGAGTGTCATCAAAGGTGCAGTATACAAGTGCATTGCATATTACAAATGTACTTCCTCCGTTTGGATTTAATTGACACACACTTGCTTAAACACAGATGTATCTAGACACATAACAATTATAGATAATCCATATTTGGACAAAATCAAGTCAATTAATTTGGAACGGAGCTAGTATTAGACATAGTTAATTTCAGGAGGTCATAAAAAAGGACGTAGACATGGTTAATTTCAAAAATGGAAAATCGGGCTGGTTAGCTGGAAAATGGACGTAGACATAGTTTAGAAAATATAGTTTAATCGACCTTGATATTTATTGATGCAGTGTCGGTTTGCTAGAGTCTATAAATGGGACTGGTACCATGTAATGTACTCGTACATGAACTTTTGTATAAGAGTTGAGATGTAGTTAATTTGATAGATGTATACACATAATTATTTTAGGAATATTAACATTTTAAAATATTAGTATTAAAAGGTGGACCAAAGCTATGTCTAATACATTATATTTTTTGTGCACCCAAGGAAGTAAGACCCTGCCATCAATAAAGCACCATATAAGTAGTCGTGGCGCAGTCATATGACACATAATTGTTTGATTACGGAATCACGTTGACAATTTGAAGTGGGTGTATAATAAATTTGGGAAATGTGTCTCCAAACAGAAATGATTCATTGTTTTCCCATAAATCATAAACTTTTCAGAATTTGAGTGTATTGTGACATTTCATGTAGGCATTGACTTGATACTCGAGGTGTTATAGTATCACAATGGACAGTTTTAGCTAGATAAAAGGCAACATACATTTCATCACTAGGTAGGCAAGGACAAATTGACTATTCACCAGGTTTTGGATCTAGAATCAGCGCCGGGTCCAAAGAGATTTATGTGGCCCTAGGACCCCTACACAATTTCACAAATGATACAAGTTTTGAACAAAATAATAAATCTGTTAAAGTTTATAAAGAATTACTAAATGAATTCAATTGCTACTACTCCCTCCGTCTCAAAATAAGTGTCTCAAGTTTGCACAAAAGTGAATGTATCTATACATGTTTTATGTCTAGATACATCCACTTTTTGACAAATATAAGACAGTTATTTTTGGACGGAGGGAGTAGTAAAGGTAGTTTCTCTAGATCCATGTTGTGCGAAAATATAACAAACCGATGAGAGACATGCATGCTAGGTAGGGGGGACCTAAACACTGTTTGAACAAGTTTGATAGAAAACTTGTCTAATTTTCATGAAGTAAACCAAAAACAGCATTTTTTACATATGAAAACTGATGAGCCATTGAAAATATTATTTCTATCGTTTTACTACAATAATTTTACAGAGGACCACACGCACTCTTCTGGAGTATTGCGCACCAGGCCCACGTGTCAGGGCCAGGCTAGCCTTTTTAGGGGTGGGCCCCACTCCAGCTATGCCAAATTAATTGATGGTTGGATCGATGGCATCTTTGAACCAGGGGCGGACCCACGTTATAGCAAGTGGGGGCATTGGCCCCCAGTCAATTTTCAGCCGTACCTTGTAGATGTACGATGGCATCAGAGCAATGCCCCCGGTCAGCGCAGTCCCAGTGCCCCCAGTCCCTCAGGCCCACTCTTATTTCTTTGAGAAAGCCCAGTAAGAAAAAAACTTTGATCTTGCTAGGCGAGTTTCTCTCGTCTCACGCTAAAGCCTACATCGTGTGTATAACGAATTATCGATCGAGTAAACAATCCAGCAGATCTCAGAAAAAAAGAGAGAGCAACGATCCAGCGAGGCGAACCTCCGCCGCTTCGTTTCTTCTGGAGATTGGAGAACTACAGCGGAGCAGGTCAGCAGGCCGTCTTGCCGTAATCTGCTCAACTTCTGCAACGATCGCGGCCGCCCTCCGGCACCCCAGTCTGCCGTGCGTCCGGCCGGTCGGCTGGCGTCGCCTCCCCGTCAATACGAAGCCTCATTCCCAAATGTAGAAGGAATAGAGAGGGATTGGTGGAATCGTTGAATGTATTGCTTGAGCCTCGTGGGCGTATATAAATGAGTACATGATCTGCTTGGAGTACAAGTCAAAATAGAATCAAATCCTACGCTATCATATCTTTCCTAACTAATCACGATACTCAACATCCCCCGCAGTCACAACGTAGCGACGCAGACGGTGAGACTGGAGAAGAATCCGAAGACGGAGCCGACGGACATCCCCACCACAGTCGTAGCGGTCGACGCATCGCGGAAGTTGTGGCTGGAGTGGTAGCCGATGAGGTTCCCAAGCAGGCGGTAGCCCTTTTGTGCCGAAGTCGAGGTAGCCGAGAGCGTAGGGTGGTGTAGCCGTGGTCGAGGTAGCCGTGCGAGGGGCGCCGTGGTCGATGTCGAGTCGGGGTTGCCGGTGTTGAGGGAGCCGTCGTGGAGCCGCGGGCGCAAGGGTGCGCCGGTAGTCAGGTGATGTGGACGAGGTGTCGCGCCGGGTACGCAAAGCCTGGGGACACGTCGTGGACGAAGAATCGCATCGGTGTTGCCGGCACCGAGCATGCGTAGGGGCGGTGAGAGGATGCGGCGTGGATCAGCGAGTCACAGCGGCGCGTCGGAAGAAGCGGCGTGGCTCGGCGAGCTGCAGCGGCGCGATGATGGTAAGTTAGTCGATGTTGACGAGGCGCCGCACCAGGCTTGCCAGACCCGGGGACACATCGTAGACGAAGGCACACGACGGTGTTGGCAGCACCGGGCATGCGTAGACGGGGACCAGCAGGGGAGGACTCGACGACGGGTGCGGCGTCAATCGGCGTGGGGTAGAAGGTGCCGATGTCGCCCGCGACTCTCGGAGTAGATGAAGTGGTCGGGGAAGATGACGACGACGCTGGCGATGAGCAGGTACTAGACGAAGACGAAGATGCGATCGACGACGGCGGCGGTAGCCTGTGAAGGGCCACGGCGGTCACGCGTAGAAGCGCGGCGACGGTGCTCGAAGTAGGCGAAGAAGAACCCGACAACATGACGAAGACCAAGCGCGGACGGTGGCGTTCCCGCGCCTAGGGAGGCGGCGCAGCGCATATCACGTAGAAGTCGACGCGCAGAGACGGCGGAGTGGACCGCGTGCCGCGGCGCTACGGCCCGAAGGGGCGACGCAGCGGCGGCGCGCGTATCGGGGGCGACGGCGGGGAAGACCTCGGGGAGGCGGCGTGGACCGCGTGCCGCGGCGCTACAGCCCGAAGGGGCGATGCAGCGGCGACGTGCGTGTCGGGCAGTCACGGGGACGGCCTCAGGGCGGCGGCGTGGACCGCGTGCCGCAGCGATACGACCCGTAGGGGCGACGCATCGGCAGCGCGCAGGTCGAGGTAGCCGCCCTGAGAACCATGGGGAGGCGGCGCTGCGGCCCGAAGGGGCGACGCAGCGGCATCCCATTGCTCGATCGGTGGATATGCGTTCATACTTGGACGATCTTCACGGGATCCCGCGGAGGCGCACGCGGGCGACTGATCAGGTCGGCGGCATGGCGTGGATGGGGCTGATCGCGGGCGGGCGGATGGCCAATCCGATCGCCCGCGAGGTGAAAGTGCTGCTCGGTGATGAAGGCGTAGGCCGGCGCAGGCGACGTGCGGCGTCGACGCCCAAGCATGCGGTCGGGCGACCACGGTGGAGGTGCCCAAGCGGCCGACGCAGCGCCGTGCGTGAGGTGGCCACGATGGAGGCGAGGTGGCGGAGGCGTCCGAGCAGAAGACGGCGTCAATGGTCGACGCGGGCGAGGCGCGACGCCGGCGCCCAAGCGGGCAGCCAGGCGACCGCGGCGGACGGCCCGAGCGGCCGATGCAGCGCCGTGCATGAGGCGACTATGGTGGCGGCGAGGAGCGGAGGAGTCCCGATCGGAGCAGGGGCGGCGACAGCCGGCGAGCAGGGCGACGGGCGAGCTGAAGCGCGGAATGCGGCCATTACGGGTCGCCGCATCGCGCGAAAGCCGCCGAGGCGGCGCGCGAAGCCGCCGTGTCGGGGAAGAGGCCGGTAGTCGCGCCGGTGTCGGAGTAGAAGCGCGTGAGAACGACGGCGGCGGTGGGCGACGCAAACCGATCTTAGATCGGAAAACCAAAAAAGAACGCCGAACAAAGGCGACCGGCGTGAGAGAAAAAATCTCGATCAAGCGATCGGGAGAAAAGACTCTAGGGCAGCCGGTCCACAGGACCGGCGGACGAACCCTAGGTACTGGCGGCGCGGCCCCCGGCGGAGATCATGGAGATCGACCTCGCCGGGGGCGCGCGGTGCGGAAGCGGCGGCGGCTAGGGTTTAGGATCGAAGTAAGGCTGATACCATGTAGAAGGAATAGAGAGGGATTGGTGGAATCGTTGGATGTATTGCTTGAGCCTCGTGGGCGTATATAAAGGAGTACATGATCTGCTTGGAGTACAAGTCAAGGTAGAATCAAATCCTACGCTATCCTATCTTTCCTAACTAATCACGATACTCAACACCAAATAATATATGCCCAGGTAAACATTAGGGCTTTTTAGTTTTTGATTTTATCTTTTTATTCTGATCATCTTGATCTTTTCCATGTAAAAATCAAATATATTTCTTACCAGTACGGAGGTCCTCTGTTCCTTATTTAGTATATTATCCGTGACCAAATTTCTAGGATTTAGAAATTTTCTTTGCATATGCATTCCGGCTAGCCTGACCAATATATAACCATTCTTAATTTTCTGCTTGCGTGCTACTGCTAGTCTACTAGCATATGAATTTACATTCGTACAATTTCAATTATTTAGCATGACAGAAGAAGGAAATAATGGAGAGGTGTATGATTAAGAAACCAGAAAGTATCAACCCGACCCGCACCACCAAAGAGAGTTCAGCCCCAAATACAGCAAAGCTGCAACATCGAGACATAATTCTACCGTCGCTGAACTGATTGATATGGGCAGGCTTCCTCAAGATCCAGCTAAAGGGAAAAGAATGGCAAATTATCACCCCCATCAACATGACTAGAACTTGGGGACATAATTCTACTGGATGAAGTGTTTATAAATTATGAGAAAACTGATATATCTATATATATCATATATGGACGTTTATAAGCTTATGTAGTTATGTGCTATGATTTTTCTTTCTCCAATTTTTTGGTGACTTTCTACAAATGGATGCCCCCGGTCCCTTTTTTCTCTGGGTCCGCCACTGCTTTGAACAGTGGGTTGGCCACTCGCTCTTTCTGCTGAGCCGTCGTTTTCAGTAGTTTCGGCCTTGGGGGGTAAAAAACAAAACAATTCAGGGATCTCGGCGACCGGCCGGCCGGCCTCTCCTCCAGTAGTCCAGTCAGTTATCCGCCCATGCATTCGGCGAAAGCTCTGAACTTTCTCCATCTCAACTCAACTCCACACAAGGCCGGCGTGACGAGGAAGCGCCATCATATCATTGTGCCTGATGCTTCTATCCATCCATCTATCTCCCCGACGTCTCGATCGCCGCTACATCCACATCTCATCTCAGCCTTGTCCATGGCAGCAGCTGCACCAGCATGGGGCTTTGTTTATCTGCCATACGACTTTGTCTCTTACCGTCGGTCTCAGCCTCTTCTCTCTGTGGTCACCTCCTGCCACCTCCTCCATCAATGGCTGCAGTTAAACTGGGACTGGCACGCGTTAAATTTCAAGCAAATAATAATTAAAATCCATGCCACATCAGATCGTCCGGCCTTGTTTCATTAGCTAATAAGTAATCAAGGACATCAGCTAGCTTGCCCAGGTGTTCCATCCAGTGCCACATCTTGCCTGGTTTAAGTACATCCATGCATGGCTCGCCTTTGCCATGTGATATCGTCCTTGCCGTATACAGTTTCAATTTATTTACGCACACAAATCGTGCAGCCGAGCGAGCTTTCGCGAGGCAAAGCTAGTGTAGCTGCAGCTAATTTACTTGCTTCCGTCACATCACGATCGATGGGGATTAATTAGTACGTGAGCGCTACGCCGACATGTGATAAAGTCACAAAAAATACTGCCTGGACGAATCTAAACATGAGCACAACAGCTGCATCACAGCATCAGCTCGTTCCTGGTCAGCAGCTAGTTTTGTTAAGGCAGACATGGGCAGGATTTAGGGCTTCTACAGACAAAACGATCGAAAATTACGAGCCTGTAGACATATTATTACTGGCCTGGATAGTACTGCTCCCATCACTTGTTTGCATGACTATCCTATACGCGGTACATCTGCAAATGAAAAAGCTGTTGATAGGTAGCAACACAACTGGAGCAAGCAAATTAAAGCTGCGGCTAGCCTGAGCCCGAGACTAGTTGTCTTGGGCATGGACTAGCTAGGTATACTAGATAGTAGCTACCACTGCCTTCCTTTTGCAGTTTCAGCCGCTGCCGTCGATCAGCTCATGCATGCCGTGGCAGCTCTTTTTGTGTGTTTTCTTGGAGCTAGCATGCGTTCGTCCGCAAAAGGCTGGGGCAGCTGTCGCAGAGATGTTGGCCCTTCCCATGCCTACCTAGCTCATTTCGGATCAAGTACGGTGTGCCACGGATTTATGTCCTAGATAGAGACAACGAGCAGTAACTCCTCTCCTCATATGCCAATGCATCGCATGCTCTCCTGCCACCTCAAATTTACTTGCTTGAGCCAGCAGAAAAATGTACGCAGTTATTAGAGCTTGGGTGACCTCGCTCAAGACAAATATGTAAGACGATGGCTAGAGTATCACGCACACTGGATGTTTCAATCATGGCATGCATTATACGCTTTTACTCAGTGCTATCAGAGACGGCAGCACGGGGCTATGATGCATCTGCGCTGCCGTCCACGACCAAGAAGCTGCCCGCCTGGCACTGAGGTTGAGGACTTGATTTTGGACTAATTACCCAAGAATTATGGTCGACTTGACCAACAGATAAGATATCCCCCGCAAAGGGAACAGATAAGTATATTTATACAGGCCTTATTTTCTATTCAAAACAGGCTGAATTAGAGGAGTTTAACGCACCTTTTGGCATCTGCTAGGCCTATGACAATGCAAGTTTCTTACCACGGTTTCATAACTATTTTGTTTATGTGCATATTAATTACTGAAGAGAGAGGGTGAGATTGTATCTTAGCTATAGGCAAAAAACTTTGCTAGCCCAAATCATATGCATGCATTAGCCCCAAATCATTAGATTTAGATACAACCCATAGAAAAATGCATCGGGCTAGTTATCTCTTAAGTTTTTATCACTTGTCTTAAGTTTTTATCACTTCTATGATAAGATACGATGCATTGGCACAGGCCTTGGAAAGAGATAGGCATGATATTGTTCTCCTCCGAAAAGTAGGACTAATATAACCGCATAAAGTTCATCTCCCCCACCTCTCGATCTTAGAGCATCTCCACCGGCGTGTCCAATAGACCATCCGGCAACATTGCCGGACACATGCTATTGGGAGCGCCTCGCCCCACCGGTCGCTCCCAATAGAATTTCGATCCAAATTCAAATAAAAACGACGAGATGGACAAGTTCGAATAGCGTCGGTCAAGTTCGCACACCCAAAAGTGATGGCCACTTCGAGCAGCGCCCCGTCACCCTGCGCCTCCACGAGCACCGCCACGGTTGCGCTTGAGGGGAGACATCAGCGGCGGACGTGGATCGCCCAAGGTGGGAAAGGCGGGAAGGAGGTGGGCGGAGGAGGCAACTGGCGGGAAACTGCAAATTGATGGGAGGGAGGGAAAGTGATATAGACCGTCATGTGTCGCTAACGCTCGGTCCCGCGCGTCAGAATCCGACATGGCGGAGTTGCCGGCGAGCCCGCTTGCATCTCTAGAAACAGGGCGCAAAGCGGCGTTGCCGGACGCTCTATTGGGGCGCGCTAACAACATTTGGCCTACTGGGCTCACCGTTGGGACCCTTTTTTGCCGGCCCCAATAGGTCTATTAGGACGCTATTGGACGCGCCGGTGAAGATGCTCTTAGGTCTTGGCAAACGGTTCTCTATCCAGAAATCAGCAACAATCTATGTCTAGCCGGTCGGTTGTGATGTTTCAGAGCGACCTGTCGGTTAGGGTTTCTTCACAATGTAAGTTCGGTTCTCACATGACATGCGCTGTGTGAATTTTTCTTTCTTATAAAATATCGCTGATTTCATCGCTAGAATGAGGCTGGGGAGTTATGCACGTGCCTGATTAGTGATACTGGAAACTACACTAGGGTATGGTTTAACATAAATAAAAATACAAACTTAGCTATGGGAGACGTGGAGACCACACCAATTGTACGAACAAAACATACTGTGAACAGCACAAGAGACAGTTCAACCAAAGCCATGCATGCAGGACCTGGCAGGCATAGTTAAAAGGGATCAGAAATCCAGTCAGAGATATAACGCAGATAAATGATATTAAAACCTGAGCATAGTAGAAATTAACTGCCCTGTGATATACTGCATAGCACATCAGCTTCTGTACGTTCACCTTGTCTTCTTTTCTTCGCACATTCTCTCTCCCCTTTGAAAGACACTTATACTGGCAGCTCATTTCGGTTGCCAAAATGCAAATGAACAATACAACACGACAGTATACATGAGGACTTCTCAGTGCGTTGAACTATATAATTGCACGACGGTTTTATCAATTCAGATGACGGGCAAACGCCAAAGGAGAATAAGAGACTAACTGTAGAACTTTCTAGGTATAGGGTCATGCACGTAAATGGACTTTCTAGGTACAGGGTCATGCACGTAAATGGAAACAATATGGCACGAGTAACCTTCTTAAATTGCACATACATACCGCTCAAACCGACAAGCTACATGAAACATCATCTAATATGCTTGATTGTCACCTGTGATAGCTCATTTAGCGCTTCTATTAAATTATTAATTAAACACATGAACCATTAAGCCTCAAAAGCAAATCACAAGGAGATGTTGTAGTCCATACATAGATTCATACCCATGTTAGTCCGTTTTAACTAAGTAGCACATACATAATATTTGACATGGTTAGATGCAAATACAACCACAAAAGATTTTGCACAATGACATGCTGCACAAATTTTGTTACCAATGTGTAAATATCTTTCACTAGTTTTGTTGGATTTATTGCAATAGACCATTCTGATATACTATATGGACCAACATGATTAACCAGAATATAAGTGAACAAATATGCAAACAAAAATTGCGAAAATGTTGTTACAATGTAGAGGTGACATGCCATATCAAATATTTGACACCAATAGAAAAAGAAAATAGAGCCGCAAATGAATACGGTGCATAACATGACACTTTTGTCGTAGTTTAGGCTTTCTTTACGATCTAGCTATATGATACATATGGATACTGAAACTAAAACACTAAGGTGGCCGGTCTGAACGATTAAAATTAACACCATACATATCTTCCATGTACGTAACCTTAATTTAGTAACATGATATATCTATACAATTCTAATCTGACATATATCTAGGGAACTGATCTAATATGACATATGTTGAATTGTGCTATTACAACTCATGTTTTGCCATTTGGTCTAGCTTTCATGCATGCAACTACATAGATGTCACTACTTTTTTCAGTGTTTAATTGTAAGGACAGATATGTCAATCTTTTTTTTTTTGAAAAACAAGCAAATGTGGACCGCAAGGTTGTTGCGTGAACAATCATAAGAATAATCTGCCAAAGATGCTATGCAGGTTGTCAAACAGCCGGAGATTATAATTGTTAAGTATAAACACACTTGTCATGTCTTGCATAAGCTCGAAAATGTTTGAAATAGATCTCAAGCATTAGAATAGAAGATTTTCAAACATAGCATCGAAATAAATGGAAATATGATGGTATTAATACATGTAAATAAATATATGAAAGATGTATGAGGTACTAGTTTATTTTTCAGCCATCCCGGTATGAACACTGCCTATTCATTAAAAAGATAATAGCCGTATGTACAAGCATTTTGGCGTGAAATGGGTACTAACTTGATTATAAGATATCAGCAACTAATCAAAAAATATTTGTGGATGTTTGCAATGTAGATAATCATGACAAAGTACAATTTGACATGTACTGAAAAGGACAAGGAGGTGCTACTATCTTTGCTATATAGAGTACTCCTTAGCTGCAATGTTTATTCAATGATGATATATTTCTGCTGTTTCAGAAGTTACAAAATACAATAGGCACATCAATTAGTGAATAATAGTCTGGCCAGGATAATTGTATGCCATTTGTAGGAGGGAGGTACATCAAAACTATGAAATCTAATTGCAGCTGTTTTAGGATGAACTGCATCGACTGATTATGGTTCTTAAGTTGAGAAAAGAAATCAAAGCAAACATTGTGCAAGCAATGAGCAAGAACGAGCAGAAACATCAAACATGCATATAGTGAATTAGTGATATAGTCTCTCCCGGCCTCTCGTCCTCTCTTTTTTTACTTCTTCATTAACTCTCATTCCTTTTCCAGCTTACAATGGACCGAAAGTACTTTCGTTAGCAGGCACGGCGTCTATATATCTATGCTGGCCATGCCAGTGCAAAAGGATCCCTCTCCTACACCTTGCTAGTTATGGATACCTATTGCGGAGTCCGTACGTGGCCTTGCCTCCATTGCTCCCAGCAGCAAGCGTACAAGCCGTATCTACTCACTGCAGTGAAAAGGAGGAAGAGGGAAGCAAATTAAATATATATAGACCCCTTTCTCTTTCAGACTGCCTCACACAGAAAGGACAAGGATAGGAGAGCGAGCAAGACGTACTACTCCAAGCGATGTACATATACGCACATCTCACTGTTCCTACTATTACAGCAACAGTCGAGCTAGTACTGAGGTCCCTCCTCCCTCCATAAATTTTTAACAGACGTACAAAGAAGTTAAGGCCAGTGGCAAGTGCCCAGTGCACCCCCTCTTTACAGACTGCCAAGAACATAAAGAACTCTTGGAATGCATACCACTCAAGGCCCAGACAAACCTAACTAGACGTATAATTTGGCCCACCCTATATATATGCGGGTTAATTTCCAGTTCCCGGTTGGTAAAACCAGGAACATAAATTCCTTGTATTTGCCTTGTGCCCAGTGTATGTGGTTTTTGCCATTAGGATCCACCCGATGATGCATAAGGGTATGGTAGGGTACAGAAAGTATCAGCAAATTGAAGCAGGGATTAAAAGCAAGAATGCCAAGCACATAAATGTAAGAGATAATTTGAGCAGTACTAACGAGAAGGAGGAGAGTATAGGAATTTAAGGATCTGTCTGAAAGATCAGAAGTAAAGGATCTGACCTGCAATGCTCGTACGTAGCTTGTTCAGTGGCTGCTGGCATCGGCTAATCCGCCGTCAATGCCTATGTCTCACAATGCTTTCTGAGCTGGCTGAAACTTCAGTCTAGGGTCATGATCACTCAAATGTGGTTCGAGTTAGTGAGGATGTCTATCTATCATACTGCACTCGTGTTCATATGATTCAGATCTTGGCAGTATTGCTGTGGGGGTGTGCTAAATTTGGTGGTGTGTTATCATATGTAGGTGCAAATGGAATTTGTATACGAATCCGAGGACGCAGCACTTAGAAATGCAGAAAATGGCATCGAGATATCAGACGGAGGAATCTGATTTGAAACCAAAGCAATGCAAGAAGAATTGATTCATTCGCCTAATTAATTTCTCTCTATATATTAATTCTCAAACCAACACCAAGAATTCTAATGGCCAAAAGAAAAACGAAACCAAAATGTTAAATGCTGGCTCCTATCAATGTTATAAGATGGAATCGCGCGCAAAAGGTGGAGAAGAAGAAAAAGAAGGTGACAAACTGAAGAAGGAATTGTTGAACTTTCCTTCCGTACGATAACTCCCGATCGAGCTTGTTCACAGATCGAGATCCAAGGAGGAATGCGCTTCTCGCTTGGAGGATGAGGATGAGGACGGCGACGAGGCAGCCGAGGACTCCGCTCCGGCTGCACCACCGGATCCGTGCTGAGGCAATTCCAGCGACCGAAATGGCGCGGGCCTTTGCCATCCGGGCATCCGCAGCGACAATGCGTTGGCATCGTTGCTTGACTCGCCGGCGTGAAGTGGGTTGTCGAGGTTGACTCCGAACAGCCGCACGCGTTTGGCGGCCGCGGTGGGGCTGTTGACGAGTGGCACCGAGTCGAGGACCATGGGCATGGCGACCGTGACCGCGGGGATCGGTTGCACCGGCACCGCAATGTGCATCGGAGGAGGGTGATGTTGCTGCGGAGGCGGCATGTGCGCGTGCGGAGGCAATCCTGCGGAGGAGCCGAAGTAGAGCACCTGCTGGGGCCTGGGCGGGCCGGCGGCATTGACGTTGCGGAAGTCGAAGCCCTGGCGGAGGCGGTGGTGCTCGTAGAGCGTGGCGGGAGGCCCGGGCGGCATGAAGAATCCGCCGGCCGCGGCGCCCCATGGGCCGTAGGTCGATGCCGAGGTCATGGGCATGCGCGCGAGGCGGGCGTGCGGGTCGGCCCTGTGCTTCCAGTCGATGAAGAGTCGGTCGCGCGTGGAGTCGGCGGCGCCGCGGGAGAAGGAGACGGTGTCCCCGGCGTCGAGGCGCTTCTCCTTGACGAAGCGGCTCCAGCCCTTGGTCATGACGTAGCTCTGGCTGCTGTTCCAGTAGGAGTAGCGGAAGCGCCAGAGCTTGCCGGCGCGGTCCTCGAAGCTGAGCAGCAGGCCCTTCTCGTTGGCCGCCGCGTCCAGCGGGAAGTACTTCTCCGCGTGCTGCTTCGGGATCACCAGCCGGTTGAGCTTCCCCACGTCGCTGGGCGTCACGACCTTGTCGAACATGTGCTCCTTGTCGATCACAGGTTCCACGTCCGCCCCTCCGCCGCCCGCGCCGCTCCCCGACGCGCCGGCGCCGTCGCTCGAGCGGAAGGGGGAGCCTGACGCGGGGTGGGAAGCGGAAGCCGACGCTGCCGCGGCGGAAGGAGAGACGGAAGGCAGGGAGGCGGCGGGCATCATGAAGGAGATCTCGCGCGGGGAGGCGTCCTCCTCCTCGTCCATCTCCTGCTCCTCCTCCCCTTCCTCCTCCTCGCCCTCTCTGGTCAGCCTGCTGCTGCTCGAGGCAGCGGTGAACTCCATGAGCCCCCGCGGCGCGCCGCTGCCCTCGTCGTGGATCCCTCCCCTAGCTTTATCCCAGTGCGTGTTGCTGCTGGCGTAGATGCGGTGAGGCGGCGGGGCGGAGTGGAGGTCAGGGAGAGCAAAGGGTGGGAGGGAGAGAGGGGATCTATCCAGCCGAGTACGGTACGGGACACGACCCTCCTCCGTAGTTGTATATCTACAGAGTACGCCCGCGTGGCGTGGGTGTGTACGCGAATCATTTTGACCAGCTAGGACGACAGAGGAGGAGACGACGAGACAGGATATGGAATTCATGGTGGCATTGCATTGACCTGGCTGGATCTTGCTCTGCGTTTCGATCGGATGAGATCGATCGTGGGTAGGTGAAGGGGCGCGGTAATTAAGCTTCGTTGTTTTTACCACGATATTTTCTGTTTTGCTTGGGTAAAAGCTATCTAGGGAGAAAGCTGCTGCAGTTGCGGTGGCGTTCCCAGTTCCCACAGGGGCTACCCTAGAAGATTCCTGGAAGGCGGCGACCAGAGGGAGCCGACTACTACTGCATTGCATTATTCTTCTGACGCACGCACCGGGTATTGTATTGGTCGCGGTCCTAATTTTTCCTTCCTCCTGTATTCTTGGCATTATATCAAACCTAGGAACGGATCCGCGCTCCTGTCCTGTAGGTGTGGAGTACCCACTATTAGCATGATGCTCACCTGACTGTCAATTAGAAAAATCAACACTATGAGATTACTTTACTCTATCCAAAAGAAAAGTTTATATATGTGTTCGCCCTTTCCCTTGACCTTAGAGACCACCGGTTAGAGGATAATGGACAGCTGTGCGACTTGCGACCCATTTCTGCAAAATACTTGGTGAGAGATGTAATTTACCTGCCAAATAGTGGTGCTCTGGTTGAACATCACGGCGGACAGTACCGATGTTGAGACTACATAGACGCAGCAGTGTTAACGATCCTGCTGGTCCCTAACGGCAGAAACGGAAGAATGAAGCTCTTTGATCAGGAAGGATGAGGTCATGAGGGTATGGCGCGGTAGGCACCAGTAATGGTAAAACAATTGAGTAGCCATAGATGATTTTGGTCAAATTGTTGATGGTCGAACCTGTTTCCCTTTTTTTTTAACAGAAATAACTTATATTAGATATCATAGAAGATTACAACACAGACGCTCTCACCCGTCTCCGACATGTCCCGAACAGCAAGAACATATATCCATCTTGGAGATCATGGACATCAGCTTGCAATTGATACAGAGCGCAACAACTAGACAAATAGCACTCGAGGTCGAAGGATGAACCGGTGGGAGTCGACATCCAAACTTGAGTCACCAAGAAAGATCTTCCGGTCGCATCCAACTCGCACCGCCGCCTTCGAATCCCAGCAACCGCAACACTTTCTTCATCCTCTCCCTCACCACCACGGCCGGCCAAGAGGAGGAAGACAGCATCACCACCATCGGGAGGACAACAGCTGCGCTTATGAAAGGAGCACTCACAAAAGGACCTCTCCTCTTTCTCCTTCCTCAGGAGCTTGTCAGAGAGGGTCAGCATCAGCCGCTCGGTGCCGCGCAAAAGCACCGACTTTCTTGGTGTAAAGCCAAAAATATCCCAAAAAAAATTCAAACATGTAAATGTTGTAGGGTGTTAGTGTGGAGCCTAAGATTAGTTGTAAATATTATTGATGCTAATTGCATGTTTAATTTCTGGTATGATTTGGTATCAGATGGGCCTTATAGACCCTGAAAACAAAAGATTTATTTAAATAATGTTGATCACAAGTTTGATTTTATTTTGTATCAAAAATACAAAACAAAAAACAGAAATTAATGATTCTTGGTTCAACAACATCAGTGGTATTTTGCTATTCTTTGGTTATTGGAACCATATGGGTTCATCATGGGAGTTAGGGAGGATAGATGTGACGATTGATATGTATGTTACTGGTAATGGTTTTGATGGATAAGGTGACACAATTCAAATAGAACCTTGTCAATGTTTAGGGAGCAGATAATTCCAAAGATAATCCTTGAGTTTTTAATGGAATTGGTTCATGATCTTAAATGCAATTCCTTGCCTATTATGCTTCTCGGAGACTTAATATTATTAGAAGAGCCCTTGGTAGAAATAAATTTAAGAAAGTGTCCAAGTGGACAAATTTATGTAAGACAATAATATAGCACTAGGGTTTGAATTGTATGGTAGAAGTTTTAGTTGCTCTAATAATCAAGTAGATCCTCTTTTCGATAGAGTTTTAGTTTCCCATTATCGTGAATTGCAATTTACATTAGTTTCTGTCAGAACACAAGTGATGGGTGGATCTGATCATGTTGCTCTTTTAACTGATACTCGCTTTCATCAACTTGCAGTATGTAAAACGTTTAAATTTGAACTCTCTTTGTTTTTTATGACAGACTTAACAGAGGTAGTAACTACAGTTTGGTCGTCACATAGAAAAGGTAGAAATAATTTAGGTATGTGTCACTCTTTTTTTGTTAACTTTTGCATAGTTTTGAAATGTTGGAATTTAAATTCAATATTACACCACCAATGCTTGCCCCTAATTCTTGCATGTGGATATTGATGCGTCCATTATGTCTCTTATGTGCAGAACACCTAGTAGCGTCACCGATTCAACACATCCGACGCCTCTTCGCCTATAAATTCACTTCAACCCTAAAAAGTTCGGGGACGGAAATTATTTTGCGAAAAAATATAACGAGCCGCTGATACGTCCAAAACGTATCTATAATTTTTGATATTCCATGCTTATTATATATTGATTACCACATGTTTATCTTACACTTTATATCATCTTTATGCATTTTCTGTGACTAACCTATTAACAAGATGCCACAGTGCCAGTTCCTGTTTTCTGCTGCCTTTTTGTTTCAGAAAATCTATTCTGAAAATATTCTCGGAATCGGACGCCAATTTAACTGATTTATTTCTGGACCGACTCTGCCCTTTCGCCAATAAATTGCATCTAATCGAAAAACTCTAGATACTCGAGCAAAAATCCACGAAAAATTCCGAGGCCGCCGTCGTCTTCAACCCTAGTTCGAGAGGGTTTCTGCAGTTCTTCCCGGCACCTTCCCGGAGGGGAAATCATCACCGGAGGGCTCTATATCACCATGCCTGCCTCCGGAGTGATGTGTGAGTAGTTCTCCATGGGACTACGGGTCCATAGCAGTAGCTAGTTGGTAGTCTCTCCATCTTGTGCTATCATGTTTAGATCTTGTAAGCTGCCTAACATGATCAAGATCATCTTTATGTAATACTACATGTTGTGTTTGCTGGGATCCGATGAATTGTGAAGTTATGATCAAGTTTGTTCATCTATCTATATTATGTTTTATCTATGTTCCTGCATGCTCTCCGTTGTTAGTAGATGCTTTGGCCAAGTAGATGCTAATGACTTCAAGAGAGTATTTATGCTAGATAGTGGGTTCATGCCTCTTGAAGCCTGGGCTTGATAGACAGAAACAACTAAGGCTGTAGATGTGTTGTTGCCACTAGGGATAAAATAACCGATGCTTAGCTTAAGGGTACTGCTGTTAAGTCTAATGCATTTGTTTACATTACACACTTTGCTTAATGCTATAATCTGTTGCTTGCAACTTAATACTCATGGGAGACCCGGAAGCTATCTTGTGAGTGGATTATGAGTCATAGATGCAGCTAGTAAGCGGTCTATGTATATTGTTGTAATGCCCAATAGATATAACAATGAACATGTGCTTGTCATATATTGCATTGTCATGCGTTTGCAATTTGTCAATTGCCCTGCTGTAATTCGTTCACCCAACATGTATGTTTATTTGTCTTATGGAGAGACACCACTAGTGAACTGTGGACCCCGGTCCTTTATTCCACACTGATACAAACACCGTTTTCACCACGCTCTACGTTACTTCCTGCTGCTACTTTTGTGTTCATCATCATATTCTACACCATATGTTTAATCCTTTGTATTCAGCAAGCCGGGGAGATTGACAACCTTCCTGTTTCGTTGGGGCAAAGTACTTTGATTGTGTGTGTGCAGGTCCACGTCAGTGATCGGGTAACGGCGCCGCTGACACCTTTCTGAAGCTCTTCCAATTCCTACTGGATCTGACAACCTTGGTTTTGTAATCAAGGGAAAACTTTGCTGCTGACTACATCATACCTTCCTCTTGGGGTTTCCCAGCGAACGTGCGTTCCACGTCATCAAGCAACTTTTTCTGGCGCCGTTGCCGGGGAATTGGAAGCTACAGCAAGGGGAGTTACACACACCATTCTCTTTACTTTGTTTTTGTCTTGCTTAGTTTATTTTTTTTTATCTTGTTTGCTTTAAAATCAAAAACCACAAAAAAAATCAGCATCTAGTTTATTTCGGTTTGTTATTATGTCTAGTTGTTTACTTGCTATCAATGGCTTATCTCTTTGAAACAAAATCTTGTTGGCAAGGTGGGTCCACGGAGGATGAACAAAAATATTATGTGAATTACCGCTTGTCACAAAAAGGGGGTACTTATGGAAAGTAATAAGTCAACTGGAGACGTATGCTATAGATTTATGCTCTATATTTGACAAATCTTTCTGCTTTGATGAATCTGAGTGTCATAGGAAGTCTAAACACTTTTCTTTCCAATGTACTTGTAATGTTAATGAAACCTTAGCTTCTTATGTTAAAGGTTACTATAGTGCATATGAGGTAGAAAGAATTGAAGAATTTATTGTTTTTAAGGGTGCCCTTGAAATTAGTTCTTTTCTTGAGCATAAAATTGATGCCCCTTATAAATCTGAAAGTCTTGCTATACTTAAATATTGTTATGATACCTACAAGGATAAGAATTCTTATATTACTGAACATCTAAAGAGGTTGTGTCCTCCAAAAGATGAAACTAATGCCTTGCAGGAACCTGTGGAAGAAGAAATTGCTGAAACTGAAAGCTCATTGGATGAAAAAGAGGAAGAGAGTGATGAACAAAAGGAGGATCTACCTTCTAATGATAGTAACTCTTTAACTCTTACATTATATGATTACCCTCCATGCCTACCTAAGGAGGAAGAATGCTATATTGTTGAATGTTATGATTCTATTGAAATATCTTCTTTTGATAAATTTGAAATAACAACATCCTTGACTCAAGAAAAAGAAGAAATAACAGGAAGTAAAAATGTGGTCCCTACTCTTATATATGATAATGCTCTTGATGATGGTCCTATGTTGACTGATGATATAAATTATACTACTATTGTCAAAAGTGGGTTTAATGACCCACTGTTTTTTAGCTTAATAAAAACTATGTGTTTGTAGATCATGAAAAGCATGCTTTATGTGATAGTTATATTGTTGAGTTTGTTCATGATGCTACTGAAAGTTATTATGAGAGAGGAAAATATGGTTATAAAAGTTTTCAAGTCACTAAAACACCTCTCTTTATGTTGAAAGTTTTGAACTTGCATTTGTTTCATCTTCCTATGCTAGTTGCTTTATGCTTCAATAATTTATTTTATTACAAGATTCCTTTGCATAGGAAGTGGGTTAGACTTAAATGTTTTTGATATTTGCCTCTTGATGCTCTCTTTTGTTTTTCAACTCTTATTCTTATGAGAGCATCATTAAAATCTTCTAGCCTAGCTAAAAGGCATTAAAGAAAGCGCTTTTGGGAGGCAACCCATTATCTTTTGTTTTCAGTTTTTATTAGTCAAGGAGGTTGTTTACTTCTGTAACAACTCCTTTGTATCTTTTATTTTCGTTTTTGTTGTGCCAAGAAAAGCCTCTAATGCAAGAGGGTGGTAAAGTTTTATTTGCTGTCCAGAAACAGATTTCTGTACCTCACGGTAAAAATTCGTGAAAAATCACGGATTACTATTTTAATCTGTAAATTTTTGAGCAGAAGCCTGAACTTATTACCTATCTTTCGTTAGTTAACCGTTTTCTGATTTGAGCATCGGAAGTGCCTCGAAAAAATTCGTCTTTACGGACTGTTCTGGTTTTGACAGATTCTGTCTTTGTTTTGCATT
This sequence comes from Poa pratensis, assembly GCA_947311845.1. Classification (NCBI taxonomy): domain Eukaryota; kingdom Viridiplantae; phylum Streptophyta; class Magnoliopsida; order Poales; family Poaceae; genus Poa; species Poa pratensis. Next base: position 49,710,395 of record CAMZMU010000046.1, read on the forward strand.
GTCTCTTTTGCAAGTATAGATTCACGTTCTTCGGGGGGAGATCACGATCTTGCTTAGTAACAGTAGCTAATGTTTGAACTAAAGTATGCAATGTGTTTTTACAGAACCAAGTGAGTTTATGTTTTGATGCACTAACCCCTCTAATGAAGTTTGCGAGTTATCTTTGTGTGAAGGAAGTTTTCAAGTATTAGGAGAGGAGGATGATATAAGAAGATCAAGAAGAGAAAAAGCTTAAGCTTGGGGAGGCTCCCTTGGATCTCCCAGCATATATCAAGAAGACTCAAGCGTCTAAGCTTGGGGATGCCCAAGGCATCCCCTTCTTCATCAACAAATTATCAGGTCACCTCTAGTGAGACTATATTTTTATTGCTTCACATATTGTGTGTGTTCTTGGAGCGTCTGTGTGTTTTATTTTCTGTTTTGTTTTTGTTTTTTTTCTGATCATAACTTAGTTGGATCCTAGCACTCTTGTTTGGGAGAGAGACACGCTCCGCTTTTGCTTAGAATACTGTTCTTCACTTATACTTGTTGAGTATTCTTGTTTAGCACTGCTATGCTATTAGCTCTTGTTTTTCATGTATCTCTTGTTCAGAGCTATTAGTTCTTTTATAGAAAGTACTCTCTTGCTTCACTTATATTTGTTTGGAGAGTTGTATAATTGGCGTCTGGTTGGAACAGAAAATGCTAAAGTGTGTGGTAGTTGTATAATGGAAAAACTTGCATAGTCTTGTAGATCATTGAACTTTGATAACTTGATTCCTTGCAAATGTTTTGAGATATTAAGAAATTAGATGTTAAATGCTTGCTGGTTAATTAAAGCTAAAATCTGATTAGTGGTTGTGTTATTAAAGCTTGTACCGTACTACAAACTCTTAAAATTGCTGAAGGTGTAGTTGGACTTGATAGCTTCTCATGTCTGAAGGTTTTTGGAAACAACATAGTTGCGTGCTAAGGTCGAGGGATCTAGCGGGTACTTGTGCCTCCGTGAACGGCCCTCCTTGGGGTAAATTTAATCATGCTCTTAATGTTGAACCTGCTAGTTGTTTGCAATAAACTTGTGAGTTCTTTTTGACTAATGTTGAGCTACGGTTTTTGGCACTTCCACCATCCATATTTTGCTAGCCTCTTCGGTGTTGTGCATTGCCTTCTGCTCACATTGAGAGTTGTGCATACTTCGCCAGTACATCCAACCCCGTGGGAGAACTTCATCTTGTTCTCCTACACATAAGCCAAACATCTTCCTCAAAACAGCCACCATAACTACCTATCACAGCATTTCCATAGCTGTTCCGAGATATATTGCCATGCAACTTCCACCTTACATTACATGACTTGTTGTCATTCATCATTGTTATATATTGCTTTGCATGATTCTATACAGCTGATGTGTGGTTTTACCCATGTTACGCTAGATCATTGCACATCCTGCTACACTGGCAGAGGCATACAGTTTTATACATCATGTTTTGTTCATTATGAGTTATTTGTACCAAAAAGTGTGTTGTCATATTAGAGTGTTGCCCCTACAGTGAGGGAGAGAAAAGTGAAAAAGCCACGGAGGCCATTGAAAAGAGAAACAGAAAAAGAAAAAAAAGAGAAAAAAGAGAAAAAAAAAGAAAAAAAGAAATAAAGAGAGAGGGGGCAACATTACTATCCTTTATCCACACTTGTGCTCATGTTTAGCACCAGTTTTATAGTCATCATTTGTGCTAGTAGCACCTATGCTTCATATGAGAGAGTTCTCATGTTTCATTAGTATAACTATGTGGGGAATTTACGTTATAGAACTTGGGTTGTATATTCCAATGATGAGCCTCCTCAAAAGTGCTCTAGGTCTTCATGAGCAACCAAGTTGGATGCACCCCCACTAGTTCCATTGGAGAGCTTTCATACACTTATAGCTCTATGTGCATCCGTTGCATGGCAATCACTACTCCTTGCATAGCTTCGATTATAAGACTTCCTCTTGTCTAATGATCATTTATAGCTTTGTGAGCCTTTCTTCCATTGGCCTTCCAAACCCCCATTATTATTCTCTTTGCCATAACATCCTGGTGCCAATACCAAATGCTTACGCTCACCGGTTGAGTAAAACTTCTAACCAGTGAATTCATTACGTTTGTGATACTTTTGCTTGACTGGATCCTTTCTATGTTTGTGAAAGATTGCTGGATGCTTGAGTAGAAGGATAACTTCTATACTGAATGCTTAAAACATCTATAATGAACTTTGTACGGTTTCATGTCTTTATAGCATCTTCCATGAAAGGTTTTTACTTGTTTAATTGTCTTGCTTTATTCATCTATGTGTTTAATATCAAACATAGACTTTTGCTTTGAATGATTTGATCTCAGCTCACATGCTTTACATTACTATATGATCAAGATTATGTTGGTAGCATGTCACCTCAAAAATTATCTTTGTGTTATCGTTTACCTACTCGAGGACGAGTAGGAACTAAGCTTGGGGATGCTTGATACGTCCAAAACGTATCTATAATTTTTGATGTTCCATGCCTATTATATATTGATTACCACATGTTTATCTTACACTTTATATCATTTTTATGCATTTTCTGGGACTAACCTATTAACAAGATGCCACAGTGCCAGTTCCTGTTTTCTGCTGTCTTTTTGTTTCAGAAAATCTATTCTGGAAATATTCTCGGAATCGGACGCCAATTTAACTGATTTATTTCTGGACCGAGACGGAGCAGCAGCCAGGAGGACGGAGCCGGGGGCCACACCAGGCAGGCCGGGGCCCACGGCGCGCCAGGGTGGGGCCGCGCACCTAGGCCGCCGCCACCTCGGCTGGCCACCGACGCCGCCCTTTCGCCTATAAATTGCATCTAATCGGGAAACCCTAGATACCCGAGCAAAAATCCACGAAAAGTTCCGAGGCCGTCGTCTTCAACCCTAGTTCGGGAGGGTTTCTGCAGTTCTTCCCGGCACCTTGCCGGAGGGGAAATCATCACCGGAGGGCTCTACATCACCATGCCTGCCTCCGGAGTGATGCGTGAGTAGTTCTCCACGGGACTACGGGTCCATAGCAGTAGCTAGTTGGTAGTCTCTCCACCTTGTGCTATCATGTTTAGATCTTGTGAGCTGCCTAACATGATCAAGATCATCTTTATGTAATGCTACATGTTGTGTTTGCTGGGATCCGATGAATTGTGAAGTTATGATCAAGTTTGTTCATCTATCTATATTATGTTTTATCTATGTTCCTGCATGCTCTCCGTTGTTAGTAGATGCTTTGGCCAAGTAGATGCTAATGACTTCAAGAGAGGGTATTTATGCTAGATAGTGGGTTCATGCCTCTAGAAGCCTGGGCTTGATAGACAGAAACAACTAAGTCTGTAGATGTGCTGTTGCCACTAGGGATAAAATAACCGATGCTTAGCTTAAGGGTACTGCTGTTAAGTCTAATGCGTTTGTTTACATTACACACTTTGCTTAATGCTATAATCTGTTGCTTGCAACTTAATACTCATGGGAGACCCGGAAGCTATCTTGTGAGTGGATTATGAGTCATAGATGCAGCTAGTAAGCGGTCTATGTATATTGTTGTAATGCCCAATAGATATAACAATGAACATGTGCTTGTCATATATTGCATTGTCATGCGTTTGCAATTTGTCAATTGCCCAGCTGTAATTCGTTCATCCAACATGTATGTTTATTTGTCTTATGGAGAGACACCACTAGTGAACTGTGGACCCCGGTCCTTTATTCCACACTGATACAAACACCGTTTTCACCACGCTCTACGTTACTTCCTGCTGCTACTTTTGTGTTCATCATCATATTCTACACCATACGTTTAATCCTTTGTATTCAGCAAGCCGGGGAGATTGACAACCTTCCTATTTTGTTGGTGCAAAGTACTTTGATTGTGTGTGTGCAGGTCCACGTCAGTGATCGGGTAACGGCGCCGCTGACACCTTTCTGAAGCTCTTCCAATTCCTACTGGATCTGACAACCTTGGTTTTGTAATCAAGGGAAAACTTTGCTGCTGACTACATCATACCTTCCTCTTGGGGTTTCCCAGCGAACGTGCGTTCCACGTCATCAGCCGCCGCCGTCGCGGAAAACCCTAGCTCGTGGTTCTGGATTCCTGTTCTGGCACCCTGTCGGAGGGGGAATCATCGCCGGAGGCATCTACACCACCACTGGCCTCCATGACGATGCGTTAGGGGGAATCTCATTAGACAAATACTTGTCAAAAGTAATCAAATAAAATTAGAGAGCATGTAGGAACGTAAATAAAGCAATATCATGACATATAAAAACATGCACAATCTGGTCATAACATCACAATTCATCATATCCCAGTAAACGCAACAACTAGAACTTACATAAGATGGATCTCGATCATGTAAGGCGGCTCACAAGACCATTGCATTGAAGAAAACATGGAGGAGAGATCACCATCTAGCTACTGATATGGACCCGTAGTTCAAGGATGAACTACTCACACATCGTCATGGAGGCGGCAATGTTGGTGTAGCTGCCTCCGGCGATGATTTCCCACTCTAGCAAGGTGCCGGAACAAGAATCCAGAACCCCCAAACTAGGGTTTTCCGAGACGACGGCGGCTTCGTATCTCCTTTCGCAAAATATTTCTTGTCCCCGAATGTTTTAGGGTTGTAGGCAATTTATAGGAGAAGACTCGTTGGGAGGCGGCGACCGAGGCCCTCACGCGGGTGGCCTGCGGTGCCCCCCCTGTGTTGGTCGTTAGTCTTCTTTCTAGCTATAAAAAATTCTCATAAATGGGCATCCCTTTCCGATGATATTTTTTTAATAGATTTTCTAAAATACAAAAACAGCAGAAACAAAAACTGGCACTTGGCGTCTTGTTAATAGGTTAGTCCAAAAAAATCAATAAAATGATATTAAATCATGGTAGAAACATGTATCAATAATATAAAAGTAGCATGAAACAATTCAAAATTATAGATACGCTTTGAATGTATAAAATTCATGGGATAATAAAAACTAGTACTGGATATGGAAATTTCTTAATGCCATCCATTCAACAAAAAAAATATAATACATAAAGTAGAAGTGATCACACTTCACCCTACATATATTTATCCCTTTCCCTTTGATTTAAGTGCAACATGTATCATTTTATTTTTTGTTCTTGACTTGATCATACTTTGATTGTTTCAGCACATTTACTAATGGTGGTCTTATAGTAGAGATGTAACATAACATACAAAGTAATATACGAATGCTCCAAATTTATGCAAACTTTCATGGTGCTCGAGAAAACTAGGGTGAAAGGTTGCAAAACGAGGTGTTGTTGATGTAGAGAGGATGCATGGGCATCCTAAAGCTTAAGGTTTTCACCTTTCTTTACTATTTCTCATGTTGGGTATAGAGGGGGGGGGGGGGGGGATGGGTGCGGGGCATCCCAATCTTAAGGTTTCCACCTTCCATGAATGGATATTTTCTCATGTTTCATTTCTTGTAAAAAAATATTTACCACCAAATGTTTCTCTTTTTTTTGCTAAGAGACATTACTGCCATAGGTAATAGTCCTAGCTGCTTCCAAAGATTCAAACAAATTTTTATTTGAATTTATAGAAGTGTTTCTTAGGTGGGTAACATCCATAAACATTTTAAAATAAATATCTCAAAGACTCACTCTAGCAACAATAGGCAAAATCCGTCTTAAAAAACAATATCACACAAAAGAATTTTTTAGGGCACCATAGACATGTCATGAATTTTGAAAACTTTTGTGCATGTATTATTAATTTTCACGATTTTATGATCTTCAAGAAAAAAAATGAAAATTGATCAAGGGACATATGCTTGGTGAAACAGCAAAACCATGCAATGTTAATTTGACATCTTCTATATTCCAAATGGGCAAAACTTGATAGTTGATAGTTAAAAAATATGTAGGTTAAACTTATTCACAAATGCCAGGATCGCAAGGCGTGCTCAAATCAATTAAATATATAACAAGTTTAACCAAGGTAGAGATCAACACAAAAAAACGAACAACAATGAAGTCTAACTCTCTTCCTACGCATTGGCATTTTATATATGAATAAATCAAATGAAATGGAAGTGGACTAATGAATATCAATGGTATGTGCTTGTTACTTAAGAGTTATTAGGAAATAAATAGGGCACTTATCACCTTCTGTTTCATAATATTTGCAAGCACCGGAAACAAACTTAACAATGTAATCATTGGAAGGATGGAACTTTGTAAATTTAGGCATATAAATAGGATCATCAAAATTATCATGGAAGACCTTAGCATGCTTTCCTCTCTGAAAATAGTTGTTGGTACTGTTTTGAACTTCAATATCATGGTTGTAATAAGGATTTTGAACGAAAGACAATTGCAAACCACATATTTGTTTTACAGCGAGTGTATATTTCTCCTCTATGGTAAAGCTAGGAGAACCCAACAATAGTATAGGACTCGCATGAATGAGAGTATCATTATGACCAACAAGTTTATCATTTTTATCCTCCCATTAACTAGTTTCAGTTGTTCCACACGGAGGATATTCAAACAAAATAGAACCATCATCTAAACCATTATCATATAGCATGTCTAAATAGTACTCCCCATTTTCATAAAAACTCTTACTAGGAGCAATAATATTGCTTGTAGACATGTCTAAAGATTCATCATAATAATAATTTTCACCACAAGATTCATCAGGAAAACAGGGTCATCTTCTAGAGCACTATCATATAATAATAAGTCAACATAATACTCCTCACCTTTATTTTTAATGAGAGCAACACCATTACTAGAATCATTGTACTTCGTCTGACTGCAAGTATAGGGTATCGAGCAAGAAGATAAAGTTATTTATTCTCTGGAACTAGAGTGTCACAATTTCTAGTTCTCTATGTAATAAACAAATTTCAAAAAAATAGTGATTGATTTGTTGTTTGAAAGTAAAATGCAGGAAAACCAATGGATGTAAAGAATATCTTTTTAGAGATTGCCCAGTCCTCTAAGATGTAAGAGGACAATATGAAGTTTTTCTCTTATGTGGAAAATGGACATGGGTTCATGGGTTCACATATCTCCAATAAACATGGTGGTACAGTAATAAGCATAGTTATTGAGGAATGATTCGTACACAATTGCCATGCTTTAATGAAAACATTCATATGAGCAATATGTCATGGCGAGGATGAGAAATTAAATACCCTAAACGCACAGCACACCCTGAGGTCACCAATCGACAAATACTTCGTTCTCTTTTTCTCTCTAGATGTGCGTCTGTCATGGGGTGTGGTTGTTATTTTTGTTAACTAGTTTTGTCATTTCTATCACTTGGAATGCACCTTTTTGGGTACCGCCTCATCCAAGACTATTCATAGTGGAAGTATCATAAGTAGTATTATGCATGCCACGTTGGCAACAAAATGACGTGTCACTGCAGTTAATGATGAGAGAGATATAGTGGTATCATAGGTAGATACCGTAACATAACGGTTTACAAGACAAGATGAGTGTATAACCTAATAAATACACTAATATATGATACCACACATATATTACTACCCACTATGGAAATAGTAACATAGACTAATATTATATGCATGATACTAGTATATGATACTCCACACTATAGCTAGTCTAACACACATCACACTCTCTATTCTACTGCTAGCTTTTACTAGTCTGAAGAATTGCATATAATTTAGGGAGAAGCCATAAATAGATGCAGCCACATACATGCGCAATTACACCCCTAGTGATTGGATGTTTGTATTTTTCTAGGTATTATACAACCACTACATACCATATCTATCTATTACTCCCTCCGTTCTAAATTAATTGACTTGATTTTGTCCAAATATTGATGTATCTATACTTGTTTGATGTCTAGATACATCCACGTGTAACAAAATGTGTGTCAATTAAATCCGAACGGAGGAAGTATATACTAAAATCTATATACAGGTCTAAAACAGAGCCACCACGTTAAGCCACATCATTTAAATTATTTTTGTTAGTGAATGCAGAGACAGAAACGAAGTATCATACAAAATAACCCCATATAGTTAGATCTGAAATCAATGGTTAGGATTTAATTAAGTATGATTAATTACGTAACCATTTTGGAACGTGTCCATATATAGTTTTGTTTTCTGTACGTAAGTATCAAGTGTGGCCAAAAAAAATTCGGTAAGTGTGTCCATAGTTTTCTTTCTTGACGTGGCAAGTAATTTTTTCAAGAGACACTAGTGGAAACATCATCAACAATCCCGGGTCCAGAGGGCTTTTGGTCCCGGTTTTACAACCGGGATTAAAGGGTCGGGACTAGAGGGGGGGGTGGTGGCTTTTATCCCGGGTGTCCACGACCCGGGATAGATGGGCCTCCACGTGGGCGCGCAGGGCCGGGGAGCTTTGGTCCCAGTTCGTGTCACGAACCGGGACACAAGGGTTTGCATCTTTTGTATTTTATTTGCTTATTTTTTAGGATAGGTGTCATTATCCTCTTCTTCTTCATTTTCTTCCATCATAACCCCTCTTTCTCCGTGCTTGGTCCAACAATAATAACCATCCATGAAACGCTCCTCCAACAGGTGGACGTGAATAGTTATTGACGTAGAGTAATCCCGCTTATTCTTGCAGACTCTACATGGACAAGGAATATAACCACTCGACGGCTTGTTATCATTAGCCACACGGAGAAAACTATGCATGCCATTGATAAAGTCGAGACCGCGTCGGTCACTGTACATCCATTGCCGGCTCATCTGCATTATAAAATATATCAAAAACCATTACACTACATCATAAATATATAGTACTGACCAAATTAATTAATACAAGTTCATCACATTAAAACCAAAATAGAGTAGTGCCAAATTAATTAATACAAGTTCATCACATTAAAAAAGAGGCTCACCAAAGTGGTGCCGGTGACGGGACGACGCGGGCTATCGACGGCGGTGAGGACGGGGACAACACTAAAATCCACAAATAATAAATTAATTTGAGCTCGCAAATACACTTTCTAGCTTGGACATTTCATCAAACACCTTGCTAGCATTACAAAATTGAAATAAGCTAAACTAGCAACGAAATGAGCTAAAGTTGCAACGCCGGAGGAAAGAACGATGTTACTAACCTTTGAATAGATGGGGTGCCTTCAATCCTCTCAAATGGTGCAAAAAAATGGGGATTAATTTGAGTGGGAGAGAGGAAAATGGAGGAGAAATGGTGATGAACTCGAGTTAGCTCGGGGTGGAAAAAGATGATATAGCAGGGAGACTCTTTGATCCCGGTTTGTAACACGAACCGGGACCAAAGGTCCCCTACCAAAGGGGCCCAGCGCTGAAAAGCATGTGCGCGCATGTGAGGACCCTTTGATCCCGGTTCGTGTCACGAACCGGGACCAAAGGCCCCCCCGACCCGGGAGCAATGCCCACGGGCGCCCCGCCCTCCCGACCCGGGATCAATGGTGCATTGATCCCGGGTTGTAATTTGGCCAGGATCAAAGGTGAAAACGGAAGCCCTGTTTTCTACTAGTGAGAGATCTTCCAGCCGTACGAATAGCGGACTCCCTTCAGAAATATAAATACCTTCTGCTGAAAAAAATACGATGCGTACATTAGCTTAGCTCCGTACGAACAGCAAATCCGTTGTTCAGAACAAATAAACGCTCACATTAGCTTAGTTAGGTATAAGCATATAACGCTGAAAACGTTCTTTCAAGTGGAAAGATCAAAGATGTGCCATGATATAAACATATGACAGAGTATAAATGGCCAATACGTAGTTGAGTATACTAATTAATCTGTACATTTGCATGGTTGATTGTAAGAATATAACCAATACGTCTCTTATTTGAGCACAAAACCGAAAAAGTGATACGAATATTCCGCAGCCCGGATTACTAAAGGATCCCGCGGAACACAACAATGACATACTCTCTGTATATAAATTAGGAAAACTACGAAAACCGGATTATCTACTTCGGTTAGTTTGAGCATCTTGTCCATATGGTTAGATTTCTGTGCATTGATTGTTTTTAACAACAAACTTCAGCAATTCATATAATTATTACTCCCAAAAAGCTAATTTAACATGACGGTTTAATAAGATAACTTTAACCATTTATGTATATATAGTGAAATATGAAAAGTTTGATCAGTCTCTGACTCTCTGTAGAATGCTACAACTTCTAACGAACATAGAGAATACATAGTATAAAGATAACAATTTGATGGACTCTACTCATGAAATATAACTCCCATATTGATTTGATATATTAATTTGAAATCAACAAATCAAGTCGATACTTTTGATCATCTAGATGGCATGGTCTCAATAGGATACCTAAGGTTTGAAACTACACGGAAACTGCTGATTGTGCATGTAACTCATGTTTTTCGAAGGAAAAATTATTATGTAATAAATATGCTAGAGTCGTTAAATATATTTGCCATACATGTGATAATATACCACGGCAAAATGTGATGGTGCACAAATTATAGAATTATTTCTCAAGGAATTTTGTAAAATTAAAGATGTGGCCCTCGCAGTTTCGAGGGGCACAGTGGTAGTTCTCTCTAAAAGTAAAATATGTAGATATTTTTAGCAGAAAAATTAATATGTCTTTAATGTCCATACCGATCATAGCCAATACCACATCCTAAGCTTCCCCCAAAAGTCCAACCTACGCTGTAGGAATATAATTTTGGTTTTAATGAAATTCACTAAAAAAAATCTAAATAGAGTATTATCCAAGATTAGCTTTGCATATTTAAAGTTTCACCGTGTATTACACAATATAAGAAATAAGGTACCTAAACTACACGGCAAAACTTGAATTCATGGTTAGCCGCATGTCAGTGCCTGATCCGTTGTTGAAGGTGATCTAAATCAAATATTCCCAATAGCCCATTTAGTAAAAAAAAAATATCTTAGGATTGGATTCCTCTGAATTAAATTTGTATAGTCTTGCAACCTGCTTAAGTAAATCTAACATGTTCCACTTTGTCTATCATGGAACATATTTATTCATAAGCACTGTTTTAGGTGTTAGAAAATTATCCTTCATTGCATTTATCTTGATAGTTACTCTATTGGAGAGAGTGTGATATCATTTAGTATGGAAGGCTATTACGGATAAACAACCCAATTTTCTTTACCCTGTTATAAGGACTTTTCAAATTTAGAGGTAGTAAAACTAAATAAGCGCAAGTTCATGATATATAGTATCTGACAGTTTTGAGAAAATTTGAATTTACAAGATAGTGAATTGGAGATTACAAATAATTTGCATTCAAAAAATTGCTTTTGTGAATAGGAAATGCTGTGATATCCGTGAAACTGTACATTATTTCTATGAAATGTTCAACCCACTATAGAAGATGCCCTCGCATTGCGAGGGCCACCTTACTAGTTAGGTCGTAAAAAGGCGTTCACCGGCGTTCAACGGCGAGTGTGTGACTTTTGTCTATACCTCGCTTGTTATCAACATATGTGTAGTTGTCACAGATATCCATATCTATCAATATATCAAACCTGACCCGTTTAGCCCTCCCCTCCACCCCTCCACGTCGCCTCCTTTTCTCCGCCGTCCGATCACGCGATCCGACGGCCAGTAGACGGCCACGTCGCCCCAAACGCGCGCCACTGTGCTAGCTACAGTGTTGTGTTTCTACAGTTCCTCAGCGCGTCCGCGCCGTTGATCGCGCATCCGACGTCCCGTACATCGCCTCTGCGGCAGTTTTATAAAAACACCCCTCGCTAATCCACGCCTTGCTCCGCAATTCCACGATTCCCGCTGCGATGGACATACACGCAAATTCCGGAAATTCCCCGCCCCCCCCTGAACAAATCGCGAACAGAGGCCCCTCCCTCTCTCCTCTCGCGCGCGCGCGACGGAGGTCGCCGGCGCCGCCGCCGCGCGTCCTCGCCGCTCCGCCGCCCGCTGTCCAGATCCACACACGCTGCGTGGTCCGCTGTCTTCGCCTCCCCCTCCTCGCCGCGGATCGGCCGCCGGTACGCCGCGGCCGCGCGGGAATCACCGCCGCCGCGCCCGCTTTCCTCCATCGCATTTCAACGCCGCCGCGGCCGCTCCGGCGACCCAGGACAGGCGGCGCCGCCAGCTGCGGGCTCCCCGCGCCCGCGCGCGTCCCAGGACGGGGTGGCGCGGCGTCGCCGTGCTCCTCGCCGCCGCGGCAGCGGCAGTGCTGCCCATCGCTGACGTCAGCATGATGTCAGCATGGGCCCCGCCTGTCAGCCCTCCTTCCTTTACAAAGAAAATTCAGAAATAAAATAACCAAAAAAAATGAAAGCTAGAAAAAAATTATACCAACATAACAAAAAAAAAACATTCATTACATGTAAAAGAATTTCAAATTTGAATACTTACAAATTTGAAGCGTCATCCAAATCTAGCCATTTTATGAAGTGAAAATAATTTAAACCAGAAAAACTTCACAATATGTACATTTTTAAAAAACTTAACCCTTTCCAAGCATAAGGTTTTTTGAATTGCAACAAGTTCTAAACCTAAAATATTTTCGAATGCGTACATTTCCAAAATTAAATTATCGCTCAAATTGGTTACAAAAATAGTACATAACTACAACATAGTTCCTCTAACTATAGTGCTAAATAAAACAATTATGTCAAAATTAAACATAATGGATCATTACAACATACCCATCATATTTGAAACAATATAACTTAAAACTCCCTAACTATTTACTTCCATTAAAAAAACCTAAATTCGATTAATATTTCGACAAAATGCAAACTCATTTCCTCCAACTACGAATAGATTTCAAATTGAATTTCGGCTAAGCACATTATACGAATTAGAACTACTACATTTCCTTGCAATGTACATAACGCAACTAAAGATATTAACAAATAATCGCCGAAATATTCACATCAACGGTGCGGCAGATCCTACCACAATCTTCTTATACAATTTACAGAACATATGGAGATGTCATCTGCCAGCCAATTTATTTTCCGTATTTCCCAACTGTACACACAAAATCCAAAATCATTTCTTCTAATTATGGACTAAATTTAAAAAATTCTAACATAATATATTCCCTCTGATAATAAAGTTAAAATAAATTTCACAGCCAAGCTTATTATAACATTTCAAACAAATCAATATTTAGAGACAATTTAACTTAACTATCTCCAATTATGCAAATATATTCAATGAATACTCGAAATGTTAACATTTGAAAATAACCATAATATATTTCCTCTGCTTATGATGCTAAATAAGAATACTACAGCAAAAAAAACATTTTCAAATCAACAAAATTCGGATAACATATTTCGAGATAATATAACTTAAACCTCTCTAACTACGTAGTTAAATTTATATCCTCTAATTATGGATTGAATTTAAATTACATTTAATGAATTCTCATACAATGCATTCCCTCTAATTCTTGATCTAAAATAAAAATCTAATATAAAAAAAACACGTATCTTAGCAATTCGAATAGGTTAATCTTTGGAGTGAACTTAACTCTCTCTAAAGTCACCATTCTATTCAAAAAAAAATTATGTAACAAAAACAATAGAGACAATTTATATTCACAAAAAATATCCTCCAAGGGCAATCTGGAAAACTTCCAAATTTGAACATTTTTCGTAATCTGAATAATTTTTTAACGCTAGGTCTCTTTGCATTTCAAAAATTTCCAAATTTGCACACTTTTAAAATAATGACATTTCAAAATTCTGAATTTGCGACACGGGCGCGGCGTGTCGCCGCGCAGTTTTTCCTAGTAAGCATTATATTCCCAAACAAATTATACGGTCAATAGGGTTCGAGAGAACTTCGACCAAAGTGGCGTCCATCGACCCCTTTCGAGATGCCCTCTGTGACAGGAGTGGTAAATGGTACTCCGGTGCACACTTCAAAAATTGTTCCGTGCACACGTGCCACGCATCCATACGCCAAGTGTCTCCTCGCCGCTTTATTTAAATCGATGCATGATGGCAGATTGGTAGTACTACTGGCTGGTGTTGGACTGTTGGTGCAGCGCAGAACCGAAAAGGTAATCCGTATTGGCCTGCGTCGATTGGCTGGACGCTGCCTGCATGTCGATTGTTAGCTGCTCCTCTCATTGGTGCTTGCGTGGATGGGCGGTCAGAATTACCCTTTCCTAGACTCCTTGCAATACACGGTTTTAAGAAGAAAAAAAACATTTTCTAAGGGTCTATTTGGATCGCAGGATTGGAAAGCAAAAAAATAGAAAAAAAAACACAGCAAAATTATAGGTTTGTTTGCAAAGTACAAGAAATTGCAGAAATAGTCGTTGGGATAAAAACATGAAAAGTATCTCGCTCTGACGCACTTGAGTTTGCAAAGAGGTTGGAGTGGATTTTCAGATTCCTATAAAAGTAACATGTGCGAACATTTCGGGTTTTTGTGTGCCACCGCATCGTCTCCAGGGCGACTCGGGAGCCCTAGTCCGCCGCCGCGACCAACCACCTCCAGCTCTGCCCGCCTTCGCCGCCGCTAGATGAATCTGCCAGGCTAAGCTCGCGCGCTACATCGAGCTGGTGGCAATTGCTCGTACTAGGGAAGCTTGGCCCCTATGATGAGGGTCGGCGAGGCGTCTGCTGGAGGACAACGACCACCTCCGCAATTCCAGTGGGTGAAGCTCTATTGCACATTTCCTCATGCAGTTGTGCCGACTCCAGCTGCGGGCTGCGGCTTCGTGGCCCCTACTCGTTGCGTCAGGGCAAGGTGGTCGCCCCTTCCTGCTCCATGAATGGGATAACATGGGTTCGTGGTCTCCGGATATTCGTGGCTTGGTTGGCTCCGCTTCGGACTTTGGGCGTCGGATCCGGTCACCGGCGACACGATATGGCTCGTTGGGATTCATCGACAGTGAGGATGGTGGCTCCTGTGTGACAATGGCGTCGGCGCCATGCTGGATTTGTTGGCTATGACCAACAAAAAAAAGGTACTGGTCTTCTGAAAGAGATATGCCCTAGAGGCAATTAATAAACATATTTTATTTGTCATATCTCAATTGTTCGTAATAAGTTTTGTACCATGCTATAACTGTATTAAGCGGAAACATTAATGCACGTGTGGTATTTAAACAATCAGGTCCCTAGTAGCCTCTTAACTAGTCCATTGGGCAACCGATGATCAAGGTTTCTGATCATAGACATTTATGTCAATTGACATTGGAGTCATGTCATTAGGTGAATAATGTGATGGACACACACCCAAGATATATAGAAACATAGTGTTCATACCTTTGACCGTGAGATCATATCTAATCGCTGCTTCTGGAAGGTGCTTTGATTGCATCAAACGTCATGTCTTATTTAGCGTGGCAATAAAGGTGTCTCTTTCGGGTATCCGAAGGAAGTGGAAGAGGTGAGTGATAAAGAGCGGGATTTGCCAATCCACAACAGGGTAGATACTCTGGACCCACTCGGTGAGATTACATCAATGAGCTTGCAAGCATGTGACTAGGTCACGGGGATGTAATATCACAGACGAGTAAAGATAGAATTGTCAAGTGACGAGATCAAGCTTGGTAATCGTGATACCGGAGAACGAGTCTCGGACAATCTAAGTATCATCAGGCAAAAGGTTGAAATTGGACGTCTAAGGTTCAAATGATAAAAAGACATTCGTGGATGCACAGGGACTGTCACGATTATCCAGCCACCGTTGATAGTCATTGATCGGAGAACATGTCTCGATCATTTCTGGAGTGATCCCGAACCGCTAGGGTGACACACTTAAGGGTAGGTGACGTTTATTTAGATTGGACGTAGAGAAGAAAATAGAGAGAAGAACACCGGAAGTGTTCCGGACACACCCGAAGTGTTCTAAGTGATATCCGACGGAGTTCGGGGGCCGGAGAAATGTTTTTCGGAGCCGGAATAAATTAGATAAAATGTATTTGATATTAATTAGCGTAATTAATAGTTAAATATATTTTTATTTAATTAATTTTGATTTTTTTAAGGGCGGCATATTTAAATGGGCCTAGGAGGCCCATGGGGGGGGGGGACTCCCCCCTTTTGATGCGAGTTGGGAGGGGGCAACCCTTGGTGGGCCAAATGGGGCCCACCTAGGGCCGGCGGCTCCCCTTGGTGCGGCGCACCATGTGGGGTTTAGTCCCACATGGCTAAGCCAATGGGAGTTGCACCCTCCCTCCCCTTTATATAGAGGTGCCCCATGCTTTTAAAACACACAATTCTCTCTCTCTCTCCCGGTTTAGACGTGGCTCCGCAATTGGGGCTACGCACGGGTTGAGGTTTTCTCCACCATACGCACACCCGTGCTGCTGGTTCTCTTCGGTTCCAGTCTTCTACTTTCGCTGCCCGGCTGGATCGGAGCCCGGAGGTCGTCATCTTCTCCGTACGTGTGTAAGCTCTGCGCGGTGCTACACGTGTGGTACTGGAAGTACGTCTTCTTCCTCTACACGACCTTGAGGTCAGCGTCGCCGTCGTCTTCGCTGCCCGTCTTCATCACGCGTCGTCATAGAAACAGATCTTTTGATCGTCGACCCTTACGGTCTACAAGGGTATGTATACCGTTCCCTCCGTTACTTTATATCTGCATAGTAATAGATCCTAACTATTTCGGTTATCGTTGTTAGCAGCATTTTTGTTTTCTGCACACGAACCCCTTCATCTTCTTCACCCGATTAGAGTATAATCAAAAAAAAAATTATGCATGAACTCTGGTTTATGTTGCATTAATTGATATATTATTAATTATTCAACAATTTTAACAGAAGGGCTGTATCAATGTAAAACAACTGGCCAAAAAAGTTCAAAACCATATGCATCGACACGATACGTCCACAAACCTTAGGACAAGTTACCAGCCAATTAAAAAGTACTGAACTCTTAGTCAATACCGTCGCTAAGGATTTATCGCATGTGCGCTTGTGTCAGTAAGGGCGAGCCCAATCATAGGTCGATTTTGGAGTTTTCATCCTCACCCTCCAGCAGGGTAACGACACAGACGCGTTGACATTGCCTGATTTGAGATATTGTATTTACACCAAGTGTCCGCGCAAACTTGACCAAATGAAATGGCGGCAAAGGGATGTCTTCCCATTGAAGCCAACATAGGGTTGGATAGGACGACTCCCACGTGTGACTGCCTCACGATTCACGAGACACCAGTCGAACCGCATCAAAACCGGATCTAGAGATGAAGGGCTCGGCCGATCGGCACCACAACCACACCTGACTGCACGGCGGCAGCCTCTGGGTGCGTTTGGTTGGTTGGCAATCCCTCGAGTGGTTAGTGGTAACCATTTTTTAGGTGGTTGCCCTATGTTTGGTTCATGGTGTGGGGTGGTTGAGTGTAGCCACATTTTAAGCATATTCTTTCAAAAAGGTTGTTGAGCTCAAAAGTGGTGGTTGAAGCCAACCACCCGCGGACGAGTTGATGCGGTCACTTGCGAAATGTTTTGCCGTGTGCTCACCTTACCTATTAAATAGAAATTTTACCCCTTTTAAATATTTAAACAAAATTTTCTCTTTTAAAATATATTAATAAATTTTAACCCTTTTATATATTTGAACAAACTTTTCCCTTTTTATATATTATAAGAATATTTAAACAAAATTTTCCTTTTTAAATATTTAAACAAACTTTTCCCTTTTAAATATTTGAACAATCATAAACAAACATTAAATGGCTACCCCTAACCACTTCTTATCTTTTCAACCAAAAAAAAAAACTTGTCTCAACAAACCCACACAAACAAACATGAAAAATGGTACCACCAACCAGTGCCCCCAATCAGTTTTTCATAGCTACTCAACCAAACGCACCCTAAACTACCACCGCTGTGCACCCGGCGACACGCCGTCGTGATTCCGAAAGGACGGAACTCTGTGGTCTATGCAAGATCACGCGGAGCAAAAAAAGCATCACCATCTCCACATCCGACGCCGTGTCATCCATACAATCACGGCCAGCCGCTACTGTAGAATCGGTGCGGCATTCCTGTAAACCTGACATCGATCTGAAGTGTTCTACACAGCTCGGTGCCTGAGTGGGACTTTCTTGTTCGGGCGGCTCCACACTGAAAGTGCAAAGACAAGTCGAACTTAGCTCAGCCCTCTTTAAAAGAAAAATATTCCGACCAGCGAACCGAATAATTCAAAAATAAAGGGTTACTTTTTCGGACTCTTTATTTGTTTGTGGACAACAGAAATTCAAACATGAGAAAAGGGTATCATTCCATTTTGAACACACGTCCTTTATTTGACTTTTTTGGGGGAACGTTTGGCAGCATAGTGCTGCGCGTGCCCGGCCTTAATGGAGAGAGCTGCAGCAGCAGCAGCAGCAGAGAAGGATAAGACATTGTACATTTCGCTTAAGCACTGCATGTCTGGCTCTCAAGATAAACAGGCCAAGGGGATGAACGGATCGAAGTGGGTACAATAGTTGATTTAATTACCATGCCTGCATGTAACTTGGAGCTGCACACCTCTGCGAAGGATTGAGATCATGGAAAAAAATAGCACGATATATCACCGCTAATAGCACGCTATAGCTTAATTTGAGGGGCTACGCTATATTTGGCTAAAAGTTGCCGCTATAGCGCTAATGAAGTTTTTAGCGCGCTAAATCACGCTAAACGTCGTAACGTTATAGCACGCTAAAAATAACTGGAAATAGTGTGTCGGCCGCTGAGTAAATCTAATCAAACCAAGCACCCAGCTCACTCGTCCACCACTCCGGTCCATATCGAACCTAATCTAATCCTCTAGATCGAGGCTGGCGGCGGCGGCAGCGACCAACTCATCTTCCTCTGGAGTCTACATCGAGCTCTTCCGTCCAGCTGAGGGCAGTGGCTGCGTCTTCCTCTTCTGAGTCCACATTTGAATATGGTTACCTGTATAAAGGTTACACATGTATTGATTTTGGTCAATTTTTTAGTGTTGAAAAGCTTGAAGTCCTTAATACTTGGGTTATATCTCGCCATTTTTTCATCACGCTATTTTTCACGTAACTTCGCTATATCCCGCTATATCTTCTGTAGCTTCTGGAGAAGGACCACACTATTTTTGATAGCACGCTATTTTTTTCGTTGATTGAGATCCGGTGCCTTGCTAGAGGCGAGGCACATGTGAACAGTAATGTGCCTTGACACATTGACCGCTGGATTGAAAATGAAGAGACACGATTTAAAGACTGTAGCACATGTACTGTAGGTGAGACCGTAGCAGACTGCTTTAGATGACACGCTGTAACTGGGGTACTGTATACGGCTTCTGTAGCAGTGTTCTATTCATGTGCATCCGGCCATCAACTTTTGATCCAACGGACGAAAATAAGGGGCGAGGCACAGTACTGTTCATTGGCAGTCAAGGCACCGGATCTCAGCTGCGAACACGAGATGGATTAAAATTCAGCCTTTGTCATAAATAAGTGAAGGGAAAAAATTACTGTCTGCTGACGAACAGGAATCTGAATATAAGCTAGATTCGTGAAGAATAAGACAGTGAGTGCTGAGAGTTCTTGTTACGCAAGTGTCGCTGCTTCGTTTTCTTTCCTCTGGTATTAGCATAAAGCCATAAAATTGGGGCCAGTCTCAATCTAGAACTTCGGAGCATGTTCAATGACAAGACCAATTTGGTTATTTTTTTCGGACGGAAAACATTTCTCTGCAGAAAATTTGCATATTTGAAGAAATTCGACACATTATAGCAATTTTTTTTGTACTGTGCGGTGACTTTGCTTCTATATACGTGTTGCATTTCTTCGGATTTGCTTTAATAGAACTAGCAAGAACTGCCGTCGCACTATACTGACGACGTGATCCACCATTGTGATTAATCATGGTCGCGACGATAAAGTCATATTTTCTAGTCCACACGATGGTATCCGTTCACCGTGAATAAACAATGGGGTATAAATTGGGTCCCACCCTACTTATATATTTGTACTGGCAGCAACATTATTGTCTCACTTCACAAGACAGTCGTCTCCCATTTTAGGATCATGCCCTGTTCACCATGTCGAAAGGGGAAAACTAGATCTGTCATGCTAGTTCGAAGATGACGATGTTCCCACATGACATCGAAGGCCGGAGGTGTCTCCTGAATCATGTATGATGTTGTTTGCATAATATTTTGCTTCCTCATTCATCTTTGAATATACTTTTTCTCAGTTTTTTCGGACACATAGGAGATGTTTCTGATGTGTTCTACGAACACTACATATACACTAACATTGACCAGTTTCTCGGGGGCCACTGCCACATACATCTCCAAAGGGTTATTCTGCCACCATAAACACCTGAACATGATTCGTATGTGGATAGGAATGAAAACAAAACGTAAATTTTCCGACTTTTCCTTGAAAAACGGAAACATAATGGAAGTATGAAAATGGAAACAGAATTTTGCGGAACCAAATTGAAAACGGAAACGGAGCGGCGTATTTCGGCGAAACGACCACAGAAACAAAAATTCTGAACCTTCCGTTTTCACGACGCGGTGCTTTCCGCATCCATTAGGCCCGAGAATTTTAAAGGGAACATTTAGGCAGAATCCAAAATCTGAATAAAAAAAGATCTAAAGCGACCATGTTTAAGCCATATGTACTCGCATATCATCTCCCTCTCGAGTGGTTTCCAGATCACCATTTCGATGGTGCACTAGGGTTAGGGACGATTGTTTTAATGTTTTATGCACATTATATTATATTATCAGGATATCTCTTTATACGTTTTCATCTTGAAACTTGACAAGTTTCTTGGTTTGCTTGATTTTTCTTGCATTATTCAAGGCTTCTCTTTGTTTTGGCAAACATCCACTTTCTGTGTCGTATCCGTACCGTATTCAAAATGTATTTGTTTCTGAGGTTTTTATTCTTTTTTTCTTCCGCAAAAATATATCAAAACAAATGTGACACTACTCAGTTCGGCCAAAAAACTTCATAACGCGTGATCCAAGGGACGAAAATGCTTAGTCCGTGAGAGAGCTCCTCTTTAGCTCAGTTTTGATATCCCTAATATGTGCATATATACTCCGTCAACTGTATCATGTGATTAGGGGATCGGACACGCTCGTGCATCTGTGCACTCGTGGTGATGTGTGTGTATGTACGGTGGGTACGTGGTGATGTGCGGATGGGTGTGTTTCCTTGTGATCGAAAGAAAAACGTGAATATAACTATTTTGGAGGATAGAACATAAGAAAGAAAAGGAGAACAGATGGCTGTGCTACGGCTGTTAATACTGTAGCAAACGAATCCTGAAGCAACTAGCTGGACGAAATATTGCGGTTGACATATCATGCATCGTTGTCCTGGTTGGTTGGTACTTCATGTGATTCCGGGTCTATTGTTTCTGAACCGTTCTCCTTCGAAAAGGTTTCGATCGGTGTCCCAGATCACATAAGGTTTGAGATGAGGTTTGAGATGGTTTCTGAAGCTGTTCACCAGCAAACAAATATAGGAGTACTGCAGAGTATAGTTGGTCTCAACAAGAGATTGTCCTATCCATATGTCCGGGCCCTGGTGCCTGTCCGTAGTTAACAGGACAGCTAACATAATACGTAGAGATCGATATCTCTGTACGCATATTACTCTATTGCCGTCATGTGATTAGCTAAAACTATTAAGTTCTCATACTTGTGCAGTGACCTGGTTCTACTCATGTAATCATCCGATTCGTGGGTGACATCACCGGTATCGGACCAATAAAACTAAGCCTTATCACTCTGGACAGTTAACAGTGCAGTATTAGTTTAATCACTAGTTTAGTGGCATGATTAAGGCATCATTTGACCTCACCGGCGAATTGGAGCTCGGGAAACCGGAAGGGACGTCGTTGCCTGCGCGCGGCGCCTCTGTTTACCAATTCCAACTGGATTTCAAGCTGCCTCCGCTTGCTTGTCGCACATCTCTTCTATAAAGGCCCGTGGAGTACCCGCATGTTCCCCCTACTTGCCCCTCCAGTCAATCGTTGTCCGTTGGATGCGTTTTTTAACAGTAAAAACGCATGGGTGTTTGACTGCTGGCTGTTGGATGCAGCAAAAACTTTTTCCACCCGTTTGAGTGAATAGTAACATGTCGTGGAGTCAATGACCGGTGGGTCCAGGGTAAACAAGTCAGAGGGCGAGACAACTCGTCCGCGTCGCTCTCCTTTTTCCCACGCCCCGCAGCGACACAAAACCAACGCCCGGGGTGAAACCCTAGGCCAATCCTGGCCTGTGCGGCTGTGCCTCTCCTCACCCAATCCCCTCCCACTCCTCCATCTCGCCCCTCCCGCCGCCGCCTCTTCCCTCTCGCTCCCTCCCCTCGCCCTCACCTCCGCTCCGCCCCGGAGGAGCACGCTGAGCTCGCTGGGTGGCTCCGTCCTCGACACCGCGCCTCCACTCTCCCGCTCCCTCTCCTGCGTGGGCTGCCAGAGACGCGCGCGAGCTCGATGGCCAAGCCCCGGTGGCCGGAGGCGCTCGGCCACAGGAGCGCGACGCCGGCCGGCTTCCACGGAGTACACCGCCGCTGGTGAGCGGGAAGAGAGGAAGAAGGCGTGCAGACGCTGCGGGCAGTCAGAGAGCGCCGGCGGCATGCGACGACCGGACCAGGCAAGGCCATGCACTCCCCTATCCTCTCTGCTCTACGTCTCTCTCACATCTGGGCGTGGTGATTTTATTAGTTTCAGTCAATCGATAACAAGTCAATCTCTCGGTTTGACGTTTGCATCTGGAGACGGATTGCATCTGCAGATCCTGGTCATGGGGCAACGCTTGTGGGAGGAGAGGATGTTGCAGATGCTACTGCGGCGGCAGCGAGCGACGGGACCTGCCTGAACTGGTCCACACCTCCTCTCCTCTCCCAGGTCGAGCTGATGCGTGCCGTGGGCGAGATGGAGAAGAAGGCCAGGAGGGAGCTGATGCGGCCTGCTGCTGCTACAGGCACGAAGCTGATGCAAGGGTGAGATGGAGGAGAAGGCCAGGAAGGAGCTGATGCGGGCTGCTGCTGCTGCAGGCATGACACCAACGTGCTGCTGCTGGCCAACTCCCCAACTGCTGCTGGTGAGGTCTCTCTTCTTCTATTCCATGTATCTCAGATTTGACAATAGTTATGGAGTAGTTCTTGAGTTGTCTTTGCTGAATTAACTTGAGTATCTTTGCACAATTATCTTGAGTCTTGGCAGAATTGAAATTGTACCAATGAAATTCCCAAATATGAGCATGGACGGTTTGCTCTCAGTGGTTATTTTAGTCTACTGTCCAGAAATTAATTTTAGGCCTTTTAATATTCGAATTAAATTATGGTCTAGACATGAAAAATGTAATTTTTTTGTACTGAGATAAACATGATTATGTCTATTTTTGTAGCCCTGCTTTGTCCAAAGTGTTAATTAAGTTGCAGCCTTTTTCAAAATAATAACCGAATTTCATAGCCGTCTCAATTAACTTGAGTATCTTGGCACAATTATCTCGAGTCTTGGCACAATTAAAATTGTACCAATGAAATTTCCAAATATGACAAAATTCAGTCTTGATTTGGCGCAATTGTCTCACTTCATTCAATGGTGAACGTAAATAAATGGACAAGAGCTGTGTGCTTGTTTAAAACTGATTCTCTGGTTCATCTTGCAGATTGACATGATGGTGATGCAGGTGAAGTGGTGAAGTATATCTGATGAAACAATAAAATTCTCCATTTGCTTGTTTAAAACTGATTCTCTGGTTCATCTTGCAGATTGACATGATGGTGATGCAGGTGAAGTGGTGAAGTATATCTGCTGAAACAATAAAATTCTCCATTTCATACGAGGAAATGAAGTGACTGAGCCTGAAAATTGGAATTTTCAACCCGGATAAGAAGGGATATGTTGAGTTGCTTGCCCTTGCTGTCAGCTTTCATGACTACCAAGTTCTTGATTCAGGTGATCTGTTCTCCATCTCACATGTTCAGTTTGCTTCTCCATGGATTTAGTGTTCACTAATTTGTTCCGGCTTTCCGCTGTTGTCAATAATAGGTAACCGTTCAACGGCAGCGTCCATGGCCGTGCTGGGTGGCTTCTCTCCACCTCGATGTGATGCTTGGTGGTGCTTCGATCTGAGGATTCAAAAGGAACCTTAATGCTGCTATCTCTCTCCTGCCTCTCCTTTGTCCTCTTAATTTGTTTGTGCAATGAATGTCAGTTTTGAACAATGATGATTTGCTTGTGCAGATATTTCTTTACTATTTCTATTGCTGTCATTTGGTTTAGAATATGATTCTATTCCTCTGTAGTTTCCAACTTCAATTTGGTTCTTCTCTTTATTTATTTTCTGCTCGTGGAGGGAATCCAAGTGAGAGGTGTTCCATTGTTGTTGATGTCATTTTACTTCCTTGCAATCTAATACAAAGGAGTTCTTTCTAGCTTTCATAATATTTCTGCATCGAATCTATTGTGATACATGGAGGTAACTACGCAAAGAAAAATTGTTTGCAGGTTCCTTTCTGGTGTCCTTTTCCTGAGAGATGTGCTCCCCGTCCTTTTGCTTCGTTGCTCCAAGGTTTGTATTCTAACTAGGAGGGATTAGACTTTCTTTGGGAAATAGCATTCTCTGCTTGATACAAGTTCATAGGTCTATATAATATGACTCCATATATTTGGTTTGCGGACAGCTTCTCATGTCATTATTTCTAAAGTTTCCAGTATTGTGTTACTTTTTGGGCGTACATCAATTTCTGGCTTATTTCTGAGCATATCAAAATGAACGTTATGTGCTTGCACTGCTATGTCAAGCAAAAAATGTATATATGGAGACTGAGATTACTTGGTGGCTGGTACATGACTGAAATATTTGAATCTGTTGACATAAAAAATTCTTTTTTTTGCGTTGCTAAACAAAAGCCCACTATCAATGGCCGTTTACTTTAGCTATACATATGTTTATACCTTTGCTTGGTCTGCTGAATGTGTTCGGTCCATGTAGGATTGTAGGTCCAGAACACCTACATGGCTACACTATATATTTACCTTCCACGTGCACTTGAATGTTGTGATTTTAGTTTGCAGTTGAGTAACGATGCAGCTTTGTCATTCATCCTTCCACTGTCCTAATTAGAACATTTGTCCATTTGTAGTCACTGCTATGTTGTGCCACATTATTTCCTTTTCATCTATTATGTTGCTTGATAAAAAATAAGGTATATTAGCAATCTAGGCATTAGTTATTTTTCAAAGTTATCCCTTCCATATGATGCTTTTATGTATTATACGATTATGGTTTTCCAGAGTTATCCCTTCCATATGATGCTTTTATGTATTATATGATTATTAAGAAGAATTTTCCAAGATGTAGCACATATGATAAACTTATATCGTCATCTGGGATACAATGTGTGATGATGGTTTGGTTTATCTAAATCATTTCTATGTTGTCAGGCTTTGCTCTTATATATACAGTGCATCACCATGGCCAAAAATGCCTGGTTCGCTTATTATGCATATAGTTAATTTTGTCGGAATGAGTTAGAATAATTCAATTTATGTTTTGATGTAAAAACAGGTTCGTTGAAATAAATACCAATGGTGGTGATGTGGAAATATAAGTTCAGTATTCACCATTTATGGGCAATTCTGTCCTCATGTAATCGTGCACAGAAGATTTACACCGCTGACTGCAGTGGTGTCTTTGTTACCTCGGCAGAGTGAGATATTACACCGTCCAGGTATTCATCCATTTCTACCACTCTCTTCGCCCACACCCCCTCATGATCTGCTTGCTTATTTTGTTTCACAGTTGATTTTGGGTGCCCAGGATATATGCATTTTTTATGCTTATGGAGTGCTTAATGATCTCGATGCACGTAGATTTATAATTAGCAACAGAAGATAGAAAATTGGGTTTTAATTTTGTGTAGCTATGTTTTGTATATGAGAAAGTTCGTGTGTGTTTGCAATCTTCAGGACCCCTTTTATTTCAGTTGGTTACTGATTGGTGGCTAATTTTGTTTATAGGAGTAAAGCATCGGTGTCGACCCAAGGCCGTAGTGGCCATGACTGCTGAAGCCAACCTACACTAGATCTCCAAGTTGTGTTGGAGGTTGCCAGCCGCAAGATGGTTGTCGTTTGATCTCTCTTCATGATATAAAGTTGTTCAATTTTCCTGCTTGGTGGGATTAGCACATGATATATAGTTGTTTTTTCTTTTCTGCTTGGTGTTGTTAGCTCACTAAAAGGAGGCTTCAAGAAATAGCCTGCATTATGTTAGTCTTCTCTTTTGTTTACCTTGATGCATAAAGATAGGTTAATAAGTTCTTCAATTAGCATGGTTCAATTAAAAATGGATGATATTGTACGTGTTTTGTATTTGCCATAGCAAAAAGAAAATGGAACGGGTTTGTCTACAACCCGATTATCAGTTTTTCTTTGTTGCTGAGAGGAACCCCAAGCTGGACGCTGCAATTCGATCATGATCGATGTGAGCTTCCAATGGACTGGCTTCCCAGTTTCATCCGTTGCTTCTGTCATGTTTTGCGACTGTTTCATATTTGAGTATTTGACCATGCCGTGTTATTACTGCATGTGCCGCCCTGTTCATGGTCACCTGGTCACTGTGCCTCCCTAGGTCTCATCTCCGTCTCCATTTACAGGTTCAGAAATATGTTTTTCTTACTTGGATGCTCTCCTATATTGTCCATTTTAATATATGGGTTCAGAAACTGATTTATGTTTGTGTGATGCACGTGCTTCATAAATAAAGGTTTTCCCATCCGTTTTTGTTTCTAGGTTAACCCCTTCTCTTCATGCTTTTGTGATTATTCACCATTTAGGTTATTAAGGCTTCTATTAGCATGGTTCAATTAATAATGGTTGTTACTGTGCGTGTTTTTTATTTGCCAAAGCAAAAGAAAAAAGGAACGGGTTTGTCTACAACCTGATTATCAGTTTTTCTTTGTTGTACAGAGGAACATTAAGCTGGACCCTGCAAGATTCGATCATGGTCGAGGTGAGCTTCCAATCGATTATCAGTTTTTCTTTGTTACTGCCTGGTTATGCATGCTGAAATTTATCACGCGGATGCATGTTTGCCTCACTTTCTCATGTTTTGTTTAATATCGTTGTGTTCCTTTGGTTGAGCATAGATAGAAAAATTATCAAAATTGAGGTGTTTTCTCAGGTAATTTAAGCAGTGGCGTGGTGATTCTCTTATGCCCCCCTTGCTTCGCCTCCTCATAGTGATAACAAATATAGTCAGTGCATGACCTCTGCTTTTATTGCCATGTCCTGTACTCCTTTTGTTGATGCAGTCTGGAAACATTATTTACAAGGGTATGTTTCTTGATGGAGTGCGTTCTTTTATTAGTTAAAGGGAGGTCTTGATATCATAGAAGTTTATTGTTTGATCCATGCATATAGTCCACCATTTGTGATCAGAAGGGTTTCAACTTTAACTACGCAAATCTCTTTTGCCTTTCTCTGATACAGCCATTGGTGCTGGGAACCATTCTTGATCGTACTTTGTTAATGACAACTTCCTGCACATTTCTTTTGCAGGCCGCTGTCGTGTTCCACTCTTGCAGTTGTTCCTTTATGGTGTGTGGGAGGCGATGCAGTCTATCCGGTAGCAATCCTCCTCTCAAAAAGAAACATATAGAGATCCGAGTTTCTTTTTGCTATGGCTTTTATGCTTCAAAAAAATGGTGCTGTCCTTTTTGCTCCTATTGGCATGAGTATCTATGAATTAAAGCATATTATTAGCTGACCAATTTTCCTTGATTTCAATAGTTTGAAAAAATGGCAAGAGTTTATGATAAGACGTTCCTCTGTTTCGCGGACCATGTGCTGGGCTGCTCGAGCAGCTCAGAGAGATCGTCGTCGGCCTGAAGAACTCCGGTCACCGGTTCCTATGGGTCGTGCAAGTTGCGCGGTGACGTCGTCGCCCCAGAGCTCTACTCCTGCATACATCTTGCTTCTGTACAGGTGTTTGAACTTTGAATCCCATGTAATCTCTTTACCTCATTCATCTCTCTTTGATCTTTTTCAGTTGTTGACCTCATAGTCATTTTCGCTTGCTTTAGAAGTTTCAATATTTTCTGTGTTTTTATTTTGTTTCTTGCAATTAATTTGATACCTGGACAAGATTCATAATTTCAGAAACCATCTCATTTTAGTTAGCATTCACTTTAACAACTTTTTAGTAGAGGTATATGATTCAGTCCTGCTGCTACTGTTTGTCTGACATATTACTATTTTAGAATCAATCCTATAATATGTAATTCGAGTGAACGGAGTAAACTGGATACACCAAACTGTTTGTGTTTACCAGCAGCTATAATGTCAATAGTCCATAAACTAATCATTATTACGGTATGGCCTTTTTGTATCACCGACAATTTCCGCAACAAGGTGTTCAATGTTTTGATGCTATCATATTTAAACTGTACTAAATTGTTTCTAGCAGTCTGTATTGGCACAGTTTTACCGCCCTGATTAAGTTTAGACAAAGTCTGGACCTGGAGAGTTGCTGTCTGTATTGTCACTATTTGGCTACCCTAATTAACTTCCTGGTGTACACATTTTGTGGTGTAGACCTCCTCCTGTAGCATGTTGTGCTGCTTTTTTGTTTTGTTATTCAGCTCAACCTATTTGTGAGCCTGCCCTTTTTAGCTCAACGCTTGCAGGGTCATCTGCTATTCAAAGGTTAAATGGAAGTAAGATGCAGTACTTGCATACTCTGGAAGGTACCAACTCATTATGAGTTTTGTTATAAGCATCAAGATTCTTCATTTCTCCCTTTGAGTTACCTAAATTACATCTCTGGACCTTCTAGCAAATGAGTAAGATGCTGGGATTGTTTAGTTAGCATATTTACTATTTAAATGCCACCCCCTCTCAAATTACTTAGATAACATATTTAGATTAGACTTTACTTGCTGGTACTCCATGCTTTACAAAAAACATATATCAAGTAATTATGAGTTCTTTCTTACAGTTCTATCATCTTTTAGGTGTACATATTGTCGGTTGTGTCTACCTGCAGCTTCTTTTGGCTACATAGTCATCCAGATCCTGTCGGTGTCCATATGTCACTTGTTAGCGCCTGAGACTGTATCTTTTCCTTTTGGTACCACATTACACTTGTTAGCGTCTGAGACTGTATCTTTGCCTTTTGGTACCACATTATTGGTCACATGAATCTCTTTGATCAACCGCAGAGATATGTCTATGCTATCTAGCTTAAATCAGTGGACTAAGCAGAACTTCGTATTTATGCCTACTATTTTAATGTATGTGCCTACTGTATACTTCTAAATCATTACACTTATGCCTGGTAGATTGTTTGCTTCAGCCAAGATTTGGCAAGTTTATTCATGTATATACTTTTATTCATGTACATACTTTACACGTTCTCGTGTTCTCCTGAGTTTTTGTTGTCTTGGACGTCCCTTTCATACAAAGACTTAGCAAGGTAGTGAACCCATATTCTCCATTGTAGCATTTCATACTTTCAGTTACTATCTAAGTACGTTGATCCTGAAAATGCATATTACCACTGACGAGGGGTAGACTCATCAAGACCCATGGTTAAGGTCCCTAGGTTATGAATATGGGGGAGAGAACGTGGTAGAGCTGGAAGTATCGTCGGCTGACAAGCAGGGCAAAGATTTTACCCAGGTTCAGGGCCCTCGTGTGGAGGTAACACCCCTACGTCCTGCCTGTCTGTTATTGCTTTGTGAATATGATGGTTACAAGGATCCCGGCGAGATGTCGATCTCGCTAGGGTTTGTGGCTCTGGTGGTTCGTTGTCTGGTTCGATGGCCCTCCCAGTCCTTAAATAATAGGCTGGGTCTCGGGTGTTCGTAACCGACTCGATTTACAAGTAGGAAACTCTAAACCGACTATTACTTCGCCAAACTTGGAGGATACTCCATCTTCGTGGGCCTCCCTTCATGGGCTTCATGTAGGCTCTGATAGTTGGGCCTAGTCGATACGTGCACCAGGTACCCTCATGGTAGGGTACCCGATAGGCATACCCATGTCAGTAGCCCCCGAGTACTTGTCTGATTCGAAGAGTCGGGCATGGACTCATACATCATGCACGTTATACATTTTTTACATCTATTTAGAATTCTTATGAAATAGCACATGTCAGCTATGTCGAGTGTTTCATCGACTATGAGTTTTTGCTTATGATAGTCAAGGGATATTAGCTTAGCAGGCCCGGCACACACGACGGATCGGGGCCGGTTAACTACCATTTGTGGCAAAACCATACTAGCTTTCAATCAAACTCGAGTCCCCGGACTCGAATCTGGAACAAACTGGACAGACTCGAAACAGCCGTTGAGGTCTTACGGAATCGAACTGCAGTATAATTTTGAATCAACCCAACGCGTCCGTCGGGGATTATTCATCATGTCTGCTGACACGGAACATTTAAGGATAACGCTGCTGGAGCGGTCCTTAGCCCAGCTCGACTGATCGGCGGGTCTTACCTTTGCACTATGCATGCAGCATCCAAGGATCGTCGGATCAACTCGGGAATATTTTGAGTGTGATTTTGCTTATGAACTAGTCGAATGTTTCATCGACTATTTTTGCCATTATTCTATCGGGTGCGCGACAGCGCTCCCGATGGGAGTAGCCCCCGAGATTGTGCTTTATTGCTTGCAATGGAGGATAATCTCAAAATCTTTTACCCTGCACATAGTAGTCAAAGAATTTTTTGATACGCTCCCGATGGGAGTATGATGCTGCAGTCGAAAAATGTCGACTGGCCTCTATGACATTTGCTAAAAAACAACAAAGACGTATGCGAGAACCACCCGAAGATATCATCGAGTGACTTTTATGCCAGTTGTGAAAGAAAGAACAACGTCAGCAATGACGCATTTTGCGACTGCTATCTCTGACAAGCGGTGGCGTGCTTGGAGAGGCTTTGATAGACGTGACCCTGTTTTGTGGGCCCGTTTCTGCAGAGCTGACCAGGGATGACGCCGCGTGGACTTGATTTGACCGTTCTGGCGCGATTTTCACGGGGCGTGATGATGGTTTCCTGGATTCTCGTGCATAGTGGCGGAGTGGCCGCGACGGTTGCTCTCCAGGGCTGCCACGTGTATGGCCAGATTTCGCGCGGAGCGTATGCATTTGTTTTAACGGCTGCGATCGTTTTTGTGATCTGTGGTAAATAGGGGGACGGCGCTGGCAAAGTTTTTTACTTGCCATTTGCTCCCTGCGCCGCCCCTCGTCTCCTTCCTCGCACTGCCCCTCCATTGCTCTGCGCCCAAGCTCTTTGCCCCACACTTCCTCCACTGTAGCAATGGCGAAAGGTGGAGGTGCGAAGCGTGGTGCTGCCGCCGCCGCCGCGACTGATGCGGCCAAGGGCAAGAAGGCCGTGGCGGGTACATCTGCGTCCGCCGCGCTGAAGAAGGTAGCGGGGACTGGGCGAAGTCCACCATCAAGGACGCCCATGATCAAGTTCCGCGAGCAGGGGTATCTGCCACCCGCGGAGCAGCTCGCCGTCCGCGCGCCGTCGCCCAAGGAGGTACTCCCCGAACCACGCGCCAACGAGCGTGTTTGTTTTGCGGAGTTTTTGCCTAGGGGCTTTTCGCTTCCCCTCCACGATTTCGTTCGTGGTCTTCTTTTTGCCTACGGGGTGCAGATCCATGATCTCACCCCAAATGGCATTATGCATATCGCGTGTTTATCACGCTGTGCGAGTGCTTCCTCGGCGTCGCACCCAGCTGGGCGCTGTGGAAAGCCATCTTCATGGTACGGCCGAACAGAGGAGGCGGTCGCACCTACCCTGTTGGCGGCTGTGGAATCCAGGTGCGCAGCGACACCCGCTACTTCCGTCTGAAGACCGTCGACTCCGCTCAAGGCTGGAGGAAGGGATGGTTTTATGCGACTGTCGAGCAGGATGCAGCCGCCCCTTTCTCGACTGCTGCTTTCACCAGGACCAAGGCGTGGGATCACCAACTCTCAGCCGAAGAAATGGAGGAAGCAAGCCCTTTGCTGGCTCGGATCGGAGGCTGCTGGACAAGGTCACAGGCATCCATTTGATCGCCACCTTTGTGAAGAGGCGGGTGTGGCCCATCCGTGCCCGAGCGCACCCCATGTGGGAGTATGAAGGCGCGGGTGACATCACCCGAATGAACCCAGAGGAGCTTTCAAGGAGTGAGCTGCTGACGCATGTGCGGCACATCACCAACTTGACGACAGGCGACGCTTGCAACGTCGACTGCCCTGTTGCACCATATGGGTTGGAAACCCTTTGCTTGAGGTATGTAGTATTATAGTCTGCTTGCAATGAAGAGTTTGCCACTCGCATGTTCTGCGATATGCGATTTTGATTCTGACTTTGCAATTGTGATGTATGCTATGCAGGGTCACTCGACTGCTGCCTCCCTTCCTCCCTGCCTGAAAATGGCGAGACTGAAGAAACACAGCACAGGTGGTGGACCCGAAAGGGGATCATTCACCCATCCCTTCTGCCACAAATTCTCATTTGGAGGAGGTCGAGGAGGAAACAGCAGAAGAAGTCCAATCTGAAGATAAGGCCACCTCTGACCAGAAGTCGATATCGCGCCACCGAAGCGCGTCGACTGGCCAAGAAGGCGCTTCTGCTGCAAGTTCACCCGCGAAGGAGCAGGTTTTGGAGGATGACGAGGAATCAGGTTCACCACCTGTTTTCCAAGCCGCTCCTTTGCGTGCGTGCTCAACAAGCTCGACCTTCCGCTTCAGTCGAGTGGCACCCCAGCCTTTGGAGGACCAATTTTTGGCGACTCCGAAGACGAGGAGGACGAGGAGCACAGGTATGTGTTTTTGAGTATGAGATTTTGTGCTGTCACATGTTTATGCTCACAATCTTTTTGCTTTGTTGTGTTGCCCATAGTGCTGAAAACAATCAGCCTGGGACTCCTCCAGTCGAAAATGTTCCGACCCTGGAGCATCGAAGTCTGCACCGACTGGAAACGAGGCTGCCCAGCCAATGGCCACTGACGCTGTCGTTGGACAGCCAAGGCGGCAACTCCAGATGTCGGACATCAGTCGCGGCTCCTGAGCCGTGGATGAACCACGTGAGTAACTTTTTGCTTGACCCGTTTAGTTGTAGGTCTGTGAGATTTTGGATTTTTGCTGAATCCGTGCGCTTTGCAGCCCTTCTACCACACCTTGGCAGATTCTGCCAAGGCTTATGTCCAGGTGGAGCAGGAGAGGGACACCATGCGCGCCGAGCTCGAGCGGCTCAGTCGTGAGTTCTTTTTGCTTTTGTTTTGCCGAACTTCTTTTTGCAATGCTTGATTTTGTCGAGTATTGAATGCACGTGATTTTGCTGGGCCAGGCGAGAAGAAGGAGCTGGAAGACGCACTCGCCGCGCAGCGCGAAGAGTCGAAGAAAGAGTTGGCTGCCGCCACCAACTCAGCCGCTGCACGCGAGCGAGAATATGCTGACCAGCTCGCGGCACTCGCGCAGGTCATGGGAGGTGAGTAATCTTTTCTCCTTTGATATGACGATATAACTGTCGAGTGCAAAATGACTTATGCCTGTTTTGAATTGTGCAGAAGCTGTTGGCGCACCGGCCTCTGCGGACGTGGCGAGTGACGATCTTTCGCTGGAACAGGCTGTGGGCGGCTTAGGCGCTCTATGCAACCAGGCGAAAGAAGCACTCGCCAAATCGACGAGCACACTTGGCGCTGTATACCAAGTGGTGTTCCCGACTGGCGTGTGCCGTCGACGGTGGATGACTTCGCCAACGTGTTTGGCCCCGGGACGTCCACCATGGCGGGTTTCGCTCGCGCCAACACGGTACGCGGATCCGAGTCCACCATCAAGCTTCTTATGGGACATGGGATAGATTGCGACTATGAGGCAGCACTGTCTGCGTTCCCTCAGAAGCCAGATGGGAAGCCCATTTCCTGAAGGGGGTGAGCGGAGCCGCCGCGCGACTGGCCGAAGTTTTTATGAACACCATGGAGCGCCGGGCACTCGAGACTGCCAATCGTCTGCTTAGGAAATCGAATCTTAGGTTTAGGGTAGCTGTACCCTTTTGTTTTTTTATGCCTTGTAATGATACCTTCTGAACTGCGCGAGTCTGCGCTTTGTTTATGCTACCTTGTTTATGCAAAGTCTTTTGCTAATGCCTTTCACTCGAAGAGTTGTATGCTTATGACATGAGTTTAGCTTCTGACACAAACTTTGTGTTTGTGATTATGCTTTTGAACAGTCACGAGAACCTGCTACTGCGACTAGTTCCTCGCAGGCTCCAATCACCACCCGATCCCAGGGTCAGGTGGCAAATGATGCCAAGGTGATGGAGTATATGAAGGCTAAATTTGTGAGAATGGAGCAAGATCTGAAGGATGCCCAGGCTGAGCTGAGTCGATTGAGGGCCAGACCCGCGTTGGCCACCCAACGCGAGGATTATGTGCTCGGGGAGATGGAGCTTGTGAACAGGCAACTCGAGTGTAAGTTCGAGTCTTGCTCTGTTTACAAGCTTTTTGCGTAGCTTTTGCCTTTTTTGATCTGACTGTGTGCCCGTGTTTGTAGGCTTTGTCGAACTTCCAGGCTGAAAAGATTCGCGTGGAAGGGCGTCTGGATAGCGTGGTTGACGACCCTACGACTGGGCGTCAACACTTTTGGCTTGATAGGTACCATGCCCGCATACTCGCCACCCTGAAGGATCGCGTCTGGCGAAGTGCTGAACTGCTGGAGTTATGCCGGGCAGTTTATTCGCCTGAACGAGACTCTTTTTCCTTCGGGGCCACAACCACAAGGGATTCGTGCTGTGTTGAACATCTTTCGCCAAACAAATCCCATTCGAGAGTTGCTGTCTCAGAAACTTGTGATTGGAGCCAACGCTGCAATGGCGTATATGCGTAGTCGAAAACCAAGTTGGTGTTGCGGACACCTGCAGCCGGAGAGGTTCTCGAACAAAAGACCTGGATGACACAATCCAAGCTGCGGAGACACTATCGAGTGCACTCGCGAACAGCTTTGCGGTCCCGAGCTGCCCGTAAAGGACGAGCCTGAGGATTAGAATAGTTTGCGAGTGCAATTTTTGTATAGGGGCAGCCCCCGAGTGTAATTTTGACTCTTTGTATATTGTATAGTTTGTATACTTTGATTTTTTGTCGAGCCCCCGAGTCAGTCGAGCGGGGTTTGTGAAATATGGTTGGTTGTGAACCAATGACTGTGCAGCCCCCGAGTATTCGAGTGCGGCTGCAGAGTTTTTGTGTTCTTTGTTGGATCCTTGTTACGCAGCCCCCGAGCATTCGGGTGCGGCTAAGGCATTGTGTTTCTGCAAGAGCGAGAGCTCATTTGATGATAACACAGCCCCCGAGGGTTTCGGGTGCGGTTAAGGTATGAATTATGCGGAGTAGTACCACAAAGAAGTCGAAGGAACATTGATTTTATTCCTCTTTTGAATGTTAGGCTGCAGGCCGCCTCATTAAAAACCTTCCAGTCCCCTTAGGTACCCTGGTAAGGAAAAGAGCGCGTCTGAAACCTGCAGCCATCCGACATATAGCCTATTACATTGTGTGGCACTTTATGCGTAGAAACGGCGCAGATGCGCAACGTTCCAAGGATTATGAGAGAGTTCGCCTGTCTTCGCGTGCTTCAGTCGATATGCGCCTCCACCAAGGACCTCCGTGATGATGAAGGGACCCTCCCATGGGGAAGCGAGCTTGTGCACCTTCTTTTGCTTCAGTCGAAGAACCAGGTCACCAACGACGAAGGACCTGGTTCGCAGTCGACGGCTATGGTAGTTGCGGAGATCTTGCTGGTAAACAGCTGTGCGGGCCAAGGCCGTGTCTCGCGCTTCATCGAGTAGTCGACTGCGTCTTCGAGTGCTCTTTTGCGTCGTCTTCATTGTATGCTTCAACTCGTGGTGCGCATTGAACCTTACGTCTGATGGCAGAATTGCCTCTGCACCATAGACCATGAAGAATGGGGTGAACTGCGTAGAAGTGTTGGGAGTTGTGCGTAGGCTCCATAGCACAGATGGTAGTTCTTCGACCCAAGCACCGCAGCTCTTTTGAGTGGCACCAGGAGGCGCTTCTTGATCCCACTCGTCACAAGTCCATTGGCCTTTTCGACTTGGCCATTGGATTGTGGATGCGCCACGGATGCGTAGTTGAGCGTAATGTCCTGCTCTTTGCAGAAGGTTTTGAACTCCTCAGCCGTGAAGTTTGTGCCGTTATCAGTGATGATACTGTTTGGGACACCGAAGCGGTAGATGATGCTCTTTATGAAGTTGACTGCCGTAGTAGCAGTCGAATTTGTGATGGGGACCGCCTCGATCCACTTTGTGAACTTGTCGACTGCCACCAGTAGGTGAGTATGCCCGCCATGCGATGATTTTTTGAGTGGCCCAACCATATCGAGCCCCCATTGGGCGAAAGGCCAGGCCAGCGGTATAGTCTTCAACGCCGATGCGGGTGCGTGCGGCCTTGTTGCGAATTTCTGGCAGCCGACGCACCTTTTGACTATGTCCTCCGCGTCTTTGAGTGCTGTAGGCCAGTAAAACCCTGCGCGAAAGGCTTTGGCTACGAGTGATCGACTGCTGGCGTGATGCCCACAGGTACCTGCATGAATGTCTCGAAGTATGGCTTGGCCATCTTCGAATGCGATGCATCTTTGGAACATACCTGATATGCTGCGCTTGTATAACTCGCCGTTGATAACGGTGTATGCTTTTGATCTTCGAGTCACGCGTCGGGACTCGGTTATGTCATCTGGTAGCTCGCTACGGAGTATGTAAGCCAGAAAAGGTTGAGTCCAGGTTGGCTCAATGAGAAATACCTCGACAGGGGGGTCCTCTGTGCTAGGCATTTTGCTTTTGGGTGGCGTAGTCGACGGAGGAGGCTCTCGTTTCTCCTTGATAGATCTGTGTTCGATACGCTCGAGGAAGACACCAGGTGGAATTTGTGCGCCAGTTGAGCCAAGATTGGCTAGCATGTCTGCTTCTTCGTTGCTTTCCCTTCCTATGTGCCTCAACTCGCAGCCTCGAAGCTGCCCTCAGTGTGTTGTACAGGTCGCGATAAGCGATCATGTTGTCCGCGATTGCGTCGCAGGCCTTCATTGTTTGCTGCACCACGAGTTGGAGTCGCCGTAGATCATCAATCGAGTGCACCCAAGTGCTTTTGCCATCCGCATGCCATGGATCAGAGCCTCGTATTCAGCCTCGTTATTGGAGGGTAGTTGAATCCCATCTGCAAAACATAACGTAGCTTGTCCCCTTTTGGTGATATGAGGATGACGCCTGCGCCTGCGCCTTCGTGTTTCTTGGACCCATCGAAGTACATGGTCCAGGAATTGGACACGTCTGGTGCTCCAGGTAATTGGGCTCTATCCACTCGGTTGTGAAGTCGGGTAGGACTTGTGCTTTGATAGCCTTCGGGTGCTCGTACTTGATGTCTCTTGGAGCCAGCTCGATGAGCCATTTTGCACTCGACCCGTTGCATTGGGGTTTGTGAGGATATCACCGATTGCTGAGTTACTTACCACGGTAATCGGATGCTCGGTGAAGTAGTGTGTCAACTTCCTTGAGGACATGAATACAGCGTATGCCAGCTTTTGATAGTGCGGGTACCGCTGTTTTGATATGGAGAGAACCTCGCTCAGGTAGTAGACTGGACGTTGTATGCTTTGGATGTGCCCCTCCTCCATGCGTTCGACTACCAGTACGGTGCTCACCACCCTGTTTGTAGCCGAGACATACAGGTAGAGTGGTTCCCGTTCCTTAGGTGCGACGAGGATCGGAGGGCTTGTGAGGATCCGCTTGAGATCTGTGAAGGCTGCTTCAGCTTCTGGCGTCCACTCGAACTTGTCCGCCTTCTTCATCAGTCGATAGAATGGTAGAGCCTTTTCACCCAGTTTGCTGATGAATCGACTGAGCGCTGCTACTCGTCCTGCTAGTTTCTGCACATCATGAAGCTTTGAAGGCCTTTGCATGTGAGGATGGCCTGTATTTTCTCGGGTCTGCTTCGATTCCACGGCAGAGACTAGGTACCCTAGAGCTGCCCGGCTGGAACGCCGAACGTACACTTCTTAGGATTGAGCTTGATATGGAAGCGTTTGAGGTTTGCGAACGTCTCCCTCAAATCGTCGAGTAGTGTGCGTTCTTCCCTTGTGGTAATGACAATGTCATCACGTAGACCTGGACGTTGCGTCCAATTTGCTTTTTGAGGCAGTCCTGCATCATGCGCT
Organism: Poa pratensis; assembly: GCA_947311845.1. Taxonomy (NCBI): domain Eukaryota; kingdom Viridiplantae; phylum Streptophyta; class Magnoliopsida; order Poales; family Poaceae; genus Poa; species Poa pratensis. Next base: position 49,748,551 of record CAMZMU010000046.1, read on the forward strand.
GGTATGTTGCACCCGCGTTTTTGAGCCCAAAGGGCATAGTTGTGTAGCAGTAGACCCCGAGTGGGGTTATGAACGCCGTTTTTTCTTCGTCTTCTTGCTTCATCCTTATCTGGTGATAACCTGAGTAAGCATCCAGAAAGGAGAGTCGTGCGCATCCGGCGGTGGAGTCGACGATCTGGTCGATCGGGGTAGCGGGAAGTGATCCTTTGGACAGCACTTGTTCAGCGCTGTGAATCCACGCACATCCGAAGGATGTCTGTATGCTTCTTCTCTACGAGTACGGGGTTGGCCACCCATTGTGATTTCTTGATTTCCCTAATGAATCCTGCTGCGAGTAACCGGTCGACTTCAGATTCGACTGCGGTTCGCTTTGGGCCGGAGATTCGACGCATCGTTTGCTTGACTGGCTTTGCATCTGGAAACAATTGGAGAGAGTGCTCGGCGAATTCCCTGGGAATACCTGGCATGTCGGCTGGACACCACGCAAATATTTCCCAGTTCTCACGGAGGAATTCGACGAGCGCGCCTTCCTATGCGATAGGCAGGCTCGAAGATATGTTGACTGTCTTGGACGGATCGGTCGGGTGCACCTGATGCGACCTTGTGTCATTTGTAGCATTGAAGGATCTGTCGACTGCCAACTTCTTATGCTCCGGAAGGAGTGTGCGGTCGTTGGTAATCGCTAAGTCGGCGAGTGATTCTCCACCCCGAACATCTCGGAGATTTTGCTGAACTCGCGGTCGCAAGCATCGGACCTTTGAAAGTTTCCACGGACAGTGATGACTCCCTTTGGTCCTGGCATCTTCAGCGTGAGGTACGCATAGTGTGGCACCGCCATGAATCGAGCAAACGTCGGGCGACCAAGAATAGCATGGTATTGTGATTTCCAGTCGACGACCTCGAACTCAATCGACTCTGTCCTGAAGTGGCTTTGTCCCCGAACGTAACGTCGAGTTGTATGGTGCCTTCTGGGCTAATTGCTTTGCCAGGAACGATACCGTGGAAGGTATTTGAAGATTTTGGGAGGTTTTCGACTGACCTGTTCATTTTGCGGAGCGTGTCCGCGAAGATGATGTTTATGCCGCTGCCTCCATCCATGAAGACCTTGGTCATGGCGTAGCCTCCTATTTGCGCGTCGAGTACCAGAGCCGCGTGCCCTGGTCGAACTACAGCTGGGGATGATCCTCTCGACTGAAGCTTATGATGGTTTCCGATCCCTTCAGAAATTCGGCACGGCAGGAGGTGCCATGACAGCCATGTTCACCTGTCGAGTGATTAGCTTTTGCTGCCTGTTAGAGGGGCGACCCTTTTGTATCATGTACATCTGCCCGTGGGGCTGTGGATATTGATCATCTTCCGCCCGTAGTACGGGTTGTATGGCACCTGCGAGGTTTGCGCCTGGAGCAGGCTGTGGTGGGGGTTGCGGTGGCGGCTGTGGCGCCATGAGAGCGGGCACAGCGTTCGGCTGTGGTACGGGTGCAGGCGTGGGCTGAGCAGGTGCTGGGCCATTCCTTTGAGTCGTATCATGTAGTCAGTCGCCATTTGGTCGAATTCCCTGCAGTTCCTTAGGGTGTGATTGGAGCGTAGTTTTCCGTCGTCCCCCTTGAAGAGGTGGAATCTGCACCAGTCGTCCATCTTTTCCTCGAATGACCGCTCGGGTTTTGCGTCGCTACGTTTGCGCCATTCTTGCCTTTTGTAGCTGTCGCTCCGCTGCTCGCGATCTCGACTGTCCGTCGATCATCCGAGCGTCGATTGCTTCTATCTTGGTCCTCCTTGGCTGTGTGTATCCAGCCGCCATGAACTCGGGTCTGTTATCGTCGTAAGGACGTTGGACGTTTACGCCTGCGATCTTCTCTGTATGAATCTCTGCGGCTTCGACTGCCGCTTTCGTAGTTGTCGCGTGTTGGGGAAGCACGGGATCTGCGTACAGAATCCTCTCCATCTGCCCACTCAGTCGCAACTTTGATGAGGTCAGCCAGGGAGGTTGGCTTTTCACGACCAAGTGCCTCTTTGAAGTCCTTCCTGGCGAGACCTTGTATGAAGGCATCCATGGCCCTGTCTTCTGACACTTTGCCAACCGAATTGCGTATTTCGGTCCACCGCCGTATGTATGATCTCAACGACTCGTCTGATCGTTGAGTACATGTCCTTAATTCTCGAATGTCTTCGGGCGCTCACACAGAGGCTCGAAGTTTTTGATGAAGTCTCTGCGGAAATCATCCCACGAGTCATATGATGATGGAGGGAGCGATTTGAGCCAGTCGCGGGCAGTTCCTTCGAGCATAAGTCGTATGTACTGCATCGCCGTGGTGTTCGTGCCACGCTGGCATGCCACGGCGAGTCTGTAATCTTCTAGCCACCCAGAAGGTTCTTGGCGACCGTTGTACTTGGGTTGTTCGCCTGTCAACTTGAACCGTTTGGGCATCCGCGTCTCACGGATGCGTCGAGTGAAGCACAATGCTCCGCATGGCTCTGGTTCGCGATCAGAGTATGAATCGCTGCTATAGGATCTTCGAGATCTGCTTCTGCTGGACCTGTGCCGGCGCGTGCTTCTCCTTCCTTCATCCGAGTGGTGGCTGCGACCACTGCGATGATGTGCTGCGTGTCGTGAGTCGACTATGTCGCGATCGCGATCCTTGCTGGAGTTTTGTCTTCTGGCTGTATAGCCTGTGCCGCTAGAGCTAGCGATTTGAGTTGTTGGCGATGCAGGGCTGCGTTAGGGTCATTCGCCGGAGGTTGTATTGCCTTGAGGTAAGCACCTACGGAGAATAATGCACCCGCAGCAGTTTTGGGCACTGGGATTCCGTTAGCGTCCTCTGTCATGAACGACAGGTTACGGGTGATTGCTACCCTTTCATGTTCTGGAAGGCTTGCCAACCGCGACCTAGGTCGTGGGGTTGGTTGCTGTGTGGACCCGAGGGATTGCTCCCTTCTTCGGGCACTCGAGAGGCTGGCTTGCCTTTTGCGCTCCTCGAGCGTCGCTCGGTAGTTTTGCAGTCGAATTGACTCCTGCCAGTTGAAGTACTGGAAGGTCAACATCTCTCTGGGGTGGAATTTGGTGGCATCATTGTGCACTCCTTTATGACTTTATCTGCTTTTGCTGCCATCTCCTCCGTGATTGTCAAGGTTGTGACCCCATCCGGCATGGTTACCGTGCATGGGAATTGTGCAGGCCTGCGAGCGGCAGCGTCTGCGGATGATTCTGCGGTGAAGGCCACGTAGACCTGATGGGGCGTGACCCGAGGACAGGTGTATGTGCTGTCGATTCCAGTCATGGACTCGACGTCGCCGTCGAGGCTCATGTCAGAGCCAGTGTTCATCGAGTAGATCTTCGAGGCGAATTCGTTGTCGTGTTCATCACCTATGCTCATCTCGGTGTTGGCGAAGCCATTATGGATTTCTGAGTCGAGGTTGGTGTTGGTGAAGATCTCCGAGTCGACGTTGTTGTCGTTATGAATCGCGGGCTCGTAGAAGTCATCGAGGGAGATCCCGCAGTCGAAACTCTCGTCGAGTGGTAGGTTGAAGTCGATGTTGCTTGTGTTGTATGCTGATTCTGCTTCCTCGCCTTGGAGTTCCGTCATCATGAACCTGTCGAGCTCGCCGGTCGACATGGTTGTTGCGGGCGAGCAGGCTTCAGGAATCGACGATGGGGCGAGAGCAGTCGACGGAGCCTCGAGTGCACCCAGCACCGGTTGTTGCGGATCTGTCGAGTCCTGCGTGCCAAGATTGTTTACGAAAAAATTGAATGCTCCAACAGTTAAGCTCAAACCTGATTCAAGGCCAGAAAACGCCTCCTGAAGCTTGGCGAGTGCGGATTGAAATTCATTGGAAGAGCAGATGCGCTTTTTGCGGGTGAAGCGGGCAGGCTGCCGCTTTTCGAGTGGATCGGCGAGTCGCCGTGTGTCGCCTGGATCGGCGAGTTGCTGTTTGCTGACATGGCCGGCGAGTTGCCGTTTGCAGATGAGATCGGCGAGTTGCCGTTTGCTGGTGTGATCGGCGATTTGCCGTTTGCTGTTGGGACCGGCGAAACTTCGAGTCCAGCGCTATTCTTTCCCACAGACGGCGCCACTTGACGAGGGGTAGACTCATCAAGACCCATGGTTAAGGTCCCTAGGTTATGAATATGGGGGAGAGAACGTGGTAGAGCTGGAAGTATCGTCGGCTGACAAGCAGGGCAAAGATTTTACCCAGGTTCAGGGCCCTCGTGTGGAGGTAACACCCCTACGTCCTGCCTGTCTGTTATTGCTTTGTGAATATGATGGTTACAAGGATCCCGGCGAGATGTCGATCTCGCTAGGGTTTGTGGCTCTGGTGGTTCGTTGTCTGGTTCGATGGCCCTCCCAGTCCTTAAATAATAGGCTGGGTCTCGGGTGTTCGTAACCGACTCGATTTACAAGTAAGGAAACTCTAAACCGACTATTGCTTCGCCAAACTTGGAGGATACTCCATCTTCGTGGGCCTCCCTTCATGGGCTTCATGTAGGCTCTGATAGTTGGGCCTAGTCGATACGTGCACCAGGTACCCTCATGGTAGGGTACCCGATAGGCATACCCATGTCAACCACTTACCACCACATGTTTCAACGCTATGACCATCTTATGTATTTTAAATTACAGTCTGGGATATCAATCTTCTTTCTATATCTGATAGATTGGTGTGTACAATACATGATAACTACGACCACAATAATTTTAGGATCTATGGGTGACTCCACGCTTTCTACCACTACTATTAGCATTATCTCAACTCTGGTATTCATTCATCTGGCCCATCGTGCCAATCTTGGATTTGTAACATTTGTTCTTCATTCTTTCACAGGCTCTTTTCATATGGAATCGCACTCCTGAATTATATAGAAGACATGTTAGAAGCATCTCTCAGAGAGAGATAAAGATCATATTTGAATGTGTTATTGGAGATGTCCCTGTCTGCACTGTCTTACTGATGTAACACACTGAATTTGTAATTTTAGTGCTCCTCCTTTGTGGAGTTTCTGCTATTCTTTAGCCGCACTCCTTGAATGAGTTTTGACTGACAATAATGATTCTCTTTATGTTATTCTCTTTAGCTCATTAGATAAGAAATGTATTATCTGATCCACATACTAACTATTATTCTTGGAAATATAAAAATAAAGAAGATCCAGTAATGTCTTTCATTGTGTTGGTCTTTTATGCAGTTCTTCCTGCATCTTTGTGAGAATTAGTTGTCTATTTGTTACACCTTCGGTTACATTGGTTATAATGCACAGATGTGTAGTTCTTCTCATTCTCATTAGACTATGGTTGCAATGCATAGACGTATAGTTTTTATTCTTATTAGGCTATGACAACAATATGCTCTTGCTTCTTGCAGTTGCGCAGTTGCGCAACAGGTCATCTAGTAAACAAACAACTGATCCAGACAAACAACAGCCGCGCGCGCTCGAGCAGCCTCGGATCTCCCATGCGAGCGACGACGCGCTGCCATTGTTTGCTGGACACTTGGCAGAACACCATTGTGGGTGGCCCGTTCGTTTACTGCGACTTGGAAGCTGCACGGGATTATAGTACCGTTTGAGATGCTATTTTTTGCTGGTTGCTCTGTACGGCACTCTCGTCAGTGACTTACTTCTAGCCCGGTTGCTAAGTGAAAGAATAGATAGATTGACCACCATCATGAGTTTCCTGTTGTCTCGTATCAATAGGAGAGATTACAAGATATACATGATAACAATAAGTTACAATCCCTGATTTTATCCAAATACAACGGGCACTAAGTATGGAAGGGGATAACCCCATATCTCAATAGTCGGTTTCCTAACAAATTCTCGTATGCTGAGACTAGATCGGAAGTCGAAAAACAGTGATGGTTGGCCTTTGTTCATGATGTTCGCGAACTGCCGAGAAGATGGCACATGAAGAACTCGAATGTGTCCAAGCGCAACATGTCTTGAATGAAGTGAAGCATGATCTCGATGTGTTTGGTGCGTTCATGATGAACAGATTCGGGGACATGTAGACCGCACTAATGTTTTTGCAGAAGACAACAATGGCGCGAGGCAGTGGACGGTGAAGCTCCTGGAGTAGTTTCCGAAGGCAATTTGGTTCAGTAACGGAGTTGGTGACCATGCGATATTCAGCCTCGGTGCTAGAACAAGAAATTGATATGAACAATGGCCATTCATATGAACACAAATCTACTTAACAACATAGGCAATGTAGTCTGGACGAGTGAACATCAAGTACGGTAGAATATCAGCAAGACTACGGTAGGTTAAAGGATCATAAATTAGAGGACCGCCCGAAGCAAGCATCGGTCAGCGTCCATGGGTGTTGATGCATGTCGAAAGGAGCGATCTCGAGAGCGTCCTCACTGCTGTGCGGTGCCGACTCCTCTCTTCGGTCTAAAATATAGATAATATTTAAAAGGCAAGCTTTCCTTATGCATAAAAATATTTTATTAGTATAGGAGCCCCAGAACCACAAGTTCTTTTTACCAAAAATTAAAATAGAAACTTAGAAGGTAATATACTACTATAAATAATTGCTTTAAGGTTTAATGATTTATGTCTTTCTAGATTCCAAGGAACCAGGAAATAGTTCACGAGTGCGAGAAATACTATAATGCGAGAACGAGAAAAAATAGCATCAACCAATATGACTAATTGTTTCCATTGCGAAAGCAAAAAAAAAACATATTTGTTAAAGCCTACATTTTCTTAGAGGAAATGTCCAAAGGCATTCCGGATCTAGTTACTAGGATAGGAGCAACTAACACATCAAAAACAAATACACCAAAAATCAACACACACACACACACACAAAACGCCAATTGCCTCATAGGTTTCGAAGAGGTGAACTGAAATTCGTCCCGTGAGACAAGACGAAGACATCATCGATCAAACATTGACAGGGTGGTGTTGCAAGATCGTGCATTCACATGATTGTCGTTGTCACTCCTAATATATACTAGAAAATAATGACAATTTTTTTTTTTGAAAGGTCACCGGGGGGGAAAGGCTCCCCACCTGAATATATTTCAAAGTTGCCTTGAGACTTTACAGCCTCTACAAGATGGGTTCAAATGAACCAGAGAGTACGGGGGTTACAAAGGGGGAGAGATAAACGAAAAAACACACACGCACAAACACAACACATGAAAGGGGGAAGTAGCCACACAACGACCATTACCATAAGAACAATCACCAGCGCGACATAGAGGAGTGTCAATGGCACCATCGAAGGGTATCACAATACCGAGATTTTGCAAATTGCCACAACAACACCCGCACACTCGAGGCTATCTTCACGGCGTGATACTGGAGCAGGAAGTCAACGAGTGTCGCCGGCAAACCGCGAACTCCGCCACAAGGGGCATGATACTGGAGCATATGCAAGTCATGAGACAACCGACAAACACGAACCTTGACTTCAACTCCGCCATAGAGACAACCGAGCAACCTGCAAGGTGAGGTGGGCATGCTGCTCCATCAAAGAGCAAAGACCAACCGAAAATAATGACAATGATTGAGCCAACCACGGTACATAAAAACAAAACACAAATCCATCCCCATTCTCTACCAGATTTGAGATAACCAATGGTGTTATAACTATTCCCCGCGAAAGCCTTCGAAATAAGAATATTTAGACCACCACCACCCCCTAAGGAGGTCAATGCACACGGTAAAACCGAACTCTTGACATTCCATCAATTAGATCTAGATTCCCAAATTCATGGGACCATGTCCTCACAAGCCTAGCACTAGCTATGAGAAAACATCAATGTGATGGGCATGAGGTCAAAGAGACTTATTCTATCACCATAATGTCATCCCCACCTTAATCAACATCGCCACTAAGACGTAACGGACACATAATTAAATGTTGTACATAATCGGATTTCCCTACCTCTCCCATCTTTAGATGACTGAAGGCGGATGGGAATGGCAACTTTTCAAGGAGGGGTTAGCGAAAACTCAAAATCCACCTGCTTCAAGGTCGGAAAAACAATCTTATTAAGATTTTTTGTGTGAAAGCTACTTCGTTTTCTTGGTTTGTGGCAGCATATATTACAAGATAAATAGTCTGTGGAGACACGATTTTAGGTTGTTAGCTAGAGACACTACATTTGTCTCTACACAAGTGTAGAGATGTTTGGTCAAGTACCACATAAGTGCCAGACCAGTACATGCAATGTCTGTACTACCAAAACACACTTACAAAATGTCTAGACATTAAGAAAATGTCTCTACATGATTACATAACCTTTTTATAGAGGCAAGTGGTAAGGGACTCTAGAGACGTGTCGCTACGAGCTATTTGTGTAACCAGCTCTTATGTTTACGCAACATGTTAATTTATGAGGGTAAAGAGAGATAGTGTGATCAGTAAAATAACTACTTGGCCATCTACAAAAGGGATGGCCTAGCCAGAGAGCCGGTCTATTTTGTGGTTCCTTCATAAACAAAAGGGTGGCCGTTACCTAGCAAAAGCACGAAGTAAACAGAGCAAAAAGTTGATAAATTTGTACTGCAACAAGATTATTTGCAGGATGCCGGCTGTTAGTGGAGGAAACAAGGCTCGTGAAAGTGAACTATCTATGAGCTAGGGCTTATAGGGCCAGAGCCCGAGGATATAGGGCTTGTTATTAAGCGCAAAGTCACAATGCATATGCACGCATGACAGATTCTTTCTCTGCTTGCTCGTGGCCCTGCACATATAGTACGAGCTAGACTCGTTTTAGACCGCGTACTCATGTGCTAATAAAGACGTGGTTCTGTACTTAACGAAATGGGAGTAGTACGTTGCTCATACAATGCCATATAGATGGATCTAGAGTAAAGATCGTGTCAGCTGGGGAGATAGATACTTTGGGACATATAGTAATCCCTTTCAACTATATGCTAAGGGAGTACTACGCGTCTCTTTAAAAAAACGTAGGCAAAAAGATGTGCCTCTTTTCATTAACTAAATAAGGTTAACTACAAGCAAGCAACGTAACCAACAACAAAGTCTACTCTCATGATAATATGGTTTAAATTTTCGAAAGTTTTGTAGTTTGATATTCGAAAAGATGACCATAAGCATAGTGCGACGTTTCGGTGAAAGACACATACTTACCCTTTGCTCCAAAGCTCTTAAGATACTAACACGGTGAGGGAACAATTGCTTTCCTTGGGAGGCTTAGATTGAGCCACAACTCTACTAGCTAGATGCCTGATCCGCCGGTCCTATGATATCCTACAAGTCTTCGGTTGTTCCTCACATTCGAGTCGTGAAGTGGCAAAGGAAAAGGTAAGTCACGAACTACTCAACTATTGACAAATGTATAGGGAAAATTGCACAATCGGGCCAACCGTCCCAAACTCGCCAACCATGTGAGAGCTACCAAATCCCTATTCCAGGAGACAAGCTAGCTAATGGAATAAAGGTTACAATTAAAAGAACCAACTTTTAGTTCTCAAGTGATACCCTAGTTCACTTGATGTTGTTGGTGCGTCGTCCGCTTTTATTTTGTTGTACTGGTCCTCGGCTTGTATCGCTAGACTAATGGTCTAGGCGCTCTTTATTTGTTCTATTCTTTTTTTGATCTTGTAATAATACTAAAAGCTTCATGTTTCTGAGGCTTTATGCTATATATATCACTCCCTCCATTCGATATAATAAGATGTTTTACCTTTTTTAGAATCGAGTATATAGACGTATTTGAGAGTGTAGATTCAATCACATTGCTTCGTATGCAGTCCACATTGAAATATCTAAAACATCATATATTATGAAACAGAGGGAGTACTAGATAGGATCAACGAACTAAGTAATCTATTTCTCCCGACATGCAAGCCTTCCACCTAGGCTGCCACATCAACAAATTTATAAAGTTATGCGGATAAAATCGATTTCACGGAGCAAGCTTCTAGAATTTGAGTTACATGTGTATCTTGCCCAAATAGTACAAATGATGTTGCCTGATTAAGCCTCCGAGATCAACTGTATACAGAGATGGAGTGCTTGCATGCTGCATGCAGATGCAGTACGGCAGTCGAATCCAATGCCTGCGTTTGCATGCCTGAGAAGTATACTGACGGGTGTTCTTCCCGGCGTCGCCTAGATCATGGCGCTGCGAGGTGCATGGACGAGGAAATCGAAGTAAGCAAGGGTGACAGCGGTGTCGACTAAACAGTGGCCAACTTTTCGCCAGCAACGCCTAGTGCTAATCACAGAAAGGACTCTTACGATCGATCGATGGATCAGCCCGGCCACGCGCATGCATGCCATGCACGCACGCACTCTCTGATGTTGATAGCTAGATTGACGGATCATGGACTGATGGAACCATCTCTTCTGAGCGCTCTCGCACGCATACTCGATGGCTCCGACGATCCGCCTGGTTACCTCCGCGCCTTTTCCAGCAGGGAACATATGACTTTAAGCTACAAATTTTCCGCGATGGAACTTTGACACATCCTCCTTTTCCTCCTCGACCGCCGCGGGAGAAAGAAAGAATGGTCCCTGGGCAGATGCCCTCGGCTAGTTGGGTGGCATGGCAAAGCTCCAATTCAAGTAGCTAGGGCACATTTTGCGGACACGGCAACCTATGCATTTGATCGGCGGCAGTGCTTTCTTGCCCGAACCGACCAACGTCCAGCGCCATACTGTGCATCTATGCAAATATTCGTAGTTTATCTAGGGAGCATTTCATCTATACTCTATATGTCTTGCTCTGAAGGAAATCTTCTGAAATGTCTCCAAATTTATGTGTAACCCAATGGCTTCCTTGAGAATCATAACACGGTTACATATAATAACAGCATCTAACATGATTCTTCACCTTATAGTACCATATCACATCTGTATATGCCTTTCTCAACTTGCATCTGATCCGATTTATGAGGCAGAACTCGACATTCCAGTAGCTCTTCAGAGATGCCAAATACAACAATCTTTGTCACAATATACACACAGCAAAAACATTTTGCCGAGTCTATGTTTGCCAAGGGTGGCCTTTGCCGAGTGCAACACTCGGTGCAAACATGTTTAGTGACTAGGTGCCACGAGCACCAGGTCACACAAAACATATCCTAGTGGTAGTATATATAGCAATATTGAAGGTGCCGGTCATGATCTCCAACTCAGTGTGTCGCAGTCAATGGTTTTATGGGACGTAATTTATTGTGTCGTGGAGTTTCGAGGCTGGCGGCAGTACGGGACACCCCTCCATTTCAGTATCGTGTTCGATTCGACTTAGCAGAATGCACGCGGCTTCGATGAAATTGTCAGGTCAGGCCTAGCCGTCGGTGGCTATGCACGATGTCTCATACAGAGGCGCTGAGTTATGCATGATCCTAGCAGGTGCTACGCACGACGTCTCCACCACGGTGTCAAGTCATGCCTATTGTTGCTCGATCGAAGGTACGAAGTGGCTAGATGCGTGGCGGTATATATGGGACGTCATCGACCTCTAGTTTCCGCTCCAGCGGCATCTTGTTAGCGGTGAATTTCTAACAGGACAAATGATGATGGTAGAAACGTCAGCATCGAGTTTGCACGTTGTGGTGAATACATTTCTGTCAATATCGATGCGCGATTGCGTTGTCTCCTTTCTGAAGGTGGTGATCCGAATCTCATCTTTGGGGATGAAAATCCCGAGCTCAATTTTCGGTTGTACTCGTCATTATCGGCGCACGTGCACCGATTCCTGTCTGAGAGTTTTACCTAAACGTTATGTATTTGCTCTCTGGTTATGTCTTTTGTCATAGTCTCGTAGAGATATACTGTCATGAAGCATGAGCGTTCGGATTTGTTTTTCTTTTCTTTTGTATCTTCTAACTTTGCAATAATATTAATATTAAGTATCAGGGAGCGGCCGGATCATGCTCCCCTTTTTAAAAAATCTAAGTACGTACGTACAAGCATGGAGATGGAGCTTGTTTATATGCAGCAGTAATAGAGGAAATGGTAAGCATGCATACGATACTGCACATGCATGTTTCTAATTCCACACCTGACACATGCATCATGATAGAATTGTAAATGCGTACACACATAGGAAGCAGCAAGAAGAGAGGGCAGTAGCATGGCAAAATGACAGCTAAAACTGACTAAGGCCAAAGAAGAAGGCCGGCCGTGGCAGCCTTTTGGCTATCGTGGAATTTGCAAAACAAAGGGGGCGTCTTCTTTTCAGAGCATCACAAGTAGGGGCTTTCTATTTACATGTAGCCTAAAAAAGACCCCTGCGATCCCTTCTCACGTGGACCAACCATTATTTTCCTAGCCTTCCCTCAGTCTCAAGTTTAGGGCTAGCTGGCTATGCACATCACTCTGTTGGGATCACCCATCAGTGCTTAATAATGCAGGCTATTGAGCGAGCTAAATTAAGTACTCGCTGCCTTTTTCGTGAGAAACACCGGGCAAAACTGATAGGCGCGAGCACACGCTCATACCACGTACTCGTTAAAAGACTACGGAGCTTGAAGCTTGACGAACTCGCCACCGAGACATAACTATTGATGGACGTCATCTACCATTGATAGACATCCCTACAATAACTAAGCTCCCTAGGATTTGAGCTCTCTCATTAAGCCACATGTCACTCCCTAATTGGTTCCTGCTCTACACATTCTTGTCCATCAGATTAAGTTTATAATAATATTATCTGTCTGTTCGGTTGAACACAAAACTTAAGATGATTTTTAAGAGAATCTCCCGTAGCTGATGAATAATATAAATTAACCTTTTTTACATTATCATTAATAAAAACTCACTCCAACAACAGTCGCGTGATGTAAAAATTGGGCAATTTTTACATCATGATGTAAAATAGGGCACTGGTGATTCAAATATAGATCAACACATGCCGTGCCCAAACCGCACCCCCCCCCCCCCCCCCACACGCGCGCACAGCTATCTAACGAGCGGAATAATCATGTCTCCTCCCGCCGATTCACCTCCACTCTCCGCAGATGCCGATTTGTGCCGTATCTGCCGCCCCTGCCTCTGCGTGCCCTCCTCGCCACATCCAGCTTCTTCCTCGCGTCCCATCGCCGCCGTCCTAAATCTGCCTCCTCTGTCCCCAATCATCGTTGTCGCCGAGCTTGAATCTGCCGGTCTCCTTGCCCCCTGCCTGTCGACGACCACCCTTGTCGTCATTTCCTCTGCCCCGCACCCCCTCCTCGACGTGCCCTTACCGTCGGCCCGCGGATGGCACCGAAGAAGACAAAGAGTAAGTCCGGCTTCAAGGGCGTGTTGGTGCGGGAGTTTGGCCGCTACGCCGCCGAGCTGCTGTGCGATGGCGCGCACGTTTGAGGCAGCAAACATTGCCGCCAGCGCATAAGACATCACTAGTTGGAGGCTAGGGGTTCTGTGTTCGGAGCTCAACTTGATATCGAATTCCCTGAGGATGTGGAGTTCATCAGCCCGCCGGTGAGAAAGGTGGAGACTCGCTCACTCAAGCGGAAGGAGCAGCCGAACATCCAGGAGGGCGACTAGAGACGATGGGAGGTTTGCGCAGGTGAATCCTCAGTATGTGCAGTAGGAGTTATATTGGAAGCACGACCTCGACAGGAAGAAGAAGAATTCAGAGCTCGACCCTCGACGGTGAAGGTGAAGAAGGAGGGCGCGTATAGACCCTCGACGGTGATCACCATGGACTCTTCATCCTCCTCGTCCGACTAGAGCTCGGATTCGTCCTCCTTAGTCGGCGGGTTTGACCAGTTCGATATGTTAGGTTTGATGTTTAGTTCGGATTGTTAGTTCAAATGTTTAGTTCTATGTTTAGGTCAAATGTTATCAAAATTTTGGATTTTTTTGTATGAAATGCAATATTCGGATTTATTTTACTGAAGCTGTTGGATCGGTCGTGCTCCCAAAATATATCACCTGTTTGAGTTGTTGTTCTCGGTGCCCTACAAAAATCCTTTTTTTATGTATATTTTTACATCAAGACATCATTTTTTTTACAGAACCTATTGGAGATGCTCTAACTACCGCATATGAATCTACGGGCCCCCTTTTATTAGAGCATTTCCAATAGCTGCCCTATTTTTGGTCTAACCACTTCTTAGGACATTCGAGACCAAAAAAACCTTACTCCAACAGGTTGCAATGATGTAAATTTTGTCCAATTTATGTTGTTCAGTCCAAAAAAAAAGCCAAATGCTGCAAAATACAACATTTGGGTTGTTGTTATATAAAAGAAGGGCAAAGTGGGTACGACAACTGCCAATTGTAAGTTTCGCCCGCCCGCCTCTTCTCCGGTGACCACGCCGTCTCCTTTCCCATTGATTTGGTCTCGAACCTGGCAGCTCCGCCACAACACTTACGGATTCGGCCGTGTGTCCACCACCACTGCTCGAAGGCACCAGAGAGATTCAACTTTAAGGGGTGTCGTCTCTCTCCTCCCCCCCGCGGACACCGTCGTTTCCCGGCTATCCGTAGCTCCTGCTGGTGATCCACCCGAGCGGCCCTCCTCTCCTTCCCCTCCTCGTTGTGCCTCCTCCTCCTCTACAAGCACAAGCACGAGCGACGCATGCATGCTCTGCCTCTGAATGCACCTCGAACAACCCCCGCCTCGCATGGCTCCTACGCCTCCATGCACCAGGTGTGGGACTCGCCTCATTCGAAGATTAACAAATTTAAAGTTGTTACCTTAATTTGTATTATACGGTTTGTACTGCAGATACTAGACCAATACCTAAAATATTTGCCTGAAAAGGTTATGAATTTGTATTTGGTCGTGTATGAGCAAACTAATCTTTAGTCATACCAGCATGTCGTGTATTGATCTTTATCGGCAAAAATGTCGTGTATTGATCACCGCAATAATACCTCAGGCGATGGCGCAGCAAAGCGCGCCATCCCCTTCTAGTTAGCCATGAAGGTGACACACATGACGTGAAACATAGGGTCTGATCACTGGTGGGCAAGGAGTAACCCACATAACCACTCACATCTTGGAGCGGAGAACAAGTTTAACCGGAAGCTGCACATCAAAGTCTACCGCACAAACTTGAGGCTAGTAAGAAATGACAACTCTACATGCCATTGAAAAAGCAAGAAAATACAATCTTAGTATCATTTATGTTTGGCCAAAATTAAGTTGTCTCACAAATACAATTGTGAAAGTTTGGATCATGTGGCGGTCACATCAATAAAAATATCATTAAAATGTCAAATTCATATTTGATGAATCTAAAGATTTGTAAAATAACCAACGTAATTTGTACATTATTTGCTAAACCAGAAATTTATTTCAAAACCAAGGAATGATTGGGAAAAGTAAATTAAAGACACTAGTTAAGTTACTTAACATTCCGAAGAATGTTAAAACTAGGTTACTATTCCTAAAAATAGCCAGGAAAAAAGTATAAGTGTACCTTTGGTAATCGTAACAAATATAGATATAAATTCTAGGCATTCATAAAATTTCACCATATATTCTGATTTTTTGTGAATGTTCCTAATTTTTTTCTGCTTTTATTTCTTCACTCTTCAAAACATAAGTTCCCTGTTTCTTGGATTTTATCTTATTTACTCTGCATTTTCAATATTTTAAAAGGTGTTGAAAAAGTTGGCACATGTGCGAAACCACCGGAATATAATCCTTGAAAATGCTTAGAATTAGATGAGGAGCTTATTTGTCTGGTTCTGAAAGTTAAGGATCGAGGTTGTATGGTTTGAGAGTTTAGAGAGAGACGTAGTTGAACATTTGGTTATGTTAGTAATATAAGATATAAGTCTAGACATATACCGATCTATGAAGCGTTAATGCGCACATCTAAGTTTCTCCTTTTGATGATTTGACATTATGGAGGGATGATTCCATGTCATACTTTGCAAGCAAGCATAGAATGTGATAATGGACATTTTGGAACTTCATCTCGACAAACATTTGCCAAACAAGGATAAATCAAAATAGTTCTAGGTGATTTGTGATGGTCTAATTCCACAATTGACATGGGTAAATCAAACAGCTGCTCGGCCTTTGTAGACGCGATAACACGTCAACTCAACGAAGATACAATCCATTTAAATGGAAAATTTTTAAAAAACACATGAACTAGATTTCATGTCTCCCAAACTCGGAAACAAACAAACTATACACCATAAATTTAATTCGATGGATACTTCAACTTAGATTATGGCGACAAGAAAAAAATACAAAAAACAAGTCCCTTCAAGGAAACCAGAGAAAAACTGAAACGACGTGGAAAGATTAGGATGACTTTACAAAGATGCCATGCACAGAAAGGAAAAAGAACCGCTTTCATTCCGGCTAGGAACATTCTTGAAGGAGTGGTAATCCTACATGAGACTATCCATGAGATTCATCAGAAAAAAATGGATGGAGTACTTTTCAAATTTGATCTTGAAAAGGCTTACGATAAAGTCAAATGGTCATTCTTGCAACAAGCATTACGCAAGAAGGGTTTTGATCCTAAATGGTGCGAATGGGTTGCAAGGTTTGTGCAAGGTGGTAGTGTTGGGATTCGTGTAAATGATGACATTGGTCATTATTTCCAAACATTAAAAGGATTGAGACATGGAGATCCTTTGTCCCCGGTTCTTTTTAATATTGTGGCCGATATGTTGGCGGTTCTCATAGCGAGAGCAAAAGAAGACGGACAAATTGGCAGTCTTGTACCACATTTGGTGGAAGGAGGGGTGTCGATTCTTCAATATGCAGATGACACTATTTTGTTCCTTGAACACGACCTCGATAAGGCGGTTAATATGAAACTTATCTTGTCCTTATTTGAACAATTGTCTGGTCTTAAGATTAATTTTCACAAGAGTGAAATCTACTGTTTTGGAAAAGCGGTTGAACAACAAGATAAGTACCGAAGCATCTTTGGATGTGAAGTAGGCTCGCTGGCGTTTAAGTATTTAGGAACCCCAATACACTACAGGAAATTGCTTAATAAGGAGTGGAAAATAGTAGAAGACCGTTTTGAGAAAAAACTTGCTTCTTGGGCTGGTAAACTTTTATCATATGGAGACCGGTTAGTGTTGATTAATTCGGTACTCACTAGCCTGCCAATGTTCCTTTTATCCTTTTTCGAAATTCCAATGGGGGTCAGAAAAAGGCTTGACTATTTCTGCAGCAGGTTCTTTTGGCAAAGTGACCATCAAAAAAGGAAATATAGGTTAACAAAGTGGAACAATGTTTGCCGTCCAAAAGATCAAGGAGGTTTAGGTATTGAGCTACTAGAAATTAAAAATAGATGCTTGTTAAGCAAATGGCTTTACAAACTTTTAAATGAGGAGGGTTTTTGGCAGGAACTTATCTCTAACAAATACCTATGTGGTAAAACGCTAGCTCAAGTAACTCCTAAGCCATCCGATTCTCCTTTTTGGAGGGGGCTTCTTGCGGTTAACCAAGACTTCTTTTCTAATGGCTCGTTTGTAGTGGGCAATGGCCAAGGAACTCGCTTTTGGGAAGATACATGGCTGGGAGATAGGCCATTATCGGAGCAATTTCCAAGTCTGTATAATATCACCCGAAACTGGAATGTTCTGGTGGTTGTGGTGCTATCTAATGCTCCACCTATCAACCTACAATTTAGACGTGATTTAATAGGTTCGAAATGGAAGGCATGGCTAGAGTTAGTACAGAAATTGATGACGGTGTCGTTGACAATGGATGATGATAAGTTTCGATGGAAACTGACCAATAACGGGATATTCACCGTTAAGTCTAGGTATGCTGATTATATGAATGGGCATACACCTTTTCTCCGAAAGTATTTATGGAAGCTGAAAGTACCACTTAAAATCAGAATTATTATGTGGTTCGTTAATAGGAAAGTGATTCTTACTAAGGATAATTTCATAAAGAGAAATTGGAATGGATGTAAAAAATGTGTTTTCTTTCATATGGATGAAACAATAGAAAATTTGTTCTTATATTGTACCTTCGCTCGAAAAATATGGAGATTGCTCCATTTCACATATAATATAGCACCTCCAACAAGTATAGCTAATATGTTTGGCTCTTGGCTTGAGGGATTAGATAAGAAAACTAAAAGCCGTGTACGCATTGGCGTTTGTGTTTTTATTTGGGCTATTTGGAATTGTCGGAATGATATGGTTTTTAACAAGGTCGAAAATGTTCACTTTTTACAGGTTGTCAACAGAGCTACATATTGGATCACTATGTGGTCCTTCCTCTCACCGCAAGAGCAGCGACTTTTGATGGAATCTGGCTGTACCCGGGTGATGGCAGTTGTTTGAACTATTCGTCTCAGCCGAGATGGGTGGCAGCATGATCGAAAAATTTGTGCTCCTTAGCTCTTGGTTACTTTTTTTTATTCAGTGGCTGGTTGTAGTCACTTTGGATGTTTGATACTTTCTGTAATACTCTAAATACTTCAAAAACTTTGCAATAAAAGGTCGTGTGCATCACTCTGATGCAGAGGCTGGGAACTCCCTTTTCGAAAAGAAAAAAAAGGAAAAAGAGATGGAGGCGGAGAGATAAAAGATGACTCCAAACTAGCCACGGCGACAAGATACACGCATGGTGCCCACGACAAGACGGCATACACCGATACACGCACGCCGGCCGGCTGGGTGGTCGCAATCGGGCGTGGGTGCATGATACGATGAGCTGGCGTGCCTGCGCCATGAAGAAGAACCGAGCTAGGACCACGCATTATGTACGTACGCGCGCGTGCTAGCTCCTCCATGCATATTATCTTGTGAGCCATGGCACGCACATGACATACATGGCCCTGTGGGTTAGCAGCCAGGAGCTACTGTGGATCTCTAGCTTACGATCGAGCTACTGCATACATCGTTCTCTTCTCTCGATCGTCTAGCTAGCCAGCCAGCCACATTGGTGAGCAGATAGGAGGCAGTTGCTCCGGCCGAGGCGCAGACCAGGCCAGGCCTAGTTTGGTGTACTAGTACTAGCTAGCTAGCTAGCTAGCTGGGGCATGCTTCTACAACATGTACGTCTTTCATGACGGTCTGGGACCTTTGCAGAGCTATAATTGGTTTGGTGGTCCTCATCTCCTCCCTGCGCGCATGCAGCCTCGGCTCCGGCCCATCTACCTTGCTGTCTCGCTCCCTCTCCCTGGATGTTCCATCCCCACTTGCGATTGCGAAGTTACACTGGATATCGCCAGTTAGGTATGCAAACGAAACTTTCCCACTTTCCGTGAAAAAACCGAAACGGGGGAGAGGATATAGAGAAATAGAGATGGAATTGTGTGGAATAAAAATGTAAACGAAAACTTTTAAGCCGAAACAGAGATGGAAATAGAACGGCGTTTTTTTTTCATGAAATATGAAAACAAATGTGGCATCAGTCAGTCCGGTTCTCTTTTGCTCCGTTTTCATCTCTTGTCCTCCCTGCCGATATGAAAGAATTAATTGGTGCAAAGTGTAGTACATGTCAAAAAAGGTTCAAATGACGCATTGATGTTTAGTTCACACCAAGTATGTGCCACTTGTACATGTCCATACCCCTATGTTCGTAAATAAGGATAGTTTTAGGTTTTATCTAAAGTTAAACTTTTTAAATTCGACCAACTTAATAAAAATAGCAATATTTATGACGTTAAATTAGTCTCTATGTTCCCATTTTTAAGGTATGCCCTTTTCGGGGCGAAGTTTAACCTTAAAAATTAGGCAATGATATATCAATTATTTTGTACAAAATTGATATCGTTAAATTGATATTGCAAAAAATATTTTCTATTGATATAAATTATTTGTCAAATAATCCTCGTCTACTTATACTAATTCTTGGTCAATAAAATCTCATAAAACATGTGCGCCTTAGAAATGGGAATGGAGAGAGTAGTACTGTATTATGAAACTGCATTCCAAAATACATCTACCGATATTAATTTGGTGTTGTAAATATTGCTACTCTATCCGATCCCAAAAAAGTGCCGCGGGTTGTATTGTTACGTTGTACGTAATCAGTTCATTTTTTTGCGACAGTTATAGCGGATTGAAGGGAGTAGTATTTTTTAAGTTGGTAAAAAGATTGATTTAGAGAAAAACTAAAAACATATCTATATGTGGACGGAGGGAGTAAGTGCTAAATGAGATCTAAGACCAAGATGCTAAAAAAAGTACCAACATGCTTCAGAAGGCAGAACTAGGTATAGACAAAAACCACCCAGTATATGCTCAATATGGGTGGAAGAACAATACAGGACCACTTGCTAATGTAGTGATGCATGGATCGATCGGCAGCATCATCTCTTCAATTCTTATTGTCTTGCACTCTTGTTATATCGATCCCATCAATTATAGTACCACGTACTCCTTAATTTGCTAGGCTGGCGGCATTTTGATGATCATAACTTCATTACAGTAGTCGTTGAAAGTATGCATGCATGCTGTACTGCAAGCATACGAACATAGAACAATACTACAACAGTAATACATGGCTATAGATTGACATGAAGCAGGCAGCACAGGAATGTGCACATCTGTAAACTCCTAACAGTAGAGACGTATAGTATTTGTAAGGCGTAATGAACAGTACTTGCCAACAAAATCATCTCTCTCTCCTGAGAAGTGAGAAGATAAATCGGTCGGCGTGGAGACATTTTCGAGCAGGTTTATAAAGGCCCCCTGCACTTGTGTCCCTCCTACGCGGTAGATCCAGCACTAGTTCGAATCGATCGACCCATGACCATGAGGCGGCAATGACAATGAGGTCTGCTCGGTGTACGTACGTGCTAGTACGTTCATCTCCAGCTTGTCCATGTCGCTAGCTCATTGCCCCCACCACCGATCTCTTTCTCAGCCAGCCCTTTCTTGGGATTAATTGGTGCATGTGATCAGATCGATGGAAGCCAATCGAACCACATCCGAGCAAGCTGCTGCAGCCATTAGAGCAAGAACAATAATGTAGCCGGCTGCTGGCTACAAGCTCATGCCATGTCATCTAGAGTCGTCAAAAACAAACAGTAGTACAATAGCTGGGCTATTAGATGGCTATTAGATGGCTTTATTAAATATTTAATTATCTAGCACTAGCAAAGCAAATCGTTGCATGCAAGACTCAAGGGGACATGCACTTAATGCGTACAGCCCACTCAAGCGCTAGCGGAAGGCTGCATGCCGGCGACAGCGTCTTGTTTCCAGCGCTAGAGCCGGCGATAGCTGAAGCGCCCGCTGCGTTCTCTCTCTTTCCTTCTCTCCCTTCCATCTAATATTTTTGCTGACGTGGACTGACTTATAGCCTGCTGACTAGGCTTATTGTACTTGCTCTTAAGGCCATTGCCCTGACAGTGCAATGCAGTACTCCATGAGAGAGAGAGAGAGAGAGAGAGAGTTCCTACGGTGTGATGGGAGAGAGGGGTAAGAGAAAGAGATGTGTTTATGGTCTGTCATCTGTGTAAGGAGAGAGAGAGAGCTCTGGCTGGGTGAGCTGGGTGGTGTCCGGGCCGGAGAAACAAAGCTGGGGGACACACTGGTGGTGCATGCATGCAGATGCTGCAGGGAGGGTGGGAAGGAAGACCCAAATAATTCCCACCTATTTCGGTGAGTGATGAGGGCCGGGCTAAGTAAGGCCCGCCGTCTCCATCGGGCCCCTCGGCCGGCAGCCACTGCGCGCCTCTGACGAAACCGTTGAGCTCTCCCCGTTACGTCGTTTTCGCTCGCCCACCACCGCACGCCTCCAGCGGTCCCTCATCTGCTTCCCATGGTGTCAGCCTGTATGTTCCACGCGCGGTGGCCTCCGGCGAACTGTGCGCTCTCTCCGGCGAGAGTTGTCGACAACGACATGGGTGGGCTGAGCTGGTGGGCCGCCCGCTACACTCTTTTGAGGTGGATGCTGCGGATGTGCTGAGCCTGTTTCGCGAACGAACACTCTCATCGCATAGCTCACAAAATGGAGGGATTGTCCATACACGGCGTTCTCGTAGTGCCCATTTGCTTGTCACTGTATTTTGCTGTTTAGGGACATAAACAGCGTGCATCGTGCATGCTGTCAGTCTCGTACGGACATGCTCAATTATTGGCGTAATCAAGCTGCACTCTCAACTCTCAACACAAGGAGAAATCATGTTCTATCGTTTAATTAACTGACAGCATGCCCTACACATCGTGGCATGGCAACCAGGCCTCCAATTAAAGTAGCATAAATTCTCACGGCTGCTCACGCAGGTGATGACCTTGCGCCTGTTTCGCCATCAAGATTTAGCTTCGCCAGGGACAGGAGAAAATAACTAATTTCAGTTGGATCGGGATCGATCAGTGTCATAACATGCTACTCCTACTGGTGCTACCACTACCCCACGACCTATTTTATCTGCGGACAGTTTTTGTTGGGGTTTGTGAGACAGTTCTGTTTGATTTCTCTTAATAGAGCCAGTTTCTTTGCGAGACTGCATGTCCCAGTTTCTTATTCAGTTTTATTGTCAAGGTGGACATGGACTAGTATTTTAGTGGGAGCTAGCCGGAAGGTGCAAGTAGTCCACTTGGCATGAGGGTTAGGCCGTTACCACTTGTAATGGCACGCTTTTGGTAAGCACCAAGCTACGGTGCAGTGCATGATTGCGAGATATTATTCCTGTTCCTATCCAAGTAACAGCCGCTTGCTCAGCTCCAACCTCTTTTTCAGACAAGGAGCATCAAGCCCAGCTCATTTACCAGCCTCTGCTTGTACAGCCCAGCTCTTACCTCCTGGGCCGCACAGACAAGGCTCAAGATATACTAGCCGCCTGTTATACAGCCCAGCTTCAAGCTCTTGTTTTTTTTTTTCAGACTATGAGCATCAAGCCCAACCCATGTACCAAGCTCCGAAAAGCCGAAGTACAAAAATAGTAAAGTATAAAATTACGAAGTACAAACCTTCCAAAGCACAAAGTACAATAAACTCAAAGTATAAAAACAATAAAACCTGAAATTAAAAAAAATGAAATCCAAAATACATATACATGCTCGCGGGGAATACAAAAGAATTCTGAAATCCCAAGTACAAATACGTTGAAACCCGAAATACAAGTATTCAACTTTAGTACAAAAATAAAGTTTAGTAAAACCTATCATCGTGGGATCTAGTTTTGAATATCCCGACACGAGGATATCAAATATGAAAGCAACTCGTAATTCGGACGAACGGTTCAAAAGATCTTTTATTTGAAAAAATCGAATCTTAAAATAAATGTGTGTACAACCTCCGGGCGTCGGAAAGGGTAATATTCACCAAAACTCTGACACTTGCCGCACATGCAGACACTCCATATAGTCCCCACGGAAGGTAAAGGTGACACTTGATGACCAGAAAACGCACAAGAAGGTAAAAAGCCATGATTGTGAAACTAGTGTGGTTCGAGTTATGTTTTGGATCAGGTCAAAAGAAAAAATTATGTTTTGGATCGGGGGCGAGTTAGAATAAATATAATTGTATTAAACTTTTATACGTTCTTATATTTTTTAATCCTACTATGGTTTTAACAAATATATGTTGTATACTTAGCATTGTAACGACACAGTAAATTTTCTCAATTGTGCCCATATATAATTACAATGTATATCATAAAAAATATGAAAACACAAAAAAAAGGAAAACACATGCCTCTTTGATCTTTTTTACAGTTGATGAATTATTTATGCTATATGAATATTATTGTGTGAATGTTTTGTCCTATTTATAGTAGTATTAAATATTCTAGTACAGACTTCAAAGCATATAGCCTAGAAAATATCTTAATAGAAGTGCATAGTGTATCATTATGTAAGCAAATATATAGAAACTTATTGATAGTTCGGATGATCATTTTTTTTTCATTGGTAAAATGTGCCTTACAAGTTACATGCGGATTCTGTAATATGTTCATGATTTATTCTTCTTATTTAAGTAGCATTGCCTATAATAATTACTGAAAAAATATATAATTCAATTATTATATGCTCACCGTATACCCCGTGTGTTGTAGCGGGTTCCTTTCAATAAGGAACTATATTGTGTAAACAAAAGTGTGTAAGAGGTATGATACATCATGTTTGAAAGGATAAGGATGTCGCCTAGAGGGGGGGTGAATAGACGATTAAAAACTTTTTTGGTTTAGTCTTGATAATTGCGAAATAAAACTAGTTTTTTAAAATAACAAGCCAACAACCTAAATATACTAGGCTCACCTATGTGCACCAACAACTTATGCTAAGCAAGACAAGCAACAAGGTGATAGCAATAGAATACTTCAAGCACGAAGGCTATCACAATGTAAAGTGCATAAGTAAAGAGCTTGGGTATAGAAATAACCGAGACATGCGGAGACGAGGATGTATTCCCGAGATCCTCCTTTTTAGGGGAGTACGTCTCGTTGGAGAGATGTGAGTCAACACAATGACTCAACAGCCACAAAACCTTCACCTTCTTCTCCGATGAACCGCACCACAAAGGTTTGGTTCACTTTCAACTATCGAAATCCTTCAAGGCGGAATCCGGAGACTTTACAACAACGATCCGGGGCACACACACCCACAACCGAATTGGGGGCTCCCGAACAGCCATAATTGACCACAAGAGGTCTCAACCAACACAAAGACGTCTAGGGTCCAAAGACACAAGAGTAACAAGCTCATAAATTTTCAACTTCCACGAATCCTCGTGGAGAGCACAAACCGATGCACAAAGCAATGGCAAGAACACAAGTGATCAAATCCTTCACTATCAAATCCCACCAAAAGCAACTAATGCTTATGGAGGGAGAAGAGAGGATGAACAAAGAAGAACTCAACAAATGGAACTCCAAGATCTAGATCCAAAGGGTTCCCCTCACTTGGAGGAGAGATGGATTGGTAGAAATGTGGATCTAGATCTCCTCTCTCTTTTCCCTCTAATTTGAGACAAGAATCATGGAGGAATAGAGAGAAATCAAAGCTTCAAGTGGTCAACAATGGGGGGCAATTTCGTGCTTGGAAGCACTACTCACTTTGGGGAAGAAGGGTGCCTTTTATAGGTCTCACGAAAAAAGAGTCGTTGCAGCCAGAGAAAAATAGGATTATCCAATTCAACTTGGATAGGATATTCCGACTATAGGATTATCCGATCCAAGTTGGATAGGATATTCCGACTGATAGGATTATCCGATCCAAGTTGGATAGGATATTCCGATTGACACCCGAGAGAAACAAAATGAGTCCTTAGCCGTGTTCGCGTCGAGCGGGTCGGATATTCCGGTACAAAATCGGAATATCCGGTATTCTGAAAACTAACAGAAACAGCAAAACGAGAATTGCAATAACTTTTTCATCCGAACTCCGATTTCGATGATCTTGGGTTCGTTGGAATCGCAACGAAGAGCTCTTCAAGATCATGCAGAGAAACATCATTGTCCAACAAGGGAGGATTAAACCAAATATAGAAAGTTAAACCTTCTCTATAAAAGAACACCCGGTAAATCCTCCAACATAAAAACTCAACAAGATATTCATCAAGACTCTGTTTTCTTTTGACCTGATCCAAAACATAACTCGAACCACACTAGTTTCAACAAGATATTCATCAAGACTCACGGCGGCCGGACTTGCAGCTGATGGCGGCGATCTGGAGGAGCGCTCCCGTCCGCCCCAAGAAGTGGGACCACACGCCGGCGATGGTAACCCCCACTGCGGCCGGAGCTAGGGAGGGCGGCGGCGGCCACCCCCTCGGCGCTAGGTACGACCTCTTCCCTCTTCCTCTGGGCGGCGGCAACTGTCATGGCTGAGAGCAAGGGTTAGAATTAGGGGGCTCCGGCCGCCCGTCGCCGACGAGCTAGCTAGTGCCCACCCCCGTTTCTTCTTTCGATTCGTCGCTCGTCCATGCTCCTCCTAACTGTCCGCCGGTTTCGTTTTGGATGCAGAGGATTGGCTACAGTCTGCAGAGGATTGGCTACAGTCTGCAGGGGATAGATTTTGGACGAATTTCTGCGCCTAATTGTTCATGATGGCTCATGTATATGGAGGTGACGGCAGGGTGGGCTCAGGGGGCAGCAGCGAGCGGCCATCAGGGGCGCCGGTGGCAGCTCTGCGAGTGGTGGCGCGGGCAAGCAGTTGTGTTGTGCAAGCTATACGCTGGAGACGAGCGGAGAAGAAGGGTTATACTTGTCTCCAGTTTGTTGCCTATTGCCTTAAAAGATAAAAAATAATACAAAGAGGGCAAAAAATAAAGAGGCAAAGTAAGTAGTGGCAAATTGGAGATGGCAAAGAAAATAGGGGCAAATCGGATAGGGGCAAAGTAAAGTGGGGCAAAAAATCAAATTCCCCAAGTAAAGAGGGGCGAAACGTCTCCGGCCGCCACCCGGTTACTAGCGGTACCGGTTCGACAGTTTCACAACCCGCTGCGTCGCAGCTGTGGGCCGCTTTCTTCGCTTTCTGGCGGTTTCTCGAACCTACTCCAGCCTACCAGCTGCACATCGCGGTCTCACGCGCGCCGCCACCCCGTCAACTCCAACCAAACCGGCGTCCACTGCCCACAGGACAGGACACGACACGGCACGCCGGAACCCGATCCCTTTTTAAAGCGGCGGTCACCCGCTCCGGGACGGCACAAGCGAGTCCACATCCAACCTCAACTCAAACCCAAGCGACCAAAATTCGATTCTTTCTCACCCAAACGCCATCGCGATGTTCCTGGTCGGGATAGTGGCGGAGCTGCTGGAAGACTACACGGTGCTGGTGGCGCAGGTGCTGGAGCAGCTGCTCAACGGCGCGCCCTTCCCGCGCCAGATGCGCACGCTCATGCTGCGGAGCATCCCCTTCGTCGGCCCGCCGCCCCTGCCGCCACCGCCGCCGCACGCCCTCCGCGTCACCACCCGAGGCTGATGGATTGAGCTGCCCGCCGACCTTCCAGGCCCGTCGACCGTCGTGTGCCCATGTGCGAGCAAGCTGATCCGATAGTCTAAATTCAGACTCTGTTCTGTTGCCTCTTTCGGATTGTTTTGTTCATTCGTTCGGCGTACAGTGTGTAACTGGTTGTGCGCCGTCTTCGTGGTTCTGTAAATAATTTTTGTGAGATGAAGAGACCTTTTACCTTTGAATTCAATTTTGCCTGTGGATAATGCGAAGTGTGTTTATTTTCTGGATGGAATGATAAGCTCGTGATTGATTGACCGGACGAACGAATTTTGTGGATCCTTGTAGATAGGAGTTTAGGTGTGGCCACTGACAAGAATTGCTGGATTATGATATATTGATGGTGACGGTGTCTGGTTTCACCAGGCTCTTCTCTTCACTTTCCTGTTGGTGATTGTCGTTGACTGGCCCTAGCATTTTTGAAGTCTTGCAAATTGTTGTTGAACTGGGAAATATACTTTTCCTTTGTTATGATTATTAAAAAATGTTGATTGCCAGTTATTTAAAACGAAATTGGGCAAAAAAAATGTACAACATACAGGCTCACAACCGTTTTCCTACGTGGTTATGATATTCCAAACTAGACGCCCGTCATTGGAAATATTAATTAGTCGTCGTCAGTTCAAAAATAACGGCGTCAACTCGACGGTACCAACTTCACAATGGACAAATCATCCACATAATAACAACGAATGCCTCAAGCCCAAGAATACCAATATGCTAAATAGGCCATCATAACAGCAGCTCCTATGACAGGACTTGACTTGTAGAAGAGCAAAGTACCGCAAAAGTTGGTCAACTGAAATTGTTATTACGCGGGACCGTGTCGTTAGGGCTGGACTAATGAGCTGCTCGGCTCGTTAAGGCTCGGTTCATTAAGACTCGTGATCGTTAAGACTCGAATCGTTAAGCTCGTTAAAGCTAACGAGCTAAATATAAAGATCGGCTCGGTTCGTTAAGTGTTCGCGAGCGCTCGCGATCAGCTCGTTAAGAAAATAAATCTGAATATAGAGATGACGAGGTAATTGATGATTAACAGGAAGTAAAAGGGATTCGATGTTTCCTACATTGGTTGACTATAGATCTCGGTTGTGATATGGGCTTGCTAAAAAAAAGTTGAGTCGTCACTTGTTAGGTTGCTAGTCAGATGAGATCTACCTTTAAAAAGATATGATATCCAAATTAACGAGCTTAACGATCTGCTCGCGAGCCTCGTTAGCTCGCTCGTTTAGCTCATTAGCAATAATGAGCCAAAATCATTGCTCGGCTCTGTTCGTTAGCATAACGAGCCGAGCTAAACGAGTCGACCAAACGAGTGCTCGTTGAGCTTGTCGAGCATCGAGCTTTATGTCCAGCCCTACGTGTCGTGCGTGTGCCCTTCTCCTCACATAACACGATAAGCCGGATTGATCCCAATCTAGCGGTGAAGAGGGAATCCAAAACAGCGGCCTTAGAAAGGTCATCACCATCTCGAGATCCAACCCACACGATCATAGAGGCCGCTGCCCCTATTGCAAAATTCCACTACAATATAGGATAATTTCCTGCCACAATACGCCATAAGTACGACGTGCCTGGAAGCAGTCACCTTGACATTGCAGCGAGCAGATCGCGGAACCAGATCCATTGCCGCTTGATTGGCTACCGTGCTGCCAGGCAGCCACCCCCATTTCGTCAGAAGCCATTGCCAACCCTATTCCTTAGGCCTGTCGTCTCGAAGCACCACCGCCGAGCCAGGGTCGGAGACCGTATTCTCGTAAGATGATACACGCTAGCCTCCCGGTTAGCCCTGAATAATGTTTGGCATATCTGATATTTGTGCGTCAACCATAAATCCAAATCAATTCTAGATTGTCTTCCGATCTACATGCTTGACTGAGCCCACCGTCGTTTCAACGTGCCACGAGTGTAGCGACTTATATACGGGAGATCCATCGCCGTTGTCACCGTACGGGGTTTGCCCGACCGCGATCCCGACAACAGCGAGGTGGAGGATATGGCGAGAAAGCGTGGGAGGCGACGCAGATAAGAACATCCCCCCTGAGTCGCCTAGTTTGTGGCTCAGGAGTAGTCATGCTCCAAAGATGTAAGCGTTGGTCATTGAAGTAATTATCATCTCTCTGTCTCTCCATTTGCTTTCTGCAATGATCTCAACCCGTTAATTTTAACAAGTTCAGAAGAATTTGGTAACTTATTGTACCTCTTTTGAGTCTTGAAGAAATTTAAAGTCGGTACACAGTACATGTCCTATCGGTGCATTCCACACCAGTGACACGTTGGTGATACATTACACTGGTCTTGGTGAGGGCCTACGCTTCAAGCTGGTCAAACGACGTTGGTGAGGTAAACACTTTGCACAGCCGATTGGAACAGTCTCTAGAGAAAAACCCCAATGGAGTTTAGTCCTGAATCCAACCATTGCTCCGTTTCATCGCACTAAAAGAAAGACCCTACAGTTCATCCTACAAAGTACTACCGAGCAATCTGCCAGTTATACAAACAAGAGCAGAGCACATTTATTTATGGAACATCATGTGCTAGTGCACCAGATTACTAGCAACTCCTAGCTGTTCCAAAAAAAAAAAGCAACTCCTAGCCGTTCCTGCAAACACACGCGTGGTCATGCGGTCACTGACAAAACGCTAAGCTCGTGGCCTGCCGTTACGAATTTTTGACTAGAAGGACCACTTCGGCTAGTAAATTGTCAAAAAAGATCACCTCACAAACAAATTGTCAAAAAAGACCACTTACACCGTGACGGCAGGACCCCAGGCGACACGTGTCACCTGTCGCCAATGGCCGAGGCGGCAGGGGTGGCCCCTGCCGCCACAGGCCAAGGCGGCATGTTCCTCTCCATGCATGAGGCCTAAGGAACAGTACCCTGATCAATGAACTGTTGTAAACGATAGCAAAGAAACGACGAAGAGCGGAACGATCAAACCAATGGGGACACGAGATTTTAACGTGGAAAACCCCTCCAACAATGAAGGAGAAAAAACCACGGGCGCCAGCCAGCAATACTTCACTATATCGGGTGAGGTTACAAGCGCCGTGGGTTTACAATGTATGTCTTACCCCAAAACGGCGGCTTACAAGAGGAATATATAGAAGTATAAAACCCTATGTCGACTACAGTCCAACCCGGAATCGATCCCACCTCGGCAGTAGTACCGCTTAACCCAGCGGTACTACCGCTAGGGTGGGCTGGTTCGTCTCTTCCCATCTCAGCGGTACCAGTCGGTACCGGACAAGTGCGTCAGACGGCCATTCTGGCGGTAGCGGTGGCGGTAGCTCTCGAGCGGTAGTACCGCTTCTGGAATTTGAAACACGATAAAACAACACTCCACTTTGAGACAAATTCCATCTTGTAGCATGAAAGAGAACCTTCACCCTGAAAACAACAAAGAAACACCTTCGGCGCCAAATAGCCTCTTGGGCTAGACAGTGATACCAACTAAGCCCGAGCAAAGCTCGAACTTAGTAACATGAACTGACTTTGTCATCATATCAGCACGATTATCATGAGTATTTATCTTGTATACCTTTAGCTTACCTTTTGCAACAACATCACGCACATAATGGTATTTGACGTCAATGTGATTTGTTCTCTCATGGAACATCTGATCCTTAGTAAGGTAAATGGCACTCTGACTATCACAAAACAGGTTAATGCAAGTATCATCTCCACAAAGCTCAGCAAACAAACCTTTCAGCCAAACCGATTCTTTACATGCTTCAGCAATAGCCATGTACTCTTCTTCAGTGGTAGACTGGGCAACAACAGATTGTAACGTTGCCCTCCAACTCACGGCACAACCACCAAGCGTGAACACATAACCTGTGAGGGATCTCCTCTTATCCAAATCGGCAGCAAAATCTGAATCCACATAGCCTGCGAGTCCCTCATCAGTCTTGCCGAACTTGAGGCAAGCATTGGATGTGCCACGAAGGTACCTGAAAATCCACTGAACAGCCTTCCAATGTTCTTTACCAGGATTAGCCATATATCTACTAACCAAACTCATAGCATATGATAAATCTGGACGTGAGCAAACCATGGCATACATTAAAGAACCAACAGCACTAGAATATGGAACTCTAGACATGTACTCAAAATTCTCATCTGTACTAGGACATTGTTCAGCTGACAATTTAAAGTGAGGAGCAATAGGAGTACTAACAGACTTTGCATCATGCATGTTAAAACGATGAAGAACTTTCTTAATATAATTTTGCTGACTAAGAAACAACAAACCAGAATTTCTGTCACGGGTAATCTCCATACCTAGAATTTTCTTAGCAGCACCAAGATCTTTCATCTCAAACTCGCTACTCTACTGTGACTTGAGAGCAGCGATATCTTTCTTGCTCTTGGCAGCAATCAATATATCATCAACATATAATAACAGGTATATAGGTGATCCATTAACAAACTTAATGTACACACAGCTATCAAATTCAGACCTCTTAAAGCCATGTGACAACATAAAAAAATCAAACCTTTTATACCACTGACGAGGAGATTGTTTCAAACCATATAAGGATCTTTTCAACTTACACACAAGATCCTCCTTACCAGGCACTATGAACCCTTCTGGCTGGTCCATGTATATCTCCTCTTCCAACTCTCCATGCAGAAACGCAGTCTTTACATCTAACTGCTCAAGCTCAAGATCACGCATAGCAACAATACCAAAGAATGTTAGTCAAGCGCACAACTTCCCATGTGTCATTCTTATCGAGTGACTGCATTTCTTCATGTATAGCAGCAAACCACTTCTCGCGGTCACCGGAACCAATAGCTTCAGTATAGGTGGACGGCTCATGTCCGTGCTCCACCTGTTCTGCACAACTCAGAGCATAATCAACAATGTTACACTCTTCAATTAAACGTGGTCGAGGACCACAATTCCTCCTGTTCCTACGAGCAGCAATAGACTGTTGTGGCTGCAAAACAGGGGGTGAGTTCTGAACATTATTATTATCAGAATCAGAAGAATCAGAATCATCAGAACCAGCAGAATCAGGATCAGAATCATCTGAAGTAGCAGCACCATCATTGTCAACAGTGACATTTTCATTTTCAACAGAGTGCTCCACCTCGACACGAACCTGCTCCTCAGAAAAATCTGGCAAAACATCTGAGGACAACTTATCAAAGTACATAACAGATTCATTGAAAACAACACTCCTGCTCATAAAAGCCTTTTTAGTTTCGGGATTCCACAACTTGTATCCTTTTACACCCGAACCATAACCAATGAACACACACTTAATAGCTCTCGGCTCTAACTTTCCATTATCAACATGAGCATAAGCAGTGCAGCCGAAAACTTTAAGTTGTGAATAATCAGCAGGAGTACTGACCATACCTCGATGGGAGTTTTCTTGTCGAGGGGAATAGATGGTGACCTGTTTATCAAGTAGCAGGCGGTGGCAGCCGCCTCAGCCCAAAAACGCTTACTCATGCGAGCGTTGGAGATCATGCAGCGAGCCTTGGAGATGATGGTCCTGTTCATCCGCTCCGCTACACCATTCTGCTGAGGCGTGTATGGGATGGTGAGGTGCCTGACAATGCCTTCTTTCCTGCAATAATCATTAAAGGCATTCGAACAAAATTCGCCACCATTGTCAGTACGAAGTAATTTCACCTTCCTTTCTGTTTGCCTTTCAATCATAGCTTTCCACTCTTTAAAAGCAGCAAACGTATCATCCTTATTTTTCATGAAATAAGGCCAAACTCTTCTAGAGTAATCATCAATAATGGTAAGCATATAACGAGCACCACCATAAGAGGGCTTACGAGATGGCCCCCAAACATCAGCATGTACATAATCAAGTGTACCTTTGGTTGTGTGAACAGAAGCATTAAACTTAACTCTTGTGTGCTTACCGAAAATGCAGTGTTCACAGAACTGCATCTTACCCAAACTGCATCCTTGCAGCAAGTCTCTCTTGATCAATTCTGCCATACCAAGTTCACTCATATGTCCAAGACGCTTATGCCAAAGGTTAGTTTTACTAGCGTCATCATGAGAAACAACAGCAACAGTACCAGATAACGTGCTACCTCTAAGAACATATAACTTAGCAGAATTCATATCACCAACCATAACTATGAGAGAACCTTTTGATACCTTTAGGAGTTTATTCCCTCCGTACTTGTACCCGTCACAGTCAAGGGTACTGAGCGAGATCAAATTTATCGCCATGGTTGGTATGTGTTTCACTCCCGTCAATGTGCGTGTCATACCGTCATGTGTCTTGATCTGAACAGACCAACACCAGCAATGATACATTGTTGGTCGTTGCCCACACGCACGAAATCTCCAGTCTGCACTAACTCATAAGAACTGAACCAATCTTTGTTACAGCAAATATGAAAAGAACATGCAGTATCTAGAATCCATTCATCCTGACGAGAAACACATGCAGCTAAAACAGCTAGGCAATCGCCATCAGAACTACCATCAACAACATCAGCCTCACCGGTATTATTACCTTCATTATTTTTCGGTTGGTAAGTACCTTTTCTTTTCTCCTTGTTCTGCAACTTCCAACAATCATCAATGACATGATTAGATTTCTTACAATACCTGCAGAACTTGTCTCGTCCTTTGGACTTTGAGCGACTTCTGTCACCCTTGCTCTTATCTCTGTTGTTGTTGTGGTAGTGGTTATCTCGCTGCTCAGGCCTCCCTCGGACCTGCAAAGCATCGCCCTTGGAGGACGACGTCTCCTCTTTCTGTACCATACCTTTCATCTTTTCCCTGGCAAGCAGGGCCTCATATACTTCCGCGGTGGTTAGTTCATCACGGCTTAACAGTATGGTATCACGAAAATTTGCAAAGGAATTTGGCAGCGAGCATAGAAGTAAAAGTGCTAGATCTTCATCATCGTACTTTACCTCCATCGACACTAGGTCAGAAACGATCTCCTTAAAGATCGATAAGTGATTCATTACCGAACCACCTTCTTGCAACTTGTGCGTGAACAACTTCATCTTCACATGCATCTTGCTGGTGAGATCTTTGGACATGCAGATCGACTCCAGCTTAGCCCACAGTGCCGCTGCGGTTTTCTCCTGGAGTACTTCTTGCAGAATATCATTAGATAGATGAAGTTGAATAAGCGATAAAGCCTTACGGTCTTTCCGCTTCTCATCAGCGGTCCATGCCGCCGCATCCTTGTCGCCGAATTTCTCCAGCGCCTCGTCAAGATCATTGGACTGTGCGAGGATCGCACGCATCTTGACCTGCCACAGCGAAAATCTCGTCTTGTAGTCCAGCGCCGGTAGATCGAACTTCATCGATGCCATCCAAAACCCTAATCTGAAAACAGATCTGAAACAGGGCTCTGATACCACTTGTTGTAAACGATAGCAAAGAAACGACGAAGAGCGGAACGATCAAACCAAAGGGGACACGAGATTTTAACGTGGAAAACCTCTCCAAACAATGGAGGAGAAAAAACCACGGGCGCCAGCCAGCAATACTTCACTATATCGGGTGAGGTTACAAACGCCGTGGGTTTACAATGTATGGCTTACCCCAAAACGGCGGCTTACAAGAGGAATATATAGAAGCATAAAACCCTAGGTCGGCTGCAGTCCAACCCGGAATCGATCCCACCTCGGCGGTAGTACCGCTTAACCCAGCGGTACTACCGCTGGGGTGGGTTGGTTCGTCTCTTCCCACCTCAGCGGTACCGGCGGCGGTACCGCCAGCGGTACCAGTCGGTACCGGACAAGTGCGTCAGACGACCATTCTGGCGGTAGCGGCGGCAGTAGCGGTGGCGGTAGCTCTCGAGCGGTAGTACCGCTTAACCCAGCGGTACTACCGCTGGAATTTGGAACACCATAAAACAACATGAACAGTACACGTTTCGAGTCTAGCTCCTAAAATTTGTTGAATTTGTCTTTTTTGCTGAGTCCAAAATATAAGGTATTTTGCAATGAATTTTTGCACGATCGTAGTGCATACAGTTAGCTACATCCTGGTATTTTTTTCGAATTTTTTGAAGAAGGTTTAAAAAAAATTCAAAACGGGATACGTGCACTCTTCATGACGGAAGCATTCTCACCAGCATGCCGCCGTAGCCCATGGCGGTACGTTGGAGGCGGCAGGTGACACGTGTCGCCTAACACGTGTCGCCTGCCGGGCCTGCCGTCACGGTGCAGGTGGTCCTTTTTAACAATTCAATCTTTTTTGATAATTTATTAGGTGAAGTGGTCCTTTTTGTCAAAATTTCTGCCGTTGCAGGCTTACAGTTACAGCCGGATCATGGGGAAGAGCTTCTTCCACGACTTCCTACTCCTGTACCGGGTGAACGCTCGCAGGTAGTGCTTGGGGGCATCCCCCAGCCTGGCGTCCTCGCCCAGATCCGGCTGGTCCGCGCCCTAGAACCGCGCCGCTCGCCGCTTCCGCCGGACGGCCGCCAGCACGTCGTCCCGGTTGCATATCCCCCACACCGTCACCTTCTGCTGGTGGTAATCCGCCTGAATCGAGTGTATCCCTGCAAGCAGCAACCCAAGTTAACATTCATTGTGGTCGCTTGGCTTCATATATGTTGTTGTGCTCAAGTCAATTTCTCGTAACCATTTGTGCGAAGTGCTCTAAAAGGTTTGGGTACCTTTCAGATTCGACAGCGCCTTCTTGATCTTCTTCTCGCAGCCGTAGGAGTAGAGGGGCACCTTCATCTCCACGAACTGCGCCTCGATCTTCCCCCTGCCAGCACGATCTGCATGTCCCCCATTGGATACTAGACAGCTCTCGATACTAGCAATGTATCTGCAAGAGCTCGAAGTCAGCTAGAGAGGGTTCAGTGTTCAGTAGAGTGCAGATAAACTGCAACAGCTGCGCACGAAGGGTTTATATACACAAGCAAAAAGGTGACGGTGTTGGATAATCTTTGCATACCATGCCGCATGTGCGCAGCAGCGCAGGGGGCCTAGTCATTGCATCATCAGGCTCGCTTTTGATTCATCGCCGACCGCCGCTTTTTCTCTGATGCGTGACAAGCGCAGGCTGGTAGGTGAAAGTGAGCTTGCAGCACGATCGATGATTCAATCGGGGATCGATTATGTGGAGTCAGTGGAGTCCTGTCGCCGCGGCGCTGAGCGTTCGGCCGACGAGGCGGGGCGTTCGCGCCCATGTGAAGTGTCGTGTAAAGCGAGGATTTCGGAGGGTGTGGAGGCGACGGCGTCCTGTTGGGAGTCCTTGGCTTTTGAGATCGTCGTGGAAGGATGGCCTGATTGGCTGATCGGTAGGAGCGGCACGAAGTGTTGCAGGTGGCACGCTTACGTTCGATGTAGGAGCTTGGTGGTTCTTTTGTCATGTGGATCACTAGATCTGCTCCTTTTCATGTGGTGCGTCGGTTAGGGACATCTTGGATCATGATCTAAGCTTTATTTTTTATTTTTTGCTTTCACGTTCTTGCAAAAGTATGCCCATCTCCATACCTCATTCAACTCACCTGAGCTCAAAATTGGTGGAACTTGGCATTGTTCTATTGGAATCTACCAAAAGGCTTCCTCTATGGAAATGGCGCCACATTATCGAGGCGAGTTTTAGCCTTTTTGGAAAAAGGAAAATTTCTAGCCCTCTTAGAGTGCCCCTCACCTCAACTTCACTCCACAATGTAACTCCACTCCACCGCCGCAACGTTTTGTGGAAGCATCATCTTGTGGTGTAGTGGCACAAAAGGGCTACGAGTCGGCTTGCTCTCGTGTGCGGTCAAGGTGGTTAGGCATTTCATCCCTCCAGTGGTTCAACGCAGCAGCAGCTTCCATCTCTGGTCAACAAATGATTCGGTAGACCTCGTGGCGGCATTGGTCGGCTGGAGAGAAATTTCTAATTCACGTAGACAATTATGACGCCCCTGGGTGTTGTCCTCTTCTTGGAGGTGTCGTCATGCCCTAGATTGTGCTTTCCCTTCCTCGACAACCGGTGGAAATTCTAGGTCTGGCTCGCCAGACTAGGCTGCTGTGACATCTTGGCAGCATTCCCTCCTTGGAGGCATATGCTGACTTGCTAGAGGAGTCAATGAAGCGATTAGTGCAGTTGGAATTGGTCGCCTCCCAAGCACGAGGGCATTCGGGCATAATGTACATAGGCATCGATGTTTCCTTGGCGACGTCTTCTTTAGGTAAAGTCGGATCATGTCTGTCGTCCACTCACCGACTCCTTCTAGGTGCATGTGTCGTGGGTATGTTTGTGACATCCTGGCATAGGACTTAATAGAATTGATAGAATAGTCATATCAGCAAATTGCAACTTCTTTTCTGGAAGCTCATCTCGAAAAAACTCCGATGTCGTGCTTGGCTCGGAGAAACTTAGAGATGGGTGACCGACCGAGAAGTCCTTCCCGGGTGCGCACGAGTGAGGATAAATTACGCACAAGAGACCAGTGTTAGTTTGTGGGGCCAGTCTAGAGATCATATAGAGCTGCAGGCGTGACAGCCGTGGGCCCAGGAGTGAGTCGGGGTGTTACATTTGATATTGGACTCAATCCTTGCACTAGTAGGAAAAGGCTTATAGGGAGAAGCGGTAACTCATGGCCGGGCGCGAACATGGGACATATGCTGGAACTGGACACACAGACAGGTGCCAAGAGGGGAAGTTCCTGGACTAGGGTTGACCGACAAGGGTGTCGGTCTTCTATGGGGGAAGGATGTGACATCCTGGCATAGTGCTTAATAGAATTGATAGAATACTCATATCAACAGGTTGCAACTTGTTTTCCAGAAGCTTGTATTGAAAGAACTCTGATGTTAAGCGTGCTTGGCCCCGAAAATTTGGGATGGGTGACCGACTGAGAAGTCATTCCTGGGTGCGCACGAGTGAGGACAAAGTGCACAGAAATGACCAGTACTGATGGTATGTGGGGCCAGTCTAGAGATCCTATAGTGCTATCAGGCGTGACAGCCGCTGGCCCGTGGGTGGGACGGGGTGTTATGATGTTGCTCCTAACTGCTTTGAGTCATGGTTGTTCTTTGGAGGCCTCTGTCATCAGTTGTGATGTGGTCTTAATGCTCCTCCCCATTGGTGTGACTTTTTTAAACACCCTTCCTTTCTCTACACCACTCGTCGTCTGTCACAACACCCCATAATTGCCATGAAAAACTTACCGATAGACCATTCACCATAAGCATATGCATTTCCCATACATTCACATATCTCAAAACAACTTTGCAACGATAATATAGTTTCAAGATCGAAGTCCACTTGTGGTTCTTCAACTATCTCCTATTATAAGTCTCAGTTTTGTCCATAAACTGGACACCAAACAATTTTGATCACTCGGTTGTCCAAATCGTATAAATTTTAGTACATGGCCCGAGTGAAAATAGTTTTAACAATGACGTGGTGGTGATGTCGCAGGGTGGTGGCCCAGTCATCATACAAAATAAATTTGAGATATTTTGATCATATAATATCATGTAAATCTAAATATAAAATAGACTAAAGTTCATAAACATGATTTTACAAGAAACAATAATTAAAAATTGAAATACTTGAAAAATGAAATTCAATAGGAAATATAGAGAGCCAAATAATATACGAAAAAAACCCATAGGTAATTTAGAAAAATCGGGAATATTTTAGAAGATATACTAAAATCCATATACTAAAAAATATGATATTTTATTTACGAGATTTTATACAATATATTTACAAAGAATTTGTTCATTTTCCCTTTCATAGTTTCCAGCCTTGTTGCATAGCATAATTGCAACATTAGTTAGTATCGACGTACACATGTTGACTCGTTTATGATAACAGCTGGGGGCATTCAGTCGAAACGGAAAATACAAAAACACATAAGCAACAATGTATACACTCTAGATCGACAGCTACATGAAAAAAAATCCCAAAACAATAATCGTCAAGTAGGGATTCGCCTTCCTATTTTCACCTGCTACAAAGTCTGGAACTGAAGACGTCCAATGCCGTGCAACACCATCCTTGCCACGGCCATGGCAAGTGTCACTGCGACTGCCGGTACAGGGCCGAGGAGCTACCTGACGTCGTGGGATGGGCCGGCGTGCACGACGAGCACAGGGCACATGTCGAGCGTAGGGACGTGCGGCTGAAGCCCCGTCCGCTTCCACGGTGGCCACGAGTTCAACTTCCGTGGCAAGTGACGGCTACGCTCTACAGCAAGCACAGCTGCGCCGGCACGCCGTACCAGGTGTTCGAGGACACTGAGGCGTGCGGCGACTTCGGCTGGCGCAGCATCCACATCGACTGCTGAGCGCGACCGCGCCACCAACATGTACTCCGGCCTCCGCGACCCGCTCTACAGATTACCACAGAACAACGAATTGCATTTGCACGTATGTAATGAACTGCACTGTAAGACGAAAATGACATAAACCACAATATAGTTTCATGACAACTGACAACGGTATCCATAAAACAGCATTCGAAAATAAGGTGAATGATCTATGTCGACCAGTGACCAGCTTGCATCAAGCTTAGGTTCAACAAAATATAGGGCATCACACGACACTTCGCCACGCCATACTAAGGCAGATGAAAGTTTCTTCAAAAAAAGCCACACGACAAGGATATTATGCCATCAACGGGTACTATTTGGAGGCTCCTGGCATCTCATGAACGGTACTTGGGCCTTGAGTTCTGCATATAAAACGTGAAGAACATTAGTTCACACTTACTAGCAACTGTTTTTGTCTATTGTTTTAGATGACACTTAAACAGTACACTTGTGATTTTGAGAAGGATTTTTGGCAATACCTGAAACCTTGGCCTGCTTATATGCAGCGAGTCCATCTTCACTAAATTCTCAGCATCGTCAAGCTCAATCATCGCCTTGATTACTACATTTGACAGATCTTTGTCTTCATTGGCGTCAAAATAGCAACCTCGATCACGCGCATCTTTAACTATCTTCTGCCAAACAGACTTGCTGTTCGACAAAGTCATCCCATTTCCTACTATCCATAAACAGTGCCTGACAATAACCAACAACTAAGTTACTGGTCCTGATGATATCTCGAAGAAGCCATTGAATTTCATTCAAACTATGTTGTTTTCACCAACCATTACTAGAACAAAATGGAAGTTTTGTGACATGAAGTGATACTGCTGGATTCAAATTTGAAGCGCGGACCTGGTGCAGCGGTAGAGCCTCACCGCCTGTGACCGAGAGGTCCCAGGTTCGAGTCGCGGTCTCCTCACATTGCACTTCGTGAGGGTAAGGCTTGCCACTGACACCTTTCCCCAGACCCCGCACAGTGCGGGAGCTCTCAGCACTGGGTACGTCCTTTTTTATGTTGTTTTCACCAACCATTACTAGAACAAAATGGAAGTTTTGTGACATGAAGTGATACTGCTGGATTCAAATTTAAAACACTTCTAAAATATTACTGTCAAAGTTAAATTTGGAAGACTGCAAGGAGCATATATGTTTAATTCGTTGTTGCATGTACCCTGAGATAGAGCAACCAAATAACTTACTTAGCCCTGGCATATATGTCCTCTGCATGTTTGTGAGAAATCCAACAGAACCAGCTTTATTGCTCCTCACTGTTGAGATGATAATTATATCCTCCTCTGCACCTTGGAAACCATCCACAGATTTCACTTTGACAGA
Organism: Poa pratensis; assembly: GCA_947311845.1. NCBI lineage: Eukaryota > Viridiplantae > Streptophyta > Magnoliopsida > Poales > Poaceae > Poa > Poa pratensis. The sequence continues at coordinate 49,788,948 of CAMZMU010000046.1, forward strand.
GAAACCTTCATGCATATTGTAGGATTTCCCTAGTTTTTCATGGATTGCTCTAACTTGAGCATTATACGGGGACACAACACCAACAGAGATCTTGATTCCTGTAGAGACTGACTCTGCAAATAAAAGAAAATGAGAAGAAATATTTTTACATGCAGTGAGGCAAGGTAAAGCTCTCAGTGGTTCAAATTCTATGCACATTACATAACCAATGTTGGGGATATCGCTTATCGCTAACTTATCGGCCTACCAAAGATAACAGGTAAATCGGCCGATTTATCAGCATATCAGACGGTTTATCGGCATATCGGCTGGCTTATCTGCCAATTTATCTTATCGGTCAGACAGTGATAAGAGATAAATCGGCCGATTAATCGGCGTATCGGAAGATATCTTGAACAGTGTACAGAACAGCATACTTAGTACTCCTTCCATTCAAAATATTTGACATATAGGCTTTCATGAAGATGTAGTGACATTTTCTCTCCTTTGCAAACATTTCTCTTCCCCCTATGTACAACATTTATTAATGCAATTTTCATACAAACTTATCACTCTTATTCCCAACACATTAATAACATGGATAGCATGCTCATCTACTCATTTCCCTCCAGTAATCTATTGGTTTCATGACTTCTAATCACTCCGAGGAACCAAAACACTACCTCCTATAGGTTATTACAAAAAAACGACTTGCTACCCAGTAATACAACTAAAGAGGTAATAATGATGGTTACCTTTGAATAACCTTTGCACTATCCGCGAAACTGCAGCAGCTTCAATTGTGTTTTTCAGGCTACGGCCATGCTTCTCAGTTGTTTCATGTCCCCCATCTACATTTATGAATGAGTACCACCCAAAGATTTTGCTTGCTAAAAACCTCTTTTCATAGCTATTAGTAATGACATTGGGACCATCAGATATCTTGCCATCGTAGAATGTAACAACTGGAAATTTGCTTATTTTTGGATGCATCCTGTATTGCACATTTAGAAGGTGCTTACTATAACCCAGCATACTTAACCTCTCAAAAACACTCCGCCCAAAGTTAGCCTTGTCAGATATCTACAGAATCACATTATATGTCAATTCATCACTTCCAAAAGGAAAAATTGAAAGAAAAGAATAGTCAACACATATAGCTTACTTTGCTTTTCACCAGAGCAGGTAACTGATATTCGTCTCCAATAAAAACAGCCTGCCTTATGCCACGTAGCTGCAAGGGAATTAGGGTCTCACATTCTTTGAGCTGTGCAGCTTCGTCGACAATAAGCAACTCTATAAGATTCGACTTTTCAGGTTTCTTGAGTGATTGGCCAGTATCAGAAGTAGATTTGTCCATCGGCACATGGTACAACCTAAAAGAGCTGGAAACTGTACAGAGAATGCATTTCGTTCTCTGCAGCAGAGCTGAAAGTTTATGCGAAGATATCTTAACTCTTGCACACACAGGGATCTGGCCAGCTTGAACTTGTATTTAGTGCATGTATTGGTCCGCAAACTGGCTAGCTGCTCAGCCCAGCAAACAGGGTTACAGTCCTCTTCTACCTTGCTCTCTAGAAGTTCATCTGGCCATATATCATCACTATCCCTGTAACAATTTATCAAAGCATGCAGAATTTGATCAATTCAAGCACTTCCAGCATACACTGAAAGCTCTGTCCTGTTTCTGAATTTCTTGGATGATCATTGTACAGTATCTCAATGCAATAGCACAAATCCTCAGAAAGTTGGTTGTAGTTATCTTTCATATAATCCTTGAACGGCAGTACACTGAATGTTTCCATCATAGTATTATGACATCCTTTCTTATGGCACTCGGCTTCATCGTCTTCAGGCCTGTTATGCATTGTCTTGCGGAATACCGAAAGAGGTGCTCCAAGATGATCTTTGGAGTTGGGATTGGAACGTAAAGGATAACGTGGGCGCGAAGTTTTCCTGTCCTTGCGCTGGAGGGGTTTGCGCCTCTTTATTTCCTCAATAATTTTTTCAATGTGCAATTTGTACTTGGTAACAGGATTCTCAAGAAGATCTAGCAGTGAGCACAGGCAATGTCTCCAACCAGTGTATGGTACGAAACATGGCAACAACCGCTCTGCACGCGAGTCCAGGAATACCATGGAAAGATCATGCCTATCATCTATCTTCATCCTATCTTTGTTTCCAAACAGGACAATATCATTCAGAAAGCAGACACTGCCATCTGAAGACTCTCCAACAAGCCTGACAATTCGAGATGCAACTTCCAAAACAGCAGTATTGGTTGGTGCACAGGTAAGTGTCTTTAAGCCCTTGATAAGCGTTGCCCACAGGATAGTGCTAATGGTTTTTGTTTTACCTGTCCCAGGGGGGCCCCATATTAGCTTTAGGGAAGGCGACTGATTCTCCATTGCTGAGACACAGTCTGATACTGCATTCAACTGTGAATTATTTAAGTTGAACTTTTCAAGGCCAAGACCATCAGTTGATCTACGAGCGAAGCATTGAGATATCTGGGAGCATGACGAGTTATCATCCACTACCTTCAAGGGGAAATGGGCAAGTAAATCAATCATGTATAGTAATGTAAACCGTGCATTGTAAAAGAACATAAGGGAGTTATCTCATTCCACGTTCAGAAGGATATGATTAATATTACTGAGAGATTTGATATGATGTAAAGAGGAAACATTAGCAAAAGTAATATTAATGCAGAAGAAGTCTTGCATGTAGATATCTTGCAACTTGCATACCCTTCGCTTGTATTGCCACACCAGATCGACGATGCCAGTACTACTCAGTCCACTGGTACTACTCCTTTTGTTCTGATGTTCTGCTTCCATACGAAGGCACTTCCATATACGGCTGTATGTCTTCATATTTATAAGAAAGACAGCAAATGATGACCGTGTAGGTATTTTCGTTTCTGGATCTACCTCGACAGGAATAGCAGATGAAAACCGAGCAATACAACAGTTGCGTGGGAAATCTTCATCTTCCTTGTCTCCACATTTTAGAACTGAACCTAAAACATAGGATGCCTTTTTTTGTATCAAATCAGACACATGCTGCGGTTTCTGCGAGGACACAACTATTATGTCCCCCTCTTTGGGATCATATGTCTCCCTCGACTTCTGGTCCTTTGATGGCTCGGAAACCTCAAAACAGAATATTGATTTCTCATCATCAAGCTTCTCAACCCAGATTATTTGTATAAAGTTTGCCTGAGCATAACCGTCCAATGATGAAAAGACATCAGCATGTACTTCTTCAATCAGAGGGCATATGAATGAGTTCAAATAAGTGTATAATGATGTGAAGGTATCTGGTATCCTCTTGACCTGCGACGAATGACCACACAACTTGATTAGGTCAAATTGGAGTAAAAATGTAAGCACAGTCCATGATTTGTGTGAGAAGAACAAATGCAATAGACAGTTCAGGATTGGTAAAGAAGAGGATACAGACCATATACACTATACTGACATGCAATAACTGCACAAAACAGTATAATGTACTAAGTGCACAAAGATGTTGAAATGAGCAATCATACTAAGTGCACAACGAATATACTGGATACAGTACCAATGTTACACTTGCGAAGATTTTAATGAAAAAACTACGATTCGGTTGAAAGCTGTTACTATTTAATGGAGATATTCTTGTTGGCAAAACAACAAACACCTAGCATACAAGCTCCGACCACCATCCATAATGCACCAGCTGAGTAGAAAGTAGAGATGAAAGAGGCTAGTGGGCGAAAGCGGAAGTTATAGATTCCGCGAGCGACGAGAGCGGTCGACGGGTCACTCCTGTTCGTGCAGGGTAGCAGAGCAGCCTCCATTGGAGAAGCTCGACTTATCATTTCCCTGGCAAGGAAACACAAGAGCACGAGAAGGGAGAGCGTTGAATGGGCATTGTCGAGAGGCTAGAGCCTAGATGGGCATTGCCCACAACTTGGGCCGAGAAGGCCTGTAGCCCAGAGATTCTGTTGCCATAATAGGACTTTGTAAAAGAGCATCTCCTCTAAAATCCCTAAAAATTGTCCTCTAAGACATCGACTATATTCTTTTGTGATCAAACAGAAATCAACTGTGTTCTGTTCCCTTCCTCAAAGTGAAAAATCATACTACAATTTTTTTAGAGAAACCTACTTATGATTCTACTATAGTCTGTTCGGCTTACGAAAGCGAAAAGTAAACCGTAATGCAATTTGTTTGGAAAAAATTCCATAAATCAGCTATTATATATTGACAAAATTTCGGGAGAATTCCATAATATAGTTACGCATACAAAATCTATGCTCATGTAAAAAGATTCGGATGGTCCATCTAAGAACTCACCAAGATACACTTATCAATGACTTACGAGTTTACGTATTTTCAGTGCATTCCTTTGAGGAAGCGGTTTTTTTAGTGGAAAAGGAGTACCATCAGTTCAGCTATTAAAACAGCAGGAGAGGATGGCTTATAAGATCAATCACAGCCCGAAAGAACGACAAAGTGTGGAATCATAGTTTGGAATCAAGACATACAAAAGAAGCGACCGATCGAGTTGAAATGTGGGGAGCAACTTGCAAGAAACACAGGGATCGGAAACTCGAGAGTGTCAGTGGTACGTCACCTGCTGCTTGAGGAGGTCCTTGTTGAAGATGTCCTGGACGGACCAAGATAATATCTTGTGCTCAAGATAGTCAAGAGAAAACCTCTTGAGCGTCTTGTCGTCTTTCTTCAGTGCAGCCCAGTAGTTGAGCACGGCATCCCTCTTCCTTTGAGCCTCCATCTCGGCCTCCATGTCCTCTGCACTATGGAACTCCTCGTCGCTGTCACTCATGGTGACGGTGCTCTCTGTCTACTGCTCTCCTCGCCTCGGACCCCTGCTAGCTACGACTAGTACTAGAACCACGGACGCATGTATAGTCAGTGTCACACCACTTCCGCCTGCATATAGAGGTGCTCCGTTTCGAATTCTCGAGCTTAAAGTATGAGTAAATGCGGTTAGGATGATAGTATGATATCGGCCGTTGGAGCTCCCGAGATGAAGTAAATACAGGTCGCAGGGTGGCCGTGTTCATGTGAACTGTCTCTCTTCTCGATGGGCGCATGCGTCTCGTTAGTAAAAGTAGCACGCAAGATTTTCTGGATATGACGCGACGATGTGCAATTTCACTGCTCACAAGAACATATTGGAAACCAAACCCAAGATTTGGACTCAGACCGAAGCAACTCTAGCAGAGTCAACGAAAGCACCGAAACCGCCGTCTAGCTCAGAGCATCTCCAACAGAAATGTGCAATGTTGTTCCCCAAACTATCCGCGGACACGTCTCATGATATTGGACAAAAAAGTAAAGTTTGTGTTAAGCCACCCAATTGCCTCGTCTACGTACTCCTTGTCAATTGTCAAATGGATAGGCAATTTTCCTTCTCTCTCAGAACCTTTTTCTTCAAGTGTGGTACATCATAGTGAATGTAACCCTTCTTCCTTATGATCTCCCTCATGCATGCTTGGTGGCTCAAGAATATCATACAACATGGACAAAAATTAGTTGAGTGCACACAAATAATGTTTGGCTACAACGGGTGGGGCATCGAGACCTCTTTACGGAGTCATGTACACGTCTGGAAAAGGTGGCGAGGGATATTTTTATTCGACATGTATGGTCTCTTGATCACCTGATTGGTCCTTCATAGGCTTTGGCGTTCGTCCTAGACATTGGCGTTTTACTTACTCATGATTGTAATTCGTCTAGTGCTACATTTTTTTGTTTTTCGTTCGGTTGGATTGCGGTTGTGTGATTAAAACTTGTTAAGTAATGAAGCCCTTTATAAAAAAATAGTTTAATTTCTAGAAGTACAAAATGTATAGTGGCACGAACCTATTAAGCTTTTCATGTGGATATTCGGCTAAGGACTGGTTCACCTTTAAAAAGTATTTCAGGAAGATTCGTTGGCATTTTCTTTTGAAACAAAGATTGAATAGAAGTAAACCAACCAAGATCCAAAATATTTGTGTCCAGTGAGTTAGGAGGTTGAAAAACCGTCCTAATGTCCCACCCTCCGCTCGGTAAGAAATACTGGATCATCGGGCTGAATATGAGTTTTAGCATTATCTTGTTGAATGAACATTGTTTTGTGCCTATCACGTAACGGCCACTTTGCTTTCATCGCAGGTAGCACAAAATTAACTAGGTACTCCCTACTTTTTCCCTTGTTAACTTCTGTGCAAGGCTTGAGCCCCCACTCTCCTTTTTTTCCTATTAGCAAGGAAAATGAAAATTTGACATTAGTGCACAAAATGATTAACAACAAGAAGCTTATGAACTGAAAGTTGTGAAGTACATGACCTTATTAGCACTTCTCTTCTATGCTTGAACCCATTCAACATAAGCCCAAACTCCTATGTTCCCGTCAAATCTACAATTTCCTTCGTCATCATATCTTGGTCTAGCATTGCAGAAAGAAACATTAATTTCTGGATATGACCCTTATTCTTAGTCTCTCTCTTTGGGGCTTCCTCTCTATGGCTCAAAAATACATTTTATTTCTTTCTTATGCGATAGAACCACTTCTCATCAAGATGACAATAATTGAATCCGGCCTTCATTGTGGGTTCATCATTAAAGGTAGAAGGCTCAATTTGATAAAGAGAATAGATTGACCAAACGTTGCTTCTGGTTCTCTTCTGTCAACATGGGCTTCCCTTCTATCTGTAAATATTTATGGCTAACAAATAATATATGTCATCGGCCTTCTAGTTGGTGTAAGTTAATCTGTGTCCCAACAGAGAAACTGTGCAATCTGTGATCTGTTTTTCAATTTTCTCGTTTCTAATGATTCTTTCTTTACCTAAAAATACAAATAACAATGAAATATCATGATAAAAACTTACTCAAATCTATAGCCTTGGGAGGATTAGCTTCTACATGCGTTCTCAAAATTAGGGTTGTATCCACTTCTGCGGTAGCTTCACCCAAGCCACTGCCACTTGCTGGGCCATCTACCAAGACAAACAGACGACTCAAATCTAACTTGTTGTGGTGCACAAATTATGGATAATGTAGACAGCAAAATGTTCAAAAACTTACTCAAGTTGATGCCTTTGTCCTGGCCAAACCCTCTACTCGCACCCTGCTTACTACTTTCCGCTTGCTCAAACGATGATCTTCCAAAATCAGCTACATTTTTTTACACAAATTTAAAAATATAAACAAATAACATAAGCTGCGATTGATACGTCTCAAACGTATCTATAATTTTTGATGTTCCATGCCTGTTTTATAACAAATGCTAAATGTTTTATTTGCATATATATATCATTTTATGCATTTGCTGGGAATAACCTATTAACAAGATGCCACAGTGCCCGTTCCTGTTTTCTGCTGTCTTTTTGTTTCAGAAAAGGTAGTCGGGAAATATTCTCGGAATTGGACAAAATTGACGGAGCCCAGTTTTTCACCGACACGAAGACGAAGTTCAAAGGGCAGCTGAGATGCCGACCTAGGGGGCCTAGACGCCACCTCGGTGTGGCAGAAGGTGGGGCCGCGCCGGGGGGTCGTCTAGCGCCCTCCGGTGGCCCCTCAAGTCGCCCCTTCGCCTATATATTCTCTGTCTCCCGAAAACCTAAATACCCGATCAGAAATCCACGAAAAATTCCGTTGTCGCCGTCATCGTCAATCCTAGATCGGGAGGGTTCTGAAGCTTTTCCCGGCACCCTGCCGGAGGGGAGATCATCACCGGAGGGCTCTACATCACCATGCCTGCCTCCGGAGTGATGTGTGAGTAGTTCTCCACGGGACAACGGGTCCATAGCAGTAGCTGGATGGTACACTTTGTGAGATCATGTTTAGATCTTGTTGCCTAACATGATCAAGATCATCTTTATGTAATGCTACATGTTGTGTTTGCTGGGATCCGATAAATTGTGAAGTTATGATCAAGTTTGTTCATTTATCTATCTATATGTGTTATCTATGTTCTTGCATGCTCTCCGATGCTAGTGGTTGCTTTGGCCAAGTAGTTGCTAGCGTCTCCAAGAGGGGTATTTATGCTAGATAGTGGGTTCATGCTTCGGTTGCCTGGGCTCGAGATGACAGAAACGACTAAGCCTATGGATGTGTTGTTGCCACTAGGGAGAAAACAACGGTTATATGTCTACATGTCATTTGCATTGTTTACATTACATATTTTGCTTATTGCAATTATCTGTTACTTGCAAGTTAATACTTGTGGGAGACACGGATGTTATCCTGCAGGTGGATTATTAGTCATAGATGCAGCTAGCAAGCGGCCTATGTATCTTGTTGTAATGCCCAATAAATATCACAATGAACTTGTTCTTGTCATAATATGCATTGTCATGCCCTTGCCATTTGTCAATTGCTTAGCTATAATTTGTTTACCCAACATGTTAGTTTATCTGTTTTATGGAGAGACACCACTATTGAACTGTGGACCCCGGTCCTTTATTTTACACTGATACAAACACCGTTTCCATCACGTTCTGCACTCATTTCCTCGCTGTTCATTTTTGCATTTACTTTTATTCTCCACATCATACGTTTAATCCTTTGTATTCAGCAAGACAGGGAGATTGACAACCTCCATGTTACGTTGGTACAAAGTATTTTGATTGTGTTGTGCGCAGGTCCACGTCAGAGCTACAAGCGCCAGAGTAATTCTGACACCGTGTTGCAGCTCTTCCAACACCTACTGGTTCGATAACCTTGGTTTTGCAATCAAGAGAAAACTGCTACTGTGCTGCTTCATACCTTCCTATTGGGGTTTCCAACGGGCGGTTGTAGCCGCATCAACGGTATAGACTAATCTGAATAGACTTGAACGTGAAATTAAAATTACATACACCTTTCTAATCATCTAAAATCGTAAACATGATAATCTACACCATTCTAAAACTACAACAGTACACAATCATCTACAAAATAACAATATATAACAATTGTAATATTCTAAAACCCTACACAATCACCTAAAACGGGGACTGGATCTAATATTGAACAACATGAAAATGACTTAAAAACAGTACTAGATCTAATATCCTAAAACCCTACACAAACACCTAAATCCTACATGTATTTCAACTGATCCCGCTGCTCCTGCTCGGCTGGAAGAAACTAGACTTCGTGTTGATGCAGAAACCGCCTTCAAGATTCAGCGGAGGGTCCGCGACATGAAGTTGCTTGCCTGAGATTGTTGACGGTGACGGGCCGACGGCGATAGGGTTACGCCTGCTCGTTGTTCCTCTGCCGGCCCCGCTCACTATCCCAGCTGCAGGCCGCCACATTTCCCTGCGCCGCTCCTGCTCATTACCCCGGCGCCACTCTCGCTCACTGCCCCAGCCGCGAAACCACCAGAGAATTGGTTGTCGATCCCACCGATGAAGGTGGAACTGTGCGGACGCATTAGCCCGACGCGACGCACAGGGTTGGTCATGGGAACGCCGAAGCGCAGCACGGTCCTCTCCCACTACAAGAAATATGCCAACTTTTGACCTTTTGATAGTGACTTTGAAAATATTGGTCATAGATCTATAACCATTTTAATCTACTTGGTCATGCGCTGTTTTGTAGGGTCCGAATCCAAAAAAATAACGACCAATTTGGTCCGAAAAGTCATATTTTTTTACACAAATTGGTCATAAGGTAGACAACAGTAGCCTATGAGGAACGACTGGACAGCCACCTCATCAATCGTGCCCATGTGGCAGTGTATACTGCCATCTGTCGCTTGCGTGTCCAAATTATGACCTTTTAGTGACCAAATTTGAGGGTCATGGGTCAGCATATTTCTTGTAGTGTCCCCGATTGTTGGCTTGAAGGGAGCTGCCCGTAGCCCAACTAAACCTAGAGGTGGAGGCCGTCGTGAAGAACTTTCTTGGCCAGGCACCATTGTTGGAAAGAGAGACAAGAAGAATTGGAATCGTATCTGCAGATCTATTGGGTACTTATGGAAGGAATTGGCGAGCCGAGAGATGACAATGCGCGTGACTGGGAAATCGAACCCTAATTGCGGATGCGGAGAAGGATTTGGCGCGGTTCAGGAAAAAGATGGAGGGAGAAACAAACTGTGATATTTTGGAAACTAAACAATGCATGGCGGAGATTTTGGCTCGGGTTTTTCCTCTCTACACGCGCATGCAAACCCGAAAATATTTCTCTAGGCCAAAGACGATGGTTATCATCCAAAGATTAATAGCTATACTTAAAAACGGAGCGCTATTTGGTGGAAACATGTGAGATTTGGAGAACTAACGTGCCCAATAGATTCTACCTTGGTCGTGCTGCAGATCACTAGAGGACCTAAGACTAGCCATAATGGGGTATCATAACTAGTATCATGTATGCCATGTTGGCAAAATTTTGATGTAGCATAGTAATTAATGAAAAAAAGGATAGTGGTATCTACCTATTTTACGGTATCATATCACGTAAATAAGATATTTTAATAGCAAGTTAATCTTGTACACATATTTATATTAGGATACTACAAACAAATAAATGAGATGTGGTTATGATACTACTATATGATACTATGCATTGTAGGGGTAGTATCATACACTAGTATCATATGCATGATACCGATCTATGATACTCCCCATTGCGACTGGTCTAAACACCGGGACGGAGGGAGTAACTCATGCAGACATCATCGTATTAATTGCTATGATGTAGAATTAGTTCTCTTAAACAACGTACGAGATTTACAGAACCAACGTGCCCAAATAGATTTCTACCTTGGTCGCGCTGCAGATCACTAGAGGACCTAAACACCGGGACTGAGAGAGTAAGACTGCTCATAGTGGGGAGTAACATAGAGTAGAAACATGCACATGTTACTAGTCTATGTTACTACATCCATAGTGGGTAGTAACTTACATGTATAGTGTCATGCAAGACTTTATTTATTAGGTTATACACACACTTTGTCTTGAAATGTGTGATGTTATGGTAACTACCTATGTTACCACATGACTCTCTTTTCTCATTTAATAACATGTCATGTCACCAAAATGTCTATGTGGCATTGCATGTGATTGCATGTTACTGCCTTAGTTACTCCCACTATGGCTAGTCTAACTGATGCGAACATCATCATATTAATTGATAAGATTTAAAATTAGTTCTCTCCTAAAACTAATTCGATTAGCATTGTGTCTTCACCTTTGAGTTTTGTCTCAACGCTAGTTTCGAAAATACATCTCATGTTGCTATATTTTGGAGAGAACAAATCGTCGTAATGGGTGCCAGATTATATTATTGTGGTTGCTAGGTTAAGGGCAAATAACTACCAATAGAATAGCATACCTATCATATATTTTTTACATGTTTTAGACTTTGCAATGTTATGTAGAGCTAGAAAGCGGGTGTTCAAGTGTTTTCAACAACTAAGATGTGATATCATACCATAAATTTAGTATTATGCAAGTCTTTCATCAGTGTGGAATGGCGCACTAGTAGAGAAAAGCTTATAGGTAGACGGTCATTCTGTGGCGCACCCTTAATTGGTGCGCCACAGAAATAATTCTGTGGCGCATGGAGCAAGGTGCGCCACAGAAATATTTGCCTTTCTGTGGTGCATTTCTAGCCCATGTGCCACAGAAAGCAGACATTCTGTGGCGCACGTCCACGCATGCGCCACAGAAATACTGTGGGACCCACGGCCAATCATTGGACCAGATCCATCTGGGCACTTTCTGTGGCGTACGGCGCTCGGTGCGCCACAGAAAGTCGGATATCTGTGGCGCATGTTGGCTGATGCGCCACAGAAAGTCGGATTTCTATGGCGCATCAACAAGCATGCGCCACAGAAACATGACTTTCTGTGGTGCACCGAGCACCGTGCGCCACAGAAAGTGGGCGCCAGATTTACAAAAAGGTGGCACCCCACTTTCCCCATGTGACCTTCTCCATTCCCCCATCTCTAGCTAGCTCGAGTTCCTCCTCTCTCCCATGCCATTTTGCCCATACTTTTCTCCATTATTTATAGTTAAACCTACTTTGTTTGATATATAATTGGTGAGGGCTTGGGGAGAGCCTCCATACATACTCTCCTCCTCTCCCAATACATCTCTTTTTCTCCACTATTTTCTCTCCATCACCACACACTCTCTCTCATCGATCACGGTCACGTCTGGTAACGGATCTAGATCTACTAGGTGGGTATTGTTGGATGGATATGTATATATATGCATGTTTTGTCTGGCCGGCGGTGTGTATGGATGTTTACACGTATATGGCGCGACGATGGATGTTTATACATGAAGCTTGTGTGTGGTGTGCATGAATCTTTGCATGTTGTTGCCTTTTGTTGCCTTGCGCCGGCGTGGTGCATGGATGTTTGCCGAAATGTTGATTCATTTCCATTTCGGTAAATTTTTGCACCACCCATATGTCCTACTTTTAGGGGAAGTCATGCCGAATTTTTTCGTCGAACTTGCATGTTTGTGTATGTGTGTGTGCATGTTGCGGTTAATTAATTCTAATTAATAACACACTCTATATGTATACCGCGTAGGCGACCATGGTCATCAAGATGAGCTCCGGTCGAATACAGCTACAAGGAAGAAGCGAAGGCGGAAATGATCGGTGCAACGGGAGCCAGATACGATGTCCGTGTCGAAGTTGCAAACTTGTGAGATGGATCGACCCTGATTCCGGACAATTGGAGGAACCTGCTCAGGCGCGGTTTCATGCAAGGCTTCAACCAAGCGCCGACAGCAAATGTTGCGCTGAAGACGAGGGCGGGCAAGATGATCATGACGAAGGAGATGCCGGTGGACATGATGAAGGAGTAGATGGTGGTGGAGAAGACGCGAACACGCAGAACTCGCTAATGTCGGCCTTGATGGAGTCTCATGTTCAAGAACTGCTCCTCAAGGAGGCGAGCACCGTTAGAGAGAAAGCCAAGCTGGCGCAAATGGAGATAGACGGGAAGACTCCGTTGTATCCTGGGTGCCGGCCACAGGATACGCGCTTGCAAGTAACGCTTGATGCTCTGGAGATGAAGTCGGGAAACAAATGGACCGACGTGAGCTTCAACAAGAACATGCAATTCTTCCACGAGCGTCTTCCCGAGGGGAACACATTGCCAACTAGTATCGAGGAGGCCAAGAAAGTCGTGTGCCCTCTTGACCTACCGCACGTTAAATACCACGCCTGCATCAATGATTGCGCAATTTATCGGGGCGAGTACGAGGACAGAACCACATGTCCGGTGTGCGGCCAAGGACGGTACAAGAGTGGGAAGAAAGTTCCTCGAAAAGTGGTATGGTACTTTCCTATCACTCCCCGTCTGCAGCGGTACTTCGTGGACCCTAAGGAAGCAAAGCTCATGCAATGGCACGCGGAAAGGGAGAAGCCCGAAGAAGATCCGGAGAAGGGCAGGATCCTTACACACCCTTCAGACGCTAGCCAGTGGCAAGAGTTGGACGCCGTCGGAAATTTCGGAGGCGACGCAAGGAACGTCAGGCTCGGTATGAGCACCGATGGACTCAATCCGTTCGGCAACCAGAGTAGCACGCATAGCACCTGGCCCGTGTTTGTATGGCCTTACAACCTTCCCCCGTGGTTGTGCACGAAGCAAAGGTACATACACATGAGTATTCTCATTCAGGGGCCGAAACAAGCAGGTGTCCACATACATGTATCTCGCGCTGTTGAAAGAGGAGTTAGCCACGTTGTGGGAGACGCCAGCCCGTACGTGGGATGCCTACACTGGAGATTATTTCGACATGAGAGCCGCGTTGCTCACGACGGTGCAGGACTATCCTGGTTGCTCATATGTATCGGCCCAGGTAGGCCACGGATTCTGCGCATGTGTCAGGTGCATGGATAAGACCCCGCATCTCCAGCTACCAAGGAATCCCGGGTCTTCGAAAACCGTGTACCCAGGGGCTCGAAGGTGGCTTCGCATGGATCACCCGTGGAGAAAACGCGGTGACCTGTTCAATGGTAAGGACGAGATCGAAGGAGCCCCGAGCCCGAGGAGCGGCACAGAAATCGACGAGCTGTTGAAAAATTGGGAGGAGTGCCCCGCCGGGAAAGAAACGACCGAAGGTAGATCCGCTGCTGGGTGTATGGAAAGCGAGGTCTGTTTTCCACGACTTGGAGTACTGGAAGGTCCTCAAGACGCCACATAGCCTCGATATGATGCACATTACGAAGAATGTCACCGAGAGTCTGCTTGGCACTCTTTCCAACATGCCGGAAAAGACCAAGGATGGGACGAAAGCAAGATACGATCTGAAATGGCTTGGTGTCAGGAAAGATCTTCAGGCCCCGATAGTGATGACGATGATGATGATGATGATCAGACGGAAGGGACTCAAGGTCGCCGCAAAAGGGTAAAGAAGAACACGTGGTGCTTCCCGCTACGTGCTTCACTATGAGTCCGGAGGAGCTCGAGCAATTCTACAGGTGTCTCCTAGGAGTCAAATTTCCTCATGGTTACGCGGGGAGATAAGCAGATATCTGGACAACGAAGAAGAGGTTTAGCGGGATGAAGTCTCACGACTGTCACGTGCTGTTGACGCAGATACTTCCCGTTGCGATTCGAGGGATAATGGACGAGCACGTCCGTGATACGCTGCTTGCCCTTTGCAACTTTTTCGACGTCATCAACAGGAAGTCGATCGGCGTGAAGCAGCTCGACAGGCTACAGGAAGAGATCGTGCTGATACTATGCGAGCTCGAGATTTACTTCCCGCCAGCATTCTTTGATATCTGCGTGCATCTCCTTCTCCATGTCGTTGATGACATCAGGCAGCTCGGGCCAACGTTCATGCACTACATGATGCCGTTCGAAAGGATGAACGGTGTCATGAAAGGATACGTTCGCAACAGGGCCCGTCCAGACGCAAGCATGGCCAAGGGCTTTCTAACCTACGAGTGCATCTCCTTCTGCCAGAATTATCTAAGCACCGAGAACCAGGATGTTGGTCTGCCCAGGAGGAAACACTTCGGCAGGCTCAATGGATATGGTCACCGCGAGGGCACCTCTCAACTCTTTGTCAGCATGCATGGTCGAAAGGACGACTTCGACAGGGCTCACCGGGTCGCGCTACAACACTTACAATTGATCGAACTTGGGTGGAAGAGCACAAATGCTTACTCGAGAAAATTACATCACCTGGGCCGGCCGAGGAAGAAGGGAGACGTAACCAGAGAGCACAACTCCAGCTTCACGCGTTGGTTCAAGCAAAGCAACTGGATCTAGCAAAGAGCAAAACGCCATCTACGGAAGATGAAAAACTCATATTCTCCTTATCACGGGGCCCCGCACAACGTAAGACCTATCAGGCGTACGACATCAACGGCTACAGATTCTACACCGAGGAAAAGGACAAGAATAGCGAATATCAAAACTCAGGAGTAACTATGCTATCCTACGGCGATGACGAGGCTACTGTCAAGCAAAGATACTTCGGAAGGATTGAGGAGATATGGGACCTCAACTACTGTGGAGAGTCGGTGCCAATGTTCCGTGAGATGGGCCAAGGACGTCGTCAAAGAAGGCCGGTATTTCACCACCATGGTAATACCCGATGCCAAATCGAAGAACGCCTCCGCGAAAAATGAGCCATGGGTACTCGCTAGCCAAGTTGAGCAATGCTTCTTCATTACCGACCCGTCAAAGCCTAGCCGTGTTGTCGTGAGGAGGGGCAAGAGGAGCATCATCGGAATGGAAGGAGACGCCAACGAGGAAGACTTGGACAACGAGCCAAAGATCGAGGAGGAATTCGACAAGTTCTTCGACATGCCTACTACTAGTACACAAAGAAGGAAGACCTCCCTACCTACTAAAGGTTGTCCGTTCACGCGAAGAAATCTCAAGGTGCCCGGCCTAAAGTTTTCAACCGCGAAGAAGGAAAGAAGAGAAACTAGCTCGGAACCGAGAAGAAAAGACTTTTTTGGTGTATTTAATTTGTGTGTGTGTGAGAGACAATGCAAGCATATATATGTATACAATGAATATGTGTGAGATTGTGTGTGAGACAATGCAAGAGTATATATATGTATTCAATGAATTGAATATGTATGAGACATTGTGTGTATTTTTTGAACCAAATTTAACCAAATTGAACCAAATTTAACCAACAAAGTTGAAAAAAAAGTTGAGAAAAAAGTGAGACAGCCAGGATTCGAACCTGGATGTCCAAGTACAGGTTTTACAAGATAACCATTTAGGTATGTTGCTGTTGTTGTCAAACTACAACAGCACACAGATTTTAAACTTCCAGGCCACTAAATTCTGTGGCGCATCTCCTAGCGGATGCGCCACAGAATTGTAGAATTCTGTGGCGCATCAATTCGGTGGCGCATCCGCTAGGGGATGCGCCACAGAAATTTCTGTACACCACTTACATGTGGGCCCTCCCCGCGCGGCCTCTCTCTTCCCAAATTCTTCAAACCGTCCCGCCACTCGCGCTGCGCCTCCACACCCTCGTCGTTGACGCCGCCACCTCCCCGATGTCGGTCGCCCTAGTCCCAACTCACCGCCACACCCATCCCTGCGCTGCCCACGCCCGTGCCGCGCCCATCCCTGCCCCGCCCCCGCCCGTGCCGCGCCCATCCCTGCCGCGTCCATCCCGGCCTCGTCTGCCGTCGTCGCCTCCACCAAGCCCGGCGACCTCCCCTACGCCCACGGATGCTCACGACCGTCCTCGACCTCCCCTCCCTCCCCTCCCTGAGGTTTGCTTCCCTTCTCTCCCTCCTACCTCCCCTACCGAACCCCTGCACACAACGTGTTTGACGAAATTCCTAGCTAGGATTTGGCTATTTTGCTGCTACCTTTTGTTGGGTTTGGTTGCTGCTAGGTTAGAGTTAGGTTAGGAGATGAATCCTAGGAGATGAAAAAAATTGGAGATGAAAAAACCTGCAACATCATAGCTGTAGGAGAAACTTGATGAAGCATACTAATTCACTAGAACTACAAGTTCCCCACATGATGAATCTGTGTATAGAAAGCATAATGAGATGAAAAAAATTCTTCAAGCAAAGCCTAGGTGCTTGTGTGTGCTAGAAATGTTGGAGCTTGTGTGTGCTAGATGTTTTGTTATATTTTGGCTCGGCTCTAGGTGCTTGTTATATTTTGTTCTAGGTGCTAGGTGCTTGTTATATGCAAAAATGCAGTAGATGTTTTTAGTGTTCTAGGTGCTAGGTGCTTCTTATATTTTGTTATATATTGACTCGGCTCTAGGTGCTTGCAAAAATGCAGTAGAGGTTTTAGTGTTCTTGTGTGTGATAATCATGTGTGTTCTTGAATCTTGTGTTAGGTTAGTATGATTAGAGCATGATGGCAGGGACAAGTACTTCCATGATTATCAACCACTATTATTGTTGTTAGTGTAATGAAACTGAACTTTATATGTATCCACTTTCTCCCCTTGTTAATTTTGTAACCATTGACACGATCCTTTTTTTTTGTTGTACAGGTGCTTGTGTGTGCAGCTAGGCAAGAAGACGCCGCTGGTGACCTCCCGTGACGACCATGTGTTCTGTGCTACCACGACCATCGTGTCGTGGTTGTTTGTGATGTTGTTGCCGGCCAGCTATGCTGGCAAACATTATTTGTGTTGATGTGATGCTGTTGTCGGTCAGCTATGCCGACGGAAATGTGTTTATGTGATGCTGTTGACGGCCAGCTATGCCGGCGCCCATGATTTGTGAAATGCTTGCAGGTACCCCGAGAGGCCCTTGAGATTGCCGGAACGTCGATTAACTTCCGTTTCGGCAAATTCGGGTACTACATATGTCCTATTTTTAGCAAAGGTCATGCCAAATTTTTTCGTGAAATTTAGCATGACTTTGCTAAAAATAGGACATATGGGGTATTGCGACTAATGCATGGGCCGGGGTATCTTAGTACTAAATTAAGTGATGTTTTTCTTATATTTGTTGTACAAACTTTTGCCTCTTTTTAATGCAGTGCAAACATGTCGGCCGACGCGCCCGGCCCTTCTAAGCACATGAGCGTCGAAGAAGAAGCTAGAGAAAAGAACAAGCCGTTCTGTGCTATGTCCCAGGAGTTGGAGGAGGCGGATGCCGCCGAACTGGCTCGTGGCGGCGATGCTGACTATGAGATAGAGGATGAGGATGAAACCACCACCACCGATGGCTGCGACCACACAGATGTCGGGGTGGCGACCACACGGATGTCGGGGATGGCGACCACACGGATGGTGGTGGTGGTAGTAACCTGACCGCTCAGAAGCAGAAGAAGCCGAGAAGCCGAGGAAGGACCGGACACCGCAAGCGGTCGGCAACGTCACAGACGAGTTCACTGAGGTCAGCTCAAGTGGCCAACCACTGGAGCCTAAGGACCTTGCCTGCGGGTACGGCATGCAACTAGGGTGCATCCTCCGGGAAATTGTGCCGATCAACACGAAGGACCTCAGAAGCAAGGACAATGAGGCTTTGGTCCAAACCCTCCTCATGAAGCTTCACCAACGATACAAGTTCCCGGAGCCGTTCAACAAAAAGGTGGACAGTGCAGCCATCACGAAGATGAGCACCGCCTTGAGCAACTGGAGAACCCGGGTGAAGGCGAAGATTGATAAGGATCTTAGCTGGGAGGAGATAAGTGCCAAAGAGCCGATGCTCGACGAAGAAGAGTTCGAGGCATTCAAGTTGTCCTTACAATCTCTGGAGGCTAAAAATGGACCAAGTGCGGGAAGGATATGCGGGAACTTAACTTAGGTAACCACCGTTTGGGAAGGGGCGGTTACCGAGGAAAACAACCCGTTTGGGACAAGGAGGATGCCGAGGTTGCAAGACTTGGAAAAGAGAACCCGTGGCATAAAATCACGGACGAGCAAGTTAGGAACTTTGTTCGGTCCCGTTACTATCTGAAACCGGGGACGGGGGAATTTATTACCGACGATAATGATGTGCTGGATTTCGAGAAAGTGCTGGTAAGGAACTTAATTACCGCGGATATCTCAAAGTCCATTGCGTTGATTTCTACGTGGGTTCGCCTTAATTTCCTTTGTCTGCAGGAGAAGGAGTTGGAGGCTGAGGCTCAGGCCGGCCCGTCGTCCCAGGAGGGTCGACGGAGCCGTGGGACACGACTTTCAACAGGGCGATGAACGTTTACAAGGGGAGGGACAAGTCAAAGCCACCAACGTCAGCTGGCCATGTGACCGGCTTTGGTACGAGCGTGAAGTTCCTCCAGTACTACAGCACGGACACCGAGACGAGAAAGGAGAGGAGGAAGCCGGCTAGGGATAAAGCCGAGGTTGTCAAGCTAAGGAAGAAGCTGGAGACACTAGAGCACGAAAAGGTGGACTCCAGCATGGTGGACAAGTTAGTGGACGAGAAGCTCCGGAGGTTCTTACCCCCTGTATTGCTGGAGGGGATAACTACTTGGCATGCGGGAGGTCAACAGGGGCCGATACACATGCCCAGCTTCACCGGCAGCAACTCCAGCAATAACGTGTCGCCTGTCCTGGTGACCCCACCGGTGCCCCCTACTGTGGATCAACATACTAATAGGCCGGAGAATAATGATAATGCACACGAGCGGCCGGAGAATGATAGGCCGGTCACCGGCACCGGCGCCCTTGTCTCGACATTAGCCGAGCTCAACGCCATCACCAAGGTAACTAATTAGTTAGTCCGCGGCATCTTCTATAACTATGCTTTTGATGACTGCCATATCTCATGATGCCCAACATGTGTTGACTCCCAGGACATGCCTTGCATACTCCTCCATAGGGTGGGGGCCGGCGGCGAGTTGAAGGAAGTCGCAACGGCCATTATCGTACAACCTTCGACCCGCGATATGCACAACACTAGAATGAGCGAGGTCATGATGAAAGTCACGGTGACCGAGGTAGTGCCTGAGTTCCGTGACATCGACCCCCCATGCAACCTCCGGGAGCCGAGAAACACATGGTCCTTGGAGAATGCTCCAAGTGGATGATGGAATGGCCGAAGACCCAGATTCGTCTTGGGGATGGTCTTCATGGGGTCAGGCGCACCGGCGGTGCCACCTCAAGGCACCGGCCCCCGGTCGTTCGACCCTCGTCGAGGCGGCCAGAAAAAGCTGTTGCGGATGAACCGGCGCCACAGGCAGTCATCGCCACCACCCGGAAGGAAGCTACCGCCGGTTGTCGCCGCCACCAGCCGCCACAAACAATTGTTGGGAATGTCTGTACCGCAACAGTCCAAGGTTAGTTTCGACTTCCCGACTTCACGACTTTCCGACTTCCCGACTTTCCGACTTCCCGACTTCCCGACTTCCCGACTTTCCGACTTTCCCGACTTCCCGACTTTCCGACTTTCCGACTTTCCCGACTTTCCGACTTCCCGACTTCACGACTTTCCGACTTCACGACTTTACGACGCCAAGCCTTTATATCTAATAACGGATGTGCTATTGTTTATGTTTAGGACAAAGCCGTTGCCCCTCAACTTGGTGCTAACGATGGCGATGATGAAGATAATGTCAACGTCGATGACTTCCTCAACACTGGCGCCTGCAGGGATGATTTGTACATGCTCCTGTGGATGAAGAACCCTTCCACGATCAACGCGGTCAACCTCCTCATCCTACTACGTGCACGCAACGCCTAGTCTTCGAGGGTTTATCTCAAGACACACCTCCGGAGGCCGGCGATCATCAAGCTCAAGTCAAACCGGGTAACATTTTCAGCCTTGGCACACTGCACCAGACGGTTCACGCGGGGTTCACTGCACCCCAACCATCCCCAGAGATGAAGAACAGGATGAAGAAGCACAGGAAGAGAAAAGGAGCAAACGCCTCTGCGAGCCAGCCAGCTCCTAAGATTATGCGGGGTCGTGAAGACACGATACCACCCCGTGGGGATGGCTTGACCCGAGTTCATGAAGCTGGTAAACCTATACTGTCTGAGGACTTGCTCCTCCTTGCAGAAGGACCCATGATTTCTTTGCAGGAATCTATCTTGCATCTAGAGAGCCTCCTTCTTAAAGACAAGCAGCCGAGTTACCCGATGTTCGCGGTCAAGGTGCCAAAGGAGGTGAACTTCGTCCAGGAAGCCCCCCGGATGTGTTCTTCATAGCGTACGAGGACATCTTCAACCTGTTTCACTCCAGACGGCTGGACTATAACTTGGTCCGCCTATATGCGCTCGATGCGGCGATGAAGATCAGGAGAGATGATACCCCGTACGTCGCGATAGTGGATCCCTACTACATGCGTGACAGCCAGCTGGTGGAAGGATCAAGGACACGGACCATGGCCACAGAGTACCTCCAGAAGCTCATGCTGACCAACAAGAGGAAGAACAACCTCCTTCTGCCTTTCTTTTATGAGTAAGTACACATCCGCTCGCCGTCGTCGTATCTTATGCCTTCTTGTAGATTTCTTCCATTGCTGATCCTTTGTCCAACATTCCGTTTCAATTGTGTTGAGCAGGGACAAGTACTGCGCACTCATCGTCGTAAGCCCGAGGTGGTCCATTGCCACTTATTTCGACTCGGGGAATAAATGCATGCCAAGGAACTACAACAGATAAAGGGTGTTCTCGATGAGTCTCTCGAGGGCTATGCCCAAAAGGGAGGCCCCTTCCAAAAGAAGGGGGAATCTTTCACGCAGGACAACAAACACAAGTTCATGCATGGGACCGGATTCCATTGCATCAAGCAACTGCCTGGCAGCGTGAAGGAGGCCTTCTACGCCCTCCATCACCTTAAAGGGCATGTCCGGGATGCAGAGAAAATGAGGATTCCATCTAGTCTCGTAGAATGGACCAAAAGCGCGGATGCTCTCACCGATGCTGATTATAGACAAGACTTCCATCGCATCCGGCTGCAGTTATCGACGATCATCCTCGAAGATGTCATGAACAAAGCAGGGTCCTACCACTACCCCAGAGGTAGGATGTATTATAAAAGAAAGCCTTGCTAAGCATTACTAGTGTATTTTTTTGTAGAAGTGCATGTGTAGGGTTATATATTATATATATGCTATGCTTTGAAACCCAAATAGGATAGCCATATGATTTCCAACCATGACAATTGATTGATTGTCTTGCCTCTCTACTTAGATGAATAAATTATACTCTATTTATATCACTAACCAATATATATCCCAATCCATCTTCAGGGCTCTGTCAGAGGGATATCGAAGAACGACTAGAGGCGCAGAATGACACCAGGGAGTGGAGGACGAAAGATGGCTTTCTACCGTTCTCGTCGCCGCTCAAGAAGAGGACTCCATGATCATGCTCCCGCGCGTCTTGCTCACCATCATCACCGATGTACTACATTTGATCCTAGTTAGGCGGTGAACACTTCATTTGTAATGTGTAGTGTGAAATGATGAACTTTTGTTTGTATCATGACTAATTGTGTAAACATTCGGCACTTTTGTGACTATGTGTATGTATCTCGGGAACTAAGTAATATGTGTGATGACATAGTGATTAATGTGTTTGTCTGTTCATATACCTGTCAAATATACCTGTATTTCTATATAAATCATGTATATACCTGTATTTGTACAGCAAAATATAAATATACCTGTATTTCTGTTTTATAATTAGTGGCGCATTTTTTTGGCGCAACAGGCGTTGGTGCGCCACAGAATTCCTTTGCTGTGTACTGCCGAGCTATTTCTGTGGCGCACGGGCTGGGTGCGCCACAAAAAGTTGGTCTTTCTGTGGCGCACGGGCTCGGTGCGCCACAGAATAAAAATTTAGTGGCGAGACTTCTGTGGCGCACCCAGCAAAGTTGCGGGTGCGCCACAGAATTGCAAAAGGGTGCGCCACTAAAAGGCCTTTCTCTACTAGTGCGTGCAGTAACTTAACAACCGACTTATTATAATCTAATATTTAAGTAGTATATAAATCTGACAGATAAGTGTAAATAAATTGATAATTATTAGGAGAAGTTGTCAAAATGTATTAACATGGAATCTTGTAGCGATGTCCCACTAGTAGGGAAGTGCCTTTCTGTGGAAACACATTTTGTGGCGCACCAAATAGCCATGCGCCACAAAAAATATTTCTGTGGCGCATAGTTTTGCGTGCGCCACAGAATTTTACAATTTGGTGGCGCACGAAAACCACATGCGCCACAGAAATGTCACTTTCTGTGGCGCATGGGTAGTGTGCGCCACAGAAGTCACATTTCTGTGGCGCACATGACCAGGTGCGCCACAAAAATATGACTTTCTGTGGCGCACCCACCTCCAGGCGCCACAGAAAGTGACATTTCTGTGGCGCATGGAGGTGGGTGCGCCACAGATTTTTTTTTCCTCTCACGCATGCCTACCCCCCCCCCCCCCCCCCCCCCCGTGCATCGCCTTTTCAGTTTTGCAAATAAGAAAAGAAAATGATAAAATCTTCAAAAAATACAATCCTTTGACATGTAGTTAGGTTTTAGTGTCTATTTGGTATAGAAATTTTGAAATATGAATTTTGACCTTTTCTGAAAAAAACAGAAAAAAAAAGTTTGCCCGGCCATAACTTTTGCATACGATGTCGAAAAAATACGTTTAATATACCAAAACAATCGTGAGAAAAAATGGAGCTCGATATCACCATGGTTTACCGGTGAACTTTTCTCAGATTCGGCAAATTCCAAAAGAGTAAAACATTATTTCAAACAGAAGATTTTTATCTACAAAATCAAAAAATAAAAAAAATTGGAAAAAAAATTCTGTGGCGCACAGATGCCTCCTCGCCGAACAACCGCAACAACAACAATAATGAGGAGAACAATGGGAACAACAACAATGATGCAATGCAATAGCTGATCGCTGCACAAGCCCAGTTTATGCAGTTCATGACTCAGTTTATGATGAACAACAACAACAACCCGCCACCACCACCACCCCAAGTTGACAAACTCGCTAGGTTCCTGAGGCTTAGACCCTCTAAGTTCTCTTCTGCCTCCGAGCCTATAGCGGCCGATGATTGGCTGCGTTCGGTTCACAAGGATCTAGTGACATGTGAATGCACTGAAGTCGAGAAAGGGAGGTTCACTGCTCATCTGCTGGAAGGACCAGCAACACTTTGGTGGGAGACCTATCAGGTTACTCATCCCCTAGAAGGAATGACCTGGGAAGCACTCAAGGAGGGATTTCGCAATGCTCACATTTCCTCTGGAATAATGAACGGTGGCAGGTGCACCACAGAATTGTTGGGCAGGATTCAAAATTCGAATCCCACCTCTCCTACTCCTCCACTTCCTCTCCACTTCTCCTTCATCCTCCTCTCCACTTCTCCTCCATCCTCCTCTCCACTCCTTCTCCTTCTACTCCACTTCTCCTCTCCACTTCTCCTCCATCCTCCTTCTCCTCTCCTCTACTCTACTCTACTCTACTCTCCTCCACTTCTTCTCTCCTCCTCCTCCTTCACCTCCACCTTCATCTCCGGTGACCTCCTCCACCACCCCGGCGACCCCCCGGCGACCTTCGACGACCTCCGGCGACCTCCTCCACCACCTCGGCGACCTCCGGCGACCCCCGGCGACCTTCGACGACCTCCTCCTCCACCCCGTCGACCTCCTCCGGTGACATCCTTCTCTAACTCCGGCGACCTCCTCCTCCACTCCGGCGACCCCCATCCTCCACCCACCCACCTCCCGCGACTCCCACCTACGGCCAAGCCATCTACGGCCGTGGCCACGGGCAACACGGCCTCCGGCGAGCTCCAACAAAATTCCGGTGAAATTCCGGCGGCCAGATCTAGATCCAGATCTAGATCTGGCCGCCCTTTTTTTTTTAAATTCAAAAAATAATTTTGTGGCGCACGGTGTGGGGTGCGCCACAGAAATATTTTTGTGGTGCACGGTGTGAGGTGCGCCACAGAAATTTGAACTTTTTGTGGCGCATGGTGGGGTGCGCCATAGAAATAATATTTTTATGGCGAGGATTTAGTGGCGCACCCACCATGCGCCACAAAAAGGCTTTTTGGTGCGCCACTAAAAGGCCTTTTCCTACTAGTGTCCTCCTCACAAATAAATCAACGATGAAAGCAGGTTGTCGATTGGGTTAATGGTTTGAGAGATAACTGTATTTAAAGACCTAAAACTCTTCGGAGTGGGGGCTCACATGTAAGAAAAATGTATTGTTCTCGGTTTTAGGGTGTCTGACTTGCACATAGTCTTTAGAATCGTTGAAAAAATTAGTTTGCACTCTAAACCACTTTTTTGTTAGAGTCTTCCTAAGAGTGGGGAGAAACGGAGCCGGTACGGACAGAACTGAGTGTTGTCACATTTGTTTTCATATTTTTCTGCAGCAACGGAAATGAATACATAGGGACCCCGAAATAAATACGGAACATATCTGGACCGAATACGGTGCGGACATGGAACATAAAGCGGATATTTGCCGGAACCAAGAGACCCCTTAAATAATGCAGGAAAACTCAATCAAACCAACAAACTTGTCAAGTTTCTAAGATGAAATAAAATATAATGAGATATCATGATTATATAATATAGTGTGCATAAGCTATCAACTTTGGCAACACTAAAAAAAATCTGCTATCGTCTCTAACGCTAGTGCAACACTGAAATGTTGAATTGGGAACGACTCAAGAGGGAGGTGATATGCGAGTGAATATGACCTAAACATGGTCGCTTCAGATCTTTTATTTTTTATTTATATCTTGGATTGTGGCTAAATGTTTTCACTAAAATTATTGGGCCTTTTGGATTTGGAAAGCACCACATAGTAAAATGCATAGTTTCGTATTAGCTAATCGGAATTTTCATCTCCGTGGTCGTTCCACGGAATATGTTGTTTCGTTTCCGTTTCCGCATAAAGTTTCCGTTTCGTTCCGTAAAATTCCATTTTTATATATTTCTGTATTTCCATTCCATTACCGTTGTACCTAGTAGTACAACGGAAGAGAGATGAGATGCTTCTAACTAACCAAACGGACCAGCACGTACCTGGTGAAGGTGTTAAATATTGCATAATCTTCTATAGTAATTCAAGTTGGATGATCTACAAATCATTAATATGAGATGATCTCTGTATGTTCCAATGTTATCAGATGTCCACGAACTGCTCCTAAAATTGGATGATCTGACGAGGAGCACCGAGCTCCTTTCATGAACAACAGCTGTGCCACATAATTGGCTGCAGAGCAGACGGTGATCTCTCTGAAGCCGCTGATAAAATTCCTTGTCTCGTCCAGCAAGACAAACGCATTAAATTAGGCTACCACATTAGTAATCGATACAGTGCCATTATATCAGAAGAACACATAAAACTAAGACTTTTTTGCTTCACTGTGTTAGGTTAGGCCATACGAACATGAGAAACCAACGTTTATCACAAATCGACACAAGATTGTAAGAGAGACAAGATTCGCATACAATACTTCCGAGAGACAAGATTCATGACGTTATTTTATGTGGGTGGAGACCGCTATTCGGCGTAGCTATATACATATAGAAATGAATAAAAACATATTAAACTTAATTGAGAGTAATAAATAGATACATAAAAATGAAGATTAGGGTTAAAAACATGATGACTATTTTCAGCGAAACTATATATATATAGCTATTCGGTGTATCTATATACATAAAAATGAATATATTTTTAAACATATTAAACTTAATTTACAGAACATTAAAAATGAATAAAATATGACTTAAAGTAAAAAAAATAGGGAACCTGTGCCGACGGTTTTACCATCGGCACAGATTTGTACAGATGCACGAGGTAAAAGAAAAAAAAGGAACATGTGTCGACGGTACAACCGTCGGCATAGGTTGGTGTCGATGTCACCTTTTCTTTGACGGGAACCTATGCCGACGGTGGGAACATGTGCCGACGGCTAGATTTGTGCCGACGGTGACCGTCGGGACAGGATATCTGTGCCGACGGGGATGTCTGTGCCGACGGCCAGCTTCGTGGGGTGGCCTCGTACACACCTGTGCCGACGGCCCCGATAAAAAACCGTCGGCACAGGTTTTGGCCGTCGGCACAGATGAGCTCTCCTGTAGTGTTTTATGAACAACAGCTGTGCCACATAATTGGCTGCAGAGCAGACGGTGATCTCTCTGAAGCCGCTGATAAAATTCCTTTTCTCGTCCAGCAAGACAAACGCATTAAATTGGGCTACCACATTAGTAATCGATACGGTGCCATTATATCAGGAGAACACATAAAACTATGACTACGGTTCCGTGTGCAGAACACAGTCACCACTTCAAACCTCAAAATTATCTGTTAAGATTCGCCTCCTTGCCCTTGGTCTTCTGAATGTCTACGACACCTAGAAGCTGAGTGGTCAAACCCTGGTATGTTGTGGGAATGCCCCATCAGAATTCTATTTTGGCTCACGCGATTCTGCAATTTTGTGTTGAGTGAAGTAGCATTAGCATGCAAAGCTGTTCAGTTTGGATGTCCAAACTGTACCCTAAATGCTTTTGAGCATGAATGCTACTACTGCTCCGAGTGCTGGCCACAAAGATGGTTACCACTTACCACCACGATGGCCATCGCCATCCTGGCCACGGCTGGGACGGGCCGAGGAGCTACCTGACGTCATGGGACATGCCGGCATGCACGGGATGTCAAGCGTAGGTACGTGCAGGTGCAGCCCCTTCCGCTTCCACAGCGGCCGCGAGTTCAACTTCCATGGCAAGACGACGACACTCTACCGCGAGCACAGCTGCGCCGATACACCATACCAGGTGTTCAAGGACAGTCAGACACATGATGACTTCGGCTTGCGCAGCATCCACATCAATTGCTGAGCGTGACCGCACCACCCACATGCATGTACTCTGACCTCCGCCACCCGCTCTATAGACTATAGTTTGGCACAGAATAATGAATTGCACGTATGTAATGAACAACTGCACTGTAGTCTGTATGGCCAGAATGACACAAGCCATGTCGTGCCACAACCACAGTTTAGCTTCATAACAACTGACCACGGTGTGCAGAAAACAGCATTCTAAAACAAGGTGGATGGTCTAAGTCGATCAGTCTTGGTACGGTAATGGAAAACTAACACAACTGAGCTTGAGCAATCAGCGTGCATATATCAAGCTTAGGATTCAACAAAATATAGGGCATCTCACGACACTCAGCAGTGACATACTAATGCAGATGGATGTTTCTTCAGCAATGCCCTGCGACAAGAACATCATGCCAACAACACATACAATTGGGGGACTCCTGACATCTCACGAACGGTATTTAGGCCTTGAGTTCTGCATATAAAACACAAAAATCATAAGTTTCACACTTGCTAGAATGATGTGGCCATATGACACCAGTTTTGTTTTTTTGAATTTTACACCAGTTTTGTTTGAGAAGGCTTTCTGGCAATACCTGAAACCTTGGCTTGCTAATGTGCAGGGAGTCCATCTTCACTGAATTCTCAGCATCGTCAAGCTCAATGACGGCCTTGATTACTGCATTTGAAAGATCTTTGTCTTCACTGGCGTCGAAATAGCAACCTCGATCACGTGCATCGTTGACTATCTTCTGCCAAACAGACTTGCTGTTGGACAAAGTCATCCCATTACCTACTATCCATAAACAGTGCCTGACAACAGCCAATAAATAAGTTACTCCTTGTGATTATATTTCAAAGACGCCATTGATTTTCAGTCAAGCTGTTGTTTTCATATTTTATAAAGTGATATTGTTGGGATCCTTCTAATTACAGTTTCATAATTAGCACCATACTATAACAGAATTAAGTGTCGAATTTAAATTTGGAAGACCACAAGGAGTATATATTTTTATTCATTTTTACATGCACCCTGGAATTGAGCAAACATAAAACTTACTTGGCCCTTGTCAGAGCTACATTAGTCCTCTGCATGTTTGTGAGAAATCCAACAGAACCAGCTTTGTTGCTCCTCACTGTAGATATGATAATTATATCTTCCTCTGCACCTTGGAAACCATCCACAGATTTCACTTTCACGGAGAAACCATCATGCATATTGTAGGACTTCCCGAGTTTTTCATGGATTGCTCTAACTTGAGCATTATATGGGGACACAACACCAACAGAGATCTTGATTCCTGTAGAGACTGACTCTGCAATTAAGAGAAAATGAGAATAAACATTATACATGCAGTGAGACAAAATCAAGCTCCTAGCGGTTCAGATTATATGTACATTACGGAAAGCAGACTTATTTCTCCTTCCCTTCAAAAATATGTGGCATGTACGCTTGCATGCAAATTTAGCTGGCATTCTCCTCGTTTGCACACATTTGTCTTGCCCCTCTCTTCAACATTTATTACTGAAAACTAACTTCTCGGGAATATTCCCGATATATTGATACCATAAATAGCATGCTCATTTCCCTCAAGTAATGTATTTGTTTCAAAACTTTCTTAATCCATGTGAAGAGCTAAAACTCAACCTCTTATGTTTTCTATTACAAAATTGAGTATAAAGAATTAATATCTGATGATTACCTTTGAACAACCTCTGCACTATCCGCGAAACTGCAGCAGCTTCAATTGTGTTTTTCAGGCTACGGCCGTGCTTCTCAGTTGTTTCATGTCCTCCCTCTACATTTATGAATGAGTACGACCCAAAGACTTCGCTTGCTAAAAACCTCTTTTCATAGCTTTTAGTAGTTACATTGGGACCGTCAGATATCTTGCCATCGTAAAATGTGACAACTGGAAACCTGCTTATTTTTGGATGCATCCTGTATTGCACATTGAGAAGATGCTTACCATAGCCCAGCATACTTAACCTCTCAAAAACACTTCGCCCAAACTTAGCATTGTCAGATATCTACAGAATCACATTACATGTCAATATATTGCTTCCAAAAGGGGAAAAAATGAACAAGAATAGTCAACACATATAGCTTACTTTGCTTTTCACCAGAGCAGGTAACTGATATTCATCGCCAATGAAAACAGCTTGCCTTATTCCAGGCAGCTGCAAGGGAATTAAGGTCTCACACTCCTTGAGCTGTGCAGCCTCGTCGACAATCAGCAATTCCAGAGGATTTAAATTTTCGGGCTTCGTGACCAATCCGCATACATCAGAAATAGAGTTGTCCATGGGCACAGTGTACAGCCTGAAAGAGCTAGAAACTGTACAGAGAATGCATTTCGCTCGCTGCAACAGATACTGTTGAATTGACCTCGTGCTGTAACAAGCTGGAAGGTCCAAGTTTTCCCGAAGATATTTCAGTTCTTGCACACACAGGGATCTGGCCAGCTTGAACTTGGATTTTTTGCATGGGTTAGTCCGCAGACATGCTACCTGCTCAGGCCAGGAAACAGGGTTACATTCCTCTTCTATCTTTCCCTCAAGAACTTCAGCTGACCATATAACATCATTATCCATATAAAATTTTATCAAATTATGGAGAATGTCGGTCAATTCAAGCACTTCCAGCATACACTGAAAGCTCTGTCCTGTTTCTGAATTTCTTGGATGATCGTTGTACAGTATCTCAATGCAGTTGCACAAATTCTCCGAAAGTTTGTTGTAACTACCTTTCAAATAATCCTTGAATGGTAGTACTATGAATGCTTTATCCATAGCTTCAGAACCATACCGTCCTTCCTTATGTTCAGGCGTGTTAGGGATTGGCTTGTGGAACACCGACTGAAGTGCGAGAAGATGATCTTTGGAGTTGCGGAACACTGATAGAAGAGTGAGAAGACGATCTTCGTGCTGGAGGGATTTGTCCCTATCCTTCTTAGGAATATCTTTTTCCATGTCCTTCATTTCCTCAAGAATATACCCAATGTGCAGTTTGTACTTTGTCACGGGATTCTCTAAAGATCTATCAGTGCGCATAAGCAATGCCTCCAACCAGTGTTTGGGACGTAACATGACAACAACCGCTTTGCACGCGAGTCAAGGAATACCATGGAAAGATCATCAGTATCATCTATCTTCATCCTATCTTTGTTTCCAAACAGGACAATGTCATTCAGAAAGCAGACGCTGCCATCTGAAGACTCTCCAACAAGCCTGACAATTCGAGATGCAACTTCCAGTACGGCAGTATTGGTTGGTGCACAGGCAAGTGTCCTTAAGCCCTTGATGAGCATTGCCCACAGGATAGTGCTGATTGTTTTTGTTTTACCTGTCCCAGGGGGGCCCCATATGAGTTTTAGGGAAGGTGAGTGGTTCTCCATTTCTGAGACACAGTCAGCTACTGCATTCAGCTGTGAATCATTTAGGTTGAACTTCTCAAGGCCAAGGCCATCAATTGATCTACGAGCAGAACATTGAGATATCTGGGAGCACGACGAGCTGTCAACCACTACCTAGAAGGGAAAATGGGCAAGTAAATCAGTTAATATATATACGTTACTGACATATTCAATGTGGTGGAAGCAGAAATATATATTAGTGCAGAGAAAATATTGCATGGAGAGCTACAGGTTGCCAAAGCCTACGTATGCAGACATAGTAAAGTATTAAAAAGAACATATAATTGTTTATGGAAGTAAGCAACTGGCATACCCTTGGCTTGTACTGCCACACTAGATTGACGATACCAGTACTATTCCTTCTGTTCGGATCATTTGTTTCCATATGAAGGCAGTTCCATATACGGGTGTATGTCTTCATATTTGAGACAAACAGCAAATGACGGCCCCATAGGTATTTTTGTTTCTGGATCCACTTCAACAGGAATAGCAGATGAAAACCGAACAATACAGCAACTTGGTGGGAAACCTCCCTCTTCTTTGTCTTCACATTTTAGAACCGAACCTAAAACATATGATGCCCTATTTTGTTTCAAATCAGACACATACTGTGGCTTCTGCAAGGACACAACTATTATGTCCCCCGCTTTGGGATCATATGTCTCCCTCGACTTCTGATCCTTTGATGGCTTGGAAACCTCAAAACAGAATATTGATTTCTCATCATCAAGCTTCTCCACCCACATTATTCGTATAAAGTTTGCCTGAGCATAACCGTCCAATGATGAGAAGAGATCAGCATGTACTTCTTCAATCAGAGGGCATGTGAACGAGTTCAGATAAGTGGGTAATGACGTGAAGGTATCCTGTATGCTCTTGACCTGCAATGAATTCCCATGCTACTTGATCAGTTCTCAGTTGAAGTAAAAGTTAAGCGGTTAATTATCTGTGTAAGTCTACAAATTATAAAAACCATATGATCTACACTATACTGGCATGCAAATAAACACAACATAAAAAACATATTTTTTGTTAATAAAACAGGATTCATCACTGGACTAATACAGAACAAAAAAACCAAGCCTACTGAAATGAACAAATATACGATGTGCACAAAGTATATAATCGATCCTACAAGTTACAGTCCTACCATGGTGGTTCATCCAAATGCGGATATTTTACCTAGGAAGTGTGATTCGGTTGAAAAATGTTCTTATTCAAGCGGTTCTTTTCTGCTTGGCAAAACAACGAACACCTAGAGTACAAGCTCCAGTCACCATCCATAAAGCACAGTTAAGCAAGTGCAAACTACATCGACTAGGTGAGCCGCGAGGGACGAGAGTGTTCGACGGGCGGGGGATCACTCCTGTGTGGGCAGGGCAGTAGAGCAGCCTCCATTGGAGGAGCTCGACTCATCCTCACCCTGGGCACGACGAACAGAAAACAAGAGAAGTGAGGGCGTGAATGGGCCTTTAGGGATGTGTAACCCACTTATCCTACTTTACGCGCGGCTAGGCAGCCTAGATGGGCATTGCCCACAACTTGGGCCGAGCAGCCTGTGCCCTAGAGATTACTGTTGACTCAATATGGCTTTCGTACAAATGAGCATTTTAATCAACCACCTCATTCTCTTCTTAAATTCCCTAAAAACATTCTCTGCTTAAACATCAACTATATTATACTGTGCTAAAAAATAAACTATATTCTCTTTCATTCCAAAAATGTGAAAAAATCCATAAAGCTTTTTTAGATGATCTGCCAAACACTGCCCTGCACGTGGCTAACGATTCTGTTGCGCCTTTTAGTTAATGGAATTGGGCCGTTCCATAAAAAAAGAGTGAAAAATCAACTGTTATGCACTTTTTTGGGAAAACTCCATAAATCAGCCATTACACCTCAATAAATCGCGGATTATTTCTGTAGGAGAATCTTCACTTGGCAATTGTTACGGGATCACCTCCCATGGGGGTGGTGGTTGCCAAGCGGTTTGGCCTAGGCGATGGCACCTGCCCTTTATGTGTAGTCCCGAGTCTGGGACCCACATTCTTTTCTCTTGCTCCGCAGCTCGCTTTCTTTGGAGCTTCCTGGCTGAGCCGCTTGGTCCTGTGTGGCAGGCTCAAGACCTTGGCGAGTTATTGGAATTCGGAAGTGCAGGCAAACCGTATCGGTAGGAGGAGTCGCCGCTTCTAGTGTTTGCCGCGATGAACTGGACTATACGTAACAAGATGGTTATCGAGCGTGTCTTCTGTAGACAGCGGGACAAGGAGCGGCTTGATGGCATGTTCGAGGACCTTCTGAGGGCGACACGCCGACTTTTTGCGCCGTCCAGCCATTGAGTGCTACTCCATGTGGAGTTTTTATCGTGACTTGTCGCTTATGTTTGGGCTTTTTTTTGTTGTGGCCCGAGCGGACGTATTTTTTAATTTTTTTGAACTTGCTACTTGATCCTTTGTATGACTTTGTATGACTGTGGGCTGTTGCTTTATTTATAAAGCGGGGGCGTGAAGCCTGTTTCGAGGAGAATTCCATAACACATTTGGCCATACAAACTTTATGCGCATGTAAAAACCGAAGACTCAAAGTTCATGTATATGCACCTTCATTCTTTTTAGGGCAACTGGAAATAAGTATCAACAGTTCAGCTATTAAAACAGCAGGAGAGGATGTTTTACAAGATCAATCAAACCCTAAAGAACTCCGCAAAACAAAAACAAAAAAAAAACCCTATAGAAGGAGAAACGTTGTGGAATCGTAGTGACCGAGTTGTTGGATCTATGCCGGTCGTTACAGTACAAGTATACATACAAGCAAACCCTAAAGAATTGGAAAGAAGTATCAACAGTTCAGCTATTAAAGCAGCAGGAGAGGATGTTTTACAAGATCAATCAAACCCTAAAGAACCCCGCAAAACAAAACAAAAAAACTAAAGAAGGGGAAATGGTGTGGAATCGTAGTGACTGAGTTATTGGATCTATGCCGGACTGCCGGTCATTACAGTACAAGTATACATACAAGCAAACAAGGCGAGATCGAACTCAAGAAGGCCACCCAGAGGCCAGAGTGGTACGTCACCTGCTGCCTGAGGAGGTCCTTGTTGAAGATATCTTGGACAGACCAAGAGAACATTTTCCTCTCCAGGTCGCCAAGATCGAACTTGCTTAGCTTGCGGTCATCTTTCACCACGGCAGCCCAGTAGCTGAGCACGGCCTCCCTCCGCCTTTTCGCCTCCATCTCGCCCCCCATGTCCTCTGCACTCTGGAACTCCTCGTTGCTGTCACTCATGGTGACGGTGCTCTCTGTCTACTGCTCTCCTCGCCTCGGAACCCTGCTACCTACTACTAGTACTAGAACCACGGGCTCATGTATAGCCAGAGTTACACCGCTTCCCTTGCTTAACGATGAAGTAAATATAGGTGAGAGAGTGGCCGTGTGCGTGTGAACTGTCTCACTTCCCGATGCACCTGGTTAGTAAAAGTAGCACGCAAGATTTTCTAGATATGACGCGACGATGTGCCGTTTGCCCGTTTCACTGCTTACAAGAGCATTCACGCCTTGGAACCAAACCCAAGATTTGCAAAGCTACTCTCCGAAAGCACCGGCCAGTTTAGAGCAAGGATATTACAGTACTGTTTTTCTTCTTTTGCCGCTTGTGGACATTGTCATATTATTTAGCCAGTCTTATTATCTTATAGCAGCATTTACTTACTCTTTTATCAATCTCATAAAGTGTACTTTTTTATCAATCTTTTAACTTAAGTACATAACTGCGCGCTATAATGTCGCTAATAGCACGCTATAGCATTTTGAGAATTGTCTCGCTAAATAAATCGTGTACAATGTCTCGCTAATAGCGTATTTTAAGGCCGGCGCTATTTTGTTATAGCGCGCTAATTTTTTCCTTGATTGTTGTGTCGGTGTTGGAGGTACAGACGTACAATTAGTGCTGGAATTAGAACTCGAAACTCGTGAGTTAAACGAGTAGCTCGTGACTCGGCTCGGCTCGACTCGAACTCGGTGGCTAACGAGCCGAGCCAAGTTTCATTTCTGAACTCGTTTGTTGACCAAGCTACTCGTGAGTAGCTCGATAACTCGTTTAACACATTCTAAGTGTTCAAACATGCGCGCATAGAAAAGAACAAGCAATTTTCCTACTAATTCTGAAATACAATAATGATGATCTTTCTACAATGTAGATCAATGCTCAAATATAAAACCTTTACACCATTATCGGTGCAAAAAATATTAACAGTTTGGTACTAATATATCAAAAATTCTATATTTTTTATTTGAGCGAGTTAAACGAGCTACTCGCGAGTTTACCGAGTCGAGCCAAATTTCATTTCTGAACTCGTTTGTTTAACGAGTCGAGCTCGGCTCGGCTCGAATTCCAGGCCTACGTACAATATATAGCACCAAGTGCCTATCGGTGCATCGAGAGAGAAAAAACATCTTTTTAGGTATATACATGGTGGAAAATGATTATTTTACTAATAATTATTTCTACACTGTATCATGTGCACCCAGTTGAATGCATGTAGATCTGTGGATGGCTGCCGTTGTCACTTAACTTACAACACGTACTTAGAGCAAGTATAATAGTATAGGCGGGTGTTGGCTATAAAATAGTGTCATGTCATTTATAGCCAACCTAATAGCCAACAAGTATAAGGCCCTCTTTGGATTGTACGATTTTTAAAAAAAAATTGGAGGATATGAATCCTATGGATTTTTTCCTATGAAAACCCTTTTATCATAGGATTGGGGCTATCAAATTCCTTTGGAATCTATTCCTATGACCCGAATTTCATAGGATTCTCAACATGAGCTCAAACCTCATTTTAATTTTCCTACGCGAAGTCCAATGCAGTTTCACTCTATCTCTACTCTCTCATCAATCTTTCAAAATTCCTGTGTTCAAATCATGTGCACCATTCAAATGCACCTGCTGCAAAATTCCTGCATTTCAGAATCCTGTGAGAATCCACTTCACATGACATTTTAATCCTGCGTTTTTCCTATTCCTACGTTTTTTAAATCCTGCAATCCAAAGAAGCCCTTATAGTTGGCTATAGATATGGACTAGTTTATTAATATTTGGCCCACTTTCCACTCTCACATAGTGCATAGGAACACGTGCTGCAGCTAGCTCTTACATGAGAGTCCGTTTCCATTCTCTCTCCTCCATGTAAGCACAAATATATTATTTAAATTTTTACAGCCAGCTGACTGGACCTTATTGTACTTGCTCTTATCCAATCTCTACACTTCTCTCCTGCAACTACAACACATCAACTTATTCGTCTTAAGTTGCTTAAAGTGAGAAGTAACATGAGAGTGGATTTTTAAAACCTAGGCTACATGGAGCTCATTTAAAAAAAATCAAAATCGATATTTAAGTTTCAAAAATCACAAAAAATTACTAAATATAGATATTGTTGAGATCTACAATCGTGCAAAGTTTTAACTCTAAAATAGTTGTATTTTGGGCTGTACAAAAAATACAAATTGGGAAATTTCAAAAAATAAATAAACGGTATTCTTCACCACCTAGATCCACCTGTTTGTCTTTTTTGTGCAGCCCAAAATACAACGAATTTGAATTTGAAAATTTGCACGATTGTAGATCTCGATAATATCTACATCTGAGAATTGTTTCGTGATTTTTGAAACTTAAAAATATCGATTTCGAATTTTCAAAAAAAGAGCTTCACGTAGCCCGGGCTCCATTTTAGGTTTTCAGAAGTAACATACACTACTATTATGCATATGATATTACTCTATTTTTTTTTTGAAACAAAGGCAAAAGCTTTGCATTATCATTTATTAAGAAGAGGGTGCCCAGTTTATTAGCGGAAGAAACCAGGCGAAAACCATACAACAAACACCAAAAACACAGAGAGGATCCCACATAGAGCTACAGAGAGCAACACCTAAAGCAAGCAACACCCAAAGCAACAACGTCCATCTACCTATAACAACTTCACAACTCTAGGACCATGCATCTGCCGAAGCTTTCCTTGCCATTCCTTCTTTCTTCTTTTACCCCTAACAGACCCCATCTTGAGAGATTTCTTCACCTTCCTGATTAGGTCCTCTGAGGCCTTCCCTGTCAAAACGCAAGCAATTTCCTTGCCATATCCAGGACTAGCCGCCTCTAGACAGGCAAGTAAACAGCAGAGCTCTTTAACAAAACGGGTCTCAGAGCTAGGAGCCAACACTCCTCCACTGCCCAAAGAGGGCGTCGAGGCCACCGCCAAAGTCTCTAACGAGCCCAACTCCATCGGAAGTACGACTGATGAATCCCCACACGACTCCTGAATCTCTGGAGCCAAGATCCCACATATGTCATCGCCTTCAGAGGCAGCCATCGCAACAAGATGCGGCGACGGGCAGGAACTGCCACGAGGAGAGAAACAGCCATATAGAAGTGCTTCCTCAACCATAGACGACTTCTGCTCCGACGCCTGTGTGGGGGCGAGCTCTGGGCCATCAGAAGCACATGCCTCTATCTGCTGCAAAGGACCACCAACGCCTGCCAACAACAACCTGAGAGTTGCCACCTCTTCATGAAGGGGGCGAAACGCCTCCTTAATGTGGTCATCGACCAGCTGACGGATCTCCAAGCGCAGCAAGGAAAAGTGGGACTCAAGCCCAGAGGCACTGAACTCCTCGCAACACCTAAGAGAGGGCCTTGGCTGCACCGCAGGACGCAACAACGAGTGGCACCGACCCCGACCTCACTCTGGGCGACGAAGGGCGACGAGGCTGAGCGGACGGAGAACGGCTCCGCTGGCAAGGAGCACGAGCATCCGGAAAATGAGGCCGAGGATCTGGAGAGCGAGAACGAGCAG
Organism: Poa pratensis; assembly: GCA_947311845.1. Lineage (NCBI taxonomy): Eukaryota > Viridiplantae > Streptophyta > Magnoliopsida > Poales > Poaceae > Poa > Poa pratensis. The sequence goes on from CAMZMU010000046.1 coordinate 49,826,900, forward strand.
CAGGAGAGCGTTCACGGCAGAAGCGCTCCCGATGACCCGGACGACGACATCGAATGCATCTGAAGGGCCCACGACATGTGTTGACCTGGTGGCCACGCTTGAGGCACCGCAAACACCTCCCTCGAGCCCAACGCTTGAAAGCGAGGCTACGGTCAAGACCTTCTGCCGGAAGTGGAGACGATGGCACGCGGTCAGGACGGCCGCCCGGACCCACCTGCACCCAGCCTTCCTCATCACATAGAGCGGTGGCAGCAATAGAGAGGCCGCCGCAGGGCTCCGCAGTCGCCTCCTCAACATGGCGCACATTGCCGTGAACCGAGCCAGAAACAACGCCTTTGGTGGAGGCCATCGGCGTCAGTAGAGCCAATTCTTCATCGTCATCGTCCTCCTCGACGGAGCTCACCTCCACAGAGACCGGGCCTCCTGAGGCAGCCGGAGGCAGCGACAAGGACCCGAGGCCCTCCACCCTCACGGCAGGGTCGTGCCCAAGCCCCCCATCCGTCAAGGGGGCCGAGTCCGTGCGCCTGACCCTAGTTCGCCAATTTACCAACTTAACATGAGTTACATAATAAAAGAATATATGAATTGACACTTTAGATGTTATATTTTTCTAATGGTATATTTTTGTGTTATAAAACTAATGTTAAGTTGGTCAAATTGATAATTTAGAGATATGCGTAAGACCTATGAATTGACACTTTAGATGTTATATTAGGTAGTATACCCATTTTTATCTTGGAAAGATATCGCAATACCACTATCTCGCCTCTCTCATAATTAAGTTCATACCAGATAAAACTTTTGGTAACATGACATGCATGATGCAACTTATAATACCCCACTATGGATATACTTAGGACGTCTCTAGCATACCCCTTAAAAGGAGGCGGTAGTGGAGCACATGCGGGCAAGGTGGAAGCCTTCAACCGCCAGTTGCTGGAGCAAAGCATCCAAGCAGACGCCGAGCACACCGCTTGCGAGTGGGTGTGGCGCATGAAGAGGGACCGCCATCCCTTCTTCCTTGTCTACTCCTCCGATGACACGAGTGAGCTCGCCGCGCCACCGCTCCCGAAGGCTCGTGAAGTATATCGGCGTGGCTACTTTTTCTTAGGATTATTATCATGGTTTCGTACAATGTTAGTGTTGTTTAAATTATTCTCATCTATGTATGAAATGATGTGTTGTTTGATAAACAATACTCCCTCTGTCTCGAAATATAAGGCGCCCTTAATTAAATTTCGTTGGTCAACGGCGTACAAATTGACCATAGTTTGTAGTTAAATATGGCCATAAAATTAGTATAATGATATATGGATAGAAAGAATGTTGCAAGACGAATCAAACGGTACCATTTATAAAGCCATATAATTTAGTATATATTAGTGGTCAAAGTCGACCTTCAAAGACCAGCATAAAAATAGTGTGCCTTATAATTTGGGACGGAGGGAGTACTATGTATGAACCGTTGTTTGTCCGCCATGATCTTTGTTAAAAACCAGCGCAAAGTGTCGTATTTTAATTTTACGGTATAAATTTCCAGCAACTGTTATGGCATATGCATTTTCAAACCTTAAAACAAGTTTAAGCGGTGCCTCAATAATGTTTTTGCGGTATGAGATTTTAGAAGATCTGCTAGAGATGGCGTGTCGAAGATAAATGGGTTTAGCCCATAATCTTACGATATAAGGATATGCACCACTGGTGTTGAAATTAATTTTTGGGTGTTCAAATTCCAACCAACATAAAATATACAGGTGAAAAACTGGAAATGGTTCATGACTTCATGCCAATAATAGCACAAATTCGAGCTTTTCCCTTGATTTGGACTTGAAACACAACGTATACATGCTAAGAAATATCACAAATGATGCAATATGTCCACCGTACACTACATATGAATTGTTTTGTAGAAAATTTTGGGTGTTCAGCTGCACACCCTTGAACAACTGTGGATCCGTCCCAGCACCAGTTCCGGCCCAAAACATCTGAAGATTCGGATTCCCACAATGGATCGCGCCCTCATCTAGAACCTTCGCCAACCTGACCTGACGTGCTACAAGAATACTCACTGAAGATTCCCTAAACCGAACATACATTTAAAGAAGTTTACAAGATCAACTTAACATGCAAGACATCGAGAATCCCTAACATGCAACATGGAGAAACCTGCCAAAGCCTATAAACCAGAAGGCATCCATCCAGAAGGACAAACTCATATACACCCAAGTCGAAGCTCTAGCCTCCGTAGTCTCCATAGTATAAAACTACATCTAAACTCGTCGGGTGCATCTATAAGCCCAACGAGATCCATCTTGTAAACCTTGTATGATCTTGTGACAACACGTGAATAAAGTCTGAGGAAAATTCACAATTATCGTCATCTTGTTTCTCACCTGCCTATTTCTGAACAAACAACTTTTTTCGATCACTATGGCAGAGGCCAGAGGGCACGGATCCTTGCTCAAGGTAACTCTTTGGAGTTTGGAGAGGGGCCGACTGGCCAAGGACAGTGGATGACGTCAAGTAGTTGGATCATAGGGCGAGCTAGTTCGGAAAGTCATTTTGGCTTCCGAGGTCCAGTGATCTCGTTTTTAAAAAAGTTCAAAAATATATTTAAAAGTTTAAAAAATCTGAAACAAATTATGCATGTTCTAAATGATATATTCTACAAGCGTGCAAAATCACGCTTTGAAATACAATATCTTTAGGGCTACAAAAAGACAAAAGTTGGAAATATGAAACTATATATTGTTCACTATATTCAGATCTATATATTTGTCATTTTTGTGTAGCTTAAAATGAAATTATTTTGCATTACGATGTGTACGCTTGTAGGATATATCATTGGGAACCCGCATGATTTTTTTTCAGATTTTTTGAAACTTTAAATATATTTTTAAATTTTTGAAAAAGCGAGATCACTTGAGATCGGGATCACCAAATCTCCACTCTAGCTAGTTATGGTTCTTTGTGTAGGTGAGATTACTTAATAGAGATTGTTAGAATTGTATTTGTATTAGGTCTAGCGTGCCTCTTTCCATATTTATGTCGTGTATGTAACATGTAACCTGATCATTATATAATGTGGACGTGTGGACGCTTTGACCTCACGCACAAAACCCTAAACCTGTTCTTCAAACTTGGTATCAGAGCTTCAGCGGTCTATCTATGGTCTGAAGCAGTCATCCCGTGCATGGTATGCTCGCTTGAGTCGGCTTCTTCATCAGCTTGGTTTCGTCTCGTCCAAGGCTGAGACGTCTTTGTTTATATTTTCTCGCAACGGGTTCACATATACATGTTGGTGTATGTTGATGATATTGTCATTGCTGGCTCTACTCTGGAGGTTGTTGATAGTCTGGTGCGTTCCCTCTCGGACAGTTTTCCTTTTTAGGATTCGGGTAAGTTGGATTAGTTCCTTGGATTGGAGGCGTCTTACAATTCAGGGGGTATGACGTTGACTCAGCGGAAGTATCACTGGTAGAAAATGGGCCTATGGTCCCGGTTCGGTTGGGCCATCAGTCCCGGTTGCCCAACCGGGACTGGCCAATCGGGACTAATGCTAGTCCCGGTTGGGCCACGAACCGGGACCAATGGGTGGCCACGTGGCCAGTTTTGGCTGGGCGTGGGGGAGACTCATTGGTCCCGGTTCTTGTTACGAACCGGGACCAATGAGTGCTTTTTTTTTGGTATTTAGGGTTTAGGGTCTCCCTCTCGCCGGTGCCCCCTCTCCCTCTCGCCGGTGCCCCCTCTCCTTCTCGCCGGTGCCTCCTCTCCCTCTCGCCGGTGCCCCCTCTCCCTCTCGCCGGTGCCTCCGTCGTCTCCCCCTTCTTCGCATCGCCGACGTGCTCTCCATCGTTTCCGTACGCATATTATACGCTCTACTATATACACAGTACATGTTGATGCATATATAATTAATATTCGATCTCTTGCGAGAATACAACTATTTAATTACATGGAGATAGATCAAGCCATCAAGGCATATGTAGTTCATCGTCCGAAGCATAATGTTCTCCCCTTTCATCGATGACCTCCCTAAGCAGAAATCCCGCCAATTCCTCTTGAATTGCTCCTACGCGCAGTTCTGGGTCGATCTTCTCCCGCATTTTGCTGAAAGCAGTTGTTCTCCGCTCAGTGGTCAACTCGCGAATGAACTCGCAAACGTAGAATCCACATAAATTACTCCCCGGTGGCTGCTGCGGACTTTCCACCGTTTTATAAGTTAGCTCATCTTTGAATGGACCTTCTACCTTCTGTTTGAAAATTGTCCAACACCTGCTTTGGCAAAGAAAATGAACAAAGGAGTTATTAATTACTTGACATCAGGGAACGAACGAAAGAGGGCGATATAATGCGATAATGATTGAAATTACTTGTTGAGCATTTCTTTCATGTCGGACCACAACGCTTGGTCCCAACTTAATGAGTCGTGGACTTCAACTGTGGACTTGTCAGGTTGAATGCTTAGCAGAATCCAGTGGAACCTGCGGACGTTTACATAAAGCAGACATGCATAGCTCATCAATTACACTTAACATCGAGAAAGCCAAATAAAAATATGTACAAGACAGAAACACTCACCTGAAGTTGTAAGGAAATAGTATTTCCGTACAGAAATGTTGCATGGTTAAAAAGGTGGTCAGGTCATGCTCCACGTCTTTGGGGTGATTGACTAACGTATGTGAATTCACGATATATGGGTCAACGAACCCAACCTCAAAAACTTTAGATCTTTTGCATTCCAGCATCTTCATTCTGCATAATAGCGTACAAAAGGATATATATATAGTCAGGATAATATAATACAGGCAATGAACGAGCTGAGCTAGAGACTTAATTACGAAAATAAATCACTTACAGACAATAGCAAGAGAGGATAGATTTGTCGAGGGCGCGCTTTTGGAATAACTGGAACAGTTCAGTCAGTTGAACATATATACTGTAACGTTTGAAGAAATGCTCCACTCTAACGTCCAGCGGAAACCACTCTTTCGCGTCCTTCTTTGATGTGTGCACCAGGTACCAGGTATGCAGATTTCGCATATGTGTTGATAGACCCGTCAGCTCCTCATTACTACATATTTCCGTGCCATCTCTAACATTGGCGCATATTCATAGCCTAAAAGTTGACCAAGGCTCATACCCAAGGCGGTAGCCTGTTCCTTGGCCTGAGATACAGTGACACCAAGTTCTTTAGCAGCAGCTATGGCTCTGGGGTCCAATAATTCCAGGTCCTTATCCATAGCGACTCTGAAGTCCTTGTCGACATCGGAACACACTATGAGCGGGGGGACCGATTGATTTTTCTGCTGTCCGAGCTGGGCAATTTGTTTCCCGCTTTTTGCACTTCTTCCCTTGTTCTGCTCAGACTGGGCACGTGCTAGCTTAGTAAGTTCACGACCATAGTCAGATGGCAGATTCATCGATATCTGGGATGGCTGCTCAAGGAAGGACTTTCTCCACTTTTTGGATTTTTCATCGTATACCGGCTTCTGCTCGGGCTTTTTTGGTGCAAAAAAAGCCTTATTGTAGGCAGCCACCTCCGCGGCGTTTTCCGCTACAGTCCTGTCATAAGGTCTAATGGGAAGATTCTTATGAGGTACTGTTGGGAGGGGCGACCTTTTACGTTTCGGTGATCGCTTACCCCTCATAGTACGAGCGGTGGGCGGAGACGGCTGACGCGGCGGCGGAGACGGCTGCGCTGGAGACTGGTGAGGCGGTGAAGAGGACTGTTGCGCTGGAGAATGCTGAGGCGGTGAAGAGGACTGTTGCGCTGGAGACTGGTGAGGAGTCGATGGCCTTGGCTGCCAGTTCGGAAGCACGATGAATTCCTTTGGCCATAGAATGGTCGCTTTCTTGGCTTCTCCAAGTTCAAGCACCTCCCCATCTTCACCTGCAGGGTGTTGCAGCTTCAGCTCCTCATAATCTTTCATCACTTCATCCACCGCGACAACAGCGTAGCCATTTGGAACCGGAGAGAAATGGTAAGTTGGATTAGGTCCAATTGGTACGACATAGCCGACCGCCACCTTCACGGTTAAGTTAAAAACTTTCACATGCATCTCACAAGGTGTGCTCTCCGTGATATCATCCACTGGGTAGCGACGAAGTGGAGCCACTGCATCATCATTACCATCCTGGAGCTCCGTGGAAGCCACGCTGCTTTTCCGATTCGATGGGCCACCGGTACCATCGCATGCAGCTTCTACCATGTGCCGTTGAGATTGGCCGCTAGTACCTTGCTGGCTAAGCACGGCAATTTGTTCCTTCTGCAGCTTTAATTCTTCTTCTATATTAAGCAGCCGGTCTGCAGCAGCGCGTGCTTCCATTGCCTCCCTTTCCTTTCTCCTCTGATGGCTTCTATCAGGAAATTTCTTCCTGTGCTCGGGAATCGCAATTGTCTTGGGCTTGGAGCCAGGTACGCCTCGTAACCGTCCGTCGTGTTCCTTATTCCCAAGGGCGCGTGTGAGCTCGTCATCCTCTCTATCGGGAATGAACCGTCCCTCTGCAACATCCTTTACTGCATTTCTAATTTCTTGGATGGGTAGTAGGGGATTATCTTTGTGTCTTCTGTTATATATGCACTTCCCTTCTGCGTCCAACGTGCCCCCATGCCCGTAAAACCAATTTCTTGCCCGTTCGATCCACTTGAGTGGCTCTGGAGTGATCCCATTAGCCAGCAGGTCCGCCTCAAGTTTCTCCCACTTAGGCATGCTACCAGCGTAGCCACCAGGCCCCATAGTATGGTGGTACATCTTTAGAGCAGCATTTGCCGCATTTTTTGCAGACTTTTCCAGAGCTTCCTCTGATTTCTTGTACGCCACAAATTCTTCCCAGTAGTCCTTTATCTTCTCATACCCTTTATCGAAGTCTGGAGTCTTATTTTTCTTGACAAACAGTTTGTTCAATCTTTTCTTCCAGTTCTTGAATAGCTCGGCCATCTTCTTAAGTGCCCAGTCCTTGACTTTTTGCTCCATGATTTTCCGGGCAATCTTTTCTGCCTCATCTGGATCCTCCTCATCTGAATCCACCTCTGGCGCCGGCAGGGTGAAATTAACCATGAGCTTTCTCCAAAGTCTTTCTTTGCCCTCATCGCTGACATATAGCTGTCCTTTCTCCTTTGGCCGATGCCATTCTCGAACGGTGATCGGGATGAAGTCCCTAACAAGAACTCCGCATTGCTTTACCATTTTATTTTTAACACCAGGGGGAGCAGTCGGTGTGCCGTCTTCAGCGACTCTTTCGATCGTGTACCTTTCTTGGTCGCCCAACTTTTTGGCTGGGCCTCGTTTTGTCCTTACAGAAGATTTGCTCGATCCGGAGGGCTAAAAGAAGAAAGAGCGTTAATATATGTATATAGCAGAGGCTTAATTAATACAATCTTCGGCTTCATTAATATATGTATATGCACCTCGCCGGAGTTTGCAACATTTAATGTTCCACCGGAGCCTTCGGCTTCTCCCTCGTCGGCTTCTCCCTCGCTGACTTCTCCCTCACCCCGGCCGTCGGGTTCTACCTCACCGGAGCCGTCTCTTCGGTTGAGAGACTCATCTCCCTCACCGGAGTTGTTCAAAAACTCCGTGGTGACATCGACAATATCTTCCGGCCCGCGGATTATATCCTGGAGGATATTTTCCTGATCTTCGTCTCGTTCCATAGTTTCTGCAAATTAAGAACAATGCACAAAACTTGTTTTAGTCCAGAAGCTTAATAACCAAGTTTTAGCTACTGACTAAGTTCCGAAGTATCTAGAAGGCAACACAATTGGATTTGACTCAAAATGATCTACCAAATTCTCTACACAATTGCAATGACTAATAAAATCATTTCCACAAATTCCATATTTAATATAAGAAGGTATTTTAGTTCTTCTAATTTAACATTGTTCAATCATGCATGACCAATTTAATGCATTAACATGGAGCTCTAAAACATATTTTAGATGTTAATAGAAGTCAAATTTCAAATATAAACACTTATTTAAATTAGCTCCATAACTAAAGGAAATGCATTGAAGTTATTTCCAAATATTCACCAAATTGAAATGTTCCAAAATGTTTGTATTTTGACATAAATAGCTAGCATTTATTTTTCTGTGCATTTTGATATATTATTCATATTTTTCTGATAAACAGATTAAAAGATATTGATTTTACAAGTTTAAATCATTTTCTGGCATTTATTAATTAAGCTGGGTCCCACCTGTCAGAGATTTAATAATTTCCAAACTCATTTTAGGAAAAGAATAAAAGGCTGACAGCCGGGGCCCACATGTCAAAGACACAGGAGCACCCACGGCGGCTCTGCTCCGGCGAGTCTCACCGGAGGAGGGCGAGCGGGCACGCGCGACTGGGCGTGTTGCACGCGCACGTGCATGGGGAGTCGTTCGTGGGCGGCACCGTGACCAAATGGTCGCCGGAGCACCACCGGCGACGACGGTTTGCGGAGGACGGCGGCGGACATCGACGAGGACGAAATAGAGCGCAATAGAGAGGGAGAGAAGGTCCACGAGGACCGCGAGCTCACCAGGAAGCTGTAGAGATGGTCGGCGAGGCGAGGCGAGGTCGAAGACGGCCGGAATCAAGCTCGAACTGCGGTGGCGCGGCGGCCGTGCGGCTAGGGTTTCACCGGGAGAGAGATAAGAGCACGGGCGTCGAGGACGCGGCGGCGCGGGCGTCGAGGGTGCCGGCGTCGAGGGAGCGTCGACGGCGAGGTCGGGCAGCCTGACGGCGCAATTTCGCTCCGTCGCTTCTCCGGGGACTTAGGCGTTTTCTGCGAATGAATCGGGGAAGGAGAAGGGGAAGCAGTTAAGTAGCAGGGGGTCATTGGTCCCGGTTCGTGCCAAGAACCGGGACCAATGACCCTTTGGTCCCGGTTCTGGCACGAACCGGGACCAATGCGAGGGTCAGTTAATGCCAGATCCAGTGGCGCGCCCATGGACTCTTTGGTCCCGGTTCTGGAACCGGGACCAAAGAGTCCTTTTTCAAAATTATTTCGAACTTTTCAGTTCTGAAATGTTGTTCCCGCCTTTTTTTCTTATTTAGGTGTTTGAATATGAATTTCAAATGGTTTTGAATCTGAAAAGACTTTCAACATGAAAAGTGTTTAAATTTGAATAAATAATCCAAAACCATTTTCTGTTTTCTGAAATAATTATTCTAACTATACAAACTATTAACCATTTTGCCATTTTCAATTAAAAATATATTAACTTTATTGCATATTTTGAATTGACAAAACTTTCAACGTGAAAAGTATTTGAATTTGTATAACATAAAAGGTTTAATACATTATTACACATGATACAACGTCTCACAAGCGCTTGAAAGAAACACACCCCTGATCCAACATTTGCAGAACAATTTCAGTAAACCTATATTTGTAAGATGAATGTTTGGTGTTGTAAAATGCAGAAGAAAGCAGATAAAAATTATTAATTCATTTATCTTAATGCATTACATAAAAGGTTTAATACATTATTACACATGATACAACGTCTCACAAGCGCTTGAAAGAAACACACCCCTGATCCAACATCACCAACATTATTCTACATAAACGGACTTGCTGGCTCGAAGGCCGTAGGATTAGGGGGAACGGCGGGAGGAGCCAGCCCCGTGGGCGGCCGCCCGGTTCTCGCGCGCACGTTTGCGGCGGAGGGCAAGATCCATGGAGGATGAGTCTTTCAGCGCCCAATCCAGATCGGAAGCCTCCTTCGCCTTGAGCTGGTAGGAAGTCTTGGCTCGCTGGACAGGGTAGTCGCGGACAGACTGGAAGGAGGCTTCCATGGCCTCCTGTATCTGCAACCCACAACCTTCTTCCCCGTCGTCGCTCCAGTCGAAGTCGTCGTCCTCCTCCTCCTCCGCGGGCGGAGCGGCGGCGCCTGGTGGAGGTGCAGCGGCGCCAGGTGGAGGTGCGGCGGCACCTGGTGGAGCAGGAGGCCGGTAGCTGGGCATTCCTCTCCACGCCGGGCTCGTGGGTATACGGCGGGATAGACTCCCGCGGTTGTGCCCAAGCGCGCTCTGCCGAGCACGCTCGACCTCGTCCAGAAGGCGCTGCGGCGGGCGTGGCGGATCCATCTCGTGGAGACGATGCGTTCGTGGCTAGGAATGGTGGATTAGGGTTTACCCCGTCGGCGACAATATATAAAGACCTCCAGGGCAGCGCTGGGGGAGGACACGTGCCCAGGGAAGCGCTGGGGGAGGACACGTGTCGTGACCGCAAAGCCCGTCTTTAGTCCCGGTTGGTGTTACCAACCGGGACTAAAGAAGCACACAGATCGTGTGTTTCTTTCAATCGCTTGTGAGCCGTTGGATCAGGGGTGTGTTTCTTTTGAGGGATTGTGAGCTGTTGGATCAGCAGTATCACGACCACTTCGTGAGCCACATGACCCGGTTGGTGTTACCAACCGGGACTAAAGAAGCACACGGATCGTGTGTTTCTTTCAAGCGCTTGTGAGACGTTGGATCAGGGGTGTGTTTCTTTTGAGGGATTGTGAGCTGTTGGATCAGCAGTATCACGACCACTTCGTGAGCCACATGACCCGGTTGGTGTTACCAACCGGGACTAAAGAAGCACACGTACCCTATATATAGCCGCCCTCCTCAGACAGGTTACTCACTCACACAAAACATTCCAGCGTCACTCGGAGAGGCATCTTTGGGCAACCAGCGGCAAGACGTCTCTGATGACCTGCGACCGTTCCAAACGGTTGCAGATCATCAGAGATGTGTTGCCGGACGGTTGTAGATCATCAGAGACGTCTTGCCGCTGCTTGGATCGAAGTGGCGCTCAAACACAAAACATTCCAGCGTCACTCGGAGAGGCATCTTTGGGCAACCAGTGGCAAGACGTCTCTGATGACCTGCGACCGTTCCAAACGGTTGCAGATCATCAGAGACGTCTTGCCGGACGGTTGTAGATCATCAGAGACGTCTTACCGCTGCTTGGATCGAAGTGGCGCTCAAACTCACGAGCCACCGTCGGGCTGTATGCAGGGGGAACTGTGTTTGGACGGTCGAAGCTGAGGTTTGAGAGGTTCCCACGGGAGGTGTGGGAGCCGACAACCACCTACCACGCGTGTTTCACCGGTCGTCATGCAATTAATTAACAGAAAACAAAAAAGAAAACTCACATGTGATATAACCCATTTCTTCTAGATGGAAACTCCCATTTCGTGTATTATGGTTTTCACCACATAAAGGTTTAATACATTACTACACATCACATAAAGGTTTAATACATTACATTGATTTACATAAAAGCCATGAACCCTTCTTCGCGTATGTCCCTGGCCTATGATCGCTTCAGCCGTAACCATGGAGCATCTTCATTATTTAACGGGATGCTTGGGTCAGTTCTCACTGTGAAGGGCGGAATTTCATCAAACTTATCATAATCTGCTGACATGTCTGTCTTGTCCTCGACTCCCACGATGTTTCTTTTCCCTGAAAGAACTACGTGACGCTTTGGCTCATCGTCTGATGTATTCGTTTGCTTGTTTTTTCTTTTTTTCGGTCTGGAGGACATGTCCTTCACATAGAAAACCTGAGCCACATCATTGGCTAGGACGAATGGTTCGTTCTTGTAACAACCAAGATTCTTGAGATCCACTGTTGTCATCCCGTACAGCTGGTCTACCTTTATCCCTTCTCCATTCATGTTGACCCAACTGCACCGAAACAAAGGGACCTTAAAAGTAGGTCCATAGTCAAGTTCCCATATCTCCTCTATGCGACCATAGTATGTGTCCTTTTGCCCATCGTCGTTTGTTGCATCAAAGCGGACACCACTGTTCTGGTTGGTGCTCTTTTTATCTTGGGCGATCGTGTAAAATGTATTCCCATTTATCTCGTACCCTTGGAAATTCAATACAGTCGAAGATGGTGACGCGGCCAACAAGTAGAGCTGATCTCCGACAGTGGTGTCATTCATGAGCTGTAATCGCAACCAACTGCCGAAGGTCTCCATGTGTTTTTCTTTAATCCAGGAGTCATCCTTCCCCGGGTTCTTGGAGCGTACATAATTCTTGTGTTCCTCGATATACGGAGCCACGAAGGTGGAACTTTGTAGAACTGTGTAGTGTGCTTGAGTTAAAGAATGCCCGTCCCTACATATCAGTGCTTTCTTTCCTAGCGTGCCTTTTCCACTCAGTCTCCCCTCATGCCGCGATTCAGGAACACCAATCGGCTTAAGGTCAGGAATAAAGTCAACACAGAACTCAATGACCTCTTCTGTTCCATAGCCCCTTGAGATGCTTCCTTCTGGCCTAGCACGGTTATGAACATATTTCTTCAAGACTCCCATGAACCTCTCGAAGGGGAACATATTGTGTAGAAATACAGGACCGAGAATGGCAATCTCGTCGACTAGGTGAACCAGGAGATGCGTCATAATATTGAAGAATGATGGGGGGAACACCAACTCGAAGCTGACAAGACATTGGACCACAGCCTTCTGTAAACTTGGTAGAGTTACTGGATCGATGACCTTCTGAGATATTGCATTGAGGAATGCACATAGCTTCACAATGGGTACTCGAACATTTTCCGGTAGAAGCCCCCTCAATGCAACCGGAAGCAACTGCGTCATAATCACGTGGCAATCATGAGACTTCAGGTTCTGGAATTTTTTCTCTGCCATATTTATTATTCCCTTTATATTTGACGAGAAGCCAGCCGGGACCTTGATACTGCTCAGGCATTCAAAAAAGATTTCCTTCTCTGCTTTGGTAAGAGCGTAGCTGCTTAAGTATTGACGCCCTTTATCCGTCTGCTTGTTGTATGGGTCTTTCATACGTTGCTGGTCTGCCCGTGCTTCCGGTGTATCTTTTGTCTTCCCATACACGCCCAGGAAGCCTAGCAGGTTCACGCAAAGATTCTTCGTCACGTGCATCACGTCGATTGAAGACCGGACCTCTAGGACTTTCCAATAGGGTAGCTCCCAGAATATAGAGCACTTCTTCCATATGGGTACGTGGTTGTCAGCGTCATTCGGAACAGATAGACTGCCAGGACCCTTTCCAAAGATTACTTCTAAATCCTTGACCATGTCATATATAACATCACCATCAGGGAGGTTAGGCTTCTTCCGGCGATCTGCCTCACCGTTGAAATGCTTGCCGGGCTTTCTTACGGCATGACTGTTCGGAAGAAATCGACGATGCCCCAGGTACACATTCTTGTTTCCCAAATGTATACTTTCAGTCTTATCTAAACAGTGCGTGCATGCATTGTATCCCTTGTTTGACTGTCCTGAAATGTTACTAAGAGCAGGCCAATCATTGATGGTTACGAACAGCAACGCTCGTAGGTCAAATTCCTGTTGTTTGTGCTCATCCCACACACGTACACCTGGTTCGGACCACAACTGCAAAAGTTCATCAACTAATGGCCTTAGGTACACATCAATGTCGTTGCCGGGTTGCTTCGGGCCTTGGATGAGCACTGGCATCATAATGAACTTCCGCTTCATGCACAACCAAGGAGGAAGGTTGTAGATACATAGAGTCACGGGCCAAGTGCTATGACTGGAGCTCTGCTCCCCAAAAGGATTAAAGCCATCTGTACTTAGACCAAATCTTAAGTTCCTTGCGTCATCTGAAAATGTCGGGAACTCTCTGTCGATTTTTCTCCACTGGGACCCATCGGCGGGGTGTCTCAACTTCCCGTCTTTCTTACGCTCTTCTTTGTGCCATCGCAACAACCTGGCATGCTCTTTGTTTCTGAACAGACGTTTCAACCGTGGTATTATAGGAGCATACCACATCACCTTAGCAGGAACCCTCTTCCGGGGGGGCTCGTCATCGCCCTCAACATCACCAGGGTCATCTTGTCTTATCTTGTACCGCAGTGCATTGCATACCGGGCATTTATCCATATTCTCGTACTCACCGCGGTACAGGATGCAGTCATTAATGCATGCATGTATCTTCTGCACATCTAATCCTAGAGGGCAGATAGCCTTCTTTGCTTCGTATGTAGTCTCGGGCAATTCGTTATCCTTTGGAAGCTTCGGCTTCATTATTTTCAGTAACTTCTCAAATCCCTTGTCAGAACAACCAGTCTCTGCCTTCCATTTCAGCAGTTCCAGTGTGGTACCGAGCTTTGTGCTGCCATCTTCGCAGTTTGGGTACAGCAACTTTTTGTGATCCTCAAGCATGGCCTCCAACTTTAGCTTCTCCTTTTCTGTATCGCATTCTCGCTTTGCATCAGAAATGACCCCACCAAGACCATCAGCGGGCTCATCTGATGCCCGATGTTCACCTCTTTCTTCTTCAACGTCTTCCATAACAGTATCACCGCATTCCTCAGGGAACATAGGATAGTTGTCATCATCCTCCTCTTCTTCATTGTCTTCCATCCTAACCCCTCTTTCTCCGTGCTTGGTCCAACAATTATAGCTGGGCATGAAACCTTTCCGAATCACGTGGTCTTGAATGGTTCTCGGGTCAGAGTACTCCCTGACGTTCCGACACTTCTCACATGGACAAGGCATAAAATTATTCACTTTGTTTGCCTCAGCCACATCGAGAAATTTATGCAGGCCTGCAATAAACTCGGAACTGCGTCGTTCGCCGTACATCCATCGCATCCGTGCATCCATCTGCATCATATATATAATTAAGTTTATCAAATACCATTACAATAACATCTTGAATAGTGAAATGACCACCGTACATCGACACGTGCAATATTTCTGTATCAATTACAGACGAAAAGGATAAAGTTGCTAACCTCGGCCGAGGATATCATTTGTGTGAACTTAAGTGTGGGTCGGGCATTTCATCGAACACATCTTGTGCGTGGCAAAGGAAAAAAAATAGCACCCACTTCCCACCAATCCAAGAGAAAAAAAGAGGAGAGAAGGGGGGTGGGGGTTATTTATAGGCAGGGAGGGGTATTGGTCCCGGTTCTTGGCACGAACCGGGACCAAAGCTCCGCCGCACGCCACGTGTCTGGCTCTGGAGCTTTGGTCCCGGTTCGTGCCAAGAACCGGGACCAATACCCCCAACCGAACCGGGACCAATGGTCCACGGCCCTGGCAGCTCGAACCGGGACCAGTGCCAGGCACTGGTCCCGGTTTTTCACTGAACCGGGGCTAATGGCTGGGGCGGCCCTGGACCAAAGATGGTTTTTCTACTAGTGTATGCTCTTGATCTTCTTCATCGAGTCAACATGGAGAATTGCAATGCCACCTCCACACCGCTTGACACTTCCGTGAGATTGGCTCGTGACACGGGTTCGCCACTTGGTGCCGATGATTCTTTCCGGTATCGCAATGTTGTTGGCGGACTGTAATATTTGACCCTCACTCGTCCGGATATTTCTTTTGCTGTGAACAAAGTGTGTCAGTTTCTCTCTTAGCCCACTGATGTACATTGGGAGTAAGTTAAGCGCATCCTGCGATATGTCAAGGGCACACTACAGACTGGTTTGCGTTTTCGCAAATCTCCATTATCCGGCATTAGTATTTTTACGGATGCAGACTGGGCAGGTGACGTGGATGATAGGCATTCCACGGGTGGCTTTGCAGTATTTGTTGGACCGAATCTCATCTCATGGAGTTCGAAGAAGCAACCTACAGTTTCGAGATCAAGTACCGAGGCTGAGTATAAGGCATTGGCAAATGGTGCTGGTGAAGCAATATGAGTAGACTCTCTACTCAAGGAACTTGGTGTGACCCAGCAGCGTACGCCCATCTTATGGTGCGATAATTTTGGGGCTACTTACCTAACGGCGAATCCAGTCTTTCATGCTTGAACTAAGCACATTGAGATCGATTTTCATTTTGTGCGAGAAACGAGTAGCTGCTGGTGCATTGGATGTCAGGTTTATTTCCACTAATGATCAGCTGGCTGATGTATTTACTAAACCAGCCACACGACAGATGCTAGACAGATTTAAGGCCAATCTTAACTTGTATGTACATAGCGGTTTTCAGTGAGTGCGGCAACAACAGCTGACGAGGCATTTATATACACAAGCGGAAAGGCTACGGTATTGGATAATCTTTTGCATATCATGCCGCATGTGCGCAGGGGCCTAGTCCATGCGTCATGACGCTCGCTTTTGATTCATCGCCGAGCGCCGCTTTCCCGCTGATGCATGACAAGCGCAGGCTGGTAGGCGAGCTTGTAGCATGATCAATGGTTCTATCGTGGAGCAAAAGAGATTGGTACGTAGTGGAGGGACTACGTGGAGTCAGTGGCGTCCTGTCGCCGACGAGGCGGGGCGCTCGCGCCAATGTTAAGTGTCGTGGAAAGCGAGGATTTCGGAGGGTGGGGTGGAGGCGACGGCGTCCCTGTTGGGAGTCCTTGGCTTTTGAGATCGTCGTGGAAGGATGGCCTGATTGGCTGATCGGGTAGGAGCGGCACGAAGTATTGCAGGTGGCACGCTTACATTCGATGTAGGAAGCTTGGTGGTTCTTTGTCATGTGGATCACTAGATCGTGCTCCTTTTCTTGTGGCGCGTCGATTAGGGACATCTTAGAACATGATCTAAGCTTTATTTTTTACTTTTCGTTTTCGCTTTCACGTTTTTGGAAAAGTATGCCCATACTCAGAGGACTGCCCATACTCATGGGCGGACGCAGCGTCCCTGCAGTGTCCCGGCGCTTGCGCGGGCTTGGCTGCCGATCGCTTCAGCTGTGAGTGTGTTTCCAGTGTCAAACAGAGAAGTCTTGATGGGCATTTCCACTCAACCGTTCTGCTGTGTGCACGTGCCTAGGCTGCCAGCATGGTGGGCCTTGAGGCATTAGGCTGCGTGCAAGGAACATGTAGCGCAGCTGGCTGCTGCGAGCCTGCGACTCGACATGTTCTAAAAAAAAAGCAGTGACTCGCTTTGATCTGTGGATTAGTCATGGTACGCTCATCCTACTCCTACATGTATAAAGATAAAGATATCCGTGTTCAAATCTCAAGGGTGCTATATTTTTAGCAAAACTTTCCTCTACGTGCAATTTATAAACGAAAAAATGGAGAACTTGGGAGTGCAACTCATAACTCACTAGCTAAAAGAAACAAGAAAAAAAAAATCAAAAACCACCAATGTTTTATACTAGTTTTGATTTTAGTTGTTTTCTATTGGAATTTGTCGAAATTCTAGGTATGGCTCGCCAGACTAGGCAGCTGTGACATCTTGGCAGCATTCCCTCCTTGGAGGCATATGCTGACTTGTTAGAGGAGTCAATGAAGCGATTAGTGCAGTTGGAATTGGTCGCCTCCTAAGCACGAGGGCATTCGGGCACAATGTACGTAGACATCGATGTTTCCTTGGCGATGTCTTCTTTAGGTAAAGTCGGATCATGTCTGTCGTCCACTCACCGACTCCTAGGTGCATGTGTTGTGGGTATGTTTGTGACATCCTAGCATAGGGCTTAATAGAATTGATAGAATAGCCATATCAGCAAATTGCAACTTCTTTTCGTGAAGCTCATCTCAAAAAAACTCCGATGTCATGCTCGGCTCGAAGAAACTTAGGGATGGGTGACCGACCGAGAAGTCCTTCCCTGGTGCGCACGAGTCAGGATAAATTACGCACAAGAGACCAGTGTTGGTTTGTGGGGCCAGTCTAGAGATCCTATAGAGCTGCAGGCGTGACAGCCGCGGGCCCAGGGGTGAGCCGGGGTGTTACATTTGGTATCGGAGTCAATCCTCGCACTAGTAGGAAAAGGCTTATAGGGAGAAGCGGTAACTCAGGGCCGGGCGCGAACATGGGACATATGCTGGAACTGGACACACAGACAGGTGCCAAGAGGGGAAGTTCCTGGACTGGGGTTGACCGACGAGGGCGCCGGTCTTCTAGGGGGAAGGATGTGATATCCTGGCATAGGGCTTAATAGAATTGATAGAATACTCATATCAACAGGTTGCAACTTGTTTTCCAGAAGCTCATACTGAAAGAACTCTGATGCTTAGCGTGCTTGGCCCCGAAAATTTGGGATGGGTGACCGGCCGAGAAGTCCTTCCTAGGAGCGCACGAGTGAGGACAAAGTGCATAGAAGAGACCAGTACTGATGGTATGTGGGGCCAGTCTAGAGATCCTATAGAGCTATCAGGCGTGACAGCAGCCGGCCCGTGGGTGGGATGGGGTGTTACAATGTTGCTCCTAACTGCTTTGAGTCATGGTTGTTCTTTGGAGGCCTCTGTCATCAGTTTGATGCGGTCTTAATTCTCCTCCCCATTGGTGTGATTTTTTTAAACACCCTTCCTTTCTCTATACCACTCGTCGTCTGTCACAACACCCCATAATTGCCATGAAAAACTTACCGATATATAGACAATTCACCATAAGCATATGCATTTCCCATACATTCACATATCCCAAAACAACTTTGCAACGATAATATAGTTTCAAGATCGAAGTCCACTTGTGGTTCTTCAACTATCTCCTATTATAAGTCTCAGTTTCGTCCATAAACTGGACACCAAACAATTTTGATCACTCGATTGTCCAAATCGTATAAATTTAGTTCATGGCCCAAGTGAAAATAGTTTTAACAATGAAGTGGTGGTGATGTCGCATGGTGGTGGCCCAGTCATCATACAAAATAAAATTTGAGATATTTTGATCATATAATATCATGTAAATCTAAAAATAAATAGACTAAAGTTCATAAACATGATTTTACAAGAAACAATAATTAAAAATTGAAATACTTGAAAAAATGAAATTCAATAGGAAATATAGAGAGCGAAATAACATAAGAGAAAAACCCATAGGTAATTTAGAAAAATCGGGAATATTTGAAATGATATACTAAAAATCAGATACTAAAAAATATGGTATTTTATTTACGACATTTCATACCATATTTCTCGTAGTCATGTATTTTTAGCATGGATGTATTCAAAAGATATTCTTATTCCTTAAATCCTAAGTAACTTTTTTGAGAAACCATTGATAATATTTAGTATTTCTTGGGAAAAAACTGTATTTTTTAGTATAACTCCTAAGTCCTAAGACACTTTTGAAACTACTGTTGTTGTGGCATCTGATGAATTCGAATGGTTTTGACATTTGAGGAAGGAATATTCGATATTTAAATTGGGAGATCAAGTTTAGATTTTTAATCGAGTCTGCATCCATCAAGCTCATTACTATAATCGGGGGAGGAGGCAGTAGGTTCTCATCGAGTTGTCCCAATGCCATTTCTCTTTCGAAGCATAAGTCATTTTCTTTCCCTATGGGAAATATATTGTTTTTTGAAAGTAAGTTTAATTGGTTAGGATATATTTTCAAATAATTTGTTCATTTTCCCTTTCATAGTTTCCAGCCTTGTTGCATAGCATAATTGCAACACTAGTTAGTATCGCCGTACACATGTTCACTCGTTTATGATAACAGCTGGGGACATTCAGTCGAAACGAAAAATACAAAAACACATAAGCAACGATGTATACACTCTTGATCGACAGTTACATGAAAAAAAAAATCCCAAAACAATAATCGTCAAGTAGGGATTCGCCCTCCTACTTTCACCTGCTACAAAGTCTGGAACTGAAGACGTCCGATGCCGTGCAACACCGAACGAAAGACCAAGGGTAACGATGCGAACCATAAGTCCATAACAGATCATGGTCACTAAGATTGTTGCCGCAGCGATGGGCGTCAACATCCTTGCCACGGCCATGGCAAGTGTCACTGCGACTGCCGGTACTGGGCCGAGGAGCTACCTGACGTCGTGGGATGGGCCGGCGTGCACGACGAGCACAGGGCACATGTCGTCGAGCGTAGGGACGTGCGGCTGAAGCCCCGTCCGCTTCCACGGTGGCCACGAGTTCAACTTCCGTGGCAAGAGACGGCTACGCTCTACAGCAACCGGGGACTTCGGCTGGCGCAGCATCCACATCAACTGCTGAGCGCGACCGCGCCACCAACGTGTACTCCGACCTCCGCGACCCGCTCTACAGATTACCACAGAACAACGAATTGCATTTGCACGTATGTAATGAACTGCACTGTAAGACGAAAATGACATAAACCACAATATAGTTTCATGACAACTGACAGCGGTATCCATAAAACAGCATTCGAAAATAAGGTGAATGATCTATGTCGACCAGTGACCAGCTTGCATCAAGCTTAGGTTCAACAAAATATAGGGCATCACACGACACTTCGCCACGCCATGAAAGTTTCTTCAAAAAAAGCCACACGACAAGGATATTATGCCATCAACGGGTACTATTTGGAGGCTCCTGGCATCTCATGAACGGTACTTGGGCCTTGAGTTCTGCATATAAAACGTGAAGAACATTAGTTCACACTTACTAGCAACTGTTTTTGTCTATTGTTTTAGATGACACTTAAACAGTACACTTGTGATTTTGAGAAGGATTTTTGGCAATACCTGAAACCTTGGCCTGCTTATATGCAGCGAGTCCATCTTCACTAAATTCTCAGCATCGTCAAGCTCAATCATCGCCTTGATTACTACATTTGACAGATCTTTGTCTTCATTGGCGTCAAAATAGCAACCTCGATCACGCGCATCTTTAACTATCTTCTGCCAAACAGACTTGCTGTTCGACAAAGTCATCCCATTTCACAATAACCAACAACTAAGTTACTGGTCCTGATGATATCTCGAAGAAGCCATTGAATTTCATTCAAACTATGTTGTTTTCACCAACCATTACTAGAACAAAATGGAAGTTTTGTGACATGAAGTGATACTGCTGGATTCAAATTTAAAACACTTCTAAAATATTACTGTCAAAGTTAAATTTGGAAGACTGCAAGGAGCATATATGTTTAATTCGTTGTTGCACGTACCCTGAGATAGAGCAACCAAAAAACTTACTTAGCCCTTGTCAGAGCTACATTGGTCTTCTGCATGTTTGTGAGAAATCCAACAGAACCAGCTTTATTGCTCCTCACTGTTGAGATGATAATTATATCCTCCTCTGCACCTTGGAAACCATCCACAGATTTCACTTTGACAGAGAAACCTTCATGCATATTGTAGGATTTCCCTAGTTTTTCATGGATTGCTCTAACTTGAGCATTATACGGGGACACAACACCAACAGAGATCTTGATTCCTGTAGAGACTGACTCTGCAAATAAGAGAAAATGAGAAGAAATATTTTACATGAAGTGAGGCAAGGTAAAGCTCTTAGTGGTTCAAATTCTATTCACATTACAGAACAGCATACTTAGTACTCCTTCCATTCAAAATATTTGACATATAGGCTTTCATGAAGATGTAGTGACATTTTCTCTCCTTTGCAAACATTTCTCTTCCCCCTATGTACAACATTTATTAATGCAATTTTCACACGCTCGCGCCCGAAGGTTCAACTGCCGATCTGAAATCTCCACACGCTCGCGCCGCCGCTCATCCTCATGTTGTCCGGGAGCAGCGTCACGGTGGGTCCCGCCGCCACCGCAGCTCCCCGAGCTCGTCGTCACCAGCTCCAGCGCAGTCCGACTACCAGCGTCCCCGGTGGCCGTCAAGCAACTCGGCGCACACAAGGTGTTTGACAAAATCCTTGCAAGATATGTATTGGCATTGATGCTATGTTTGTCCATCAATTTTGTGAGTGCTGTTGGTAGTTTAAATTAGTTTGAATTTGTGTTTATAGATGAGTTCGTCCTACGATTTTTCCGATGGAGAATGGGACCTTCAAGAAGAGGAGAATATAGCATTGATATTGGCTATGCACGCGAATAAAAGGCCGAATCACGGTGGTTCAGTTTTCGGTCGAGAGAAGTTGTGAAGGGAAAGGATCGAAGCTCACAACAAATTGATGCAGCACTACTTTGTGGAGACTCCCACATACAGATGCGCATCATGAGTTTAAAAAAGATCTCATCAAGGAGTGGTGGTCATGGAGGGGCCAACAAAACTAGTTTGGTTTTTTATGTTTGTTGTATTGTTGATGAACAATTTGTTGTATTGTTGATAAACTATTTGCTGTATTGTAATAATAATTAAACTATTTATTGTTGATTTATTTTGTGTGTGTTTGATCTTCAATGTTCTATTTTTGTGTGTGTTTGATGTTTGGGTTGGTCGCGCGTGCTGCATTTTAGCGCGCCTCGTGAAGCGTTGTGTGCCGCGCGTTTAAATAGCGCGTCTGAAAATGCGGTCACCTGCTTCGCGTGCTAAAAGAGCAAATTTGGTGATGTAAAAGTATTTTAGCATGCGGCATTACCTATTGGAGATGCTCTTAGAGATGCTCCAACGGAAATGGGCAAAATTAGTCCCCAAACTGTCCGTGGACACGTTCGAGTGTGTCCGCGGATAGTGGTCGGACAGCCCCAAAAACGGCCTCCTGCAGCCGTCATCTCCAAACGCCACCCCAAATCCATACAACCCCGTGGATCGAATGGCCATAGTGTTGGAGATATCCCATACAGACAATAATATTTAGTTATTATTTATCTTCAAGTTTATTATTAATTATTTATATCTTTATTCTACAACTGCATTGACAATTGAATAGTGAGTCTTGAAAGGAAAACATTCAATGCACGTGTAAAGATATGAACAGTACCAAAGTGTTCCTAGTCTTGTCTCTAAGACTAGCCTATCTTGTTATTAGATAATCATGTTTTCCTGATCATGAACTTTGTATAAGTCACACAAATATAGGAGTTTATTGTCAGAATGAAAATAGTACTGAACCGACCCACCGTATGATCTTGCTAAGAGACAAATCGTCACAGATGAAATTGCCAATTGATCATATAGAGTTTTCGTTAGTTGTACCCTATACCATGAGAATATCTAGTGACCGCGTATTTGACACACACTTTGATCGTCATCAACGTCCGACATTAATTTGGGGATCATAACATTGGCTTTTGGGTGTGAAATATAATACGTAATGGAACGGAGATCGTTCAATGTACTTACTTCTCCAGGCGATGGAGAGATACATCCTCTAGGACATCTCAGTATTATCAATGTCACTCCAATCGTCTGGCCAGACACAGTGTGATTTATCACAGGACCTTGAGAATACGGAATGAGAAAAGAGAATGATATCAGAACGAGTTTTATATGTGTTATGATCGAATGGCTTGATCACACTAGAGCACATCGTCTCATCTCATGATGTCATTGAGATCCTGTACGTAAGGGGATTAGCGTAATGAGAAACACAACAGGTTCTGTCGTTCACTCATGAATACATAGGAGCCAGTACGGCCGTCTAGGTCCCAATGCTGGTTATTGTCTGGTAAGCAACCGGACATGTATATGTGTTACCGAACCTTCCGGGTCACACACTTAAGCTGTGAGTAAAGCTTTTATTGAGAGAATAAAGTTATAGTTATAATGGTTATGAGAAGTTGTCAGAGTTACTCCGATGTCACAGGAACTTGTTCCGGTGAAGTTATGAGAGAGTGAGAATGAAGACATTGAATGTCTCGGGGTAATACGAATTGTTTCTATTACTGTCGGATTTATTCCAAGTGTTTATATAAGAAGGAAATATTTTTTCAGAGTATTTTGCTAGCGGACACTGGGTGTCCCAGATCATATAAATAGATTTATATGATAAGTAATTAATTCCGGGAATTTTCTATAAAAGGAAATATTCAATTAGAAATTAATTAAAAAAATAAATAATTAAACTTAATTAGGAAAATATTAAATAAAGATTTTATTTGGAACCCACCAAGAGGGGCTGCCGCACCTCTTAGGTGTTCGGGTGGGCCAGGCGCATGAAGGGGGGAGCCTCCCCTCCTTAGACGAACCCTAGATGGGCCTTGGGCCTATGAGGGAGGTCAGTTGGGGGAGGTGGCCGAGTTGGGGGAGGACTCCTCCCCCTAGGGCCGGCGCACCTAGAGGGGAGTGTTCAACCCCTCCCCCAACTGGGAGGTGATATGCGAGTAAATATGACCTAAACATGGTCGCTTCAGATCTTTTTATTTATTATTTATATCTTGGATTGTGGCTAAATGTTTTCACTAAAATTATTGGGCCTGCTGGATTTGGAAAGCACCGCGTTGTAAAAGGAAAGTTTCGTATTAGCGAAACGGAATTTTGTCTCCGTGGTCGTTCCACGAAATATGTCGTTTCGTTTCCGCATAAAAGTTTCCGTTTTGTTCCGCAAAATTCCATTGTATTTCTGTATTTCCATTCCGTTACCATTGTACCTAGTAGTACAACGGATGAGAGATGAGATGCTTCTCAAAAACCAAACCAGCACGTACCTGTTGAAGGTGTTAAATATTGCATAATCTTGTATAGTAATTCAAGTTGGATGATCTACAAATCATTAATATGAGATGATCTATGTATGTTCCAATGTTATCAGATGTCCACGAACTGACTAAAATTGGATGATCTGACGAGGAACACCGAGCTCGTTTCATGAACAACAGCTGTGCCACATAATTGGCTTCAGAGCAGACGGTGATCTCTTTGAAGCCGTGTATATCTGAAATTTTTACTTTGAATTTTTTGACATTTAAAAAATTGATTTTTGTGTAGTGGGTGCATCTAGACTTATGACCTGATATGGATTTTCGGACACGGCGATTCGGGTCATAGGTGTAGATGCACTCGTTATGTAAAAAAATTTATTTTTATTTTAAATGTCAAAAATTTCAAAAAAAAAATCCGGATATACGTCAGCACCCGTTATGTTAGCACAAAAAGTTTCGCGAAGAAAAGACATTTTTGCGGGTTGTGCAAAAAAGACAAAAACATGTCGCGTACAAAGTCATTTTGAAAAACTGAAATTTGCCTTTTTTGCACAGGCTGGAAAAAATGTCTTTTTTTCGCGAAACTTTTTGCCCTAACATACAATGTCCGTGTGTATATCCGAAATTTTTATTTGGAATTTTTTGACATTTAAAAAATTGATTTTTGAGTAGTGGATGCATCTAGACCTATAACCCGATATGGATTATTCTCTTGTTGTATTGAAAAGTGTTCGGGAATGGCGACTCCCACCCCACCCACCTCCGGCGACTTCCATGGCGATTCCATCTCCGACGGCATCTAGGAGATCTCCTCCTCATGATCATGGCTGCGGTAGGTGGGGATCCCTACGCGGATCCCTCCTCCATCGCCCACCAACTGGATTTCTCCCCGGGTCATAGGATCCGGGCCAAGGTTCGTCACAACTTCGCCTCCTCGGTGAACCCGGTTTCTAGGTCACACCGTTTCTTCCTCGTGGTTTCATTTGGCCGTGCATTGTTCTGTTTGGATGATCTGAATGCTAGTCTGGCCCTCTCAGCGTGTTTGGGTGTGGCATTTGATGAGATCGGTATTCTGAATCTGAGAGGCAGAGTTTTCAAATTTGCAGTCAGTTGTAAGGCTGTGGGTTTCTTTATTCAGAATCTGAGATCGTATTCTTGCCAGCAATTTGAATGTTTCTTTCATCTCTGGGGCTTTGGCGGACCGAACTGGATAGAGAGGAACGGAATTATTATGCGGAATTAGATGTTGAGTGGTCTTCTGTCTCTAGATCCCAAAACAGTCTTCCTGCTAATCGATCACGTAGATCTTACAACACAGTGCCCATGCAAACTGTTTTCAACACCATTAGACGTGGGATCGGCAATCAGACCCCCAATAACACTGCATCGATCCTCACTGGGGCTAATTGTATTCCTATTGGTAATCGATCGAACACCACAGATCTAGCACATTCTGCTGGCGATGATCACGCTGGATCCAGCAACATTGGAGGCGGGAATCTCGGATGTTCAAACCCCTCACCTTGTTGGGCTTTGGTTGCACATGATCCACATCCGGCCCAATTGGGCTACTTCGTGACCAGCCCATCTCCCTCGCCATCACCAGTGACAGAGCCGATTACCCGCGCTAATAAGGATATTAATTGCGCGAAGTTTTTGGCGGTGGGACATCTAGCTTCTTCTTGCTCAAGCAAAATCAGGTGCAGAGATTGTTACGGATATGGCCACATTGCACGGAAGTGTTTGAACAAGAAAAGGAAAGCACAGATTTACCGGAAAAAAACCTACCAGGATAGCAATATATTATCTGGGAGACAGAGAGACGGGGTTATTCCCCACGACCTGCTACAGGGTTCCATCGAGCTCTCCGACGACTCATTGCCGCATACACCTCCGCCGTCGCCGATGGCGAACTACCCCTGTGACTTCATCCCTCACCTCCCATCCGGCATAGGTTTCATCCCACCCAATGGCCTCCATCCTCAGCGTGGCTATGTCACAGTGGGCGGCTCTCTCCCTCAAGCCTGCGACACCAGGGCGATCATCGTCCTCGAACCGGAACCGCATCCAGATCAGTTTGAAGCCTGCGACAGCTGTTGGCAAAATGGATTATGAAATTGGAAAGTGGAGCTCAGGATCCGAGCTGTCAGCTTTTGAGGAAGAAATATAATGTGACGGGTAGTTTTTTCCAATCTTAGTCGGCGGGGGCCTCTCAATTCTGGAAAGGTTTGCACAAAATTAAAAATTGGATCAGAAGAGGGCTGGCATATAAGGTGGGCAATGGGCTAAAAGCTAGGTTCTGGAGAGATACCTGGCTAGATGTAATGCCGCTTGGATTTCGTTTCCCTTTATTATTCAGATGCTGCGAGCAGCAAGAAATTGTGGTGGCGAATGTGGTAAAAGAGTAGGGGTTAGCGCTCTCATTTTGCCGCTCTTTCGGCCCGAGAGAGATGAGGGAGTGGGATGAGCTGAAGGAGCTCATGTCTACGGTTGTCTTGCAGGAAAATGATGATGTTGGATATTGGCTGCTGAACAAGAATAATAATTATTCTGCGAAATCACTTTATCAGGATACTAGTTGAATTTGGCGTGGCGTCACGCCACGCCCTTAGTTAGATTTTTTGTGCATTATTAGTGGATATTTTTGTGAGTGTAAATTGTTTTTTTTGTTTTGGTTGTGTAATATATTTTGTGGATAGAAACAGCGATGTTGTTTGTATAATGCGTTTATTTTTGCAGGCAATGTGACCTATAGCAAAAAAGCAAAAGTTTTTTTTTGTAATATTGCCATTAGCTCATTTGCGGGATGTTCATATTTACCACTGCAGACATTGTAGTCTATTAACCTAAAGGCTCTTTATGTGTGATTATAGTATGAGTGATAAAACGCAATAAAAACATTAAAGTACTAAAAAAAAGCATTTAGCTAAACGTTCTATTACATTTTGGAATAATTCAAGCTGTAGAATAAATATTACAACTTGCTGAGTTATTGTGAAGACAAACCAATCGTTTTACTGGTTGAACACAAATTCCAATATTTTTTTTACAAATGTAGCACAGCGAACTGAAATTTAAAAAGGGAATTTATAATTGTTTTGTAAACTAAAATGTCTTGCATTTATCTTTCTTGTTTTTGATCATTATCTGAATGTTGTTTTACTGTGAAACAAAAGAAAAGAAAAAAAATAAAAGAAAGCAAATAGAAAGATTTAATTTCAATGTTTTTTTTACAACTCTATTACAGCAAACTGAAATTCAAAAAGGGGAATTATAGTTGTTTTGTAAGTTAAAATGTCCTGCAATTATTTCTCTTGACGGTGATCATTATTCCAATTTTGTTTTACTGCAAAGCAAAAGAAAAGCAAAAAACAAAAGTAAACAAATACAAAGATGGGGTTAAACAGAGGTGAGATATCATTTTTACAAATTTATATTTGATATTGTAGTTTTTTTAGTTAAACAGGAATGACGATTGTTGTGAAAGGAAGTGGCCTTACGGTATGATGAGATCTCGAATATAGCTCTTTTCTTTGTAATCTAAAAAATATACTGTTTACTGATACAAAAAATCATTACCATTTGTTATAATAAGTGAAGCGTAACTAAACTGAGCGACTCAGCAAAACTTTTCTGTTCAAAATTTAAGTAGGACAAATCAGAGGGAAATTCTGTATACGTTAAGGTTCAATGGTACTGCGAAATATTGAAATCAGTCGGAATGTCGTTTAGGGTATTTGTATGTACTTAGTGGTTTGGAATGTTCAAACATGATTGTGTTTTGGAATAAATATTTAATTTAGTTCCATAAATTGGAGTGGCCAAATATGGTTGTAAGTTATCACAAATATTTATCTTAACTCCATAATTTGAGGAAATGCATTGTATGAGAATTTGATAAATTGAGTCTAAAATTGGAGGAAATGAATTTGTATTTTCTTCAAATATTTAGTAAATGATGAGTTCTGAAAATTCAACTGCATAATTAGAGAGAGTTAAGCTATATTGTATCCGAATATGTCAACTAAATTGAAATGATCAAGTATGGATGTATGTTGGCAGCTTTGGAATAAATATTTAATTTAGTTCCATAAATTGGAGTGGCCAAATATGGTTGTAATTTGTCACAAATATTTATCTTAACTCCATAATTTGAGGAAATGCATTGTATGAAAATTTGGTAATTCAATCTAAAATTAGAGGAAATGAATTTGTATTTTCTTTAAATATTTAGTAAATCATGCGTGTTGAAAATGCAAATGCATAATTAGAGAGAGTTCTACTGCAATTGGATTTAGTCGGAAATATTATACACAGAAGTTTAGATAAATGCTGAAAGTTCCTACTGGCCTAAACTACAAACATATGTCATTTTAAATGTAAGCGTCACAAGCACATGAGGTAAATTTGTACCGAAAGGTACTGCCATCGGTTTTCCAAAATAATTGGACTCATATTTTCTAGATTAGCACAATTCAAACTGAAAATCAAATATTGTTGCCTAAACTACAAACATATGTCATTTTAAATGTAAGCATCACAAGCACATGTGGTAAATTTGTACCGAAAGGTACTGCTATCGGTTTTCCAAAATAATTGGACTCATATTTTCTAGATTAGCACAATTCAAACTGAAAATCAAATATTGTTTTGGAGCAGTGGCGGTTCAGTAATTATGAAGGTCACACAAATTAACATTTTTCAGATATGCAAGTTCGACATGTCTGCACACATAGTAATCCACCACTGTGATTTTTGATGTGGGCAAATTCTAATAGTGTGAGCAAATGAATTTGGATTTTCGTCAAATATTCACCGAATTTAAACATACAAATTTGTTTATTTTTGTAGCACAAGTAGTTAGCATTTATTTATTGACCATTTTGATATATTTTGCATATTTTTTGAATGGATGGATTCGAAGTTTTTGTTGTTTGGACGTTTTTTATTTTTCTGGGAATTGCTTAAATGGATTTTAATATTTTATGTGTTTTTTAGGGGAAAAGAAAATGGGCTAACAGCCGGGGCCCACGTTGGCGTCAGGGGCCCACGCTGGCGTCTAATGACGCCAGCAATGGCCGAGCTCCGCCCACGGCGACGCCCACGCCGGCGGCGCATCCGCGTCAGGTGAGACGCGCGCGTGGGCGTTCGAGACGCCCGTCGACGCGGAGTGCGCGCGTGGGCGTGCGAGACGCGCCGCTGGCTACATATTCGTCGCCGTAGCGTCGCCGGCTGGGTAGCAGACGCGGCGGCGGACAGCACGCACGGCGGCGAAGATTCCGGCGCGCGCCGTGCAGCCCAGCACGCCAAAGTCGGTGACGACGGAAGGGACGCGACGGCGGAGGCGGCTGTGCCCTTCGATCTGACCGAGGAGGCGCGCTGCGGCGGGGGCACGCGGCGGCGTCGACGGCGATTCCGCCGTCGCGGGAGAGAGAAGGGGGAGAGGGGGATTTGTCGATGCTTTTCCAGAAAGGTCCCTAAGTTTTCGAAAAACTACAACTAAGTCCTTTGCTGGGAAAGTGTGGGTGTCGGTGCTATTTGTGGGCTTGCAAGGGGCGTTTTTGTGAAACGATCGCGGGGAGGCTAGGAGCCGTCGGATGAAGCGCGGACGGCTGGATAAGCGGCAGACACTATTCTTTGAACAGTGATTCTGACGTGGAGCGACGCTGGAGCTGCATTTTGCACTCCCTTTATATAGTTACGTAATAATGAACTCGGGAGTCAGAGATGTCAGAATGTTGGAAATGTGGAAGACAAATTTGCCCCTTAAAATCAAAAATTTTGTTTGGATGTGCTTCAGGGGGAGGATCCAAACGACTGCTGATCTGGCTGAGAAGGGTTGGCCGGGTGAGACAGGTTGTGTTTTCTGTGGTGAATTTGAAACTGCTTCTCATTTGATTTTTGAGTGACCGGTTTCAAAATTTTCGTGGTGGTGCCTCAAGGAAGCGTTAGGGTGGAAGAAAACACCTGTCTCCTTTGATGATTTCAATTACGATATCTTGGGTGCCACGGGTGCTAGTGGTAATTACTTCTGTTGGGCAATTTTTGGAGCGCTGGCTTGGAGCATTTGGACCACTCGCAATGACGCGGTTTTTAATGGTAAAATTTGTTCTTCAACACTAACCAATGTTTTTAAAATGAATACTTCTTTGTCGCAGTGGGTCTGCACCTTGCCGGTAAAGCTTGAACCTAGGTGGAGGCAGATGATGGTCAAGATTAAGAACATGGCGCTGAAGATGCAGCTGGTGTGTCCGAGGCGTGGTGTGGGCTGATTCTGGTGTGTTGGTCTTATGTCGGGTGTTGTCTTGCACCTTTTGTGTTGTGTGTTTTTGTCGTAAACCTGAAACATGTCCTGGGTCTGTCCCCAGCGGTTGGTGTTGCTTGTAATCTGTTGCGCCACAGATATTTGGCTGCGTTGCTTTCTTATAAAGCAGGGCCCTGTGGCCTCTTGTCTCGACGCTCTACAGCTAGCACAGCTGCGCACCGTATGGTGACTTCGGGCCTTCGGCTTGCGCAGCGCAGCATCCACATCAATTGCTGAGCGTGACCTCCGCCACCCGCTCTATAGTTTGGCACAGAATAATGAATTGCACGTACGTATGTAATGAACAACTGCACTGTAATCTGGCCAGAATGACACAAGCCATGTCGTGCCACAACCACAGTTTAGCTTCATAACAGACCACGGTGTGCAGAAAACAGCATTCTAAAACAAGGTGGATGGTCTAAGTCGATCAGTCTTGGTACGGTAATGGAAAACTAACAGAACTGAGCTTGAGCAATCAGCGTGCATACATCAAGCTTAGGATTCAACAAAATATAGGGCATCTCACGACACTCAGCAGCGCCATACTAATGCAGATGGATGTTTCTTCAGCAATGCCCTGCGACAAGAACATCATGCCAACAACACGTACAATTGGGGGACTCCTGACATCTCACGAACGGTATTTAGGCCTTGAGTTCTGCATATAAAACACAAAAATCATAAGTTTCACACTTGCTAGAATGATGTGGCCATATGACACCAGTTTTGTTTTTTTGAATTTTACACCAGTTTTGTTTGAGAAGGCTTTCTGGCAATACCTGAAACCTTGGCTTGCTAATGTGCAGGGAGTCCATCTTCACTGAATTCTCAGCATCGTCAAGCTCAATGACGGCCTTGATTACTGCATTTGAAAGATCTTTGTCTTCACTGGCGTCGAAATAGCAACCTCGATCACGTGCATCGTTGACTATCTTCTGCCAAACAGACTTGCTGTTGGACAAAGTCATCCCATTACCTACTATCCATAAACAGTGCCTGACAACAGCCAATAAATAAGTTACTCCTTGTGATTATATTTCAAAGACGCCATTGATTTTCAGTCAAGCTGTTGTTTTCATATTTTATAAAGTGATATTGTTGGGATCCTTCTAATTACAGTTTCATAATTAGCACCATACTATAACAGAATTAAGTGTCGAATTTAAATTTGGAAGACCACAAGGAGTATATATTTTTATTCATTTTTACATGCACCCTGGAATTGAGCAAACATAAAACTTACTTGGCCCTTGTCAGAGCTACATTAGTCCTCTGCATGTTTGTGAGAAATCCAACAGAACCAGCTTTGTTGCTCCTCACTGTAGATATGATAATTATATCTTCCTCTGCACCTTGGAAACCATCCACAGATTTCACTTTCACGGAGAAACCATCATGCATATTGTAGGACTTCCCGAGTTTTTCATGGATTGCTCTAACTTGAGCATTATATGGGGACACAACACCAACAGAGATCTTGATTCCTGTAGAGACTGACTCTGCAATTAAGAGAAAATGAGAATAAACATTATACATGCAGTGAGACAAAATCAAGCTCCTAGCGGTTCAGATTATATGTACATTACGGAAAGCAGACTTATTTCTCCTTCCCTTCAAAAATATGTGGCATGTACGCTTGCATGCAATTTAGCTTGCATTCTCCTCGTTTGTACACATTTGTCTTGCCCCTCTCTTCAACATTTATTACTGAAAACTAACTTCTCGGGAATATTCCTGATATATTGATCCCATAAATAGCATGCTCATTTCCCTCAAGTAATGTATTTGTTTCAAAACTTTCTTAATCCATGTGAAGAGCTAAAACTCAACCTCTTATGTTTTCTATTACAAAATTGAGTATAAAGAATTAATATCTGATGATTACCTTTGAACAACCTCTGCACTATCCGCGAAACTGCAGCAGCTTCAATTGTGTTTTTCAGGCGACGGCCGTGCTTCTCAGTTGTTTCATGTCCTCCCTCTACATTTATGAATGAGTACGACCCAAAGACTTCGCTTGCTAAAAACCTCTTTTCATAGCTTTTAGTAGTTACATTGGGACCATCAGATATCTTGCCATCGTAAAATGTGACAACTGGAAACTTGCTTATTTTTGGATGCATCCTGTATTGCATATTGAGAAGATGCTTACCATAGCCCAGCATACTTAACCTCTCAAAAACACTTCGCCCAAACTTAGCATTGTCAGATATCTACAGAATCACATTACATGTCAATATATTGCTTCCAAAAGGAAAAAAAATGAACAAGAATAGTCAACACATATAGCTTACTTTACTTTTCACCAGAGCAGGTAACTGATATTCATCGCCAATGAAAAGAGCTTGCCTTATTCCAGGCAGCTGCAAGGGAATTAAGGTCTCACACTCCTTGAGCTGTGCAGCCTCGTCGACAATCAGCAATTCCAGAGGATTTAAATTTTCGGGCTTCGTGACCAATCCGCATACATCAGAAATAGAGTTGTCCATGGGCACAGTGTACAGCCTGAAAGAGCTAGAAACTGTACAGAGAATGCATTTCGCTCGCTGCAACAGATACTGTTGAATTGACCTCGTGCTGTAACAAGCTGGAAGGTCCAAGTTTTTCCGAAGATATTTTAGTTCTTGCACACACAGGGATCTGGCCAGCTTGAACTTGGATTTTTTGCATGGGTTAGTCCGCAGACATGCTACCTGCTCAGGCCAGGAAACAGGGTTACATTCCTCTTCTATCTTTCCCTCAAGAACTTCAGCTGACCATATAACATCATTATCCATATAAAATTTTATCAAATTATGGAGACTGTCGGTCAATTCAAGCACTTCCAGCATACACTGAAAGCTCTGTCCTGTTTCTGAATTTCTTGGATGATCGTTGTACAGTATCTCAATGCATTGCACAGATTCTCCGAAAGTTTGTTGTAACTACCTTTCAAATAATCCTTGAATGGTAGTACTATGAATGCTTTATTCAAAGCTTCAGAACCATACCGTCCTTCCTTATGTTCAGGCGTGTTAGGTATTGGCTTGCGGAACACCGACTGAAGTGCGAGAAGATGATCTTTGGAGTTGCGGAACTGATAGAAGAGTGAGAAGACGATCTTCGTGCTGGAGGGATTTTTCCCTATCCTTCTTAGGAATATCTTTTTCCATGTGCTTCATTTCCTCAAGAATATACCCAATGTGCAGTTTGTACTTTGTCACGGGATTCTCTAGAAGATCTATCAGTGCGCATAAGCAATGCCTCCAACCAGTGTTTGGGACGTAACATGACAACAACCGCTTTGCACGCGAGTCAAGGGAAACCATGGAAAGATCATCAGTATCATCTATCTTCATCCTATCTTTGTTTCCAAACAGGACAATGTCATTCAGAAAGCAGACGCTGCCATCTGAAGACTCTCCAACAAGCCTGACAATTCGAGATGCAACTTCCAGTACGGCAGTATTGGTTGGTGCACAGGCAAGTGTCCTTAAGCCCTTGATGAGCATTGCCCACAGGATAGTGCTGATTGTTTTTGTTTTACCTGTCCCAGGGGGGCCCATATGAGTTTTAGGGAAGGTGAGTGGTTCTCCATTTCTGAGACACAGTCAGCTACTGCATTCAGCTGTGAATCATTTAGGTTGAACTTCTCAAGGCCAAGGCCATCAATTGATCTACGAGCAGAACATTGAGATATCTGGGAGCACGACGAGCTGTCAACCACTACCTAGAAGGGAAAATGGGCAAGTAAATCAGTTACTATATATACGTTACTGACATATTCAATGTGGTGGAAGCAGAAATATATATTAGTGCAGAGAAAATATTGCATGGAGAGCTACAGGTTGCCAAAGCATAATGAGACAGCCTACGTATGCAGACATAGTAAAGTATTAAAAAGAACATATAATTGTTTATGGAAGTAAGCAACTGGCATACCCTTGGCTTGTACTGCCACACTAGATTCACGATACCAGTACTATTCCTTCTGTTCGGATCATTTGTTTCCATATGAAGGCAGTTCCATATACGGGTGTATGTCTTCATATTTATGAGACAAACAGCAAATGACGGCCCCATAGGTATTTTTGTTTCTGGATCCACTTCAACAGGAATAGCAGATGAAAACCGAACAATACAGCAACTGGGTGGGAAACCTCCCTCTTCTTTGTCTTCACATTTTAGAACCGAACCTAAAACATATGATGCCCTATTTTGTTTCAAATCAGACACATACTGTGGCATCTGCAAGGACACAACTATTATGTCCCCCGCTTTGGGATCATATGTCTCCCTCGACTTCTGATCCTTTGATGGCTTGGAAACCTCAAAACAGAATATTGATTTCTCATCATCAAGCTTCTCCACCCACATTATTCGTATAAAGTTTGCCTGAGCATAACCGTCCAATGATGAGAAGAGATCAGCATGTACTTCTTCAATCAGAGGGCATGTGAACGAGTTCAGATAAGTGGGTAATGACGTGAAGGTATCTGTATGCTCTTGACCTGCAATGAATTCCCATGCTACTTGATCAGTTCTCAGTTGAAGTAAAAGTTAAGCAGTTAATTATCTGTGCAAGTCTACAAATTATAAAAACCATATGATCTACACTATACTGGCATGCAAATAAACACAACATAAAAAACATATTTTTTGTTAATAAAACAGGATTCATCACTGGACTAATACAGAACAAAAAAAACCAAGCCTACTGAAATGAACAAATATACGATGTGCACAAAGTATATAATCGATCCTACAAGTTACAGTCCTACCATGGTGGTTCATCCAAATGCGGATATTTTACCTAGGAAGTGTGATTCGGTTGAAAAATGTTCTTATTCAAGCGGTTCATTTCTGCTTGGCAAAACAACGAACACCTAGAGTACACGCTCCAGTCACCATCCATAAAGCACAGTTAAGCAAGTGCAAACTACATCGACTAGGCGAGCCGCGAGGGACAAGAATGTTCGACGGGCGGGGGATCACTCCCGTGCGGGCAGGGTAGTAGAGCAGCCTCCATTGGAGGAGCTCGACTCATCCTCACCCTGGGCACGACGAACAGAAAACAAGAGAAGTGAGGGCGTGAATGAGCCTTTAGGGATGTGTAAGTGGGATAGTAGAAATCGACCGTATTTGTAGGGTCCCACTTATCCCACTTTACGAGCGGCTAGGCAGCCTAGATGCAGGGGCGGAGCCAGGATTTAGACATAGGGGGGGGCGAGTTGACACTATAATTTTTTTTCAAAGCCTTTGACACATACTAAATGGTCTTTCTCGAGTTTTTTCTAATAGTTTCATGCGCCACATGCTCATTTCTTTATATTTGGAGGTTAATTGAACGTGAAATTTTAACATAGATATGTCAGTATGATATAACCGTGGAAACTGATAAAGCGTATTTTGAGCAATCAATTATAATCGAAACATTTTCTGTAAATTGAAGTCCAAGGAGACAATATTTTTGTTGCACATTTGACAGCTAGGTCGAATCTATAATAACCTAACAAAGTGATTAGCTTGTAAAATATTACTCTGAAGATTCACGTCTTATAAGATGTGTACTATTTAACTGGACTACTAGTAGGTTATAATCCATCAAAACAAAGCTAGTGCCAACATGTGTATATGAGTCTTGTCAAAAAAAAAACATGTGTATATGAGTATATCGGTGTACCTATAAATTGAGTGCTTGATCAGCCATAGATGAATTGATCGATTGCTGGAGGCCACAGCTCAGAGCCGCTAGTGTAAAAGCATCCAGCTGCGCCCGTGTGCTGATCTGAGTGGTCTTCAAAGCGCCCGGAGGCGAGCTGGAGCAGTGAGGCTGCGAGCCTGCGAGCGGCGCCGCCGCCCACCAAGTGCTTTTTTAGGGTACGATGTAGGAAAGTTTGCAGCTAACTAGATCGATCAATACCAAAGGAACGGACGATGGAGGCATGGCTTCGATCACACCGTAGCTAATTGCATGTGGGCTCTTCTGTTGCCTGTGTTGGGCTTCCATTCCATGCGTATACAATATGGACTTTGGGCCTAAACACTGATTATCGATGGCCATTAGCCTATATACTAACAGTAGTATGGCCTGGAAAAGTTGAGGGGGGCCGATCGTTGGGGGGGGGGGGGGGGGGGGGGGGGGGGGGTCTAGCCCCTGCTAGCACCCCCCTGTCTCCGCCCCTGCCTAGATGGGCATTGCCCACAACTTGGGCCGAGCAGCCTGTGCCCTAGAGATTACTGTTGCCTCAATATGGCTTTCGTACAAATGAGCATTTTAATCAACCACCTCATTCTCTTCTTAAATTCCCTAAAAACACAATTCTCTGCTTAAACATCAACTATATTATACTGTGCTAAAAAATAAACTATATTCTCTGCCATTCCAAAAATGTCAAAAATTCATAATGCTTTTTTAGATGATCTGCCAAACACTGTACTCCTGCACGTGGCTAACGATTCTACTGCGCCTTTTAGTTAATGGAATTGGGCCGTTCCATAAAAAAAGAGTGAAAAATCAACTGTTATGCACTTTTTTGGGAAAACTCCATAAATCAGCTATTACACCTCAATAGGATCGCGAACCGGTACGTACGTACGTACGGAGAGGGAGAGCGAGGCGATCTTGGGCGATCGTGATGGCGGCCTAGGGTTTCAACCCTAGCCGTCGCCGCCTGCGCCATCTGCAGCTTCATCGTCGCCGCCGACGAAGATTGGACGGGTCCTCGCCTCCTCTAGTTGCCGTTCTGGCACTAGGAGGGGTGGGGACCTCGGACCTGCGCACGAGGCTATACAAAGGTCCTTAATGTTAGAGCTTGGTTTTGGTCGTCATCTTCTTCGTTAATGGAGATGGTATCGTCTGCAATAAGTGATCTTCCACGCTTCGTTCGACGGCGAGATATCCTTCCCGACGTCAATGGTGGCTTTGGAAGATTAAGTCTGTCTAGGTATAGTTCTTCAGATCTTGCTTGCCAGATCAATCTTGGATTGTTTCTCATGGTTGCCGCGAGGAGGTTTGTCCTCGCAATATCTTTCCCGGCTACTACGTCTTTGGGAATGGTGATTCGTTCTCTCGGCTCCCAACGACGTCGACAAAGTGGTTCGGTTATTTGTCCTTGGAATATCAGTGGTGGTGCTCTTGCCGATGTTGCTTGATTAATTTAATGGCTGCGTGCGTGCACAAAGCCTTGGCATTGCGGCTCAAAATTAAAAAGGGGAACCTTCGGTGGTATTCACAGGTCTGTGGTTTGGTGTTTTCGGCGTTGTTCTACGGCTGCCTTCAGAAAAGTACAAGATTGTGTCATGGATGAAGAAAGGGCTTGAAGATCTCATAGATTTGCTCGTCTCTTTTAGTTTTATTTTTGTAATCGATGTAATCGTGTACTCTTTGTTGGTTTAATATATGTGGAAAAATTCAAAAAAAAGCTATTACACCTCAATAAATCGCGGATTATTTATGTAGGAGAATCTTCACTTGGCAATTGTTACGGGATCGCCTCCCATGGGGGTGGTGGTTGCCAAGCGGTTTGGCCTAGGCGATGGCACCTGCCCTTTATGTGCGGTCCCAAGTCTGGGACCCACATTCTTTTCTCTTGCTCCGCAGCTCGCTTTCTTTGGAGCTTCCTGGCTGAGCCGCTTGGTCCTGTGTGGCAGGCTCAAGACCTTGGCGAGTTATTGGAATTTGGAAGTGTAGGCAAACCGTATCGGTAGGAGTCGCCGCTTCTACTGTTTGCCGCAATGAACTGGACTATACGTAACAAGATGGTTATCGAGGGTGTCTTCTGTAGACAGCGGGACAAGGAGCGGCTTGATGGCATGTTCGAGGACCTTCTGAGGGCGACACGCTGACTTTCTGCGCCGTCCAGCCGTTGAGTGCTACTCCATGTGGAGTTTTTATCGTGACTTGTCGCTTATGTTTGGGCATTTTTTTGTTGTGGCCCGAGCGGACGTATTTTTTAATTTTTTTGAACTTGCTACTTGATCCTTTGTATGACTTTGTATGACTGTGGGTTGTTACTTTATTTATAAAGCGGGGGCGTGAAGCCTGTTTCGAGGAGAATTCCATAACACATTTTTATTTGAAAATTAATTCCATAACACATTTGGCCATACAAACTTTATGCGCATGTAAAAACCGAAGACTCAAAGTTCATGCATATGCACCTCCATTCTTTTTAGGGCAACTGGAAATAAGTATCAACAGTTCAGCTATTAAAACAGCAGGAGAGGATGTTTTACAAGATCAATCAAACCCTAAAGAACACCGCAAAACAAAACAAAACAAAAAACCCTATAGAAGGGGAAACGTTGTGGAATCGTAGTGACCGAGTTGTTGGATCTATGCCGGTCGTTACAGTACAAGTATACATACAAGCAAACCCTAAAGAATTGGAAAGAAGTATCAACTGTTTTTTTTTTTTTTTTTTTGCGAAATGAAGTATCAACAGTTCAGCTATTAAAGCAGCAGGAGAGGATGTTTTACAAGATCAATCAAACCCTAAAGAACCCCGCAAAACAAAACAAAAAAAACTAAAGAAGGGGAAATGGTGTGGAATCGTAGTGACTGAGTTATTGGATCTATGCCGGACTGCCGGTCATTCAGGGGCGAAGCCAGGATAAAATGCCATCGGGGTTAGTCTTTTAAGTGCAGTGATATAATTGCAAATTTGAGAGTGTATTTTGTTAATTTCAAAGGAGATTAGCAAAATTCATTGGTGTCATTTGACCCCAATACTTACATGCTAGCTCCGCCCCTGCGGTCATTACAGTACAAGTATACATACAAGCAAACAAGGCGAGATCGAACTCAAGAAGGCCACCAGAGGCCAGAGTGGTACGTCACCTGCTGCCTGAGGAGGTCCTTGTTGAAGATATCTTGGACAGACCAAGAGAACATTTTCCTCTCCAGGTCGCCAAGATCGAACTTGCTTAGCTTGCGGTCATCTTTCACCACGGCAGCCCAGTAGCTGAGCACGGCCTCCCTCCGCCTTTTCGCCTCCATCTCGCCCCCCATGTCCTCTGCACTCTGGAACTCCTCGTTGCTGTCACTCATGGTGACGGTGCTCTCTTGTCTACTGCTCTCCTCGCCTCGGAACCCTGCTACCTACGACTAGTACTAGAACCACGGGCTCATGTATTAGCCAGAGTTACACCGCTTCCCTTGCTTAACGATGAAGTAAATACAGGTGAGAGAGTGGCCGTGTGCGTGTGAACTGTCTCACTTCCCGATGCACCTGGTTAGTAAAAGTAGCACGCAAGATTTTCTAGATATGACGCGACGATGTGCCGTTTCACTGCTTACAAGAGCATTCACGCCTTGGAACCAAACCAAGATTTGCAAAGCTACTCTCCGAAAGCACCGGCCAGTTTAGAGCAAGGATATTACAGTACTGTTTTTCTTCTTTTGCCGCTTGTGGACATTGTCATATTATTTAGCCAGTCTTATTATCTTATAGCAGCATTTACTTACTCTTTTATCAATCTCATAAAGTGTACTTTTTTATCAATCTTTTCACTTAAGTACATAACTGCGCTATAACGTCGCTAATAGCACGCTATGGCATTTTGATAATTGTCTCGCTAAATAAATCGTGTACAATGTCTCGCTAATAGCACGCTATAGCGCGATATAGCACGCTAATAGCGTATTTTAAGGCCGGCGTTATTTTGTTATAGCGCTAATTTTTTTCTTGATTGTTGTGTCGGTGTTGGAGGTACAAACGTACAGTATATAGCACCAAGTGCCTATCGGTGCATCGAGAGAGAAAAAACATCTTTTAGGTATATACATGGTGGAAAATGATTATTTTACTAATAATTGTTTCCACACTGTATCCTGTGCACCCAGTTGAATGCGTGTAGATCCGTGGATGGCTGCCGTTGTCACTTAACTTACAACACGTACTTAGAGCAACTATAATAGTATAGGCGGGTGTTGGCTATAAAATAGTGTCATGTCATTTATAAACAACCTAATAGCAAACAAGTATAAGACCCTCCTTGGATTGTACGATTTTTTTAAAAAAAATTGGAGGATATGAATCCTATGGATTTTTTCCTATGAAAACCCTTTTGATCATAGGATTGGGGCCATCAAATTCCTTTGAAATCTACTCCATGACCCGAATTTCATAGGATTCTCAACATGAGCTCAAACCTCATTTTAATTTTTCTACGCGAAGTCCAATGCAGTTTCACTCTATCTCTACTCTCTCTCATCAATCTTTCAAAATTCTGTGTTCAATTCATGTGCACCATCAAATGCACCTGCTGCAAAATTCCTGCGTTTCAGAATCCTGTGGGAATCCACTTCACATGACATTTTAATCCTGCGTTTTTCCTATTCCTATGTTTTTTAAATCCTGCAATCCAAAGAAGCCCTTATAGTTGGCTATAGATATGGACTACTTTATTAATATTTGGCCCACTTTCACTCTCACATAGTGCTAGGAACACGTGCTGCAGCTGGCTCTTACATGATAGACCGCTTCCATTCTCTCTCCTCCATGTAAGCATAAATATATTATTTAAATTTTTACAGCCTGCTGACTGGACCTTATTGTACTTGCTCTTATCCAATCTCTACACTTCTCTCCTGTAACTAAACACATCAACTTATTCGTCTTAAGTTGCTTAAAGTGAGAAGTAACATGAGAGTGGATTTTTAAAACCTAGGCTACATGGAGCTCATTTAAAAAAAATCAAAATCGATATTTAAGTTTCAAAAAATCACAAAAAATTACTAAATATAGATATTGTTGAGATCTACAATCGTGCAAAGTTTTAACTCTAAAATAGTTGTATTTTGGGCTGTACAAAAAATACAAATTGGGAAATTTCAAAAAAAAAAACGGTATTCTTCACCACCTAGATCCACCCGTTTGTCTTTTTTGTGCAGCCCAAAATACAACGAATTTGAATTTGAAAATTTGCACGATTGTAGATCTCGATAATATCTACATCTAAGAATTGTTTCGTGATTTTTGAAACTTAAAAATGTCGATTTCGAATTTTCAAAAAAAGAGCTTCACGTAGCCCGAGCTCCATTTTAGGTTTTCGGAAGTAACATACACTACTATTATGCATATGATATTACTCTATTTTTTTTTGAAACAAAGGCAAAAGCTTTGCCTTATCATTTATTAAGAAGAGGGTGCCCAGTTTATTAGCGGAAGAAACCAGGCGAAAACCATACAACAAACACCAACAACACAGAGAGGAGCCCACATAGCAGCTACAGAGAGCAACACCTAAAGCAAGCAACACCCAAAGCAACAACGTCCATCTACCTATAACAACTGCACAACTCTAGGACCATGCATCTGCCGAAGCTTTCCTTGCCATTCCTTCTTTCTTCTTTTCCCCTAACAGAACCCATCTTGAGAGATTTCTTCACCTTCCTGATTAGGTCCTCTGAGGCCTTCCCTGTCAAAACGCAAGCAATGTCCTTGCCATATCCAGGACTAGCCGCCTCTAGACAGGCAAGTAAACAGCAGAGCTCTTTAACAAAACGGGTCTCAGAGCTAGGAGCCAACACTCCTCCACTGCCCAAAGAGGGCGTCGAGGCCACCGCCAAAGTCTCTAACGAGCCCAACTCCATCGGAAGTACGACTGATGAATCCCCACACGACTCCTGAAGCTCTGGAGCCAAGATCCCACCTATGTCGTCGCCTTCAGAGGCAACCATCGCAACAAGCTGCGGCGACGGGCAGGGACTGCCACGAGGAGAGAAACAGCCATATAGAAGTGCTTCCTCAACCATAGACGATTTCTGCTCCGACGCCTGTGTGGGGGCGAGCTCTGGGCCATCAGAAGCACATGCCTCTGTCTGCTGCAAAGGACCACCAACGCCTGCCAACAACAACCTGAGAGTTGCCACCTCTTCACGAAGGGGGGAAACGCCTCCTTAATGTGGTCATCGACCAGCTGACGGATCTCCAAGCGCAGCAAGGCAAAGTGGGACTCAAGCCCAGAGGCACTGAACTCCTCGCAACACCTAAGAGAGGGCCTTGGCTGCACCGCAGGACGCAACAACGAGTGGCACCGACCCTGACCCCACTCTGGGGCGACGAGGCTGAGCGAACGGAGAACGGCTCCGCTGGCAAGGAGCACGAGCATCCGGAAAACGAGGCCGAGGATCTGGAGAGCGAGAACGAGCAGCAGGAGAGCGTGCACGGCAGAAGCG
Source organism: Poa pratensis (assembly GCA_947311845.1). Lineage (NCBI taxonomy): Eukaryota > Viridiplantae > Streptophyta > Magnoliopsida > Poales > Poaceae > Poa > Poa pratensis. The sequence goes on from CAMZMU010000046.1 coordinate 49,869,534, forward strand.
CTCCCGATGACCCGGACGACGACATCAAATGCATCTGAAGGGCCCACGACATGTGTTGACCTGGTGGCCACGCTTGAGGCACCGCAAACACCTCCCTCGAGCCCAACGCTTGAAAGCGAGGCTACGGTCAAGACCTTCTGCCGGAAGTGGAGACGATGGCACGCGGTCAGGACGGCCGCCCGGACCCACCTGCACCCAGCCTTCCTCATCACATAGAGCGGTGGCAGCAACAGAGAGGCCGCCGCAGGGCTCCGCAGTCGCCTCCTCAACATGGCGCACATTGCCGTGAACCGAGCCAGAAACAACGCCTTTGGTGGAGGCCATCGGCGTCAGCAGAGCCAATTCTTCATCGTCATCGTCCTCCTCGACGGAGCTCACCTCCACAGAGACCGGGCCTCCTGAGGCAGCCGGCGGCAGCGACAAGGACCCGAGGCCCTCCACCCTCACGGCAGGGTCGTGCCCAAGCCCCCCATCCGTCAAGGGGGCCGAGTCCGTGCGCCTGACCCTAGTTCGCCAATTTACCAACTTAACATGAGTTACATAATAAAAGAATATATGAATTGACACTTTAGATGTTATATTTTCTAATGGTATTTTTTGTGTTATAAAACTAATGTTAAGTTGGTCAAATTGATAATTTAGAGATATGCGCAAGACCTATGAATTGACACTTTAGATGTTATATAGGTAGTATACCCATTTTTGTCTTGGAAAGATATCGCAATACCACTATCTCGCCTCTCTCATAATTAAGTTCATACCACATAAAACTTTTGGTAACATGACATGCATGATGCAACTTATAATACCCCACTATGGATATACTTAGGACGTCTCTAGCATACCCCTTAAAAGGAGGCGGTAATGGAGCGCATGCGGGCAAGGTGGAAGCCTTCAACCGCCAGTTGCTGGAGCAAAGCATCCAAGCAGACGCCGAGCACACTGCTTGCGAGTGGGTGTGGCGCATGAAGAGGGACCGCCATCCCTTCTTCCTTGTCTACTCCTCCGATGACACGAGTGAGCTCGCCGCGCCACCGCTCCCGAAGGCTCGTGAAGTATATCGGTGTGGCTACTTTTTCTTAGGATTATTATCATGGTTTCGTACAATGTTAGTGTTGTTTAAATTATTCTCGTCTATGTATGAAATGATGTGTTGTTTGATAAACAATACTCCCTCTGTCTCGAAATATAAGGCGCCCTTAATTAAATTTCGCTGGTCAACGGCGTACAAATTGACCATAGTTTGTAGTTAAATATGGCCATAAAATTAGTATAATGATATATGGATAGAAAGAATGTTGCAAGACGAATCAAACGGTACCATTTATAAAGCCATATAATTTAGTATATATTAGTGGTCAAAGTCGACCTTCAAAGACCAGCATAAAAATAGTGTGCCTCATAATTTGGGACGGAGGGAGTACTATGTATGAACCGTTGTTTGTCCGCCATGATCTTTGTTGAAAACCAGCGCAAAGTGTCGTATTTTAATTTTACGGTATAAATTTCCAGCAAGTGTTATGGCTATGCATTTTCAAACCTTAAAACAAGTTTAAGCGGTGCCTCAATAATGTTATTGCGGTATGAGATTTTAGAAGATCTGCTAGAGATGGCGTGTCGAAGATAAATGGGTTTAGCCCATAATCTTACGATATAAGGATATGCACCACTGGTGTTGAAATTAATTTTTGGGTGTTCAAATTCCAACCAACATAAAATATACATGTGAAAAACTGGAAATGGTTCATGACTTCATGCCAATAATAGCACAAATTCGAGCTTTTCCCTTGATTTGGACTTGAAACACAACGTATACATGCTAAGAAATATCACAAATGATGCAATATGTCCACCGTACACTACATATGAATTGTTTTGTAGAAAATTTTGGGTGTTCAGCTGCACACCCTTGAACAACTGTGGATCCGTCCCAGCACCAGTTCCGGCCCAAAACGTCTGAAGATTCGGATTCCCACAATGGATCGCGCCCTCATCTAGAACCTTCGCCAACCTGACCTGACGTGCTACAAGAATACTCACTGAAGATTCCCAAAACCGAACATACATTTAAAGAAGTTTACAAGATCAACTTAACATGCAAGACATCGAGAATCCCTAGCATGCAACATGGAGAAACATGCCAAATCCTATAAACCAGAAGGCATCCATCCAGAAGGACAAACTCATATACACCCAAGTCGAAGCTCTAGCCTCCGTAGTCTCCATAGTATAAAACTACATCTAAACTCGTCGGGTGCATCTATAAGCCCAACGAGATCCATCTCGTAAACCTTGTACGATCTTGTGACAACACGTGAATAAAGTCTGAGGGAAATTCACAATTATCGTCATCTTGTTTCTCACCTGCCTATTTCTGAACAAACAACTCTTTTTCGATCACTATGGCAGAGGCCAGAGGGCACGGATCCTTGCTCAAGGTAACTCTTTGGAGTTTGGAGAGGGGCCGACTGGCCAAGGACAGTGGATGACGTCAAGTAGTTGGATCATAGGGCGAGCTAGTTCGGCAAGTCATTTTGGCTTCCGAGGTCCAGTGATCTCGTTTTTAAAAAAGTTCAAAAATATATTTAAAAGTTTAAAAAAATCTGAAACAAATTATGCATGTTCTAAATGATATATTCTACAAGCGTGCAAAATCACGCTTCGAAATACAATATCTTTAGAGCTACAAAAAAGACAAAAGTTGGAAATATGAAACTATATATTGTTCACTATATTCAGATCTATATATTTGTCATTTTTGTATAGCTTAAAATGAAATTATTTTGCATTACGATGTGTACGCTTGTAGGATATATCATTGGGAACCCGCATGATTTTTTTTCTGATTTTTTGAAACTTTAAATATATTTTTAAATTTTTGAAAAAGCGAGATTACTTGATCGGGATCACCAAATCTCCACTCTAGCTAGTTAGGGTTCTTTGTGTAGGTGAGATTACTTAATAGAGATTCTTAGAATTGTATTCGTATTAGGTCTAGCGTACCTCTTTCCATATTTCTGTCGTGTATGTAACCTGTAACCTGATCATTATATAATGTGGACGTGTGGAGGCTTTGACCTCACGCACAAAACCCTAAACCTATTCTTCAAACTTGGTATCAGAGCTTCAGCGGTCTATCTATGGTCTGAAGCAGTCATTTCGTGCATGGTATGCTCGCCTGAGTCAGCTCCTTAATCAGCTTGGTTTCGTCTCGTCCAAGGCTGATACGTCTTTGTTTATATTTTCTCGCGACGGGGTTCACATATACATGTTGGTGTATGTTGATGATATTGTCATTGCTGGCTCTACTCTGGAGGTTGTTGATAGTCTGGTGCGTTCCCTCTCGGACAGTTTTCCTATTAAGGATTTGGGTAAGCTGGATTATTTCCTTGGATTGGAGGCGTCTTACTACAATTCAGGGGGTATGACGTTGACTCAGCGGAAGTGTGCTCTTGATCTTCTTCATCGAGTCAACATGGAGAATTGTAATGTCACCTCCATACCGCTTGACACTTCCGTGAGATTGGCTAGTGACACGGGTTCGCCACTTGGTGCCGATGATTCTTTCCGGTATTGCAGTGTTGTTGGCGAACTGCAATATTTGACCCTCACTCGTCCGGACATTTCTTTTGCTGTGAACAAAGTGTGTCAGTTTCTCTCTCGGCCCACTGATGTACATTGGGAGTCAGTTAAGCGCATCTTGCGATATGTCAAGGGCACACTACAGACTGGTTTGCGTTTTCGCAAATCTCCATTATCCGGCATTAATATTTTTACGGATGCAGACTAGGCAGGTGACGTGGATGATAGGTGCTCCACGGGTGGCTTTGCAGTATTTGTTGGACCGAATCTCATCTCATGGAGTTCGAAGAAGCAACCTACAGTTTCGAGATCAAGTACCGAGTCTGAGTATAAGGCATTGGCAAATGGTGCTGCTGAAACAATATGGGTAGACTCTCTACTCAAGGAATTTGGTGTGACCCAGCAGCGTACGCCCATCTTATGGTGCGATAATCTTGGGGCTACTTACCTGACGGCGAATCCAGTGTTTCATGATTGAACTAAGCACATTGAGATCGATTTCCATTTTATGCGAGAAACGAGTAGCTACTGGTGCATTGGATGTCAGGTTTATTTCCACTAATGATCAGCTGGCTGATGTATTTACTAAACCAGCCACACGACAGATGCTAGACAGATTTAAGACCAATCTTAACTTGTATGTACATAGCGGTTTTCAGTGAGTGCGGCAACAACAGCTGACGAGGCGTTTATATACACAAGCGAAAAGGCTACGGTATTGGATAATCTTTTGCATATCATGCCGCATGTGCGCAGGGGATTCCATCCTCCTTTGAGTATGCCAACGAGGATTCCAGATTAGGTATAATTGATCGTCGGGACGTGACTCCAGATTTGAGTGCGTCTGTCCGTATGTACCTGGCAGGTAGTCCTTGCATCATGACGCTCGCTTTTGATTCATCGCCGAGCGCCGCTTTCCCGCTGATGCATGACAAGCGCAGGCTGGTAGGCGAAGCTTGTAGAAGGATCGATGGTTCAATCGGGGAGCAAAAGAGAGTGGAGGGATTACGTGGAGTCAGTGGCGTCCTGTCGCCGACGAGGCGGGGCGCTCGGGCCCATGTGAAGTGTCGTGGAAAGCGGAGGATTTCGGAGGGTGGGGTGGAGGCGACGACGTCCTGTTGGGAGTCCTTGGCTTTTGAGATCGTCGTGGAAGGATGGCCTGATTGGCTGATCGGTACGAGCGGCACAAAGTGTTGCAGGTGGCAGGCTTACATTCGATGTAGGAAGCTTGGTGGTTCTTTGTCATCATGTGGATCGCCATATCGTGCTCCTTTTCTTGTGGCGCGTCGGTTAGGGACATCTTGGATCATGATCTAAGCTTTATTTTTATTTTTTCCTTTCACGTTCTTGGAAAAGTATGCCCATACTCCATACCTCATTCAACTCACCTGAGCTCAAAATTGGTGGAACTTGGAATTGATCAATTGGAATCTAACAAAAGGCTTCCTCTATGGAAGTGGCGCCACACTATCGAGGCGAGTTTTAGCCTCTCTTTTTTACGAAAAGGCCAACCAATATATTGATCATTAACAAAGGTACAAAGAATTTCACAAGTAATAAAAATTACAAATATGTATTTGGACCACCTAGTGACGACTAGAAACACTGAAGCAAGCTCGAAGGCGCGCCGCCGTCCTCACCCCTCCCTCATCGGAGTCGGGTAAAGCTTGTCGTAGTATAGGTTGTTGTAGTAGACAGACGGGAAGTCGTTGTCCTAAGGCCCGTGGGACCAGCGCACCCGAGAAGTTAACCATCGCCAATTATGGCAACCGTAGATCGAAAGAGACAGACCTGCAACCACATGGACGAACACGAAAATGGACTGGATCCCAGGAGATCCACCGGACACGCCTCCACGCGCCCTCCGCTGGTGTTGGGCGCACCATTGGAGCGAGGATAGGACAGGGAGGACCTTATTCTGAGACTTCAATATGTAGCCGTCGCCTCACCATCTCGAAGAAGACACTGAAAAACCTAAACAAATGACGGAAACCCTCCCACCGGCGAGAGGCCATGATCCGCCACACCTCCAAGGCCCTAAGGCCACCGAAGACGGAGTAGACCAGCGGCATCACCGGCGAGGGGGACGGAACCCTAGATGGGTTTCAGAAATGCCTCATGATAGCCTTTTTTGAACAGGGAAAAATTCTAGCCTTCTTAGAGTGTGTTTGGGACCGTTCCCCCTCATCTCAACTTCACTCCATCTTGTAACTCCACTCCACCATCGCAACCTTTTAGCATTTCATCCCTCCAGTGGTTCAACGTAGAAGCGGCTTCCATCTCTGGACTATAAATGCTTCGGTAGAACTTGTGGGGGCATTGGTCGACCAAGGAGAAATCCCTGCATCGTGCAGACAATTGTGACGCCCGCTGGTGTTGTCATCTTCTTCGAGGCGTCATCATGCCATGGATTGTGCTTTCCCTTCCCGAGAACCAGTGGAAACTCTAGGTCCGGCGACCAGGCAGGTGCGGCGTGTCTTGGCGGCATTCCCTGCTTGGAGGAATTTCTGAGTTGCTCGAGGAGTCACTAAAGCCACTGGTGGAGTTGTAATTGGTCGCCTCCCAAGTGGGCATTCAGGCACAATGTATGTAGACATTGATGTTTCCTTGGCAACGTCTTAAGTAGGTCAAGTCATACCATGTCTTCCATTTGCCGACTCCTTCTGTCGGGGGGTTACCCCCGAGTAGGGTCAAGCCTTGGCATAAGTTGAGTTTAAAGATGTGCCGAGGTACGGAAAGGGCCGACCTGTTTGGGCCTGGGAGTGTCCGAGCTTTACCTTGACCTGGAGAATATAAAGGCCGACCTGTCTTGGCCGAGGGGTCCGAGGTATCCCGTTGGCATGGGCCGACGTTCATAATCCGAGCTATGGTCATCCGACCTAGCACCTCGGTGCAATGATTTGTATTGTGAGTGCCGGAGAAGCTATTGGAAGGAAGTAACGTCCGACCTGGTAAAGATCTTAAGCGCAAGACCCGAGGTAAGGAGCCCGACACATCCGTGCCGGGCTAACCAAGGCAAGAAGCCGTAGGTCGGGCAGGAGTCAATGCTCCTGTCACTTCCCGCCTGACACGGGAGCGTCTGTCATGGAGCCTGGCAGAGGCGTGCCCCGGGTTTGGCAGGGCTGCACGTCTCTGACCGCTGACCACGTGAGTTATAGGGAAAGGCTACGAGGTAGCTCAGCCAGGCCACGTCTTGTCTCTGTCAGAGGGGACATCCTAGCTCTACTGTGGTGATGCAGGGGATGGGCAGGCCATGTCCCGTCCCTGACAGGAGTACAATGATGACCAAAGCAGAGGCATGGCAACAGTGTTCAGCAAGGGGCACAACGGTAACTCGGCTGGCCTATATAGTGGGCTTCAACCCCTCCTGCGTGGAAAAAGGATCGGTCGACGGAGGACGAACCCAAGAGCTCATTTCCCCCCTGTTAGCTTCATCTTCTACCTCAAGTTCTCACCATTGTTAGACATACAGCTCGAGGAGCAGCTTGTACTTGTCACTTGAGCTATACACGAGTAGGTAGTGCTGCAGTAGGGGTGTTACCTCCACAAGAGGGCCCCGAAGCAGGGTACATCGTGGTGTGCTTTTGTTGTTCTTGGTTTTCATGTTCTTGCGGTTTCTTGCGTGTTCTTGCTTGTGCACTTCTTGAGTGCATAAACCCTCCCCGGATTCCCCCAACGACCATTCGGCCCCATCTTAGCCATACCTATGGCATCTGCCGTGATCCCACCACGACAGTTGGCGCCCACCGTGGGCAGATTGAGGCGTTGGAGGGAGTTTACATCCGGACGGGCTCAGGCGAGCGTGTTCTTTCCGGGCTTATCGCCAAGATCGGTGAGTTCACCTTCGTCAGCGACAATGCGGGGTGTTTCGCCGGCAAGCCCTTCCCCGAGCATGGCTTCACCATGATGCTTGGCAGCTTCGTCACCTATGTTGCTGTCGAGGTTGTTCGCGAGTACCCGGAGCAGGTGCTCGTGGACGACGAAACTCCTCTCCTTGCGGCTCTAGGTCGGCGTATCACTCGCCCCGAGAGCTGCGTGGAGGTGATGATGACCGGTCCGGTTGATGCCGCTGGCAAAGGAGATGCCAAGCCGGCCGAGGTTGCTAAGGTGAGATCTGCAAAGCCCAGGCTAGAGAAAGAGTTGCCTGGTACCCCCGAGGTGCAGGGCCGAGGTGCGACCCTAGTAGAGATAGCGGAGACCTGGCAGACCCAGTAGATCCAGGAGTGGATGTAGTAGTGACTGCGGCCGAGCTAGAGGCAAAGCGTGTCCTGTTGCAAAGGAGGCTGTAGCAATGATGACAGCTAGAGATGAGTTCAATAGAGATATGCGTGAGTACAATGCAGCGAATGGCTTCACCCCGGTAGCAGCTGATACAAATAGGGGAGCCGAGGTGCGGCAGAGAGGCAAGGGGCTCAATGATGAGATGAACAGGGAGGCTCGACCTACCACCTCGGCTAGGAGTGAGAGTCGCGTGTCGACTGGAAGGCCGGTATATAGTTCCCCTGCTAAGAACCTCAGAGCTGCCGAGGCAGGCAGGGCCGAGCTATCCGGGTTGACTGGAGATGCATGGCGTGCGCAGCAGAAGCGAGTCAATGAATTAGTGTATGTAGCTAACCAGCAGAATGAGGCTCTCCGCAGAGCATATGCCGGGGCTGGTGATTCGCAGATGGTTTATTCAGCTAGGCCAGTTAGTCAGGTGTCCAAGGGGCAAGCCTCGTCTCCACTCGTCGGAGGAGCCGATCGAGCCCGGAGTGTCACCTCGGGTCAGAACAAGCAGCTGCAGATGTATGATCCGGTGTTAGCAGCAAAGCAGAAGGTGGGCCAGGGCAATGCTAGCCGAGCTAAGGGAAACCCCGGCCAAGGTAATGCAAGCCGAGCTAAGGGTAACTCCGGTCAGGGAAATCAGAATGGCGGGCAAGCAGCGTCGGCTGGCCGAGGTAAACCACCTCCGCCCCCGAGGTATCAGCAACAACCCGGCCGCAGGGCAATATCAGCGAGAGCCGGAGTATGTTCAGCAACCTCAGAACGTCGGTCAAGGCGATGACCGATATGATGATGGAGACTCGGCCATGGCGCGAGCGGATACCACAGAGTGGATGGGGCGTTGGGACCTCGGATAGGAGCTCGGATGTTAGCTCCGGCGATGTTCGTAACAAGCTGGATAGAATCTACTTGTCCGAGCAGTTGGAGGAGGAAGGCCCTCCTGGTCCGGCGTGTTTCGGACCTCGGATCATGAAGGAGCCACCACCGCCAGTATCTCAGTTCCAGTTAGGTCGGAACACCAAGCCATACAACGGGAGCACCAAGCCGCAAGATTGGCTGACAGATTATGTATCCTCGGTGCACATAGCGGGGGGCAATCGCCGATGGGCGGTCCGGTATCTCCCGCACATGTTGGAAGGTCCAGCTCGGATCTGGCTGAATAATTTGCCGGAGTATAGTATCAACTCCTGGATAGACTTGGAGCTGGCGTTTAACAGCAACTTTGCTAGTACATACAAGAGGCCAAACCGACCTCAGCTCCTGGCAGCATGTAAGCAAGATGATCATGAAACTGACCGAGAATTCTTAACTCGGTGGAGCAATGTTCGGAATTCCTGTGAAGGAGTTGTAGAGGCACAGGCCATTTCCTGGTTTGCAGATGGTTGCCGACATGGCAGCATGCTGTGGCAGAGGCTCCAAAGAGATATGCCGAAATCCCTAGCAGAGACAATCCGGATTGCAGATTCTTATGCTCTGGTGATCCGATGCAGCCAGCAGCAGAGGCAGTGGCACGTAACAGAAGGAGGGAGCCAATAAACAACCGGCTCGGACCAAGGTGTAATGACCGCCAAGAGTTCGGACAAAGAGGAGGGAGCCGGACTATCATACACCTCGAACCAAGTTGCAGCGGTGAACCCGGATCAGCCCGGAGCTGGAGGTGTCCAGAGGCCGAAAATCAATGGTCCGGCATTTAGTCCGAACCCGGAGCCACCCTTGACTTATGAATCAATGTTAGATGGTCCTTGCTTACCATACGACCGACCCGCGCAAGCCAGCCAACCATTCAACCCGGCAGTGCAGCTGGAACCGCAGAATCAGAGAAGAAGGGGCGAAGGCCGGAGGAAACAGAGGAGGACCACCTCAGAGATTTCAGCCGAGGCCCAACCCGAATCTGTCCGGAGCAAATGTTACCCCGATAACCACTGCACCTCCTCCGAGGCCTGCAGCAGCAAGGCCCGTGAATGTTGTGAATGTCCGAGGTAATAACAACAATAATGGTGCCGGACCAAGTCAGCAGTATGAATACCCCGGAAATGACTATAGAGAGGCTCATGCGAGCTATGTGGTCTTTGTGACCGAGCCAACTGACAAGAAGAGTGTGCAGAGGCGTGCCATGGAGGTGAATGCAGTAATGCCGGTGGTGCCGACCTATATGAACTGGTCTGAGCAGGAGATCACTTGGAGCAGGAAAGATACACCTCGGATCATGCCGAGCCCTGGAAAGTATGCCCTGGTGGTAGATCCGACGTTGTGTGGGCCTACAACAATGTGAGGTTCACCCGAGTTCTGGTGGACAATGGCAGTGCCATCAACATCATGTACCGAGACACAATGGTGAAATTGGGCATATCGCCAATCAGTTGATGCCAGCAGTTGTACTTTTCATGGGATTGTGCCTGGCGTTTCCTGTGCACCCATGGGCAAGATATGGGTGGATGTAGCATTTGGAACCAAGGATAACTGCCGAGTTGAGAGTATCGAGTTCGAGGTGGTGGACTTGGAGAGTGCATACCATGCATTGCTTGGAAGGCCGGCTCTGGCCAAGTTCATGATTTCCACCCATGTTGCATACCTGAAGATGAAAATGCCGGGCCTAATGGGATCATATCCATCTCGGGTGACTACAAGCGAGCCATTCAGTGTGCCTCGGCGGGGTCTAATCTGGCCGAGTCTTTGGTGATCGCAGCTGAGAAGAAGAAGCTGCATCAAGTGGTGGCAATGGCGCAGTCAACACAGCTCGGCATGTCCGGACTGATGAGCCCGGACTCAACTGCAGCATTCGAGGTGCCCAAGGAGACCAAGAAGATCCCCATTGACCCGGAGCACCCGAGCGCATGGCCATCATTGGGACCGGGCTGGGCGAGAAATAGGAAAGCGCGCTCTGTCACTTCCTCCGTGAGAATCGGGATATCTTTGCATGGTCGGCTAAGGACCTGCCTGGTGTTCCGAGGGAGTTGGCAGAGCACTCTTTATTTGTCAGGCCGGAGGTGAAACCGGTGAGGCAACCGACCCGTCGTCTCTCAGACGACCGAAGACAAGTGGTGCTGGACGAGCTGGCTAAGTTGCTTGCAGCCGGGTTCATTATGGAGGTGCTGCATCCGGACTGGATATCCAATCCGGTCTTGGTGGAAAAGAAGAAAGACGAGCCAGCCGTGGTCAAGGTGTGGCGCATGTGCATTGACTTCACTAACCTCAACAAGGCGTGCCCGAAAGATCCATTTCCATTACCTCGGATTGATCAAGTGATCGATTCCACTGCTGGTTGTGAACTGTTGTCTTTTATCGATGCGTACTCTGGTTTTCACCAGATACCACTGAACCCGAAGGATCAAATAAAGACTGCTTTTATTACCCCGTATGGGGCGTATTGCTATCGTGTCATGTGTTTTGGTCTGAGAATGCCGGGGCAACTTATCAGAGGTGTATGCAGAAATGCCTGCACTCTCAAATGGGCAAAAATGTGCAAGTGTATGTCGATGATATCGTCATCAAAACTAAGGAGAAACGTACTCTCCTCGAGGATCTCGAGGAGACATTTGTGAATTTGAGAAAATATCGGTTGAAACTTAACCCGGACAAGTGCACCTTTGGTGTCCCGGCTGGAAAGTTGCTTGGATTCCTGGTGTCTAGCCGAGGTATCGAGGTTAACCCGGCCAAGATCCGAGCTATTGAGAACATGAAATTACCGAAGTGTTTGAAAGATGTGCAGAAATTCACAGGGTGCCTAGCCTCGTTGAGCCGATTTGTAGCGGTGGGAGAAAAAGCCTTACCTTTGTACCAGCTCATGAAGAAAAGTACCGGGTTTACATGGACCCCGCAGGCCGACGTGGCGTTCAATGAGCTGAAAAAGATGTTGTCCACCGCTCCGGTGTTGGCATCACCATTGCACAATGAGCCGATGTTACTTTACATTGCGGCCACAAACCGAGTTGTAAGTGTGGCAGTGGTGGTGGAGCGCGAAGAAGGTGGCAGGTCGGTGCAGAGACCGGTGTATTACTTGAGCGAGGTGATCTCTACCTCGAAGCAGAATTACCCTCACTACCAGAAGATGACGTATGGTGTCTACCTGGCGGTCAAGAAGTTGAAGCATTATTTCCAGGAGCATCCCATGACGGTGGTGTGCGAAGCTCCAATCTCGGAGATCATCGGGTGCAAAGATGCAACTGGCCGAGTTGCCAAATGGGCGATTGAGGTGTCTCCATATGCACACATTATGAGAGAAGAGATGCAATTAAATCCCAGGCGTTGCCGGACTTCTTTTGTGATTGGGCCGAGATGCAGTATGAGCCACCCAGGCCGGACTATAATTATTGGAAAATGCATTTTGATGGGTCCAAGACAAAGATCGGGCTGGGGGCTGGAATAGTCCTCACCTCGCCGAAGCGAGATCAGCTGAAATATGTGCTGCAGATTCATTTCTCAGCATCAAACAATGTGGCGGAGTATGAGGCCTTAATCCATGGACTCAAGTGGCGAAGGAGATCGGTATCCGGCGTGTGAATGCTTCGGCGATTCCGACCTGGTGGTGCAACAATCTTCTGGAACTTGGGATGCTCTGGATGCCAACATGGCGTTATATCGGTTCCATGTGCAAAAGATATCCGGGTTCTTTGAAGGGTGTGAATACAAGCATATACCTCGGACAGAAAATAATGCTGCCGACGTGTTGTCAAAGCTCGGTTCATCTAAAGAGGCAGTACCACCTGGAGTAGCCCTGAATCACTTGAGAACTCCTTCAATCAAACCTTCTCCTGAATCCGAATCTATTTTCATCCCGGCGGAGCAAGAGTCCGGACCTGTTCCAATGGAGGTAGACGTCGGATGCGTTGGTCGGACCCGGGGACTGCGTGGCAGAGCTCGGGGACTGCGCACCGAACCTCGGGGACTGCTCGTCAGACTCGGGGACTGGTCGCAGGATGGTGGAGGAAATAATGGAGGAGATTATGGTGGCCGAACCAATGGAGGTGGACGAGAAACTTTTTCCTTTGCACCCAGTGCCGGAGTGGGCGGAGCAATCATGAAGTTCATAACGAGGGAAGCTTGCCAAGTGACACAACCGAGGCTAGGAGAATCCAAAGGAGGGCAAGGCGTACACCATCATCAACAAGGAGCTCTATAAAAGAAGCGTAACCGAGGTGTTGCAACGGTGTGTCGAGCCAGCTGAAGGCAAGGAGATGCTTTTGGAGATCCACCAAGGAGAGTGTGGTCATCATTGCAGCACAAGAGCTCTGGTGGCCAAGGTGTTCAGGCATGGGTTCTATTGGCCCACTGCTCTTGCTGATGCAGAGGCATAGTCCGGAGATGTGAAGGATGCCAAAGGTTTGCCAAGCAAACGCATATGCCAGCCTCGGCGCTCAAAACAATTCCTATCACTTGGCCGTTTGCGGTATGGTGTTTGGATATGGTGGGAGAGTTCAAACCAGCCCGAGGTAACATGACGCACATACTGGTGATGGTGGACAAGTTCACCAAGTGGATCGAGGTGAAACCAATCCGGAAGTTGGATGGTCATTCAGCAGTGACTTTCTTGAAGGAGATCATTCTGCGATATGGGTACCCCCATAGCATTATCTCGGACAACGGCACGAACTTTGCTGTTGGAGAATTTGCTCGGTTTTGCATGAACAAGGGAATCCGGCTGGACATAGCCTCGGTGGCACATCCGGAGTCTAATGGACAAGTGGAAAGATCAAATGCTCTAGTGTTGGCCGGCATCAAGGCTCGGCTCATTGAACCACTGCTGAAAACGCCGGGGTGTTGGATAGATGAGATACCAGCAGTACTGTGGGGTCTAAGGACCACGCCAAATCGATCAACTGGCTATACGCCATTTTTTATGGTCTATGGGGCAGAAGCTATGCTACCCACTGACATCGAATATGATGCGCCCAGAGTGGCAATGTACACTGAAGCCGAGGCAAAAGAGGCTCGGGAGGATGCAGTAGATCTGCTTGAGGAAGCTAGAGAATTGGCCTCATCTCGGTCAGCAATATACCAACAAGGTCTCCGACGTTATCATAGCCGGATGTCAACCCTCGTGTGTTTCACGAGGGAGATTTGGTGCTGAGGCTGGTGCAGCAAGAAAGGTCGGCACAAGTTGTCACCTCCATGGGAGGGACCGTTCATTGTGAGCCGAGCTCTGCTCAATGATTCGTACTATCTTATAGATGCGCAGGAACCAAGGAAAGATGGGCTGGACAACCCCGGATCAGAGGTCAAGCGACCATGGAATGTAGCTCTACTCCGACCTTTCTACTCATGAAGGGCGCAATGTATGTACCTCGGTTAATCCTTAATGAAATGTCGGCACTCCGAGGTTGAAGCTCGGGGACTGCCTCGCTCTTGTTTGTGTTTTATTTTGTTTGTCAATTTCGTTCATATGCCGAACTATTTTGAACCTCGTCTCAAACTTCAAGTAATGTATGCTGTGTAACTAATCTTGTGACTCGACTGACGAACGCCGAAATGGTAGTCAAGAGCAAAGATGAAAAAACGTGGGAAACATGAAAATGGACTCGGGGACTCGGTCCAAAAATATAGTTCGGCATGTGTCGTTTACTAACCCCTGTCTTTACCTTTCATTTATGTCGGATGATTTTGAAACACACCTCGATTTGCTAAGTACTGTATGCTATAAACAACAATCTTGTGACTCGACTGTCGAACGCCAAAATGGTAGACAAGAGCAAAGAATGCCAAGTATAGTAAACACGAAAGTGAACTCGGGGACTCGTTCCAAAAGGGTTCGGCATAAATTTTAGAAAAGCATGGTTCGGATAGCAAGCAATGTTAAGGTAGCAAGGCAAAAACTTAAGGTCTATTACATCTGACCCGGCATACCGGGATTTAATGTTTTTCTTGAGACAAGTTCAGGCCTCGGAACCAGAGACCTCGGTCGCCGAAGTTGTGGTAGTGGGGACCTCGGAAGCAGAAGCCTCGGGAGCAGGAACCTCGGGCGCAGGAACAACCTCGGGCGCAGGAACAACCTTGGTCGCGGAAGCAACCTCGGTTGTTGGAGTGGATGCCGGGGTGTCCGTCACGTCGGGGGAGATCACCTCGGTGGCTACGGCTTTGCCGGACTTGCCCTTGGGTTCGGAGGTTCGTCGAAGTTGAAGTCATCATCAGAATCTCGCCACCTCGGTTGTTTTGCCGGCCTTGCCCTTGGAGCTCCGAGCTCGTCGAAGTCAAATTCCTCGCCGTCAGAGACTTCTTCACCAGTTCCTTCAGTAGCTTCTTCACCAGACTCTTCTTCCTCGTCCGAGCTCTCTTCATCCTCAGAATAGAGGCCCGTCATCGAAGGTCCGGTGTCTGCATAATGAAAGGATCGGTATGACACCTAGAGGGGGGGGTGAATAGGTGCTACTCCAATTTTAGTCTTTTTCAATTTAGGCTTGACACAAAAGGTAAATTCTCTAGATATGCAACTACGGTGAATTTACCTATATGACAAGCTAGCAACTAAGCACGATATAATAAGGCGGTAAACAAGGATAGAGGTAACCGAAGTCAAAGCACGCGGAGACACGGATGTAATCCCGAGTTCCTCCTTTTTAGGGGAGTACGTCTCGTTGGAGAGGTGTGAACCAACACAATGGTTCAACGGCCACAAAGGCCTCACCCTCTTCTCCGGTGAACCGCACCACAAAGGTTTGGTTCACTTCAACTATCGGAAACCTTCGAGGCGGAGTCCGGAGCCTTTACAACAACGATTTGGGGCACAACCCACAAAGGATTGGGGGCTCCCAAACAGCTACAATCTGTCACAAAGACAATCAAGTGAGTACAATGGGGGCTAGGTTTTCCTAGTGGAAACCCTAGCAAATGGTCCCTCAAGTGAATGAGGGGGAAATGACAAACGGCTCGGTGAAGATGTAGATCGGGGTCTTCTCCTTCAATCCTCCAAAGATCAACAAGTTTGGGTGGAGGGATTGGGAGATCTAGTGATTCTTGAGCTTGCAACAATGGGGATCTTGTATTCTGGGCGAGCTAGCTGGCTGGAGGTAGATGGAGGGGTATATATACCCCTCCCAGAAAAGTAGCCGTTGCAGAAAGAATCACACCGGAGACTCCGGTCCTAGTGACCGGAAACTCCGGCCTGGGGCGGAAACTCCGCCCCACACCAGGAGCTGAGCAACTTCTTCACAGCTGAGACTCGGGCCAAAACTCCGGTGCACTGGGGCCGGAATGTTTGGCCAGGGGCGGAAACTCCGGCCTAGGGGGCCGGAAACTCCGCCCCACACCAGGGGCTGAGCAGCAACTTCGCAGCAAGGCTTGGGCAAAGACTCCGGTGCCCTGGGGCCGGAATGTTCGGCCAGGGGCGGAAACTCCGGTCCTGAGGGCCGGAAACTCCGCCCCACACCAGGGGCTGAGCAGCAAATCAGCAGCTTGCTGTTTCTTCGAGGACAAGACCAAGGACCGGAAACTCCGGCCTTGGAGGCCGGAAACTCCGGCCTGAAATGCTCCAGAAACTCTTTTCTCTTTTTGGTGTTGATGCATATGTTGTATACAATAAAACCTGCATCACTTAGCACCAGATTAAAACATCCAAGTGTTGTTAACTAACACACAAAACTAAGAGATCACAAAATGTCCTTTCAATCTCCCCCTTTTTGGTGTTAGATGACAACACACGGATTTGCAATAAGTTCACCATACTATCATGTTTAACAAAAGGAAAAGCTCCCCCTAGATGTGTGCATATAACTCATTTGCTTTGGAATGCAAATGCACACATATAGAGAAACAAGTTCCACAAAAGGTGACATGATATGTAAACGATACAAAGCACAAACAAGACATATCACAAAGTAGGTTGAGCCTAGAGATAAAAACCATACCTTGTGCATATAAATGTAGATAAACATCCATATAACCATAGCACAATAATATAGGTTCAACCATACATAATAGAAATCCAAATGTCTTACACTCACATAGTTCACAACACAAGATGCAAATAAGTTCCAAATAACATAAAATGGACACAAGCGCAATAAAATGATAAAAGCACATGCTTGTGTCCAACCCATGCAAATCCCGGAGAGAACCTAATAGAACTACTTCTCCCCCTTTGGCATCGAGACGCCAAAAAGGGAAAAGAGCATAACTACACGAACCCATGGAGATCACCCGGAGCTTTCTTCCATGTCATCATCACCTTCCCTTCTTGATTGTAGTCCTCATCGGAAAGGTTCATGGGAGCCTTGCCGGTGTTGCGAGAAGAGGAGGGCAATGAAGTCACATCCGCATAATCCGACCAAGGAAAGACGTCTTCGTTCCATTTCTCAAGAGGATAGTCTCGGCCGACGAGGAGGAGATAATAGGATTGCCATCTTCATCTTCTTCCGGAGGAGGAGTGATACTACCATTGTTGAGCTTGCGCAACTCCTTGATCATGATTTGTTGGTTGTCAATGATATGCTTCTCTCTCACATATGAGGCATGGTTCTCCTTGTGAAGTGCAACATCCATGCAAAGCAACTTTCTCTTCCACCAAGAGAGTTTACTCACTTCCGAGTTCACTTGAGCCCTTCCTTGAAGATAGGAGGGAGGGTCGGCATTCTTGCTTCTCCTTCTAGGCATTGGGGCCTCGGTCTCCGCTTCCTCACTACTAGATTGCGGAGGAGGTGCACGAGAGGAAGACGGTTGCTTGGTGTGCTTGCTAAGTTGGTGGAGAGTCCCCTTGGCATGCTTGGTGAGGCGAGAGGTATCGATGTTGGAGACCTTGGAGAGGATGAGCTTCATCACATAAGGTGCATAGAGAGGGTTCTTGTGCTCAAAAATGGCCCAAAGCAATTCACACTTGATGAAATCCATGACATCAACTTCTTGGCCTTCACAATCCGGACCGGCTTGGAGCACCTTGTAAGCATGGTATAAGAGATTGACAAGCCCTCCTCGAATGGCATCCACATTTCCGGCTTGAGGAGCAAGATTGAGCCGAACCATGCGAAGGAAAATGTTGAAGGTGGGGAGGAGGTCTTGATTGGTGCCAACGGATTTTGCAACTGAATATAAAGGGCGCAAGCGGCGTTTGTTGTAGGCTACCCCTTCCACATGCATCCTCTTCCCAACACAAGTAGTGGCACCCTTGAACTTGTATCCCAAACATCTTCCAAACTCCACAAAGTTAGAGGTGCACTTTTGAGAACCGGTCATCCAAGTCATGGTGATATCTTCATCATTATCAAACACCACTGTGGCAAAGAACTGATGCACAAGCTGAATATCATAATCTTCATGAACATGAGAGATGAGCCTCTCAAGTCCAAGCTTCCGAGCAATCCACACGGCCTCTTGAAAATAAGGCTTCTTGTCCAAGCTCTCAAGGCTCAACACTTTTGCTCACACACCATATGCTTCTCAATGCGGGCATAAATCTCATTCATGATCAGCTGCTGCTCTCTCCTTGGAAACCTAGGATCATCGGTGTTGGATGGCAAGTCATAGAACTGCTGAGATCTCATCCGACGAAACTCGAGCTTCCCCATGCCCAAAACAGTGGTCAAGGAGTCAAAATGAGCTCTCTCGGCCTCTTCTTCATTATCAAAACCACCTAGGGCAGCATGTCTTGTGGCTTCTTCATCTATGGTACCTGCTGTCTCAGACGGCCAGCACTGCTGTCAAAAAGAAGCTTGTCCCTTGTTTGAGCACGGATGACTTTTCTTGGTGATTTTTCAGGATGTTTCATGGAAGCCTTTGTCCTCTGCCCACCTGTGAAATAACAGAATAGGAGAAAAGCATGGGGATAAGCTTGCATGTCCAGGAACCAAAGAAGAAGTAACCAAAGAATTCTGGGCACAAAGTGTCTGATCTACACCGGAGTTTCCGGCCTCAGGGGGCGGAGATTCCGGCCCTGACCGGAGTTTCCGGCCTGGAAGACCGGAGTCTCCGGCCCTGAGATGGGGAACCTCGATTTAGTTCAAGAAACTTTGTGCTGAGAATTCTAGGGTTAAATCTAGGATACACCTTGCCATCTAGAAGATTCTACACCATGAAAAACTAGGGGAACTACTCTCCAAACTTAGATCGAGGTGAAAAACCTAAGGAGAGAGAGGAGGTACCCTTTTTGTCCATGGTGCAGCCCAAACGAAGGAGAGGAAGGTCCCGCGTTGGTGAGGAGGAGTAGGCCGGAGGCACGGCGGATTCCGGCGGCGGGGAGCAGCCGGAGCACTTCGAGGCGGCGGCGGCTGCAGGGGAGAGGTTGGGGGTCGGGGGTGTGTGGGAGTTGTGAAGTCAACTCCCACCCCGATCCCCTTTTGGACCCCTGCGAGAACTGCCCAGACCGGAGTTTCCGGCCTAAACACCGGAGTCTCCGGCCTAAGCCAGAGATTCCGGGTTTAGGGCGGAAACTTCAGTCAGACCGGATATTCCGGCCCAAAGGACCGGAGTTTCCGGCCCCACCAACTCAAAAATGCCAGATTTTGTTGTTGAACATGCAAGATGCAAGAGGAGCAAGTTTTCAGAAGGGAGAGGCCTGGGATGGGACACAAAGTCACTGGAAATGGTACTTCACACTCAAACTTGGTAAGAGGCACAAAGAAAACATTAAGAAGCATCATTTGAGTGTGTTTTCCATAAAAACCAACGGATAGGCAAAAAGGCCATAAAGCTCCAACAAGATCAAATCTTCACAAAGAAGATGGCGGTGGCCTAAGCCACCATGTATGAGTGTATGTGGTGTGACACCGCGAAGATATATCTTGGGTTCACCGCCACTACTCGTCATTTAAGCTCACAATTCATAAAATGAACAATATAGAGACAAAATGAGTTCTTTCTATCGGCATAATGGGGGGAGGGATAGTCCAATGGATTAGGACCGCACTCCCCCTATGTCCATGCCTACACCTAAACCAAACAAATAGCTAAGATAGGTGTGTATGCAAGACTCAAGCGACGCTCCCCGAATCGATGATATTTAGCTCATGCCTCAAATAAGTGAACCTTGCTTCATCAAGTGGCTTCGTGAACATATCGGCAAGTTGGATCTTCGTGGGAATATAACCAAGCTCAATATCACCCCGGATGATGTGATCACGGATGAAGTGATAGCGAATCTCAATATGCTTCGTTCTTGAGTGCTCCACCGGGTTGTGGCCAATCTTGATAGCACTTTCATTGTCACATAAAAGAGGCACTTTGTCACAATGGACACCGTATTCCTTTAAAGTTTGCCTCATCCACAACAATTGAGTGCAACAACTAGCGGCCGCCACATACTCGGCTTCGGTGGTGGAGAGAGATATGCAATTTTGCTTCTTAGAAGACCAACTCACCAAGGACCTACCAAGGAATTGGCAAGCCCCGGAAGTTGATTTCCTATCATCCTTGCAACCGGCCCAATCCGAATCCGTGTAACCGGCAAGAGAGAAAGTTGAGCCTTTAGGATACCACAAACCAAACCTTGGGGTATGAACCAAATATCGAAAGATTCGAAGAACCGCCGTTTGGTGGCTTTCTTTGGGAGCCGCTTGGTACCTTGCACACACTCCTACACTCAACACAATATCGGGTCTAGATGCACAAAGATAAAGCAAAGAACCAATCATAGAACGATAGAGCTTTTGATCAACATCCTTATCTTTACCCTTTGGATTAAGTTCAAGATGACACTTGGTGTCCATAGGAAACTTCTTCTCTTTAGCATTTTGCATCTTGAACCTCTTGAGCATGTCTTGGATATATTTGGCTTGAGAGATGAAGGTCCCTCCACTCAATTGCTTGATCTCAAAACCAAGGAAGTACTTCAACTCTCCCATCATGGACATCTCGAACCTATCGGTCATAAGCTTTGAAAATTCATCATTAAAAGCTTTGTTAGAAGAGCCAAATATGATATCATCAACATAAAGTTGGCATATGAAAAGCTCCCCTTTAACCCTCTTGGTAAAAAGAGTGGGATCGATTTGCCCCACTTCAAAGCCACGGTCTACAATAGCTCTCTTAGGTGCTCATACCAAGCACGAGGTGCTTGTTTGAGACCATAGAGCGCCTTATCAAGTTTGTAGACATGGTTAGGGAAGTGTGGATCCTCAAATCCCGGAGGTTGCTTAACATATACCAACTCCTTTAAAGGACCATTAAGAAAGGCACTTTTCACATCCATTTGTTGCAACTTGAAATTATGATGTGATGCATATGCAAGAAGGATACGGATGGACTCAAGGCGAGCCACGGGAGCATAGGTCTCTCCAAAATCAATGCCTTCAACTTGAGAGAACCCTTGTGCTACCAATCTTGCCTTGTTCCTCACAACCATTCCATGCTCATCTTGCTTATTCTTGAATATCCACTTGGTGCCTATAACATTGAGGCAATCTTTTGGCTTCTCCACTAGATTCCACACTTTGTTGCGCTTGAAGTTATTGAGTTCTTCATGCATGGCTTCCAACCAATCCGGATCTTCAAGAGCTTCAAAGACTTTCTTTGGTTCCACCATAGAGATGTGAGCTTGATGTTCATTGAAATTTGCCAATTGTTTTCTTGTGGTGACCTTGTTCTTGACATTAACAATGATATTTCTAGATGAAGACTCTTTCTTCTCCAATCCTTTTTGACTCTTGCTATACGACGGGTTTCGATATCCTCATTGATGCGAGGAATTTCGCTTGATCATCTTGATCATTTGAGTCCCCGTCTTGACCGGAGTGTTGACCTTGATCATCTTGAAGCTCATCTTCAACAAAGGAAGGAGAGGGTTGATCTTGGTCTTGACCTTGGCTAGTGTTGACAATAGGAGAACTTGGTTCTTGAA
Organism: Poa pratensis; assembly: GCA_947311845.1. NCBI lineage: Eukaryota > Viridiplantae > Streptophyta > Magnoliopsida > Poales > Poaceae > Poa > Poa pratensis. The sequence continues at coordinate 49,891,135 of CAMZMU010000046.1, forward strand.
TAGCCACTTGGTCAACTTGAGGAGGGCCTTGAACTTGTTCTTGGGTAGGTGCATCATTTGCTTCCATAGAAGGTGCAACTTCAACTTGTGATGATGGAGTCTCCACATGAGTGGAGCTAGGACTTGCTTGAGGAGGCTCATGATGGATTTCAATGGGGCGATGGAAACCAACCCCCATTCTTCTTATTGCTTCTTGAGGTTCCTCATTATCTACATCACAAACATGAAATTGCGCCACTTGGGAGCCGTCATTCTCATCGAACCTCACATCACAAGATTCTATGACTTTCCCAACGGTCTTGTCATAGACTCTATAGGTGTGAGATTCGGCACCGTAACCAACAAAAACACCCTCTAAAGCTTTAGATTCAAATTTAGACAAACGAACACTTTTGTTCTTATAGAAACACTTACAACCAAAAACTCGGTAGTAGGAGACATTGGGCTTGTTGCCGGTGAGCATCTCATAAGATGTAAACTTCTTGCCAACACGAAAGAATAACCGGTTAGATGAGTGACACGCCGTGGAGATAGCCTCGGCCCATAAGAATAGCGGAGACTTAAACTCCGCCAACATAGACCTTGCCATATCCATGAGAGTCCGGTTCTTCCTTTCGGCTACACCATTTTGTTGAGGGGTATATGCAGCGGAATATTGATGACGAATCCCCTCTTCACTAAGAAACTCATTTAAGGTGTAGTTCTTGAACTCGGAGCCATTATCACTCCTAATGACCAAAATAGGGACATTGTATTGGCGTTGAACAATATTGGAAAAGTCGATGATGGTTTGTTGGGTTTCATCCTTCGTCTTGAAGAAATAAACCCAAGTAAATCTTGAATAGTCATCAACAATCACCAAACAATATTTCTTCCCACCAAGACTAGGTTGAGGCACGGCACCAAAGAGATCAACATGAAGAAGTTCCAAAATCCTCGTTGATGAAATAATGGTCTTGCCCGGATGGGGAGAATCATGCATCTTTCCTTCAACACAAGCCCTACAAAGACGATCTCTAGAAAAAGAAACATCCTCTTTTAGTCCAAGAATGTGGCCACCCTTGTGAAGACTTTGCAAAGTTCTCATGTTGACATGGGACAAGCGGCGATGCCACAACCACCCCACGTCGGCCTTTCCGAATAGGCATATTGCTTGAGTGTTGGTAGACCCCGAAAAGTCTACCACAAACAACTCATTTTCAACATACCCAACGAACATGACCTTTAGAGTCTTGCTCCTCAAGAGTACCACCATATCAATAGTAAAATGGACATCAAAGTTCATCTTATTAAGAGCACGAACGGACATAAGATTGTAACCTAGAGACTCAACAAGCATGACATTTACAAGGGTGATATCCTTGCAACTACCACCTTGCCGAGACTCTTTACCTCAGCTTTTGAATTATCACCATAAGAGACGGTTATTGTATAATCTAGATTTGGTCTCAAGTCCGTCATAATCTCCTTGCTTCCGGTCATATGACTAGTGCATCCACTATCAACCACCCATTTCGATCCACCGGAAGCATAGTCCTACAAGAAATCATTGCTTGGATTTAGGTACCCATTTCTCAATGGGTCCTCTTTGGTTAGCAACAAGGGTCTTAGGACCCAAATAGAGTAATCAATGTAACCATCATATGGACCAACATATTGAGCATAAACATCCCCATAATAATCAACATAAAGAATATAGTTGGGGTTGTTATGCCCCGCAAAGTCACTACGAGTGGTCTTGCCCCTTGTGGCACTACCACCCGCAATGGAAGTCTCGGCTTGTGCGGGCTTGGTCTTGATCTTCTTGTTGTTGCCCACTTTCTTCTTGGGCTCGGCTACATAACCAAGACCCTCCTTCCCTTTGTGTGGTTTTTGCTCAAATAAGTAAGCAATACCCTTATCTTTACTTTGGGAATAGAGGTCTTGGCACTAACATTTTCTTCAATAACATTTTCATGAACACGAGGAAGAATAGATATGCTAGTTGAGCTAGATTTAGAAAGTTGAGTTTGAAGTTGCTCATGAGACTTGACTAAAAGGGAGTGAGTTGTTTCCAAGGCCTTGTGAGCCTTGTCAAGCTTCTCCATACCTCAAGAAGTCTAGCATTAGCAACCCCAAGTTCAACTTTCTCCTTTTTAAGCACTTTATATTTAGCAACGACATGATCTCTATCCTTAATGATTTTATTAATGATATCATCATTTTTAGCATCAAGAGACTCAAGTCTTTCCTCAAGAGAACATCTTTCTTCACTCTCTTCATCAAGAGAGGCATTCAAGGATGCTACGGAAGCATTCAAAGAGGCAATGGTGAGAGAATCCTCTCTCTCAATCTTACTCTTTTCTTGAAGAAGTTCTTCGGCCGCACATAGTTGTCTCATGAGAGACTCAACATGTTCCTTAGCTTCACCTTGCAAGTTAGTCATGAAAGTATCGAAAGCAACAAGTTCTTTCTTAATCACAAGACTAGATTGATCACTCATTTCATGCATAGTCTTGGGAGAAGGAGATGATACCTCGGTGACATTAGCCATGAGGCAACGAGCATTGTTGGTGGAGAAGTTCTCATTGGGGGATTCAAAGAGAGAAGATGATGAAGTTGATACAATAGCCAATGCGGCTACCTCTTTAGTAGGTGCATCTTCATCTTCGGAATCACTTGTGGCATATTCTTCTTGTGCCACCAACACAATTCTTGGTGCCTTCTTGAAGAAAGGCTTCCTTGGTCTTGCGGGCTTCTTTTGGATCAACTTTGAATGGTCCTTGGGGATGAGCTTCCCACCATTTTGCTCTCGGTTCTCATAAGGACACTCTCTTATGTAGTGGTTCTTGTCATGACAATTGTAGCACGTCTTCCACTTTGAGGCTAGCTCTTTCTTCCCACTTGAGTTGTTCTCTTTATCAACCTTGGCTTTAGCTTTTGCCGGGTCTTGCCAAAACTCTCTTGTGGCAAGAGCTATATGACCATTTAGAGCCGGTTCAAGATCATTTGGAGCAATGTTGCTTGGGCACGCTTCAACCTCATCAAGACATACCACCTTGGCCTTCAAAGCAAGTGAGGGGCCTTGTTTCATCCCCATGGCCCTAGCACGGCTATCTTCGGCATTCTTGGTGGCAACCTTGGAGGCTTGCACTTCTTGCATAACTTCATTGGATGTCATTTCGTTGTAGTTGTGTCTTCCTTGAATGGCCTTCACCTCGATGGGCTCGGAAGGCAAGAGAGCATTCACATACTTCCTCTTGACATAAGCATCATCCACATAGGTTGCCCCCACATCAAAGAAGGCCTTTGCAAGAGTCTTGAGTCTTCCATACATGTCTTCATGAGTCTCATTGTCAAACATGTAGAAGCCTTCGGCATCATTGCTCAAAGACTCATATCGGTTTCTCTTCATGCTTTCATTCCCAAGAAATGCAACCTCAAGACAATTCCAAGCTTCTTTGGCGGTGGTGGCATTGAGAACATAATGCTTGTCACTTTCACCCACTGAAAGTTCAATCATATGGAGTGCGGAGGCATTGAGTTGCTTTTCGGCAAATTCTCTTCTTGTCACATTGCTTGGATCCGCAACCTTGTACCCTCTTCAATGATCCTCCAAAGCTCGATAGAGGCACTGTTAATATGAGATTTCATTGAGCGTTGCCAACTAGCAAAGGCTAATGCATTAAGCTTAGGTGGAGGACCAATGGGGTTTATGCGGGTGGTGATAGGTGGGTCGATAGGGTACCATCCCGGAACGTTATGGTACTCTTCCTTCCCATCTTCATGCTTGGTAGGAGGAGGAGGAGATGGTTTAGATCCGGAGATGGTTTCCAACCCCTTCTCATTTTTCTTTTTACCCTCCTCGGAATCACCTTCATCGGAGTTAGAGATACCCTCTAGTGGGATGGTTTCCGAAACCTTGGCATTTGTGAGTTTCATGAGCATGTCACGCAACTCATCAAATTTGACATTCATGTCATTCATGGACGATGTCAATGTTGTTTCCAACGATTTGATATCGGCCATGGATGCCATGGTCTCCTTGGCCTTGGCAAGATCGGCCTCATCCTCACTTTGTGTCATACTTCTCTTAGGCGGTTAAACCCAAAACAAGAGAGCCTTGCTCTGATACCAATTGAAAGGATCGGTATGACACCTAGAGGGGGGGTGAATAGGTGCTACTCCAATTTTAGTCTTTTTCAATTTAGGCTTGACACAAAAGGTAAATTCTCTAGATATGCAACTACGGTGAATTTACCTATATGACAAGCTAGCAACTAAGCACGATATAATAAGGCGGTAAACAAGGATAGAGGTAACCGAAGTCAAAGCACGCGGAGACACGGATGTAATCCCGAGTTCCTCCTTTTTAGGGGAGTACGTCTCGTTGGAGAGGTGTGAACCAACACAATGGTTCAACGGCCACAAAGGCCTCACCCTCTTCTCCGGTGAACCGCACCACAAAGGTTTGGTTCACTTCAACTATCGGAAACCTTCGAGGCGGAGTCCGGAGCCTTTACAACAACGATTTGGGGCACAACCCACAAAGGATTGGGGGCTCCCAAACAGCTACAATCTGTCACAAAGACAATCAAGTGAGTACAATAGGGGGCTAGGTTTTCCTAGTGGAAACCCTAGCAAATGGTCCCTCAAGTGAATGAGGGGGAAATGACAAACGGCTCGGTGAAGATGTAGATCGGGGTCTTCTCCTTCAATCCTCCAAAGATCAACAAGTTTGGGTGGAGGGATTGGGAGATCTAGTGATTCTTGAGCTTGCAACAATGGGGATCTTGTATTCTGGGCGAGCTAGCTGGCTGGAGGTAGATGGAGGGGTATATATACCCCTCCCAGAAAAGTAGCCGTTGCAGAAAGAATCACACCGGAGACTCCGGTCCTAGTGACCGGAAACTCCGGCCTGGGGCGGAAACTCCGGCCTACAGGGCCGGAAACTCCGCCCCACACCAGGAGCTGAGCAACTTCTTCACAGCTGAGACTCGGGCCAAAACTCCGGTGCACTGGGGCCGGAATGTTTGGCCAGGGGCGGAAACTCCGGCCTAGGGGGCCGGAAACTCCGCCCCACACCAGGGGCTGAGCAGCAACTTCGCAGCAGAGGCTTGGGCAAAGACTCCGGTGCCCTGGGGCCGGAATGTTTGGCCAGGGGCGGAAACTCCGGTCCTGAGGGCCGGAAACTCCGCCCCACACCAGGGGCTGAGCAGCAAATCAGCAGCTTGCTGTTTCTTCGAGGACAAGACCAAGGACCGGAAACTCCGGCCTTGGAGGCCGGAAACTCCGGCCTGAAATGCTCCAGAAACTCTTTTCTCTTTTTGGTGTTGGTGCATATGTTGTATACAATAAAACCTGCATCACTTAGCACCAGATTAAAACATCCAAGTGTTGTTAACTAACACACAAAACTAAGAGATCACAAAATGTCCTTTCACATAACTAGCAAAGAGGTCGGCTGCTGCTTGGCGTTTCTCAATGCCATCAGGAGTGGTGTTCCAAGGAGAGCCCTTGCGCAGGGAGGTAACCGTGTGGATCTCAACAGACTCATACCAAGACAGCACGAACACCAGGGCCTTGTCCGCTCCAGCCCGAGCTGATGAGCATCTCCACTCCCGAAGTCTAGCCTCGGCTCCTTTTAGCTTCGTGGCGAGCTCGTCGATGCAAGTGGGAGTCTTAACCTTGGGCCAGAGGGCACGATGGACCTGGATGGCAGCATCTACCAGTTTAGTTCCAATGGCCCTGAGTGGCCTGATCCGAGCATTAAGGGCGACGAGGTGGTCCTGCATATCCCAGATTTTGCCGAGGGTTTCTATCTCAGCCCTCTTTGCCCGAGCTGCTTGAACTTCTCGGACAGCTTTGTCCTTGGAGTGCTCAAAGTGCTCTGAAGAAGACAAAAAGGTTGTCGCTGAATTAAGACATGATGTGGCACGGGGTATAGGTCGGCGGAAAATAAAAAAAAGGAGAAAGAAAACTTACTATCCATTTGGTGATTAATCCGAGTGAGCTCGGACAACCAACTTTTCGATGTAGCTCGGAGAGCGATAAGTTCGGTTTCTGCCGAGGTAGCGCGGTTCTCCAGGGTCTTGGTAAGTTCTTTCTGCTGTTCGGCGGCCTGGTCTTTTACCTTCACAGCGTCCTCCACAGCAGCTTTGGCTTCATTAGACAGCAGCTTTGGCTTCATTAGCCCGGTTCAGCTCTTGTTGCAGCCGAGCTATTTCATCTTCGGCTGTCTTCAACTTGGAGGCGTAATCTTTGTTGCTCTGCTCCTTTGCTGATAGAAGAGTCCGGTGAGACTTCTTCAGTGTGTTGTGATCCAGCAGGAGGTTCTTGAAGATTGTGGTCCGAACATTGTTGCACTCCTGAAAAAATAGAGAGATCAGTTCAGCAGAAAGAGATTTGACACGAATATTGAAGATTTACTTTTCGAAGAAATCCGAGGTCTTTTTAGCACCCGAGGCCCAATTGAGTCCCGGGGACTCGGCATTGGCCTCGGGGACTCAGCGTTGGAGAAATAACAAGTTTTTGAGATTCAAGCCGAGCAATTTTAACTCGGTGGAGTGTCAATTGCTCAACCCGAATCTCGGGGACTGGGAATAGTATATGTTTGTCATTTGGTTTCAAAGGAAGAAAGAGAGTTGCGTAAAGAAACTTACCGAGGCCTTCTTGCTGCAATCAAGGACCTCAGTCTAGATGTTGTAAATGGACTGGAGCACGGCGCTAGTTCCAGCTGGATGCTCAGAGGTCGGATTAGAGGAGATCTCGGCAGTGTCAGCCGAGTTCCAGTCCATGTCGTAATGCTTCTCCGAGCCTAAGTTGTTCCCGCTCTTGGTCCGGAGTTGCCCGACCTCCCAGCTGCTGATGTTCGGCTGGATGGTAGCAGCGAAAAGAGCTCGGGAGGTGGCGACCTGAGAGCTCGAAGGCGCGGTCTTGGTCAAGGTGGACTTCGGCGTAGGGACATGCGGCACCAGTTGGGTGCTCGCAGCCTTGGGTCCCGGTGGCGGTGGCGGCATCGGAGTTTGTTGTGGCTGTTTGGGGGGCTCAGCAACTCGAGCTGAATCTTTCTGCTGCTGCTGAAGCTTTTGCTTCTGCAGTTGTTGTTGTTACTTCTTCTGCTGCTGTTGCTGCTGGTTACGCGCAGCTTGAGACTTGGGGGAGAGCCGAGGCTCCAGCACGGTCTTAGCCAGAGTCTTGGCGCGATTTGTCTCCGCATCCTTCTGAGGACGCGGAGGAGTCTGATCTTGGCTGGGATCAGAGTGTCCCAGGCCGACGGTGGAAGTTCGGCGGAGGCGACACGCCCCGGGGAGGAGATGGTCCTCTCCGGGCCGTGGATGTCAACGGACTGTTCTGGAGGAGAGGCTCTGGCGGGGCTGCCGAGGTTAACCTCGACCTCGGCTGTCTGGGATTCAACCACTGGAGGCAGTGGTGAATGTATCGAGCTGTGGCTCTGTTTGATCTGCCGTGCCGGGCTAGACGAAAAAGAAAGATTAAGTTAGAGTATAAAAAGCTTAACCTCGGAACAGCGTCAAAAGGTAAAAGGAGCAAGGTGACTTACGCATCTTCCTCCGCGGGGCCTCGTTTCTTGTGCCTCGCCGAGATCTTCTTGGCACGCTTGGCTTTGGGCGCTGCAGTCTTCGAGGTCTTAGAAGCCTCGGCATCCGAGGTACCGGGTCCTGAGCGCTTCCGGGAGGCTGCAGACGCTGGATGAAAGTTCTTATATGTCGGAGGAGCATAGGAAATTGGAATAACATTGACAGGTTCCAGAATTTTGCAATCGTCATCGTCATCATCGGGCCAATCCTGGATGGACGATCGAACTGGTGGGCGGTGCGATGGGCAACCGCGAGTCTTACCCGAGGTGGCCTTGGGAATAGGGAGGTGATCCACATTGTCCGGATCTTCAGCCTCGGCGGCGACCGGAATAGGCAGGTCGGGAGTCCACTCCTTAGAGGAAATGGGGCCATCCTCGATTTCCTGTCGAATGAACTTCTGCAGAGGTGGCAAAGTAAAACCGAGTTAGCACAAGAAGCAATACAATGTCGGGGTGAAAATGAAACCGAGGAATATTATACGCCGGGTAAGGTACACCTACTTGGGCTGGAAGGTGATCTCGGTCATAGGGCTTGACACCCCATTTCCACTTATCGGGCATGGTGGTCTTGGTGATGGCCCGGATGCGCCTCTTCACTTCGGAGTCGCTGAGTTCATGGGTGCTATTCCGGGTGGGGTCATAGCGACCACTCATGTGGCAGATCTTGTGGGTCCGCGCTTGTAGAGGATTAACTCGGCGGGTGATCATGGTGCGCAAAATGTCATCTGCTCCCCAACTTTTCTCCTGGAGTGACATCATGGTCTGGTGGATCAATAAAACCTCGGGAGCGTCGGGGGCAGGTTCGTAATCCCAGTTGAGTTGAGCAGTAGGGGCTCCAATGGTGAACTCCGGCAAGTTGATGAGGTCTTCGGTTCCCGGGTTCTTCACATAGAAGAAGGAGCGTTGCCATTTTCGGCAGGAGTCCAGGCCCTGAATCCGAGGAAACTCAGAGAGGCGCCGAGGTAAAATTGAGGCCGCCCCGCAAGTGGTCATCTCCTTGTCCACGACCTTCTTGTTGGGACACTTTGTTTCTTGAGCTGGAAGTACTTGGCCCATGACTCAATGCTAGGCCATAATCCGAGGTAACCCTCGGAGAAAGTTGCGTAGGCCGAGAGTTGGAGGATGGCATTGGCAGGCAAGTGGTGTGGTTGTAGCCCAAAGGTGTCCAAGAAGTCCCGAAAGAATTTCCCGGCCGGGAGTCCGAAACCACGTTCGAAGTGATCCAGGAAGACGACCCGCTCCCCGGATTCCACCTCGGGTTCGATATCTTCTTTCTTTGGAACCTGGCAGATGAGATTGGCCGGGATCCGCCGTGAATCTCGGAGCCACTTAATGTCGACCTCCGTGACATCGGATCCCTCCCAGCTACCTCGTTCCCCAGGTGCTCCATCCTCAGCGTGATCCGGGCAGAAGACATGTGGACGCTTTCCTGCAGAGGAGGGAGGTTCAACTGGGGTAAGTACCTCGGACAATTCAGGATAGCCGGGGTAAATACCTCGGATCATTCGGGACAGCCGGGCTAAAGGATTTAGGCGGGAAACACGATCTACGGGGAACGGTGAAACACAAAGATCTACCGATGAGCTAAAAAGGAAAGTAAATTCGAGTTCATCAAGGGGCAAAACTAAGAGGATAGTGCTATGGATGTGTCTAAAACGAGTCTAGATGAGATCTAAAAGTGCTAAAAGAATGCGAGAGTGAATCATCGGATTCATCAAGGTCATCGAGTTCATCGTTAAAGATGAACACGTTCATGGCAAGGGAGGGGAAACGAAGAACTCACCGGTGAAGAACTCGAAGATCGAGGCTTGATGGCGAGTCGATGGTGGCGCGAAGGATCGGCGGGGAGTCAACGGCGCAAGGCGCAGCGTGCGTACTCCGGTGCGGCGAGGCTTGACGGCGGTGCGGAACGCTGCTGCAGAACGGCGGTGTGGCGGCGCAAGGTGCGGGGCACGTCACCAGCGAGGGCTCGACGGCGGCGCTGGAAGCGGAGAGCACGGAGCAGCCGGTGAGTGGGGAAGAAGAAGAAGTTCCCCCTGGGCCCCTATTTATAACCGCGTGCGGTTACCGGGAGATGTGGGATCGTGTGCGGACAGAGGAGCGGTTGCGCGGATTGTGGCCGCACGATCGGCCACATCGTGGGCCACAGGACGGCAACCGCCAGCGCCGGATCTTCTGTGATGGTCAGCGCGAAAACCTAGGGGTCGTGGGCGGTCAAGTTGGTCAAGCACTTGAGTGCGCATGTGCACTGTTTGGTGGGTCCGGCTGACGAAGGCGGCGTGTGGTCAGGACCTGTCTTTCAAAGGTCCGGATTTCGGGGTCCGGGCAGAGATTCTTCGCCACGTGCCTCAGAAAATCTTGAGGCAAGATTGTGCTGAGTCAAACAGCTCGGAAAGTTCAGATTACACATCAACCTCGGATTAGATTATGGTCTACGAGAAGTAACTCGGCAGAGCTATATATGAGGTCGGATTTAGAGGTGGTGCCTTGTTTATTTTGAACCTGCTACGGCCCTCCATCCGAGGTCGTAGGACCGCACCAGCTTCGGGGACTAATGTCGGGGGGTTAACCTCAGGTAGGGTCAAGGCTTGGCATAAGATGAGTTTAAAGATGTGACGAGGTATGGAAAGGGCCGACCTGTTTGGGCCTGGGAGTGTCCGAGCTTTACCTTGACCTGGAGAATATAAATGCCGACCTGTCTTGGTCGAGGGGTCTGAGGTATCCCGTTGGTATGGGCCGACGTTCATAATCCGAGCTATGGTCATCCGGCCTAACACCTCGGTGCAATGATTTGTATTGTGAGTGCCAGAGAAGCTATTGGAAGGAAGTAAGGTCCGACCTGGTAAAGATCTTAAGCGCAAGACCCGAGGTAAGGAGCCCGACACATCCGTGCCGGGCTAACCAAGGCAAGAAGCCGTAGGTCGGGCAGGAGTCAATGCTCCTGTCACTTCCTGCCTGACACGGGAGCGTCTATCACGGAGCCTGGCAGAGGCGTGCCCCGGGTTCGGCGGGGCTGCACGTCTCTGACCGCTGACCACGTGAGTTCTGGGGAAAGGCTACGAGGTAGCTCAGCCAGGCCACGTCCTGTCTCTGTCAGAGGGAACATCCTAGCTCTAATGTGGTGATGCAGGGGATAGGCAGGCCATGTCCCGTCCCTGACAGGAGTACAATGATGACCAAAGCAGAGGCATGGCAACAGTATTCAGCAAGGGGCACAACGGTAACTCGGCTGGCCTATATAGTGGGCTTCAACCCCTCCTGCGTGGAAAAAGGATCGGTCGACGGAGGACGAACCCAAGAGCTCATTTCCCCTGTTAGCTTCATCTTCTACCTCAAGTTCTCACCATTGTTAGACCATACAGCTCGAGGAGTAGCTTGTACTTGTCACTTTGAGCTATACATCGAGTAGGGTAGTGCTGCAGTAGGGGTGTTACCTCCACAAGAGGGCCCCGAAGCAGGGTACATCTTGGTGTGCTTTTGTTGTTCTTGGTTTTGCATGTTCTTACGGTTTCTTGCGTGTTCTTGCTTGTGCACTCCTTGAGTGCATAAATCCTCCCCGGATTCCCCCAACGACCATTCAGCCCCATCTTAGCCATCCCTATGGCATCTGCCGTGATCCCACCACGACACCTTCAAGGCGCATGTGTTGAGGGTATGTTGCTCCTAAGTGCTTGGAGTCATGGTTGTTCTTTGGAGGCTTTTGGCATTAGTTGTGATGCTGTCTTAATGCTTTGTCAAGCGGAGCTTCACCACTGTTAGCTAGAGATTGGACATGTTGTTGTCGTTGTTCGAGAGTGGTACTTGCTCGGTTGCCCTCTAATTATTCGAGTCTTGTATGCTTTTGGATTTAGTAGCTCTCCTGTTAACACTAAAAAAATGAACTAGAGGCACTCCAACTTCACTCAACCCAAAATATGAAGCTAAGGTGTTTGGGATCACTCCATCTGCTTTACCAGTGAAGCTGTGTAACTGAGTTTCCTCAAACATAGCATTAATCGATTGATATATGCATGCAATCATTTCTACTGTTAAATCTTATCAGGTCTTGCGAAATATAACAAAAAGAGGCGAGGCCACAACCAAAACAACTAAGATTGCATGGCGATGTGTGACACAATCCTAAATATGAGCCCTATAGGAAACAATTATAATTAGTCTGTTCCATTTTGTGGGTAGAAGCATGTCTCACACACCTCTCCCTTAAATAGAAGTTACATGACTCCTCCCTATTAGATTAACTTTTCCAGAAACGCTTCCTTTCTCTACACCACTCGTCGTCTGTCACAACTCACAACACCGCATAGTTGCCATGAAAAACTTACCTGATAGACCATTCACCATTAGCATCTCTATTTCTCATACATTAAGATATCCCAAAACAACTTTGCAACGATAGTATAGTTTCAAGATCGAAGCCACTTGTTGTTCTTCAACTATTTCCTATTACAAGTCTAAGTTTCATCCATAAACCGTGATACTAAAAAATGTTGGTCAGTCGATTGTCCAAATCGGATAAATTTTAGTTCATGGCCCCAATGAAAATGGTTTTAACAATGAAGTGGTGGTGACATCACACAGTGGTGGCCCAGTCAGCATTAATTAAATTAGAGATATTTTGATCATATAATGTCATGGAAATCTAAAAATAACATAGATACAGTTCATATTTACAAGAAACAATAATTTAAAATGGAATTATTTGAAAAAAAAATACAAATTCAACATAAAATATAAATGAGGAAATAATAGAAGAGAAAATCCAAGGTAATTTAGAAAAATCAGGAATATTTGAGAAGAAATACTAAAAATCATATACTAAAGATAAGATATCTTGTTTACGAGATTTAATACAAAATTTCTCGTAGTCATGTATTTTTAGCATGGATGTATTCAAAAGGTATTCTCATTCCTTGAATCCTATGTACTCCCTCTGTTTTGTAATGTAGGATGTTTTAGATATTGCAATACAACCTACATACAGAGCAAAATGGGTGAATTTACACTCTAAAATACGTCCATATACATACGAATAATGAAAAAGTAAAGAAAATACTTATATTTAAAAATGGAGGGAGTAAAGTTTTTGAGAAACCATTGATAATATTTAGTATTTCTTGGAAAATTATGATGTCATATTTTTAGTATAATTCTTAAAATATTTTTCACACCTTTCCTTCCTTTAAAAACAATTCTGACAAGGTCGGCATTCTGCAAAATTGCACCCATCAGGTTTGAAACTATTTTTGTTGGCGTTTTGGATGAATTCGAAATGGTTTTGTTATTTGAGGAAGGAATATTCGATATTGAAATTGAGAGACCAAGTTTATGTTTTTTAATCGAGTCTGCATTCATCAAGCTCATTACTAAAACCGGGGGAGGAGGATGCAGTAGACCAAGCATTACAAATGGCAATATGAAAGCACCAAGCATGAGGATCAATCTTCTCATGGAGTTGTCCCAATGCCATTTCTCTTTGCATTTTAAGAAAGGAAATGCAATTTGTTAGGATATACTACATAAGTTCCAAGTTATAAGATGGCTTAGAGATTTCAATATATATGAGATACGGACTAAAATGAGTAAATCTACACACTGAGACGCGTCTAGGTAAATCCGAATCTTATATTTCAGAACGAAAGTAGTATGTATAAAGAATTTGTTCATTTTCACTTTCATAGTTTCCAGTCTTGTTGCCTTGCATATTTGAAGCACTAGTTAGTATCGCCGTGTACACACATTGACTCATTCAAGGAAAATACGCAAACACGTAGGAAGCGATGTATACGTTCTAGATCGACAGCTACAATGAAACGTCTTCGCCCTCCTACTTTCACCTGCTACAAAGTCTGGAACTGAAGACGTTCGATGCCGTGCAACACCGAACAGAAGACCAAGGGTAACAAGGCAAACCTTAACACAGATCATGGCCACTAAGATTGTTGCCGCAGCGATGGCCATCGCCATCCTTGCCACGGCCGCGGCAAATGTCGCTGCGACTGACGGTACGGGGCTGAGGAGCTACCTGACGTCGTGGGATGGGCCAGCGTGCACGACAAGCAACTCTAGTAGAAAACAAGGCATCGGTGCGCCCTCTTTTGTACCGGTTGGGCATGAACCGGTACTAAAGTGGGCATTAGTACCGGTTTCAGATGCGAGGCGGCCGGGGCCCCATGGTGAGACACTTTAGTACCGGTTTGTATTATGAACCGGTACTAAAGGCCAATCTTTAGTACCGGTTGGTACTACAAACCGGTACTAAAGGTTGGCACAGGCAGCTGCCGTTGGTGGCCCCACGGCGTGACCCTTTAGTACCGGTTTGTATTACCAACCGGTACTAAAGAGTACCGGTTGGTAATACAAACCGGTACTAAATGTTTCCCTATATTACCTTCTTCCACCCCAAGCCACAGCTCCATTTTCCAGCTCGAACACAACTCCATTTTTTCTCTCTCTTTGCTCTCCCAAGGTCTAGTTCACCCCATTTTTCTCCAACATTTGCCAAGATTGGTGGCACCTACATATACAAGGGTTAGCAACTTCATCTTCTCTTCCGACATTTCAAGTTTAGCTCATTTTCTTGCTAGTTTAGCTAGTTTGATTTTTGTAGTATTAGCAAGGTGTTTGATGAAATGCCTAAGTTAGGGATTTCATTTGTTTTATATGCATTTTGAGCTCAAATTAAAGTATAATTTGTGGTTTTTTATAGTGTCGTCTCATCCCCTTCCTCACCGCCGTCGATCGCCCGCGCCGCCCCGTCACCGACACCACCTCGGTGAGCCTCTTATTTTTATCTTTTATTTTAAAAAATCTTAGTTGTATGATTTAGATGCATAATTATTACTTGTATAATTTTCTTATTTGTATAATTGTTTGTTATATATAGTGTCATGGTTTTGACATCTGTCCACACCGGCTCTCGTCCGCTCTATTATTCGGATGTGGTACGATTGTTTGTTATAACTATATATTTGTTTAATTTCGTGTTTATAACAATTATGCCGACCAACTTGACGTACATATATTTTTATCTAGGAGGTAGTTGAACCGGAAATTCCAACCGACCCTATTGTCGAGTTTTTTGTAAAAGAAAACAATGATTTGAAAGCAAAATTGAAAAGAAGTGAAGATCTTCGTCTCGAAGAGAAGATGAAATGGGAGTTCAAGATTGCCGACGTCGTCGATGATAACGAGGTCAAGATGGAGGCAATGCGCTTGGATCACGAGATCAAGATGAATGCAATGCGCTTGAAGCTTAAAAAGATTAGAAAATATGTCATTAGTCAAGAGGCTTGGTATCATTATGCTGTTGGTTCAATAATTACCTTAGTTGCGATTTTGATCGCATTTGTCGTTGGATTTAAATTCTTTAGCTAGTTGTATGTTAGTTTCAATTAATAATTTTTATGAGAACTATGTATTAGATTTGGTCGCTACTCTACTTTTGTTTAAATGTGGTGAACTGTTGTATTAATGAATTTTGTCACATATCTCTATTTGATATATTTGTATAATGCAGATGAGCCGGGAATGGATGTACGGTGACCGACGCTGTCCCGAGTTCATTGATGGCATGCATAATTTTCTCCGTGTGGCTGAGTTAAACAAGCAGAATGGTTTTATATTTTGTCCATGCGATGACTGTAAGAATAAGAGGAATTACCCTTCCTCAAGAACCCTCCACTCCCACCTGTTGCGAGCAGGCTTCATGCCCAATTATTTTTGTTGGACCAAGCACGGAGAAAGAGGGGTTATAATGGAAGACAATGAAGAAGAGGATGATGACAACTATCCTGTGTTCTCTGAACACGGTGGTACTACAATGGAGGAAGACGAAGCTGAACATGAGATCATTGTTGATGATCAGTCCGATGATGATCTTCGTCGGGTCATTATTGATGAACAGATAAACTGCGGAAGTGAGAACGAGTGGTCGAAGTTGGAGCGCATGTTAGAGGATCACAAAAAATTGTTGTACCCAAATTGTGAAGATGGCCAGAAAAAGGGGTACCACCCTGGAATTGCTGCAATGGAAGGCACAGAATGGACTATCTGACAAGGATTTGAAAACTTGCTGAAAATATTAAAGAGGATGCTTCCAAGAGATAACGTATTGCCCCATAGTACGTACGAAGCAAAGAAGATTGTCTGCCCTCTAGGATTAGAGGTGCAGAAGATACATGCATGCATCAATGACTGCATCCTCTACCGCGGTGAGCACGAGAATTTGAATGCATGCCCGATATGCGGTGCATTGCGGTATAAGATCAGGCGAGATGACCCAGGTGATGTTGAGGGCGAGCCGAGCCCCAGGAAGAGGGTTCCTGCCAAGGTGATGTGGTATGCTCCTATAATACCACGGTTGAAACGTTTGTTCCGAAACAAAGAGCATGCCAAGTTGTTGCGATGGCACAAAGAAGACCGTAAGGAAGACGAGATGCTGAGACACCCCGCTGATGGGTCGCAGTGGAGAAACATCGACAGTGAGTTCAAAGATTTTGCAGCTGACGCAAGGAACTTAAGGTTTGGTCTAAGTACAGATGGCTTGAATCCGTTTGGTGAGCAGAGCAGCAGTCATAGCACCTGGCCCGTGACTCTATGTATCTATAACCTTCCTCCTTGGTTGTGCATGAAGCAAAAGTTTATTATGATGCCAGTGCTTATCCAAGGCCCGAAGCAACCTGGCAACGACATTGATGTGTATCTGAGGCCATTAGTTGACGAACTTTTACAGTTGTGGCGTGAAGAAGGTGTACGTGTGTGGGATGAGTACAAACAGGAGGAATTTGACCTACGAGCGTTGCTGTTTGTAACCATCAATGATTGGCCTGCTCTTAGTAACATTTCAGGACAGTCAAACAAGGGATACAATGCATGCACGCACTGTTTAGGTCAGACTGACAGTATATATTTAGGTAACAAGAATGTGTACCTGGGGCATCGTCGATTTCTTACAAGACAGCATCCCGTAAGAAAGAAAGGCAAGCATTTCAAAGGTGAGTCAGATCACCGGACGAAGCCTACCCTCCCTACTGGTGATGTTATATATGACATGGTCAAGGATTTAAAAGTAATCTTTGGAAAGGGTCCTGGCGGACAATCTGTTCCGAATGACGCTGACAAACGGTACCCATGTGGAAGAAGAAATCTATATTTTGGGACCTACCCTATTGGAAATTGCTAGAGGTTCGCTCTGCAATCGACGTGATGCACGTGACGAAAAATCTTTGCGTGAACCTGCTAAACTTCTTAGGCGTGTATGGGAAGACGAAAGATACAGCGGATGCACGGCAGGACCAGCAACGTATACACGAAGGAGACAACGTGAATCCAGAGAAGTATCAAGGTACTGCCAGCTACGCTCTTACCAAAGAAGAGAAGGAGATCTTTTTTCAAGTCCTGAGCAGTATCAAGGTCCCGTCTGGCTACTCGTCGAATATAAAGGGAATAATAAACATGGCAGAGAAAAAGTTCCAAAACCTAAAGTCTCATGACTGCCACGTGATTATGACACAATTACTTCCGGTTGCATTGAGGGGGCTTCTACCGGAAAACGTTCGAGTACCCATTGTGAAGCTATGTGCATTCCTCAATGCAATTTCTCAGAAGGTAATCGATCCAGCAACTCTACCAAGTTTACAGAAGGATGTGGTCCAATGTCTTGTCAGCTTCGAGTTGGTGTTTCCACCATCCTTCTTCAATATTATGACGCACCTCATAGTTCACCTAGTCCAAGAGATTTCCATTCTCGGTCCTGTATTTCTACACAACATGTTCCCCTTTGAGAGGTTCATGGGAGTCTTAAAGAAATACGTCCGTAACCGTGCTAGGCCAGAAGGAAGCATGTCCAAGGGCTATGGAACAGAGGAGGTCATTGAGTTTTGTGTTGACTTTATTCCTGATCTTAAGCCGATCGGTGTTCCTCAATCGCGCCATGAGGGGAGACTGCGTGGAAAAGGCACGCTAGGAAAGAAAGCAACAACAAGTATGGACGGCATTCTTTCACTCGAGCACACTACACAGTTCTACAAAATTCCAGATTGGTGGCTCCGTATATCGTGGAACACATGGATATTTTACGCTCCAAATACCCGGAGCAGACCGACTTCTGGATTAAAGGAAAACACGAAGACACTTTCGGCAGTTGGTTGCGTACACATCTCATTAATAGCACCACTGTTGGAGAAGAGCTATACTTGTTGGCCAAGTCACCATCTTCGACTATATTGACTTTCCAAGGGTACGAGATAAATGGGAATACATTTTACACGGACACCCAAGACAAAAAGAGCACTAACCAAAACAGTGGTGTCCGCTTTGATGCAACAAACGACAATGGGACAAAGGACACATATTATGGTTGCATACAGCAGATATGGGAACTTGACTATGGACCTTATTTTAAGATCCCTTTGTTTCAGTGCAAATGGGTCAACCTGTCAGGCGGGGTAGAGATAGACCCGCAGTACGGAATGACTACAGTGGATCTCAAAAATCTTGGGTACCACACCGAGCCATTCGTCCTAGCCAATGATGTGGCTCAGGTTTTCTATGTGAAGGACATGTCTTCCAGACCGAAAAAAAGAAAAGATAAGCAAGCTGATACATCATACGATGAGCCGAAGCGCCACATAGTTCTTTCAGGAAAAAAACATCGTGGGAGTGGAGGAGAAGACAGACATGTCAGAAGATTACAATAAGTTTCATGAAATTCCGCTTCAAAGTGAAAGCTGACCCAAGCATCCCGTTAAATGATGAAGATTCTCCATGGTTATGGCGCAATCAAAAGAAAGGGTCGACATACGCGAAGAAAAAAAATTATACCCCAACAATAGATAGGGGGTGTTGTTGGTGATGTGTATTAAACCTTTTATGTATTAAATCTTTTATGTAACTGTGTTATGAAAATTCAAAGTGTATTAAACCTTTTATGTAACTGTGTTATGAAAACTCAGAAGAAAACTCTAAACACTGATTTTTTGCTCTAAAAACTCCAACGGCTCACAAGCGCTCGAAAATATTGGAACAAAACACACGGTTTCCCCGTCATACAGCCCAACCTAAATTAACCATGCCCCTTTCAGAACCACGTCGGATCGAAGTTGCCTACCTTCTCCAGTGGCCACTCTGACCGGCAAATCGGCAAATCATCGCGTGGTCGTGAGACGGCAAATCGGCCTTTGATCCAAACTGTGGCAAGACGTCTCTGATGATTTGCAATCGTCCGAATAAGTGTTGGGGATGTTGCTAATCATCAGAGATACTTGCCGCTGCTTGGATCCGACCGAGGGGAGGGTTCACCTTCAGCCTCCGCTCTAGGAACTCCTGCCTCTCAGAAATCTTGCTCTCTGCTACCCGTCTACTGCCAAAATGAACTACAATGAGTAGACACTGAGTGTTGAACATGTCCGGGAGGGGGGCTATATATAGGGTACGTGTGCTTCTTTAGTCCCGGTTGGTAACACCAACCGGGTCATGTGGCTCACGAAGTGGTCGTGATACTACTGATCCAACAGCTCACAATCCCTCAAAAGAAACACACCCCTGATCCAACGTCTCACAAGCGCTTGAAAGAAACACACGATCCGTGTGCTTCTTTAGTCCTGGTTGGTAACAGAAACCGGGACTAAAGGCGGGCTTCCCTAGGCACGTGTCCTCCCCCAGCGCTGCCCTAGGCACGTGTCCTCCCCTAGCATATCAAATGCACCGTTGGACGTATGCAGGGAGGTCTATATGTATTGTCGTTGACGGGGTAAAACCTAATCCACCATTCCTAGCAATGAACCCCTAGTTATCGGTGTCAGTCACATGTCCTCCCCTAGCTATCGGTGTCCTGGCCACGCGCTGCCATGGGTCTATATGTATTGTCGTCGACGGGTAAACCCTAATCCACGAGGATGTTGTTAACGATGTTTCTAAAATAAATAGATAATTATTACAAATTTTTAGACAATTAAGTTACATAGATATAAAATAAAAAGAAACTAGAGAAAAAACAAAACAGAAACCAAATAGATATAAATCAAAACAGAAAACATAAGAAATAAAACACGTATACATATAACAGAAAATAAAAAACAAATCAAAAGCCCATTAGTACCGGTTGGTATAACCAACCGGTACTAAATGGGTGGGCTTCGCGCGCGAAATTTCGCCGCGGCCCAAAATTCTTTAGTACCGGTTGGTGTTACCAATCGGTGCTAAAGGTCCATTTCGAGCGGTTTAAACAGGGGATCGTCCCCAAAACAGAGACGTCGCACGCCTTCTCTCTGCCGACGCCTCCTCCTCCGGCGAGCCCTGCTCCGGCCTCCCTCCACCGCGCGCCCCTGCTCCGGCCGCCTCCACCGCGCGCCCCGCCATCGCTCCGGCCGCCTCCACCGCGCGCGCATTGCTCCGGCTGCCCGCGCGCGCCATCGCCCCGCCCACCGCGCGCCCTTGCTCCGGCCGCCTCCACCGCGAGCCCTGCTCCAGCCACCTCCACCGCCTCCCGCATCGCCGGCCTCCACCGCGCGCCCTGCTCCGGCCGCCTCTACCGCCTCCCGCATCGCCGGCCTCCACCACCACCGCCTCGGCCTCCACCACCGCAGGTTTTTTTTTCATTTTAGTAAAGTTAGCAATTTTGTGTAGCTTAGTTAACAATTAGTGTAGCAAATTATTAATTAGTGTAGTAAATTTAGAAATTTTAGCAAATTTAAAAATGTAGCAAATTTAGAAGAGTTAGAAAATTTAGCAAAGTTATTTTATTAGTGTTTATTCAAAATTTAGGTCTTACAAATTTAGGTTATCTTACAAATTTAGAAAATTTAGGTTGTTATTTTAGAACATTTGAAAATGTAGCAAATTTAGCAAAGTTAGAAATTTTAGCAAAGTTTGAAAATTTAGCAAAGCAATGTTATTTGATGATTGTGTTAGCAAAGTTAGAAATCAAACTTAAAAAGCTTGATGCTATGAATTTTAACAAAGTCCAATTGTGTTAGCAAATTTGTGTAGCAAATTATTAATTAGTGTAGCAAATTTAGAAATTTTAGCAAATTTGAAAATGTAGCAAATTTAGAAGAGTTAGAAAATTTAGCAAAGTTATTTTATTAGTGTTTATTCAAAATTTAGGTTGTTATTTTAGGTCTTACAAATTTAGGTTATCTTGCAAATTTAGAAAATTTAGGTTGTTATTTTAGAACATTTGAAAATGTAGCAAAGTTTGAAAATTTAGCAAAGCAATGTTATTTGATGATTGTGCTAGCAAAGTTAGAAATCAAAATTAGAAAGCTTGATGCTATGAATTTTAACAAAGTCCAATTGTGTTAGCAAAGTTAGAAACAAATTTAGCAAAGCAATCTTTGTAACCTTGATGCTATGAATTAAAAATTTGCAGTGAAATTGAGCTATGGAGGACGACACCCCCTTCATCAGAGACGAGGAGAATGAAGAGCATATGCTAGCAATTATATGTGAGAGGATCCTCGGATTAAATTCCGATGGAGAAGATTCCGGTGAAGAAGACGACGATGATTTCAGCGCAAAATGTTTGAACGACTCCGGTGAGGGACTTGAGCTAGAAAATTTAAGAGATGGTGACGAAGTGCCCTTAGAAAACTACGGAGAGGTATATATATATTAACTCGTGTTGATCACTAGATGCATTAATTGATTTGCACTTATTAACGAAACATTTTTCTTGTAGCCCTCTGGATCTAAGCCAAGCGTCCCTAAACGAGGCCCGAACCAAAGGGTAAAGCTGCCAGATGGTGCAAAGTTGTCGATCGACGAAGTTGCTAATGATGGCAAACCGGTGAAACCCGAAGAAATCTATACTAAATATGTAGGTCAATGCGGAGTTCTTGTTAGGGACATGGTCCCGATCACCATTGCAGAATGGAATGAGCCGAAGAAAGCCAACATTGGCGCAAGTTATGTCGATAAAAGAATTAAAGACCTCCTTTGGGACTCGATCTTGACATCTTTCAGCCTACCGGCAGATCTCCCAGAGAAGAAGAAGCATAAAGTCAAGGAGTGGACTCTAAAGAAGATGGCCCAGCAATTCAACAACTTGGTAGAAAGGATTGTGGAAAAAATATGAGAAAGTAACTCCAAAATTCACTGGACATCTAGAGAAGATAAAAGATGCGTGGCCTGAATTTGTGGCGTATAAGAAATCGGCCGTCGTTGTGGCCCGATCGGCCCAAAATAAGTTGAATGGTAAGAAGAAGAAATATCACATACTTTGGGGTCAGGTGGCTACAAGACTGCCTTGTCTAAGTGGGAAGCCTTTGAAAACGAACTGCGTCAAAAAGGGATCACCCCACAGACAGATGACTGGCCCGACAGGTCCAAGTTCTGGTTGTTCGCGCATGGGGCAGTGTTGCACCCAGACACGGGGCTGATTGTTCCAAAGGGAAAATGGAAGAAAAGAATTACAAGAGTCGTAAAAAAACTAGTGGACGCAATAGAGAAAGTCCGAAAGGGAGAATTTGTTCCCGATAGAGAGGACGACGAGCTGACACTCGCCCTCGGGAATAAAGAACACTGGGGACGATGTCGAGGCAGAGGAGGCGGGGTTGGTTTTCGTGAAGGGTTTCCGGCGGACGTTGCAACTTATAAAAAACATTGCAGAAGTAAGAAGAGGGAGGCGGACCAGTTTTCGGAATTAGAACGCCAGGTGCATGCTGTGCAGGAGCAACTACACTCAATTACCCAGCAAAGGGAATCTCAGCTGCGACGAGAAGATCCTGCAGTCGATGTATGCCCATCTCAGCGAAAAAGCAGCGTGGGTTCCACGCAGCTACAAGATCCTGTAGTTGATGAACCGTCGGCGGCTCACTACCCCGTGGATGATATCACGGAGAAGACAAATTGTGAGTTACATGCGCCAAAGAAGAACATTAGTTATCCGGTGGCGAATGGCTATGCTTTACCATATCAACTTGGAGCAACCTTCCATTTTGATCAGATTCCAGCTGGATTTGCTCGTGTCGGGGTCACAAAAGTTCTGTCGGGATTCCACTCAATGGATCTTGACATTCCTGGAGCTGAAGGCGAGAAGACATTGGGAGAAGTCGAGCTTGGTATCGTTCTATGGAAGAAGAAATACATCATGTTTCCAGACTCGGCGCCAAGGCTACCGACTCCTCCGAGTAGAAATTCACCACCTCAAAGTCCACCCGCCTTCCCGACGATTGGGTGCCCACCGCGAGTCCATCGCCCGCGCCGTCCCATCAGCCGACTGATGCGCCCACTAGTAATTTGCCAAAGCGGAAGCTATTCACGTCGACTGGTACTGGCCGTACGTCCCCTGTCAAGAAACGTGCAAACATACCCAAGAAAGTCAAGGCTCCTGAGAAGTTAGTTGGCGAGAAGACTATGGAGGAATTAGAAGTGAGCACACGTGCCGAGGTGACAGCCTTTTTCGAACAGAAAAAAAGAAAGACTGGAGGCAAGACTGGACCCCATAAAGGAACTTCTGAAGACTATACCAACGGAGATTAAAGATCGCACCGTTGACAACATATATAACCCTCCACCGCGGGCCCTTTCAGGCTATGAGCGAGGTATTAAAAGGTACATAGCTCACAGATGGAGGAAGATAAAATGTTCGGGAAAAAATTTGCCCAGCTCGGAGAACAAGAAGTACAATCGATCGCCCCGCTCATTGTGTCTTCTGATAATATTGTTGATCGGGAAATCGAGCCTGGAGAAGTTGTATTCCATGGCGAGACAATTATCCCAGCATGGAGTTAGCATATCAATATGTTCTCGGGCTGTCTCTGGTCGAAAATCCGAGTGTTCTAACAACACAGTTATGGAAATTGCATAACTGGTACATGACCGCCGTAAAAGAAGAGAGATTATATTTCATGGCGGGAGTTAAGGAACAACACTACTTCCGAGAATATGTTGTGCAGGTTGAGTTCTCCGAACTTTTTCAAATGTACAATCAACGTGACCTCGACACATCTATCATCAGCTGCTATTGTCTGTAAGTGATTTATTTGTGTAATTTAATTCTTTAGTTAAGCTCGTTCATTGCCTGTAATTATCCTCACGATATTCTTTTGTACGCTATTATGCAGAATGAAGATTCGTGAATGCAGAGTGGATGGAATATGGACATTGGGTTCATTGACCCGGATAAAGTTCATCAAGTCACCGTAGAACAGCATGCCCAGACACAGAGGACGTTTTGCTAACGTTTTTAAAGCGACAAAGTGTCAAAAAAGAAATACTTTTTCCTTACAACTTCAAGTGAGTGTTACTGTCTTGTACACATTCTATTTTGCTTTCCCGATATTAAGTGTAATTGATGAGCTCTGAATAACTGCGTATATAAACGTGCGTACAGGTTCCACTTCATTCTGCTAATCATTAGAATCGATCTTGGAGAAGTTGAAATCTGGGACTCATTAATAAAACATCAAGATGAATACAAAAGCGTGCGTGTATTGCTCCAGAGGTAATTTCAATCGCACTATATCGGCCTCTTTAATTCGTTCAATTCCTGATATCAAAGTAAGTAATAACTTCTCAATTCATTTTCTTTGTCGGCCAGGGTTTGGAAAAGGTTCATCGCGGAAGAACGCGGTGAATGGAAAGATAAGCTGGAGTTTAAGGCTAACAAAGTAAGTAGTACTACGTACCTAGGTCAGCGTATCTTCTAATTTTAGTTTCAATACCATTATCATTCTCTTGATTATTATTTGATTGAATTCTATTCTCGTATAGTGGTGCCTGCTACAACCACAGGGGACGAATTTATGTGGATACTACGGTTGCGAGTACATCCACATAAAGGTCAATGAGAGAGTCAATAGTCGAAAAAATCAAGAGGTACGTAAACATCATTCACAAATTTATTTTTCTACCATCAATTGTGTTTAGTTTCGATCATAACTGATTTGATCTCTTCTTTTAAAGATTGCAAGGAAGCGGAACCAGCTCCTGCCAATAAACCGCGTAAAACCAATTGCGGAGAAATTGGCGGGATTTTTCCCTACGCATGTCATACCTGAATCCGGTGAATTTCACTATATCGAAAAATAGACTTCCTCTATGTACTAGCAGTGATATCCATGTAATGAGTACTTTATATGTAATGAGTACTTTATATGTGTAATGAGTATTTATATGTGTAATGAGTAGTTTATACGTGATCTCCTCCGAAACCCTGAAAAATGAGCGAAAATGAAAAAAAACAGAAACCCTAAACCCGAAAAATAAGCGAAAAGAAAAAACAGAAACACTAAACCCTGAAAAATAAGCGGAGAAAAAAAGCAGGAACTATTAATACCGGTTGGTTACTAAAGGTCCTCCGCCGCGCGCGCAGCTACGCCCACGTGGAGCACTTTAACACCGGTTTCTGGTGCAACCGGTACTAAAGGGGTACCCCTTTAGTCCCGCTTTATTAGTACCGGTTACACAACCGATACTAAATGCCCTTTACAACCGGTATTGTTGCCCATTTTTCTCTTAGTGCAAGGGCGCATGTCGAGCGTTGGGACGTGCAGCTGCAGCGCCGTCCGCTTCCACGGTGGCCACGAGTTCAACTTCCGTGGCGAGACGGCTACGCTCTACAGCAAGCACAGCTGCGCCGGCACGCCGTACAAGGTGTCCGAGGACACTCAGGCGTGCGGGAACTTCGGCTGGCGCAGCATCCACATCGACCGCTGAGCGTGACCGCGCTGTATGTGTCGGTGTGTGCACTCCGACCATCACGGCCCGCTCTATAGCTTACCCAAAAATAATGGAGTGCACTTGTGTAATGGATAACTGTCTGACTGTTACGAGAGTAAATAGAGAATGACATAAGCCATTTCGCATCACAAACACAATCTAACTTCATGACAACTGACCACGATGTTCAGAAAAACAATGAATGATCCATGTCGATCAGTCTTGGTGCAAGAAAGGTAAGCAAACAAAATGTAGGTCTTCTCACGGCACTTAGCCACACCATACTAACAGATGGAAGTTTCTTCAGCACAGACCTGAGACAAGAACATCATGCCAAAAACACATATGATTTGGGGGTCCCTGACGTCTCACGAACGGTACTTGCGCTTTGAGTTCTGCATATAAAACACAAGAACATTAGTTCACACTTGCTAGCAGCAGTTTGTGTCCATATGATGACGAATTTGAATAGATTTTTGTCAATACCCTAAACCTTGGCCTCCTTATATGCAGCGAGTTCCTTTTCACAAAATTCTTGGCATCGCCAAGCTCAATCATGGCCTTGTTTACTGCATTGGACAGATCTTTGTCTTCATTGGCGTCAAAATAGCAACCTCGGTCACGTGCATTGCTGACTATCTTCTGCCAAACAGACTTGCTGTTGGACAAAGTCATTCTGTTTCCTACTATCCATAAACAGTGCCTGCCAACAACAAACAAATCAGTTACTCTTTCATTTAAACTAGGTTGACTGAAAATCAAAAAAAAAACTAGGTTGACTGTTACTAGAACAAAAAGAAAGCTTTGTGACATAAAGCGATACTACCAGATTCATATTTTAAAATACTTCTAATAATTACAGTTTGATAATCAACACCATGTTATCAAAGAATTAACTAACAAGGTTGAATTTGGAAGACCGCAAGGAGTATATATTTTTAATTCGATTTTGCATGTATCCTGAAATCGAGCAACCAATAAACTTACTTAGCCCTTGTCAGAGCTACATTGGTCCTCTTCATGTCTGTGAGAAATCCAACAGAACCAGCTTTGTTGCTCCTCACTGTTGATATAATAATGATATCTTCCTCTGCCCTTGGAAACCATCCACGGATTTCACTTTCACAGAAAAACCGTCATGCATATTGCATGATTTCCCTATTTGATCATGGATTGCTCTAACTTGAGCATTATATGAGGACACAATACCAACAGAGATCTTGATTCCTGTAGAGACTGACTCTGCAGTAAGAGAAAGGAGAAGAGTTATTTTTAATTTTTTACATGCAGTGAAGCAAACAAATATAGTACATCCTTATAAAATAACTCTTTTACTCCTATATTTTGTTAATGGAGGTTATTACTAAAGAGGTGATAAAATGTGGTTACCTTTGTACAACCTCTGTACTATTCGCGAAATTGCAGCAGCTTCAATTGTGTTTTTGAGGCTACACTACTGGAAAATCACTCTTCGCCGTGTGGTCAAAACACACGGCGAAGACAGGAATCTACCTCGGCGAAGCGTTCGCCGAGAGCGGCACTCGGCAGAGACCTCTCGGCGACAATCGCCTCGGCGACGCCTCTTCGCTGAGTGCTTTCTATCGGGTATACACGGCAACGTCTTCGCCGAGACAATTTAACGGACACCCGGCGAAGAAAAGGTCATCCGGTCCGTCGACTGTCAGATGTGTGTCAGTACTTCGCCGAGTCTGGGCGTGTCGGCGCTCGGCGAAGAAGGAACGCACAGGCGGCGCCACGTGTCCTAGAAATTGGGTGCCGGCGAAGGCTTCGCCGACATGGCCTTCGCCGAGTGCCGGATTCCTTTGCCGGGAGGACGCTTTGCCGAGAATTTCTTCGCCGAGCATTTTTATCGCCGAGCACGGCCCTCGGCGAAGATTGCTGCTCGGCAAAGAATTGGCGCGTACTGAAATTTTATCTCTCGCCCACCTATTTTGCCGAGAGCAGTTCTCGGCGAAGACCAACACCCGGCGAAGAAATGGCGCGGAACGAAATTTATCTTCCCGCCCATTCCTTTGCCGAGTGCCGTCCACCGACAAACTCGGCAAAGAGGATTAAGTTTGCGAGGCAATCGCAAAAAAATTTCGCGCCAATTCTTCGCCGAGTGCCGTCCACCGACACACTCGGCGAACTGTTTACGAAAAAGGCGGCAAATATCAAAAGTTTCCCGTGCACACGTTACCGAGGGTGGCTCTCGGCGAAGAAAAGGCATCCCATCTTTGCCGGGTGCGACACTCGGCGAAATTCACGCATCGCCGCGGAAATGTGGGACCCAATGGCAGGCGCCACGTGGTCATCCGTTTCGCCGAGATCTCAGTATTGCCGAGTGTTTTCTGTGATCTTCGCCGAGAAAACGGTCTTCGCCAAGGTCTTTATCCACGCTGTGCCGGCGAACGTGGTATTTGCCGAGTAGTCTCGGCTTCGCCGAGTGTCATATGCGCGGTGACGGCTTAGACGCTCTTCGCCGAGTCACCCCGACATTTTGCACTCGGCAAATCCGAGACCACTCGGCAGAGAGGGATTTTCCCGTAGTGTACGTCCGTGCTTCTCAGTTGTTTCATGTCCTACATCTACATTTATGAATGAGTACGACCCAAAGATTTTGCTTGCTAAAAGCCTCTTTTCATAGCTCTTAGTAGTAACATTGGGACCATCAGATATCTTGCCTCCGTAAAATGTCACAACCGGAAATTTGCTTATTTTTGGATGCTTCCTGTATTGCACATTGAGAAGGTGCTTACTATTGCCCAGCATACTCAACCTTTCAAAAAGACTTCGCCCGAAGTTAGCATTTTCAGATATCTACAGAACCACATTACACGTCAGTTCATCGCTTAGAAAAGGAAAAACTGAAAGAAAAGAATAGTCAACACATGTAGCTTACTTTGCTTTTCACCAGAGCAGGTAACTGATATTCGTCCCCGATAAAAACAGCCTGCCTTATGCCAGGCAGCCGCAAGGGAATTAAGGTCTCACACTCTTTGAGCTCTGCAGCTTCGTCGACAATCAGCAACTCCAGAAGATTCGACTTTTCAGGCTTCTTGAGCAATTCACCAATATCAGAAGTAGATTTGTCAATTAGCACACTGTACAACCTGTAAGAGCTGGAAACTGTACATAGAATACATTTCGTTCTCTGCAGCAGATACAATTGAATTTGCTTCGTGCTGTCTTGGACGCACAGAGATCTGGCCATCTTGAACTTGGATTTATTGCATGTATTAGTCCGCACACTGGCTAGCTGCTCAGGCCAGGAACTGCAGTCCTCATCTACCTTGCCCTCAATAAGTTCATCTGACCATATATCATCACTATCCCTGTCACAATTTATCAAAGCATGCATAATTTTGATCAATTCAAGCACTTCCAGCATATACTGAAAGTTCTGCCCTGTTTCTGAATTTCTTGGATGATCATCGGACAGTATATCAATGCAACAACACAAATCCGCTGAAAGTTGATTGTAGTTATCTTTCAAATAATCCTTGAACGGTAGTAATCTAAATGCTTCCATCATAGCTTCAGAGTTATGACATCCTTCCTTATGGCACTCTTCTTCATCTTTTTCAGGTCTGTTATGGATTGTGTTGCAGAATATCGAGAGTGGTGCTACAAGATGATCCTTGGAATTGGGATTAGAACTAAAGGATAATGTGGGGGCAAAATTTTCCTGTCCTTACCCCGGAGGGGTTTTTCTCCACCCTTTTTAGGTACTTCTCTTTCCCTCTTCATTTCCTTAATATTTTTTGGATCATCGAGGGAGGTGCTACAAGATGATATTTTCCTGTGGAATATCGAGAGAGGTGCTACAAGATGATCTTTGGAGTTGGGATTGGAACGTAAAGGATAACGTGGGAGAAGAATGGGTTATTTATCAGGCTGCCCTCAGTTGGTACCAACTACTCAGTTTTGCCCCTAGCGCCGAATGGTGCTCAGTTTTGCCCCTAGTCTGTGCGTAAGGATTCGTTCCGTCACTCTTGCCGTCTCCGTCAGGTCTGCTGAATTGTGGGACCCCTGACTTATAGGACCTAGAAGACAACCGCGGCTTGTGGGACCCATTAGAGAACCGTTGTCGACTGTTGGGAACATTGGGCCCACCACTTATCCACGTACGCACTGCGTGGGTCCCACCTCAGGGTAGTTAGAAGAGAACCTCGCCCGTCCCCGACCTCCCGACGGCGCCATTGCTTCCCCTCCCCTTGCCGCATCCTTCTCTCCCTCTTCTCCGGCGACGAAGCGCAGATGTCTGTCTCCTCCGCCGCGCGGTCACAATGGCCGCGGTATGGTGCAGTGCCGCTGACACGGTGCCCAAACTGCCCACGCCCAGAGCCTCTCAAACGTTGGGTCAGCAAGACCGGCGACAACGGCAATCTTGGTCGCGAGTATGTCAGCTGCTTGAGCAAGATGCACGCCGGAAGGGATAGGCAGGTATAGATCTCAGTTCTTTCGCATCCTTTTGCTTTAATTTCACCGCAATTCGTTTTTGCTCGTCGAATTTGGGAAATTTTGAATTTAGGGTTCATGTTGCTGTTTTCAGATCCTGAAGAAATGTGGCCATTTCGAGTGGATGGATGATTATTTAGAGAGGCTTATGTTTGAGGGCTACATTGATTTGATGGGGGGGCTGCCGCCGGTGGGCGTGGAGATGGGGGAAAGCTCGGAAATGGGTGCGCCCGGTGCTGACAGAGAGGTGAAGGGGAATGCGCGCAATGGTGAACTGCCCGGGCTGCCCTCGGAGTCCGAACTGAACCAGGAACTGAAGAAGATCAAGAAATATCTAAAGCAGATGGTTGATTTGCAGAAGCAAGCAAATATGATGGCTGGTGGATTTTATTGTTGCATCGTTGCTCTGTTTTTCGTTTACTTGTTGATCCGTCGTTAGGGCAGAGGACGCGATCTGTGCGCCATGCCAAGTTCGTGTCACTTAATCGAATGCCCGCAGCAATTTGTTAAGTTTCTGAATTTGTTGACTCTGTCTGTGTTCTTAAGTTAACTTCAGTCGACAGTTGTGTTTTCCTTACAAAAAAACGTGCTGGGCTGCCAGAGTAGATGTTGGGCCGTGACGAGTAGATGTTGGGCCGTGACATTTCTGAATTTTTCTTATGTCCTGTAAAATAAAAAAAACGTACTGGGTTGCCAAATTTTGCATAGAGGCACACATACATTTACATGTTTTAGCTAGTTTGTAACAAATTTTGCTTAGAGGAAATCATATTTACTTGTTTTAGTTTGTTGTAACAAATTATGCTTTTTCTCTTGTATTTTTGTAGGGAAATGGTAGCACCCGTTGCCGAGCCCACATGTACTTGTTTTAGCTAGTTGAAACAAATTTTGAATTTTGTTACTAGTTCCATTGTATTAGCCTTTGAATTTTGTTACTTTTATGGCAAATGGCAAATGGCATGTTAGAAGCTAATTTTGTTCCATTGTATTAGCCTTTGAAAAATAATGCAAACACGAGCTAGTTTATATTAGCACGGATATGGGGCATATATACCCAAGTACAAATATTAAACCGACCCAAATTACATATATTAAATAAACCCATTACATTTCATAAAGGGCCCTCTATATAGGTAGAGGGCCCACCCAAACCCTAACCCTAACCGCCGGCGCCCCTTCGTCTGCGGGCGCCCTTCCGTCCTCCGGCCAACCGCCGGGGGTGGCCTACTTCCAGTCTGCCGCCCTGTTCGCCCTCTCGCGGATGGCCAAGTCCCGGCATTGGCCTCCCACGTCTCGTCGTCCGCCTTCTCCCAGGCCATCTTGATGCGGCGCCACGTCGCCTTCTCCTCCCACCTCGCCTCCGCCTCCTCCTCCTTCTTCTCCGCCCTCAGCAGCTTCTTGAGGTGGCAGTTCTGCTCCTCGACGGAGCGGCGCTCGGCCCTGTCGACGTGGTCGGGGTCAGGGTGGTGGACCCAGGCGGTTGACACGTACTGATCCTTGCGCTTCTGCTTGGGAGCTTTGGGAACGATGCCCAGCTGCTCCGGCGTCCACTCCGGCTCGTACCAGGGCCGAGCCTTCGGGTGGTTGTCCTCGTCGCTGACGGACTCGGGGCTGGAAGGGATAGAGTACGTCGAGCCCATGGTTATAGGGAGGAGGAGGCAAAGGGGCTGGAGAGGGATGAGAAGAGGGAGGAGGAGGCAAATGCACTATTTAAAGACCCGATGAGGTGTGAATTAATTGGTGTAGATGAAGAAGCAACTGTGTGAAAACGTAAGATAGCTAGTTGAAGATGCAGGGTAGATGAAGAAGCAACGTTGGTCTCCTCTGCGTAGGACAGGCTGAGATGCAGGGTCAGCGCTCTGCGTGCATTAGGCGGTCAAAGCGGTGCCTGCGAAAATAGGATGCGACGTAGCCTGCATGCGTGCATTAATGCAAAGAGGTGAAAGAGATGAACATCCAAAGTCTCACGCCAAAGTCTGCATTAATGCGTGCATTTTCTGAAACGAGGCGTGCAGGGCTGCGTCGCTGCAAATAGCGCTGGTGCGATGCGACTCATTTTTCTGAAACGAGGCGTGCAGGTCAAAGCGGTGGCTGAAAGAATAGCTAGGATGCGACGTGACCCTAGCTGCATGCGACTCATTTTTCTGAAACGAGGCGTGCAGGTCAAAGCGGTGGCTGAAAGAATAGCTAGGATGCGACGTGACCCTAGCTGCATGCGTGCATTCTTAATGCGACGTGAGTCCTCCTTCTGAAACGAGGCGTGCAGTGCTGCGTCGCTGCAAATAGCGCTGGTGCGATGCGAAACTAGGCGTGCAGGGCTGCGTAGAGGGCTAGGCTGCATGTCTGCATGCATCGGGCTGGTGAACGGGGCCCACTAGTCAGTGGCTGTTGTTACATTGAGACAAAACACAGAGTCAACCACCCAGTCGATGCACAGCGTCATTTTCAATCGTTTGATCGTAAGGAACGGTGCAGATCGAGCGCAGCCACCGATCCAAACCCGAGCATTTGCAGCCAATCAGAGCGCAGATCGAGCGCAGCCAATCAGAGCGCAACCGCGGATCGGCAGTCACATGCGCACGGATCTAACCCGAGCGCCAGATCTGAACCATCCACGCACTGATCAACGGCACAGAAGTGGTAGGGGTTTCAGACGGGGTTTAGAGGGGTTTTGAGCTGCCAGCTAGGGTATGGCATAACTAATTCAAAAAAAATCAAAACATGCTCAAACCAACGCACATAGTCTTATAATGTTGTATAGCAACTAGAAAAAAAAAACATAGGTTCCGTCAATTTTTTCGAAAAAGTGTCAAATCAAGCGAAAATTTCAAATGAGCATAATTAATTTAAAAAAATCAAAATGACATGAGACCAGCGCCCAATGTTGTTATATGTGATATAGTTGCTAGAAAAAATATAAACATGGTTTATGGATAAATTATCGAAAATGGTTTCTACAAAAGAGCTATCTTGTATAGACTTGTTTAGAGTTCAATACTAGAGCGATGGTTTCAAATGAGCATAATTAATTCAAAAAAATCAAAATGACATGAGACCAGCGCCAAATGTTGTTATATGTGATATAGTTGCTAGAAAAAAATATAAACATGGTTTATGGATAATTGATCGAAAATGGTTTCCACAATAGAGCTATCTTGTATAGACTTGTTTAGAGTTCACTACTAGAGCGATGGTCTCAAATGAGCATAATTAATTCAAAAAAATCAAAATGACATAAGACCAGCGCCAAATGTTGTTATATGTGATATAGTTGCTAGAAAAAAATATAAACATGGTTTATGGATAATTGATCGAAAATGGTTTCCACAAAAGAGCTATCTTGTATAGACTTGTTTAGAGTTCAATACTAGAGCGATGGTTTCAAATGAGCATAATTAATAAAAAAAATCAAAATGACATGAGACCAGCGCCCAATGTTGTTATATGTGATATAGTTGCTAGAAAAAAATATAAACATGATTTTTATCTGTTTTACATATGATTTTCTATTAAACCATGTTATTTAAATAAAAAAATAAAAAAATAGAAGAATTATTCAAAACATAATGAAACTTCAGATTTACAATATATAGGTAGAATAGATGTCTAGGAAATTAATTTGGCTGATTTAGACAAGATGCCAAAAAAAGTTGAAGCACAAATGGGGGTATTTACCCTAGCTTCGGACCTCATTTGAAGCACATTTCTCATGAGAATAGAGCGATGGTTTCAAAAGAGCATAAATAATTCAAAAAAATCAAAATGACATGAATCCAACGCACAATGTTGTTATATGTGATATAGTTGCTACTCAAATTTATTTGGATAATTTAGACAAGGTCGAATTTTTCATGAAATTACAAATGGGGTGTTTACCCTAGCTTAAGACCTCATTTGAAGCACATTTGCCTCAAATTTTGCCATGACTTGGTTCAACATCATCCAACATTATTCAAACATCATACAAACTATGTTCTAACATAGATACATCACCAGTCAACATAAATACAACATTATTCAACAGAAATACAACATCATTTGGATCCAACTTAGTCTAAATAGCGTCGGGGCTTCTTTGTGATCCTTGGCTGTTTTGGTGGCCCTTTGCTCCTTGTGCTCATCGTGCTCACAGCTTCTTGTCTTCTCCTCTTGGTAGTTGGTACCTTCTTTGAAACTTCGACTGGATCATCCAGTGGATCATCGACTGGAGCATCCATTGGATCATTTGAAGCATCATGGACTGGAGCATCGACTGGAGCATCCAGCGGATCATTTGAAGCATCATGGATTGGATCATCATTTGAATAATCATTTCGATCATGGACTTGATCATCATTTTCAAATGCTGCATCATCTGAATCACTTGACTGCTGACCAAAATTTTCAAATGCTGCATCCGGCAGCTGACCATCATTTTCATCAGGAATACTCTCTCCAAACCCTGGATCCACTGTGTTATCACAATATTTGCCGAAATGACCAGTCCCACCACACCTTGTGCACTTACGCACCCTCGCTCCAAGTCCACCTCCTTCATTGCGACGTCGGTGTCGAGTCTTCCTCGGTCTACCTGCAGCTCTCTTCAGAAGTGGAGCACAAAGTTTGAATCCAGGGTCCACTCTATCCCATTGCTGTTTTCCCTCCAAAGCAGGCAAGGCATGTGCATATGTGGCTCTGAACATTGCAATAGAGTAGTAATCATGCACATACTGCTGTATATTCCCTGCTGGAGCTGAGATAGAAGTGATGAAAAACAAGGCATGAATGCATGGCAACCCAGATATCTGCCATTGCCTACAACTGCAAGTTTTATCTTCTAAATCCACTGGATATCTCCATTCTTTGTTAGCTTTATCAAAGACTGATACCTCTGATTTGGTATCCGAGATAAATCTCATGTTCATTATCAAGCCTTCTGTTTTTTGCTTCAATACCTTCATCACAGCCGGGATAATAATGTGGCCCATGAATTTTGCATTAGCTATTCCAAGACGAAAATGAAATTTCTCGGCGTATTCTATCCTTATCCTGTCAAGCAAATCCACCAAATAAAGATCCTTTAGTTTCCGGATCGTTGAGTTGAAAGATTCTGCAAGATTATTGTGCACATAGTCAACTTTGCTTAGTTCACTGAATTGGCTTCTGGCCCATAACTTCGAGTGGTGTGTTTCCAAGTATTCCTTCACTTTCTTATTTGTGTATAACTGCCTCATGTGGTAGTTGTGCTTCCTCACACTGCAAGTCAAAGATGCTCGCCATAAATTGTCGGTAAAAAACTTTCCTTTGAATTTCTTCACAAAATTTGCAGCAAGGTGACGCATGCATTCCCTATGCTCTACTCCTGGGAACACATTGTCCACGGCCACTTCTAAACCCTTGCATGCATCTGTGTGAATTACCAACCCATTGGGATGTGAAATAGCCCGGCGCAGATTCTGCAAAAACCATGTCCAGCTCTCCTCAGACTCTGTCTCCAGCACACCGTAGGCAACTGGAAAAACAAAATTGTGTGCATCAACTGCACAAGCTGCTACTAACTGTCCTTTAAACCTCCCTGTGAGAAAAGTAGCATCAATAGCCAAATAAGGCGTGCAGCCTACCAAAAAACCCATTCGACAAGCTTCAAAGCACACAAAAACCCTCCTAAAGCATTCCTTCGTCCTTGTCACTCCCTTCACTGTGTACTCCACGGAGTGGTGATCAATGTCAACAATACTACCTGGGCTTGTCCTCTCCACTTCAGCTTTGAATGAATACAACAATTCAAAACTTTCATTCCAATTACCATGGATAGATTCCATAGCTTTCTGTTTACCATTGAACACCCTCATGTATGGTAAATCTATCTTGAACTTGCCTTTGATTTTTGTCTGCAATTACTTTGTACCCACTTGATGGTTTTCTGCCACCCATCTTTTTACTTCATCCACCACCCATCTTGACTTGGCTCTACCGATTGTTTCCTTCCTAAGGGTTGATTCTTGGCATGTGTGGGGAAAAGGGTTCACTTTGACCTGAATATTGGTGCTACCACGCATTTTAGATGCGTGCATCCTCCATTGACAATCCTCAGACTCACAGTGCACGGTGTAGCGCCTTTTATCGCTCTTGTCAACTGTAAACGCACGTTCTGCCTTAATGCAGTACGTCACAAGTGCATTTCTACACTCAGCCATGGAAGCAAAAATGTAACCTTCTGCCATATGAGGGTTCTCAGGGTCCCATTCAACAGGTGGCCGGTCTTCCTCCTCTTCAAGGTCACTGTCAGACTCATATTGGATTTCAGCCCGAGATGTCCGTCTTAAAGTCTGAAGAACATCAGAATATAGCCTCTCTTCATCATCCGCAGAAATGTAGGCATCAGACTCCACTTCAACAGGAACCCTTCTCCCAGTGCCCACACTTGTCAAGCCACCACGTCGAGTTGGTTTTAAACTGTTCTGGCTAGAGTTGGCAGTACAACGTGATGGTCCTGCCCGAGAAGATGAACCCGCCACCGTCTGTCCAACTGCCGGCACAACCACATCATTTTGCAGCCTCACATGAAAATTCTCTGCCTCCTTATGCTTAGCAAACATGGTAGCGAGCTCTTCATCATTACTAATTTGGATCCAATCTTTTCCCCCATCAAAGTATCTAAATTCCACTTCATCATGCAAACCCCAAGGATATGGGCTGCAAATTACCTCCCCAAATTGTCTGAAACTCCAATTACAATCCATTGGCACCGAATAACTGAAACCTCCTTTGAATTTCTTCTTATTGTCTGCATCGACGATGTAGCGGTCCCTTCTAATGTTCACCAAGAAAGTAAACCGCAACTCCATCCTAACCCACGAAAAACAGAGACGCAATCAGCTGCAAATCAATGGCATCCCATGTCGAATCGACAATTCAAAGCTCAGTACTTACCCAATGGGAACCCAATCGTGGACGCGGCGTGTCTCCGGACCCAGGTCGTCGCCGCTCTCCATTTCATTGCTATCCATTTCATCGAGCAGGTGGCGGACAGAGTGGTGGAACGAGCGCCCCACCAGCGGCGTCGCAGGACGGTGGCGGTGAAGCAGGTGGCCACGCGGAACGGCCGCGGCGGTGCAGGTGGTGCTGGAGGCGGCGTAAATGGGTGCTGCTGGCTGCGACACAGGTGGTGGTGGGTGGTGGTGGGAGGTGGTGCTGGCGGAGGATCAGGTGGCGGTGGCGGTGGATCAGGTGGCGGTGGAGCAGGTGGTGGTGGCGCCGCAGGTGGTGGTGGTGCCGCAGGTGCTCGTGGCGCCGCGGGGGTGGTGCGGCGATAGCGGCAGCGCACGACGCACGACGGCGGGTCGCGGCAGCGCACGACGGCGGGTCGGGAGGCTCGGGTGTGGACGATTCAGCAAAGTCAACTCACTGCGCGGTCCCACCTGTAAGCTCCGGACGACTTCAAACACACTGGGCGGTCCCACCTGGTAGCTCCGGACCCACTTCACTAACGCCACCAGACGGAATCGAGTTCAAACTCACCGTTTCGACCTCTCCATAGTTGCTGCGCACGAGGTAGGGGCAAAACTGAGCACCGTTCGGCGCTAGGGGCAAAACTGAGTAGTTGAGGTCCGCTGTGGGCAATTCGATAAATGACCCGAGAAGAATTTCCCTGTCCTTACGCCGGAGGGCTTTGTCCTCATCGTTTGCAGGTACTTCCTTTTCCCTCTTCATTTCCTTCATAATTTTTTCAATGCGCAATTTGTACTTGGTAACAGAATTCTCAAGAAAATCTGCTAGTGAGCACAAGAAATGCCTCCAACCAGTGTGTGGTACGAAACAAGGCAACAACCTCTCTGCACGCGCGTCAAGGAATACCATGGAAAGATCATGCTTATCATCTATCTTCATCCTATCTTTGTTTCCAAACAGGACAATGTCATTCAGAAAGCACACACTGCCATCTGAAGACTCTCCAACAAGCCTCACAATTCGAGACGCAACTTCCATTACGGCAGTATTGGTTGGTGCACAGGTAAGTGTCTTCAAGCCCTTGATGAGCATTGCCCACAGGATGGTGATAATGGTTTTTGTTTTACCTGTCCCAGGGGGTCCCCATATTAGTTTTAGGGAAGGCGAGTTGTTCTCCATTCCTGAGACACAGTCTTCTACTGCATTCAGCTGTGAATCATTTAAGTTGAACTTCTCAAGGCGAAGACAATCAGTTGATCTACGAGCGAAGCATTGAGATATATGGGAGCATGACGAGCTATCATCCACTACCTTCAAGGGGAAATGGGCAAGTAAATCAATTATGTAGAGTAATGTCCATATAAACCGTTCATAGTAAGAGAACATAAGGGAGTTATCTAATTCCACTTTCAGAATGATATGATTAATACTACTGACAGACTCAATATGATGTAAAGAGGAAATATTAGCAAAAGTAATGTTAACGCAGAGGAAATCTTGCATGGAGAGCGACAGGTTGCCAGAAGGAGCTAAACTTATTTTTGCATGTAAACAACTGCCATACCGTGCGCTTGTATTGCCAAACCAGATTGACGATGCCCGCACTATCACTGTTGTTCTGATGTTCTGCTTCCATACGAAGGAACTTCAATATACGGTTGTATGTCTTCATATTTAAGAGAAACACGACATATGATGGCCTTGTTGGTATTTTCGTTTCTGGATCTAGTTCAACAGGAATACCAGATAAAAACCGAACAATACAACAATTGCGTGGGGAATCTTTATCTCCTTTGTTTTCACATTTCAGAACTGAACCTAAAACAGAGGATGCTTTATTTTGTCTTAAATCAGACACATGTTGCGGTTTCCGCAAGGACACAACTATTATGTCACCCTCTTTGGGATCGTATGTCTCCCACGACTTCTGATCCTTTGATGGCTCGGAAACCTCAAAACAGAATATTGATTTCTCATCATGAAGCTTCTCCACCGAGATTATTTGTATAAAGTTTGCGTGAGCATAGCCATCCAATGATGAAAAGACATCAGCATGTACTTCTTCAATCAGAGGGCATATGAATGAGTTCAAATAAGTGTATAATGATGTGAACGTATCTGGTATGCTCCTGACCTGTGATGAATGTCCACACAACTTGATTAGTTCTCATTGGAGTAAAGTTTAAGCAGTCCATGATTTGTGTGAGAAGAAAAAATGCAATATACAGTTCCGAAGGGTTGGTCCAGCAGAGGATACCA
The DNA here is from genome assembly GCA_947311845.1 of Poa pratensis. NCBI lineage: Eukaryota > Viridiplantae > Streptophyta > Magnoliopsida > Poales > Poaceae > Poa > Poa pratensis. The sequence goes on from CAMZMU010000046.1 coordinate 49,930,022, forward strand.
ACGATATATACACTATACTGGCATCCAATAACTGCAGCATACTACAAACATAGGTACAGTAACCAGTATAAGTGCACAAAGATGTTGAAATGTGCAATCATACTAAGTGCACAAAGGAATATACTGGTTACTGTACCTATGTTATAGGCACGGAGATTTTACCGAATAAAATGAGGTTTGGTTGAAAATTGTTCTTATTTAAGGGAGCTTTTCTGCTTGGCAAAACAACGAACACCTAGCATACAATCTCCGGTCCCCACCCATAATGCACAGCTGAGTTGAAAGTAGAGATGGATGACAGGATGAGGCAAGTGGGCGAAGGCGGAACAAAGCGATCGACGGTCGGAGGTGGGGGGTCATCTGTCGGGCAGGGTAGCAGAGCAGGCTCCATTGGAGAAGCTCGACTCATCATTTACCAGGGCAACGACAGAACATGAAAAGAGAGAGCGTTGAATGGGCCTTGACGAGCGGCTAGAGCCTAGATGGGCATTACCCATAACTTGGGCCGAGCAGGCCTGTAAGGTCTTGCCTACAGAAGAGGATTTTAATCAACAACTCCTACATTCTCCTCTAAAAACCCTAAAACAATTGTCCTCTAAGAAATCTGGTATATTATGTTGAGATGATCAAACCAAATAATCTGTGTTCTGTTCCCTTCCTAATAGTAAAAATTCCATAATGCATTTTTAAGGGAATCCTACTTATGATTCAACCATTAAATTCAACTTTGATTTTTCTCCATAAATCAGCTAGTATTATATATTAAAAACATTGTGTGCGAATTCCATAGTATAATTATCCATATAAATTCTATGCTCATGTAAGAAACTTTGGATGGTCCATCTAAGAACTCAGGAGGATACATTTATCATAAACTCAAAGTTCATGTATTAATTTACACTACATTCATTCAGTTCAGCTTTTAAAACAGCAGCATGGTCTCTTATCCCCTCTCCCGAGCTACAGTCGAGAGAGGCGATTTTGAGAGTCCTTGGTCGTCTCCCCCCGTTTCTCCGGCGCCGCCGTCGGTTTTCCTCCTCTCCTCCGTCCGCTGCGGCGGTGGATGAGGTGGGGAACCGCGGATCTGGTGTCCGGCTTGTAAATAGGGTGTGGTCGAAGGTGGCTGGCGGCGGCGTCTGGGTTGGGGCGGCGCCGGCGCTCTCAGCCTTTTTGTCTCCTTGGATCCGGCCCCTTCTCGCCGGTGCTTTCTGCGGCGGCGACGGATCTGTGGGAGTTCCTCCGCGAAGATGGTGTGGCGACGGCGCGGTCTTCGTCAAGTGGGGATTCCGTCCTCGAGCTGTTTCGTCGACGTGGTGTCGTCTCCTCCAGCGACGGCGCGGAGCTCTGAGGTATGTTGGAGGGATCTGCCGGCGTAGTTGCAGCATCTCGGGAGTTCGGTCTGTGGTTGATGGTGGGAGTGGCGGCTGGTCTTCGTCGACTTTGTTGAAGAAGGACGGCGGCGCTCAGTTCCAACAAGTACGGGGCGTGTCCCCGGCCGCGTTCGTTCATCGTTCTTTATCTCGCCGGCCTCGTGCGCGGCGGGTGTCTCCTCTGGTTCATCAAAGGTTGCTGGGTTGGAGCTTAGGTGTTTGGTTCGTCGGGCTTGCTGCTCCTTTGTTGCTGTTTCTTTGTTCGTCTTCAGATCGAAGTGTTGTGGGTGCGTGTGTTGGTTCTGTAATGTTTCTCTGTTTTCTATAAACGCGTTCTCTAGTCTCAAAAAAAAAGCTTTTAAAACAGCAGGAGGGGATGGCTTACAAGATCGATCGAAGCCCGAAAGACGGAAACAACGACCAAGTGTTGGATTATACGGAATAGTTCGGATATAGAACATACAAAAGAATAAGTGTGGGAGCGGCTTACAAGAAAACAAGGTCGCAAGACTCGCAACTCACCTGCTGCCAGGTCCCTGTTGAAGATATCCTGGACGGACCAAGATAGTATCTTGTGCTCAAGGTAGCCAAGAGAAAACGTGTTGGCCATCTTGTTGTCTTTCTTCAGCGCAGCCCGGTAGCTGAGCACGGCCTCCCTCTTCCTTGGAGCCTCCATCTCTGCCTCCATGTCCTCCGCACTATGGAACTCCTCGTCGCTGTCACTCCTCCTCGCCTCGGACCCCTTGCTAGCTCCGCTGGAATTCCAGAGCTTAAGAGCATCTCCACCGGGAGCCTCCAAATTCATGTCCGGCACCCCCCAATCGAGGCCCAATTGGGGGTGTCGGACATGTGTCCGCCCATGTTTTCGACCGCGCCCACAGCGGCGCACCCCAAACGTCCGCTCTCCAAACGCGAGCAAATCATCGAACACCTTGCGGGCGGATTTCAATACTAATTGATGTAATAAATATTACAACACAAGTTCAAATTCGAAATATAAAGTTTAAATACGAATTCAAGTTTAAACCATGACCTATCAAACAGCCGCCGGCTGAGTCGCTTTGATGGTCCACAGGTGATGCACGAGATCATCGTGCAGCTGCTTATGCATTGTTCCATCACGAATTTCCCGATGTATGGCAAGAAATTCTGCATACTGCGTCGGCACGCCCGGAAGTGGATAGGCCCCTGGAAATCAAACACTTCGCCGACCAGTTGCTTCCTCGTATCATGCTCGTCTTCAATGATCATATTGTGCATGATAACACAAGCTTCACACATTTCATCTAGCGACCATGAAAGACAAGGGTAGCGAACAACGGCAAACCTGCCCTGGGGCACACCAAAAGCCCGCTCCACATCTTTGCGAACTGACTCTTGCCTCTTTGCAAAATGACAATCTGCCTCGCCGTGAGGGTTGCGGATGGTCTTCACAAATGTAGACCAAGTGGGATAGATGCCGTCAGCAAGATAGTACCCCTTATCGTACTCATGGCCATTGATCACATAGTTGCATGGTGGAGTTAGGCCATCACAAAGTTTTTTGAACACATTGGATTTGTGGAGCACGTTGATGTCATTGGAGGCACCGGCGGTGCCGAAATATGCATGCCATATCCAAAGATCATAATCTGCCACGGACTCAAGTATAACACTGTATTTTCCGTGGTGCCCTGACTTGTACATCCCTTGTCAAGAAAACGGACAGTTCTTCCAGTTCCAATGCATGCAATCGATGCTTCCAATCATCCCTGGAAATCCTTTTGCTTCGCCTTGTGCCAAGAGACGAGCCGTGTCTGCCTCATTTGGTGTCCTCAGATATTGCTTTCCGAACACCTTCACAACTGCCTTACAGAATCTGTAGGTGGCTTCGACGACAGTATACTCAGACCTGCGGAGATAGTCATTCAACGCATCGGCGGGAAGCCCGTAAGCAAGGCACCGTATGGCCGCCGTGCATTCTGAAGTGATGAAAACCCAAGGAGGCCGGTGCAGTCTCTCTTCAGCGCGAAGTAGTCGTCGTATTCCCGAACGCCATGCACAATCGTCCTGAACAATGACCTGCTCATCCTAAAGCGCCGGCGAAATTCATGAGGCAAGTTTGTCGGATTGTCGGCAAAGTAATCTTGGTACAAGAGCATGTGCCCAGTTGCTCTATCGCGTTCCTTGTTGGGCCTCCGCCCCTTCTCTGATCCTCCAAACTTCGGCGCCGCGTCTTCCTCTATCGCGGCATGTAGAAGTGCGGCCATGGCCATCTCATTCTCCTCGATGTCGGCCGCAAGGGCGGCATCCACCTTCATCATTTCAAAAAACATGACCTCGTCGTCGCTGTCCATGGCCTATTGGACGAAAGAAAGCAATGGAACAAAGCCACAAATGAACAATCAACCAAATGAGCCTACGGACGAATGGTTGAACAGGTTGCGGGCAGGGTGGGAGGAAAGAAGAGGCTTACCCGGCTTAGAAACTAGCTACGCCGGCGCTGGACTGGTCGCAGACAGGCGGGGAACGGCGGCACATGGGTCTATGTTGCCGCTCCGGCTAGGTACCCGAGGTGCGAATCAAGCAGGCGGCGACGAGAGTGGCGGCGATGGTGCGAATCGCCGGCGAGAGGAAAAGAGAAGGACGATGTGGGGAGCGAATGATTCAGGTCACGCCGCGCTGTCTCTATGACGGGCGGGCTCCCCTGTCAGACGCATGTCCGCTCCCATGTCCGGCACCCCTGAAGAGGCCTCCAAATTTGGAGGCCTCTTTGGGGGTGCCGGACATGTTTTTGCTCGGGGTGAGCCTTTGGGGGGTGCCGCTGGTGGCGTTTTTGGCCGTCCGGACCCCCAATGAGCCTTTGGGGGGTCACTTGGAGGCCCCCGGTGGAGATGCTCTAAGTAGAAGTAAGTATCGGCCATTGGAGTTCCCGAGATGAAGTAAATACAGATGGGAGAGTGGTCGTGTGCGTGTGAACTGTCTTTTCCAAATGGATGCATGCGCCTAGTTAGTAAAAGTAGCACACAACATTTTCTCGATATGACGCGATGCTGCGACGTTTCACTGCTCATCACAAGAGTTTTTTTAAGGGACCCAGCCTCTGCATCGTGATGATGCACACGGTTTTTATATTAAAATAAAAGTAGCAAAATAATATCATCCAAATATTGCAACTCAAGGATCAGCCATAATAGCCTCAAATATCAACCAACGAAAACCAGCCGAACAAGATAGACTACACATATTGGAGTCTTCTAGAATGCTGCCACCCCCCCACGGCTGAAGATTGCACGGACAACCGCCATAAGGCGAGAACATCCAGCACCCATGGGAGCCCGCTGCTGATCCAGTATGTAGCACGATGGACGACATGCAAAAACTGAGCATCTCTTGTTTTGTTAAATACAGCATCATTCCGACAGTTCCAAACTGACCATAAAAAGGCACATACACCAATACGAATACGTGCCTTCGTGTCTTTATCTACCCCATCCAACCAGTGGCCAAACATATTATCTATGCTAGTAGGAGGAGATATGTTAAAAGTGAAGTGAAAAAGCCACCATATGTCATTGACAAAAGGACAAGATATGAAAAGGTGTTCCACCGACTCATCCGTCGAACAAAAAACACACCTTTTTACATCCGACCTAGTTCCTTTTGATTAAATTATCTTACATAAGAATAACCTTTCTTTGGAGGAACCACATAAAAATCTTAATTTTTAAGGGCACCTTGATCTTCCAGAGATATTTCCACAAAAAATGGAGTGTGTAATGTAATCTAAATACATTGATTTAACGGTAAAAGTTATATCTGTAGTCAAAGCCCACCGAAATGTATCATCTTCATTTGATAAAGTAACCGTCATTAGTCTCTCTACAAATTCAGCCAACGTTCCCATCTATCCCCAATTAAGGTTCTCCTAAACTCAATATTTAGTGGATTATTCGATAACACATGTGCTACCAGGACATTCTTATTTTGCACCACATTATATAGAGAAGGATATTGCGAGGCTAAAGGGCTATCCCTGAGCCAAGTGTCCTCCCAAAACCAAGTAAGAAGTCCATTTCCCACCATAAAAGAACCTCGGTTAAAGAAATCATCTTTGAAACTCATTAACCCCTTCCAAAAAGGAGAATCACGAGGTTTCGGTTGCACTTGGGCCAAAGCTTTTCCATTAAGATATTTGTTACATAACAATTCTTGCCAAACACCTTGTTCAGTCAATATCTTAAAAAGCCATTTGCTTAAAAAACATTTATTTTTTATCTCTAGTACTTCAATACCCAACCCTCCTTGGTCCTTTGGGCAACATATAATGTTCCATTTAGCTAACCTATACTTTCTTTTATGCTGATCACTCTGCCAAAAAAAACCTAGAGCGAAAATAATCCAGTCTTTTTCTCACTCCACCAATTGGAATTTGGAAGAAAGAAAGTAAGAACATTGGTAGACTAGAGAGAACCGAATTGATCAATACTAGACGGTACCCATATGAAAGCATTTTACATCACAAGAGCTATCACGCCTTGGAAACAAACTCAAAGATTTCCAAAATAACTCTAGCTAGCTGACTCTACAAAAGCACTCAAACCGTAAAAACAGGCCAGCTTAGAGACCGGAGTGGTAAAAAGCAACTCTAGTTCCCTACCAGACTCACTAAACTGCCTCTAAATTGTTTACGGTGCACTGTATAATCCCACTTTGGTCTATAAATATAGCGGTCGATAGGGAGAGTGGTGGTTTGTAGCCCGGGCTACATGTAGCCATTTACTTCAAATACTCGAAATACAAATTTAAAGTTTAAAAAATCTGAAAAAAATGTACATGTAGCTCTGAATATATACTACAAGTGTGCAAAACCTTAATCCGAAATACGCTATGTTCTAGGCTACAAAAAAATGTAGATCTGGTTTATGAACATAATCCCTCCAAATCTTGTCACAGTTTGTCTTTTTTATGTAGCCAAAATACAAAATAATTTGGACTAACCTTTGCCCAATTGTTGGATATGGTATTGGCTACATCCAGATTTATCTTTAGAATTGTTTGACACATTAAAATATTGTTTTCAAAAATTTAAAATAGTGCTACATGTAGCCTGAGCTACAAATGCCTTTTTCGGGTCAATAGGTAACTATACATCGCACTATCAATACCACTATGTAGTGGCATGCGCGGAGGCATGGCACTCTATTCTACGGGATTGGCAGTGCCGAGCACAGACATGTTGTAAACGATAGCAAAGAAACGACGAAGAGCGGAACGATCAAACCAATGGGGACACGAGATTTTAACGTGGAAAACCCCTCCAACAATGGAGGAGAAAAAACCACGGGCGCCAGCCAGCAATACTTCACTATATCGGGTGAGGTTACAAACGCCGTGGGTTTACAATGTGTGGCTTACCCCAAAACGGCGGCTTACTACCGCTGGGGTGGGCTGGTTCGTCTCTTCCCACCTCAGCGGTACCGGCGGCGGTACCGCCAGCGGTACCAGTCGGTACCGGACAAACGCGTCAGACGGCCATTCTGGCGGTAGCGGAGGCGGTAGCGGTGGCGGTAGCTCTCGAGCGGTAGTACCGCTTAACCCAGCGGTACTACCGCTGGAATTTGGAACACCAAAAAACAACACTCCACCTTGAGACAAATTCCATCTTGTAGTATGAACGAGAACTTTACCCTAAAACAACAAAGAAAAAACACCTTCGGCGCCAAATAGCCTCTTGGGCTAGACAGTGATACCAACTAAGCCCGAGCAAAGCTCGAACTTAGTAACAGGAACTGGCTTTGTCATCATATCAGCAGGATTATCATGAGTACTTATCTTGCATACCTTCAGCTTACCTTTTGCAACAACATCACGCACATAATGGTATTTGATGTCAATGTGCTTTGTTCTCTCATGGAACATCTGATCCTTAGTAAGGTAAATAGCACTCTGACTATCACAAAATAGGTTAATGCAAGTATCATCTCCACAAAGCTCAGCAAACAAACCTTTCAGCCAAACCGATTCTTTACATGCTTCAGCAATAGCCATGTACTCTGCTTCAGTGGTAGACTGGGCAACAACAGATTGTAACGTTGCCCTCCAACTAACGGCACAACCACCAAGCGTGAACACATAACCTGTGAGGGATCTCCTCTTATCCAAATCGGCAGCAAAATCTGAATCCACATAGCCTGCGAGTCTCTCATCAGTCTTGCCAAACCGTATAAGGACCTTTTCAACTTACACACAAGATCCTCCTTACCAGGCACTATGAACCCTTCTGGCTGGTCCATGTATATCTCCTCCTCCAACTCTCCATGCAGAAAAGCAGTCTTTACATCTAACTGCTCAAGCTCAAGATCACGCATAGCAACAATACCAAAGAATGTACGAATTGAACTATGCTTAACAACTGGAGAGAAAACATCATTATAATCAACACCTGGAATTTGACTGAAGCCTTTTGCTACTAACCTTGCCTTAAACCTCGGAGGCTCGTTAGGAGATAAACCCTCCTTTCTCTTGAAGATCCACTTACAGCGGACTGCCTTCTTTTTCTTAGGCAAGCGCACAACTTCCCATGTGACATTCTTATCGAGTGACTGCATTTCTTCTTACATAGCAGCAAGCCACTTCTCGCGGTCACCGGAACCAATAGCTTTAGTATAGGTGGACGGCTCATGTCCGTGCTCCACCTGTTCTGCACAACTCAGAGCATAATCAACAATGTTACACTCTTCAATTAAACGTGGTCGAGGACCACAATTCCTCCTGTTCCTACGAGCAGCAATAGACTGTTGTGGCTGCAAAACAGGGGGTGAGTTCTGAACATTATTATTATCAGAATCAGAAGAATCAGAATCATCAGAACCAGCAGAATCATCTGAAGTAGCAGCACCATCATTGTCAACAGTGACATTTTCATTTTCAACATAGTGCTCCACCTCGACACGAACCTGCTCCTCAAAAAAATCTGGCAAAACATCTGAGGACAACTTATCAAAGTACATAACAGATTCATTGAAAACAACACTCCTGCTCATAAAAGCCTTTTTAGTTTCGGGATTCCACAACTTGTATCCTTTTACACCCGAACCATAACCAATGAACACACACTTAATAGCTCTCGGCTCTAACTTTCCATTATCAACATGAGCATAAGCAGTGCAGCCGAAAACTTTAAGTTGTGAATAATCAGCATAAGTACCTGACCATACCTCGATGGGAGTTTTCTTGTCGAGGGGAATAGATGGTGACCTGTTTATCAAGTAGCAGGCGGTGGCAGCCGCCTCAGCCCAAAAACGCTTACTCATGCAAGCGTTGGAGATCATGCAGTGAGCCTTGGAGATGATGGTCCTGTTCATCCGCTCCGCTACACCATTCTGTTGAGGCGTGTATGGGATGGTGAGGTGCCTGACAATGCCTTCTTTCCTACAATAATCATTAAAGGCATTCGAACAAAATTCGCCACCATTGTCAGTACGAAGTAATTTCACCTTCCTTTCTGTTTGCATTTCAATCATATCTTTCCACTCTTTAAAAGCAGCAAACGTATCATCCTTATTTTTCATGAAATAAGGCCAAACTCTTCTAGAGTAATCATCAATAATGGTAAGCATATAACGAGCACCACCATAAGAGGGCTTACGAGATGGCCCCCAAACATCAGCATGTACATAATCAAGTGTACCTTTGGTAGTGTGAACAGAAGCATTAAACTTAACTCTTGTGTGCTTACCGAAAATGAAGTGTTCACAGAACTGCATCTTACCCAAACTGCATCCTTGCAGCAAGTCTCTCTTGATCAATTCTGCCATACCAAGTTCACTCATATGTCCAAGACGCTTATGCCAAAGGTTAGTTTTACTAGCGTCATCATGAGAAACAGCAGCAACAGTACCAGATAAAGTGCTACCTCTAAGAACATATAATTTAGCAGAATTCATATCACCAACCATAACAATGAGAGAACCTTTTGATACCTTCAGGAGTCTATTCCCGCCGGCAAACTTGTACCGTCACAATCAAGGGTACTGAGCGAGATCAAATTTCTCGACATGGTTGGTATGTGTTTCACTCCAGTCAACGTGTGTGTCATACCGTCATGTGTCTTGATTTGAGCAGACCCAACACCAGCAATGATACATTGTTGGTCGTTGCCCACACGCACGAAATCTCCAGTCTGCACTAACTCATAAGAACTGAACCAATCTTTGTTACACCAAATATGAAAAGAACATGCAGTATCTAGGATCCATTCATCCTGACGAGAAACACATGCAGCTAAAACAGCTAGGCAATCGCCATCAGAACTACCATCAACAACAGAAGTCTCACCGGTATCATTACCTTCATTATTTTTCGGTTGGTAAGTACCTTTTCTTTTCTCCTTGTTCTGCAATTTTCAACAATCATCAATGACATGATTAGATTTCTTACAATACCTGCAGAACTTATCACGGCCTTTAGACTTTGAGCGACCTCTGTCACCCTTGCTCTTATCTCTGTTGTTGTTGTGGTAGTGATTATCTCGCTGCTCAGGCCTCCCTCGGACCTGCAAAGCATCGCCCTTGGAGGACGACGTCTCCTCTTTCTGTACCATACCTTTCATCTTACAATACCACTTGATTGTCTCCCAGAACCGGATGAAACACGTTTCAAAGAACGTTGTTTATGTTTCCGCTCCTTTCGAGATGCTGCCTGAACCTAAATGGGAACAAAGCATATGAGCTTGATAAGATTCAGCCAACAATTTCAGATCAAAATTACTCCGTGCACTTCAGTAATAAAAATTTGTCATAGACTCATAGCTACAAATGAAGTAGTATGTGATCCATAACAAGTGCTGCACGCCGGACACTGAGTTACTCCTACCAAGTTATTGACTCTAGCTATAGTAGCACAGTTTGGACTATTATTCAGCCATTTTTTCATAGCTCTCTTCTCCTGTCGGTGCATTTTCAAGTTTGAGCAGTCTGAAAAATGGATTCCTGACAAGTAAAATAGCCAACTTCTGAAAGTTTAAGCTTTTATGGTTCCATAGCACTATATAAAATAGAATGTCGAGGTGAGATACCATATGCAACTTTATACCTATACCTATAAATTTTACGGCCATTGACACACAAAAAAGTCCATGAAAAGTTCCGGATAATCTATTTAGCAACATGTGTTTCAGTTTTCAAGAATAAATAGCACAGTAACGAGTGCATCGCTTGGCAAATTGAACATGAAAAATGATGCAAAGTAATTCTACAAACTCATAGGCAGAGAAAAGGGTCCAGAATTAATACCCGAACCATGTTATTTACAACTTGTAAAGGTGTATCCCTTCTGTCTTTAGCTGAACTGAGCTCACTCCCATGCTTAGCGATCACACGAGAAATATCCCCATCACGCTTTGCATTAAAGAAACACTGCCGTTCCTTTGCATTGCAAACTAGATCTGCCCAGATAGAACCACTACTAGATAAGGTTGCAGCGTTTCCCAAAATCCAAAGGCAATGTCTGCAATCAAAGTAGAATAAGTAAACCACCGAGGGGGCAAGAGGAAAATAGTTCACAAAAGGAACACACGGTCAGTAACATAAGATACCTTGCTCTTGTCAAAGATACATTTGTACGCTGTCGATTTGAAAGAAAGCCTACCACCCCATCAGAGTTGGACCTGACAGTAGATAAAATGATGATGTCTTCCTCGCCGCCTTGAAAGCCATCGACAGAATTGATTTTTACTAATAAGGAGCCAAACTTCATTTTCCGCAGTTTTTCTTGGATTGCTAGAACTTGAGCAGTGTATGGGCATATGACACCAACTGTGACCTTCTTCATGGTCTTAGAGCAAGCTGCACGGTTAGATGTTTACATTAAGCATTCGCCCTAAGATCCATGGTATAAAGAGCAAAAGAAGTGATGTTTTGACAATTAGCATCATGTATCATATTAAAGCAAGCATGGCAAATAAATGGTTACAAGAGTATCCTAGTAAAGCGAACACGATATGCTATAAGGTGTCACACTATCAATATTTATTTTTTCAGTTTCTCTGGAGTGAACAAAAGGACATTGCTTCGAAGATTCAGAAACTGAAACATTGTTACTGATGTGTGCTAAGCTATAGATGGCAACCTTCCATGAGAACCTTAAACATAATATCATAACATGGAACTAATTGGGCTTGTTAATTGAAAAGGAATGTTTATGATCATCTTTCCATATAGCTAAGAAAATTGTTCAATCACCAATTAAAGTCCAGCTAAAAAGTATAAATAAATGGTTAAGAAATAAAGCTAACACCTGAGTCAAGAAATACCATGGAAAGATCATGACTGTCATCTATCTTCATCCTCTCTTTGTTTCCAAACAAGACAATGTCATTCAGAAAGCAGACGCTGCCATCTGAAGACTCTCCAACAAGCCTGGCAATTCGAGATGCAACTTCCAGTACCGCAGTATTGGTTGGTGCACAGGTAAGTGTCCTTACGCCCTTGATGAGCATTGCCCACAGGATAGTGCTGATGGTTTTTGTCTTACCTGTACCAGGGGGGCCCCATATTAGTTTTAGGGAAGGTGAGTGGTTCTCCATTACTGAGACACAATCTGCTACTGCATTCAGCTGTGAATCATTTAGGTTGAACTTCTCAAGGCCAAGGCCATCAATTGGTCTATGAGCAGAATATTGAGATATCTGGGAGAACGACGAGCTATAATCCACTACCTTCAAGGGAAAATGGGCATGTAAATCAATTATTCCGAGTAATATATATACATTACTGACATATTCAATGTGGTGGAAAGTAGAGACATTAGCATAAGTAATGATAGTGCGGAGAAAATCTTGCATGGAGAACTACAGGTTGCGAAACATAATGAGACAGCCTACTTTCCATATCATACATATTACAGTTGATATCAGACACAGTAAGGTATTAAAAGACATTTTTTTATAGATGTACACTGACATACCCTTGTCTTGTACTGCCACACTAGATTGACAATATTAGTACTATTCCTTCCATTCGGATCATCTGTTGCCATATGAAGGCAGTTCCATATATGGTTGTAAGTCGTCATATTTATGAGAAACACAACAAATGATGGCCCCATAGGTACTTTTGTTTCTGGATTCACTTCAACAGGAATAGCAGATGAAAACCGAACAATACAGCAATTGGGTGGGAAATCTCCATATTCTTTTTTTTTAAGACTGGAGGCTCGAGAATCTCCATATTCTTCATCTTCACATTTTAGAACTGAACCTAAAACATAGGAAGCCTTATTTTGTTTCAAATCAGATACATGATACGGTTTCTGCATGGAGACAACTAGTATGTCCCCCTCTTTGGGATCATATGTGTCCCTTGACTTCTGATCCTTTGATGGCTTGGAAACCTCAAAACAGTATATTGATTTCTCATCATCAAGTTTCTCCACCCAGACTATCTGTATAAAGTTCGCCTGAGCATAACCGTCCAATGATGAAAAGACATCAGCATGTACTTCTTCAATCAGAGGACATTTGAAAGAGTTCAGATAAGTGTGTAATGACGTGAATGTATCCGGTATGCTCTGGACCTGCGATGAATTCCCATACTACTCGATCAGTTCTCAATTGAAGTAAAATTTAAGTCAATTATCTATGCGAGGAAAACAAAACAGTACACTTATAGACAGTTCGGGTGAGGTCCACTAAAGGCTACAAACCATTAACCATATGATGGTACACTATACTATACTGGCATGCAATAAACAAAACATAACTTTTGTTAATAAATCAGGATTCAGCACTGGACTAATACCAGAAAAAAAACAAGCCTATTGAAATGAGCAAACATACCAAGTGCACAAAGTATATATTCGATATTATACAGGTTACAGTCCTACCATGGTGATTTCTCTTCATCCAACTGCGGATATTTTACCGAGAAAAGTGTGAATCGGTTGAAAATTGTTCTTTTTTTTTAGATCAAATTGTTCTTATTCAAACGGAACTTTTCTGCTTGGCAAAACAACGAACACCTAGCGTACAAGCTCCGGTCACCACGCATAAAGCACAGTTGAGTAAAAACTAGAGATGAGAGAAGCAAGTGCGCATAGTACATCGACTAGGAGAACGACGAGAGCGGTCTACGAGCGGGGGGTCACTGCTACGCGTGCAGGGTGGCAGAGCGGCCTCCACTGGAGGAGCTCGACTCGTCATCTCCCTGAGCAACGACGCAACACAGAACAGAAGGGAGAGTGTTGAATGGGCCTTGCCGAGCGGCTGTTTAGTGTACGGTCTGCATATCGTATGTTGATAACAACCAGAGAGAGGAGGACTGCGTGGCTTGAGGAGAGCGCAGGACCGTCGGAAGTCAGAAGGCAGGAGAAAGAGTGGGCAGAATTGTGGAAGGTCCCGGTTCCCTCGAAGGTTAGAGTCTTCCTTTGGAGACTTGCTCGACATTCTCTTCCGACAACGGATGTCCTACATCACAGGAACATGGCAGCACAGCGTGTATGTTCTATTTGTGGTGAACAGGATTCACGGAGGCACTCTTTGCTGGAGTGCAATTTGGCACGCCCTGTGTGGGCTCTGGCACCTGATGACATAACCGATTTTATTGGAAATATGCAGGAGCCAAATGCAAAGGCGTGGTTGGCAGCTTTGTTTTCAGCTTTACCACATGCAGACCTGACGAGGGCGGTTGTGACCCTGTGGCCGGGCTCTATGGCATGCAAGAAGAAAGGCCATCCACGAAGGTATTTATCAGAGTCCGATGTCGACGAACTGTTTGTTGAAAGATTCATATCGGAGCTGGAGATGATCAAACCGGTGGCGACTGAGAGGCGACCAAGAAGTGCTCCAGGCCCGGCCTGGATCCCACCACTGGCTAACACGTTCAAAGTAAATGTTGATGCTGCCATTTCCAAAAACTCCAGGAAATCGGCCATTGCAGCAGTGGTACGGGGAGCGGATGGGACTTTCGTTGGGGCCTCCTCGGTGGTGATGTATGGCGTCACGGAAGTGGAAACATGGTTTCAAATTTCAGTTTCAGAAAAAATTTAGGCACCATTGAAATCACTGAAATTCAGTGATTTCGGTTTTCGTTTCGGCCAAATGACTGAAAATTTCTCTTGAAATTCGTTTAAATATTCAAAAGTATTCAAAATAATTTAAATAATTTTTGAATTCAAAGTGTTGAAATATTTTGACCGAAAGGCAATTATTTCGGGGTGTACTGAAATCACTGAAATTCAGTGAATTTCGACGAAATCTCAGTGAATTTGAAAACCATGAGTGGAAACACTCGAAACTATGGCATGTAGAGAGGGACTGGCTGTTGCAGCTGATCTTCTCCTACACAACCTAAGAGTGGCGTCTGACTGTATCAATGCGGTGCGGAGCATCAAGGAAGATGGAATGGGATCATATGGCCACATTGTTCAGGAGATAAGGGCCAGATCGCAGGATTTTAACTCAGTGGATTTTGTCCACGAGGGAAGAACTGCAAACGTGGATGCACACAACCTGGCAAGGAGCTCTTTATACCTCAGTCTAGGCAGGCATGTGTGGTTCTCTTCACCACCCGAGGGTGTTTGTGTGACCTATAACTCTGAATAAAGTAGTGGAGATACTCAAAAAAAAAATCTTGTGTACAAAAGAGCGTTTTGATTAACTACTACATCGATCATGCAAAAAAAACTACTACATCGATCATGCAAATAATATATAACATCGATCCCTCAAAAGAATTCATCTACTAATACTACATTTTCCTCTAAAATCCCTCAAAAGAGCCTTCTCTCTTCTAAAAATTCAACTATTTATGCTATGTTAAAAATCAACTACATTCTGGTCCTTTCCTATAATCGAAACTTACACATAATGCTATTCGTAGAGAATCCTACTCACGATTTCGACTATCTTATGTTCCCTTCCCAAAAGCAAACATCCACTGTGACGCAATTCTTTAGAGAAAATTCCATAAATCAGCTATAGTACTCGATAAATCAAAGCCCTAATGAACGAAATATGTGTGGATATCGTGGTGACCGAGATGCTAGAACGCTGGTCTTACAAACACAGGCAAACGAGGTGAGAAGAGCAGTGGTACGTCACCTGCTGCTTGAGGAGGTCCTTGTTGAAGATGTCCTCGACGGACCAAGAGAACATCTTGCGCTCCAGGCAGCCAAGATCAAACTTGCTGAGCTTCCGGTCATCTTTCACCACGTCAGCCCAGTAGGTAAGCACGGAATCCCTCTTCTTTTTCGCCTCCCTCTCAGCCTCTGCTGCATCGCCGCCACTCATGGCGGTGCCGCTCTCCAGCTTTCCTCTCATCTCAGGCCTTAGAAGGAGCAGGAGGAGAACCACGGGCGCATGTATAGCCAGTGTTCTCCGTTGAGCGTGTCTAAGCTGCGCTGGGCCGTTGGAATTCCCGAGGTGAAGTAAATGCGGGCTGCGAGCGTGCCCGACTCCATGCGAACTGTCTCACTTCCCGATGACTAGGTGGCAAAAGTTGCCAATCGAACGCAACATCTCCCGGATGTGGCGGGATTTATATGCGCCGTTTCACTGCACACAGGCTTGAAGACTTTTACACCAA
Organism: Poa pratensis; assembly: GCA_947311845.1. NCBI lineage: Eukaryota > Viridiplantae > Streptophyta > Magnoliopsida > Poales > Poaceae > Poa > Poa pratensis. The sequence goes on from CAMZMU010000046.1 coordinate 49,945,956, forward strand.
ACGCAAGATCTGCCGAGTGCCGAGACTGGCACGCGGCTACGTGGTACTAACCAGAATCCTTCTAAATACTAATCTCACTAGAAATCCCTTTGCTCTTCTTGCTTCTCACATCTTTTCAATATACTAATCTCGCTAGAAATCATTTGCTCTCCTTGCTTCTGGTATCTTTTCAATAGAAAAGCGACACGTGTCCTACTAGGTGGAGCCCACTAATCTTTCTCTCCCCATTGTGTGTACGTTTTAATTTTTTCCTTGTATATAATGTGTAGAAATCCTTTGCTCTCCATGCTTCTCGCATCTTTCCGATTAAAAAGTGACACGTGTCCTACTAGGTGGAGCCCACTAATCTTTCTCTCCCCATGTGTGTACATTTTATTTTTTTTGTTTTCATTTTTCTTTCTTGGGCACATATTTTTAAAATTTTAGACACACTCCCATTTATCGAATTATCTCGTGCTTTTTTTGTAAGAGCATCTCTTGCAGCTGGTTTTCACCCCTCTCGGGTTGAAAAATACGGAAATGAAACGTCGATACTAAGGCGGTCTTCGCGTCCCATGCTCATCGTTGTTAGCGTGTAGACCTGATTTGCTTATTTCCCTCGCTCTTATGCCATGTGGGGTTTTGAGTTGGAGGGACCAATGCACCTACGACCCACTGACTCGATCTGGACCGAGTCAGGATTACGGATCCGGCTGTTGTCCTTGTAGTCGACACTATAGTCGTATTTCCTTTCGGAGATGTGTAGGCGGTGGCGAGTTAGTTGGGCGGAGGAACTTGTCGCACGGGGTCCTGTTGAAGCAACGGTGACGCTGTCTCATCCTGCCGATTTGGGGACACAAACCTCAGGCCATAAAGTTGGAGAGAGAGCAGGCCGATCAAGGGGAGGAATTGTGCATAGAGCGGTAGCATTGGAAGTAAATCGGGGCAGCCAAATTTCGCGCTGGAAGAACGGAAATTGCACGTGACACCAATCATTGGGGTTTTTGTTGCACAAAACCTCAACAATAGCTTTTATATGCACGTAACATCGACAATTGGGGTAATTACTTGCACAAAACACAAATCAAGTTCTGAGTCTCTTTAACAAAAAGTTAATAACTTGGGCCTGGATATGTTACACTAGTTACCCCAATTTTTTGTGTTATCTGTAAAAAAAAAACTAGGTTGTCGTTTTGTGTGACAAAAGCCCATGTTATGTGCAATTTCTCCATGGAAGAGACGAAGAGAGGACCAGGAAAGATAAACTTGAATATGGCGCGTCATCGCGTGGAACATAAATGTTGGTGAGATATGTGTGCGTGTGTGGGTGTCCTTCTTCTATGTACGTTTTGACACTTTCCCCATCTCTAAATGCAAAACACTAATCTCGTAATATGATTAGCAACATATATGGGAACTTGCATGCATCATGTGCTAAGGGTAACTTTATTATGGGCTGGCATTGCACTCCTCCCTCCATAAATAATTGCACTCCTAAGTTTTACGCTAAGTCACATATTTTTAAGTTTGACTAACTTTAAGCTAAAATAATAATATTACAATACCAAATTAATATCACTACATGCATATTGAAATGCAGCTTCATAATATACTAATGTACTATGATAGATAGTCACATTTTTTTATAAAGTTTGTAAAATTATAATTTTTTGACTTAGCACAAAACTTACAACTATACTTATTTATGGATGGAGTGAGTATGTACACATTGAAAAAACTGTACCAATCACATTACTTGCGCTCCGTAGGTGGTTTATTAGTAAACATGTTAATTATTATGATACTGCCATTATGAGATATTAAAAATAATAATATTATAATCTAGACATTTCAGTGCGAGCAAATAATTGGGTCGAATCTTTTGAAAACCGAATGAAGATGAAGCAGACCATGCGGTAAACTCACCATTACCTAGAGATTAGCTTCTTGATTCGAGGTAGATGAAAATGAAGCCTCTTAATTTTATTGGAGGTGATTTACTTAGTTGTTTCTCAGTACATAGTAGAATGCCAGAGATGGTTGTTTTCTTGAACAAACCTTCAATTCTTGCTTCTCACGCTTTTTCTAACACTAGCTATGGCATGCATTTTACGATCGTTGGCTCCTTACTTTACGACCTTTGAATTGGTAGTTTGCATTACATGCATGTCCTCGTAGAGAACTTCTTCCTCTACGATTAGCTCGATCCGGAGGCGCCATTAACCAAGTGCCAATGCAACTGGGTTCATGCGGAGAAGAAATGCCCAAGCTGCTTGATACAACTAAAGAAATATCAAATGCCATCCAAAAGGGATTAGCCATGGTTTAAGATATTACCGATGTTCTGTTTCTATTAGCCACATGCTACAACTCAGTTTCATGATTTTTCTGGTTCTTAGTTGTGGAACAACTGAATTTTATAACAAAGAGACAGATGATAGTAAAGTTCTACCTATGATCCACTTAATCATATTTGGTTGTAAATGGTAAAGTGTTTGCGATACCGGCCACAAATGATGACCTCACCTCTAATATTTTACTTGAAATAAACTAATGATTATTGTAATAATATACATTTTTAAATACTGAAGTTATATATACAACGGACGTTGTCATCTCTACTGAATTTACTAGTAAAATGCACTTTTTAAATACTGAAGTTATATATACAATGGACGGTGTCATCTCTACTGAAATTACTACAACAATGTGCAACAGCGAACGTAAGAAATAAACAAATATATGTACAAAGATAGGGAAAAATAAGCCTATATATAATGATAGAGGATAAAATGGGCGCGGCTAGGCACGCATTTCCCTTCTAGTATTATAGTATGTTGCTGAAGGAGAGCGGCGATATGGCGCCCGGGCGACAGGGCGCCCGGTATTTGAAATTTAAAAATAATTAAATTTAAAGTTTTCAAAAACTTTGAAAAAAATATCATGATGTAGACAAACCTATGCACTACGCTTGGTACAAAGTATTTATGTGAAATATAATGTATTTTAGCCTCAGAAAAAAAGACAAAAATACAGATCTGGGGCATGTATAGATCAACTTTTTTTTCTCTAATATTTATTCAATTTGTCTTTTTTGCTGAGCCAAAAATACAAAGTATTTCAGATTGCAAATCTCCAGGATCGTATTGTATGTGGTAGGCTACATCCAGGTATTTCTTTTCGAATTTTTTGAAACGTTTTAAAAAAAATTACAAAACAGGCTGCCTGGTGCCCGGGCTCCAATGCGATTATTCGGTTGCTGAAGGAGTACTTAAAATTGGATGATCTGCAAATCATAGCAGCAAGCTCTCTCCATGAGCTGCCATAGCACAAAACTGGCAGCAGCACAAACGACCATCGCCTGGATGTGTCCTCTGTCTAAAGCTGCCGATAAATTCCTTTTTCGTCCAACAAAAAACAATCGTGAAATAGTACTACGCTAGTAGTACTAGTAGTAATCGATAGTATCATCTTGAAGTATCAGGGGAAACCCATAAAACTAAGACTGGTTTCAGGTGCAGACCACAGTCGACACTTTCATGTTCAAAAGCATTTCGGCTACAGGTTGGCATCCAAACTGAACAAGCATTACCAAACTAAGGCTAACCATTACTCAACACAAAACTGTAGAATTGTGTGAGCCGAAATATAATTCTTATGAGCCATTTCTTACAACACAGCATGGTTTGGCCAGTGAGCTTACACAGGATGAAGCCACTCTGCCACAAGTTTTGCAGGTGTAGGCATTCAGAGACAGATCATGACTTTAATTCATCTCCAAAAAAAAGCTTTGGCTCTCGGGGGTGAAGAACCTTCAACGGAGCCTCAGATTGCTGAAGGAAGCAGTGGTATCTTCAACAACCCCTTTATCCTTTCGCCAATGCAGATCAGAACGGGAAGCAATACCACTTGATTGTCTCCCAGAACCGGATGAAACACGTTTCAAAGAACGTTGTTTATGTTTCCACTCCTTTCGAGATGCTGCCTGTGTTACAGTGTGAGCAACTACTGTACACTGGGGGCACAAAGCCACTACATATACACATCTAACAGCCCCCTCAAACTCATGGTGGGTCAACAACACTGAGTTTGGAGAGGAAAAACCCATGCTGCGCTCGAGTCTGTGCCTTCATGAAGAAATCCGCCAGCTGTAACTCGGAGGGCACATAGTGAAGAGCAAGAATCTGATCCTGCACAGCAGCACGCACAAAGGAGGCATCCACGCCGATGTGCTTGGTGAGCTCATGCTTCACCGGGTCACGCGCAATGCTGATGGCACCGTACTGTCTGACAATAGAGAAGTCGGTGCAGCAGCAGAAACACCAAAATCTGCTAGCAACCATCGCAACCAGGTCACCTCAGACGTCAACATAGCCATCGCTCGCAACTCAGCCTCTGCACTGGAGCGGGAAACTGCCTTCTGTTTCTTCGTCTTCCAAGCAATGAGAGATCCTCCAAGAAAAACACAATAGGCAGACAGCGAGCGGCGATCAGAAGGATCACTGGCCCACGTAGCATCAGAGTAGGCCTGGAGCTGGAGAGAGCTGGAGCGAGGAAAGAAAAGGCGGCGAGAGATCGTGCCACGAAGATATCGTAGAACACGGAGAAGGTGACTATAGTGGACAGAACTGGGAGCAGAGACGAACTGACTCAGAATGTGGACAGGATATGATATGTCTGGACGAGTGACAGCCAGATAGACAAGACTCCCAACAAGATGGCGATAGCGTGTCGGGTCGGTGAGGGGATCACCATCGGTAGCACGAAGCTGAACATTGAGCTCCATAGGAGTCTCAGCAGTGCACTCATCACCAAGAGCGGCGCGAGCAAGAAGATCCTGAATATATTTTTCTTGGGAGATGTAGAAGCCATCAGAAGTCGAAGAAACCTCAATCCCAAGAAAATAGCGAAGAGGACCAAGATCTGACATCAGGAACTGCTCACGGAGGCGGGCCTTAACAAAGGCAATATACTCAGAGTCATCGCCAGTAATGATCATGTCATCAACATATAAGAGGAGGAGCGTCCGACCACGAGGTGAGGTGTGGACAAACAGCGCGGGGTCATGGTCGCTAGGCACGAAACCAGCGGCAGTCACCACAGAAGCGAAACGCTCAAACCAGGCGCGAGGGGCTTGTTTAAGGCCATAGAGAGAGCGCCGAAGACGACAAACCATACCATCAGGAACAGAGTACCCGGTGGTGGCTGCATATAAACCTCTCACGCAACTCACCATTGAGAAAGGCATTCTGGACGTCAAGCTGAGACACAGACCAATGACGAACAGAGCCACAGCGAGAAGGTGCGAACAGTGGTCATGTGGGCAACAGGAGCGAATGTCTCATCATAATCGCGTCCCTGCTCCTGCTGAAAGCCACGAGCCACAAGACGAGCTTTGTAACGCTCAAGAGAACCATCGGAGCGAGTCTTGATCTTATAGACCCACTTGCATGTGATGGGACGAACACCGGAGGAGGGAAACAAGATCCCACGTGCCAGTGCGCTCAAGGGCAGCAATCTCCTCAGCCATCGCAAGCTGCCATTCAGACTGAGCCATGGCATCACGGTAGGAAGTGGGCTCAGCAACAGCAGAAAGACCGTACTGGGAATCAGAATAGCGATCAGGAGACCGTAATGAGGTCCGAGAACGAAGGTTATGAACCGGTGTACACGGGGAAGGTGGCGCTCCGGAAGTAGAGGGCATGCCAGAGGGATCATCCTCAACACGAGGGCGACGAGTGTAGTGGAGAGGGAAGGGAGAAAGGGGAGGGCACACTGAGGAGTAGGTGGAGAGGTAGGTGACGAGGGAGGAGAAGAGGGTGGTGTCGAAGGTGTATCAGAAACAGTGGGACTCGCCGGAGGTGGAGGTGGAGAAGGAATATGGGGCACAAGAGGAGATGTGTCAGGGAGTATAAGGAAGGAGATATCCTCAACTGAGAAGGTCGAGGCGGTAGGACGCGGATAGTAGGAACGAGACTCATCAAAAGTCACATCGCGGGAAATACGTAGCCGACGACTAACAGGATCCCAACATCGATAACCCTTGTGCTCATCACTGTAGCCAAGAAAACACACTCAACCGACTGAGCGGTCAATTTGGTGCGTTCGCGTGGAGCAAGGAGAACATAGCACACGCACCCAAACATGCGAAGAGCAGAGTAGTCAGGAGAACGACCAGAGAGACGCTCCATAGGGATACCACCCTGCAAGGCAGCCGAAGGCTGGATGTTGATAAGATAGGTGGATGCGGAAACAGCCTCAGCCCAAAAGTGAGGAGGTAGAGAGGCAGCGATCATCATTGCACGAGCCGTCTCTAGGAGGTGGCGATGCTTGCGCTCAGCAACGCCATTCTGAGCGTGGGCACCAGGACAAGAGAACTGGGGAAGAGTACCCTGCTCGGCAAGAAAACCACGCAACATCTGAGAGATATACTCACCAGCCGAGTCAGCACGAAAAACACGAATAGGCGTGGAAAACTGGGTGTGGACCATGGCAGCAAATCGCTTGTATATAGAGAGAACCTCGCTGCGAGATTTCATAAAATAGAGCCAAGTGTAGCGAGAGAAATCATCAATAAAAAGAACATAGTAGCGATGACCACCTTTCGAAGCAAAGGGAGCAGGACCCCATACATCGGAGTGAACTAGATCGAAAGGACGCTGAGAGACTGACTCACTCGTAGGATAAGGTAACTGAGTCTGTTTGCCAAGTCTACAACCATTACAATGTAAAGAAACATCACCAGAGACAGACCCTAAAACTCCTTGACGCACTAATGAAGACAAGCGAGAGCCACATATATGACCAAGTCGATGATGCCACTGTTGGAAGGACGCAGAAGAGGAGGCAGCAAGAGCATGCGGACTGGCGGGTGTGGTGGCAGCGGAAGGAACACGAAGCCAGTCAACCTCCCAAAGGCCCTGAGCATCACGGCGCCGAGGGCCAGCTCCAACTAGAGCCTGGGTGCGACGGTCCTGAACAGAGCAAGAGTCGGTATCAAGAATAACACGACAACCAGAATCAGTAAGTTGAGCAGCGGAGAAAAGATTCATAGTAAGACGGGGAACATGAGAAACACTAGGAACAGAGAAAGACGGGGTAGAAAGAGTGCCACGACTAGCAACAGGAAGAGGTGTGCCATCGGCAGTGAGAACATTGACAGGATAATCAAGAGGTCGAATAGAAGACAGAGCAGAAGAATCAGAAGACATGTGAAAGGAAGCTCCAGAATCCAGAACCCACAGAGATGTACCTGACTGTGTAGGTGACGGTGACGGAGCAGCAGTAGTGGAAGCAGTCAGCGAGGCAACGGTGCCTGTCGAGGAAGAGCCTGAGGAAGCCAGCAGACGCTTGAGCCGCACAATGTCCAGATCAGTGAGTGACGAGCTCGGTGAAGGCGTACGACCCACTGTAGAGGAGCGACCCAAGTCACGCTCCTTCTTGAAACAGGTGGACACGAGGTGACCTGGCTTCTTGCAGTAGTCACAGAACATGCGAGGCCGACCCGCTCCTGCAGGGCGCCCGCCCATCCCCCTTGAAGGAGTGGGTAGGAGCGGTGGAGCAGACGACACAGGAGCTCGGGCAGCAAGCACAGTGGGAGTCACAAGCAAACCGGCAGAACGGAGGCGAGTCTCCTCAGCACGAAGCTCTGCAAGTACCTCTGAGATGGGAACACGTCGACCACGGGCAAGCAAGTGAGCACGCCGAGCCTCAAACTCAGGACGGAGGCGAGACAGGAACTCATGGACACGCTGAAACTCCAAATCTGACCTGACTGTCTGACAGCAGCGACAAGTACCACAAACAACGGTCCTCAGAGAGTCGAGCTGACGCCAGATGGCAGAGCACTGTGAGTAGAACTCATCAACAGTAGAGTCTCCTTGCTGAAGATCATGCTCCTGACGGACCACAGATAGGTAAAGAGCATCACCAGAGGGCTGATAGCGCTGACAAAGATAAGTCCACATAGCAGGAGCAGTGCCTAACCCATGAACTCAGAAGCAAACTGAGGCAGAACACTAGCAGTGAGAACAGCAGCAGCACGGGCATCATCATTGCACCACTGAGTGTAAACAGACAGATCATCCCGGTAAATAGAAAGGGACTCAGAATAATCCGATACCTGCTGGTCGTAGGCTTCAACTGCATGATCATCAGCATCCTTGGCAGCATCCCGATCAGCCTGAGAAGCATCAGCAGCAAGAACAGGTGGCACCGGTGGAGTAGGAGCCACAGGAGCAACGGGGCATGGCGGACAAGAGACCTCGCCAGAGAGAACGCCCCACAACATGAGGCCGCGCATGTGGATACGCATGAAGCCCACAAACTCGGCGTAGTTGGTGCCATCAAAATCACAGAGCACCGAGGAACAGCAACATAGCCCGACGGAGACATCACGCGCTCTTTTTTTCGATTTTTTTTTTTTTTGAAAATCAACAGAGGAGAGAGAACCTAGATCTCAGCCTCGCAACTGAGCCAGCACACGAGAGCTCAGCAGCATGAGGAGCTCAGCAGCCACAGGAGCTCGTGCTGCTGGACAGGCCGGTCACCGGAGGCAAGCGAAACCAGCCGGATCTGGCCGGGCAGACCGGCGGCGGCCGGAGAAGACCGGCGGCGGCCGGAGAAACAGCAGCAGCGGCCGGAGAACGACGGCTGCCTGAGCAGCAGCGGCGACGGGCCCGACCGCGGCGGCAGCTGGCGCGAGAAGAGCAGGCCGGCAAGAAGACGGCGGCGACAGGCCCGACCGTGGCGGCGGCGAGAAGAGCAGGCCGGCAAGAAGACGGCGGACGGATTCCCGATTTGGGAAGCTGTGAAGGCGGCCGAGATGGGAATCGAGAGAAGCAGCCAGCAGCTAGGCAACGCGAAAGAGAGAGAAGCAACGCCACAAGCAGGAGGAGAAAGGGAGAGCAGCGGCTGGCCGGAACGGCAACGACGGCGGAGCACGGAGTCGCTCGTGCGAGAGGAGACCCTAACCTGGGACTGATACCATGTTACAGTGTGAGCAACTACTGTACACGGGGGGCACAAAGCCACTACATATACACATCTAACAGCCTGAACCTAAATGGGAACAAAGCATATGAGCTTGATAAGATTCAGCCAACAATTTCAGATCAAAATTACTCCGTGCACTTCAGTAATAAAAATATGTCATAGACTCATAGCTACAAATGAAGTAGTATGTGATCCATAACAAGTGCTGCACGCCGGACACTGAGTTACTCCTACCAAGTTATTGACTCTAGCAATAGTAGCACAGTTTGGACTATTATTCAGCCATTTTTTCATAGCTCTCTTCTCCTGTCGGTGCATTTTCAAGTTTGAGCAGTCTGAAAAATGGATTCCTGACAAGTAAAATAGCCTACTTCTGAAAGTTTAAGCTTTTATGGTTCCATAGCACTATATAAAATAGAATGTCCAGGTGAGATACCATATGCAACTTTATACCTATACCTATAAATTTTACGGCCATTGACACAAAAAAAAGTCCATGAAAAGTTCCGGATAATCTATTTAGCAACATGTGTTTCAGTTTTCAAGAATAAATAGCACAGTAACGAGTGCATCGCTTGGCAAATTGAACATGAAAAATGATGCAAAGTAATTCTACAAACTCATAGGCAGTAGAGAAAAGGGTCCAGAATTAATACCCGAACCATGCTATTTACAACTTGTAAAGGTGTATCCCTTCTGTCTTTAGCTGAACTGAGCTCACTCCCATGCTTAGCGATCACACGAGAAATATCCCCATCACGCTTTGCATTAAAGAAACACTGCCGTTCCTTTGCATTGCAAACTAGATCTGCCCAGATAGAACCACTACTAGATAAGGTTGCAGCGTTTCCCAAAATCCAAAGGCAATGTCTGCAATCAAAGTAGAATAAGTAAACCACCGAGGGGGCAAGAGGAAAATAGTTCACAAAAGGAACACACGGTCAGTAACATAAGATACCTTGCTCTTGTCAAAGATACATTTGTACGCTGTCGATTTGAAAGAAAGCCTACCACCCCATCAGAGTTGGACCTGACAGTAGATAAAATGATGATGTCTTCCTCGCCGCCTTGAAAGCCATCGACAGAATTGATTTTTACTAATAAGGAGCCAAACTTCATTTTCCGCAGTTTTTCTTGGATTGCTAGAACTTGAGCAGTGTATGGGCATATGACACCAACTGTGACCTTCTTCATGGTCTTAGAGCAAGCTGCACGGTTAGATGTTTACATTAAGCATTCGCCCTAAGATCCATGGTATAAAGAGCAAAAGAAGTGATGTTTTGACAATTAGCATCATGTATCATATTAAAGCAAGCATGGCAAATAAATGGTTACAAGAGTATCCTAGTAAAGCAAACACGATATGCTATAAGGTGTCACACTATCAATATTTATTTTTTCAGTTTCTCTGGAGTGAACAAAAGGACATTGCTTCGAAGATTCAGAAACTGAAACATTGTTACTGATGTGTGCTAAGCTATAGATGGCAACCTTCCATGAGAACCTTAAACATAATATCATAACATGGAACTAATTGGGCTTGTTAATTGAAAAGGAATGTTTATGATCATCTTTCCATATAGCTAAGAAAATTGTTCAATCACCAATTAAAGTCCAGCTAAAAAGTATAAATAAATGGTTAAGAAATAAAGCTAACACCTGAACAACATAAGGTAGCCAAAAACAAAAAAAAGGAATTTGACTAGTAAGTAAATAGTATGACGATATAACACATACCTTTTTGGAGATTTTGCAATATTTCCTGGATAACAATAACTTCAACCATGTTCTTCCTGCTATGGCTAAGTTCATCGAGATCCTCCAAACTATCTTCAATATTGAAGAAGGAGTAAGGACCAAACATAGAACCTGGAAGATACTTCTTCTGGTGTTCTTTTTGCATGACACTAGGAGCATCTAAGAGTTTCCCTCCATAAAAGCTGGTGTTTGGAAAAAAGCTAATGGATGGGTGCATTCTGTATTGCATATTAAGCATATGCTTTTCATGTCCCAGTGAACTCAACCTCGCAAAGAGGCTTCTCCCAAATAATGCATCCTCGCAGAGCTACAGGTATCACAAAGTCAGATGACATGACACAAATGTAACAAACAAATGCTTATGCTTGACAGAGTAATTGATCTGGTACAAGAATATAGAATTATAACAGCAAGCACTAACCTTACTTTTGACCGTTGCTGGTAGCTGGCACTCATCACCAATAAGGATAGCATGCTTAAGACCAGGCAAATGCAAAGGGATCAATGTTTCACATTCTTTCAACTGAGCAGCCTCATCAACAACAAGCAATTCCAGGTTTTTATTGCTTGCTACTTTGGAAGAGCTAGAAACAGTGCAGAAAATTATGCTGGCATTTTCCATACAGAATTTCCGGATGGTGCGTTTGGAGGTTGTTATAGGCAGTTTCAAGGAACTCAATAGCATCCTTAGCAGCTCAAGGCATTTGATTCTGGTTTTGCCAAGAGTTATCACTGTTTTGGAAAACTTTGACATGCTGGATTTCCTGGGAACATCTGTATACATGAAAACATTCTTCATTTCATCCTTGGTAGTATTCCTCTGGAGCTTTTTGAAATCTTCAAGCAGTTCGAGAAGTGAAATGATGTTGTTATAATTCACTTCCAAAATGCAAGATTTTGGAACATGAAATATTAACTGTTTGAAACATCTGTGAAGCTCAGGATAAATAACAGTAAATATTTTCCTAGTGTAATCCAAAAAGGAAAGATTATCATCCTCCCTTTGGTCTTCAAAACTTTGAAGGTACTGGGAGTAACCATTCTCAAGGAAGCCGTGCAGAGAATACAGGCAATGTTTCCATCCAGTCGATGGCGCAAAGCAAACAAGAAGCTTCCTTACGCGATCATGTAAGTATATATCTTTCGGATCATCGTCGGCACACATGCGTTGTTTATTGCCAAACAACAGGACATCTCCTAAGCATCTTGTATCCAGAGAATTCTCTTTACTCAACGTTAAGAAACGTGAAGCAACTTGCTTAACAGCAAGGTTTGTTGGTGCCCATGTAAGTATGCCATGTTGCATTTCTCTCATTAACCACAAGAGTACACTGATTGTTTTGATCTTTCCTGTGCCAGGAGGTCCCCAGATAAGGCTAAAACTGCTGCCGGTGGTGCAGAGCATTGCTGAAATACAGTTCAGGATGGCATCATTTTGGGAGTTGTTAAGATCCATTGTAGACAATTCACTCCATATTTCCATGCTGTCAACTGAGGCAAAACCCTTTGCATGTTTTGGGGGAATATTTGCAACCTGGTAACATAAGAAAAGGAAATAATCAAATTAGCAGCTTCTTTGCAGCTGCCCAAAAGCCTATGGTGGTGAGGTGAACATAGCTAGATCATTTCATATGAAATACATCAAAATTTGCATACGCAATCTTCAAGGAAAAGGAAACGTGAATGATAACTTGAATACTAGTTTCTCTTCTTCGATATCTAACCTTTCATGTTTTCATCTGAGAAATAAAAGCATATCATTTTTAGAATCATTCAGAGCATACGAGCATACATACCCGCGGATAATGTACCATCTCCTGTGTGAGGTTTTGGTTTCTCCTGACTGTTGTGTAGTCAAGGCAGCGCCATATGCGGATGTAGGTTACGATATTCAGTAAATGAGCAGCAAAAACTGGTCTCCTTTTCCCATCTTGACTGATCTCATCTGCAGCATCAAATTTTCCTGATGCGTGTATCACATAATTGTCAGGAGGTGAGTCGTCATCTTCATCCCCTCCATCAGTAATGAAGGCAATGCGGTACGACCTCGCATTCTGAGCAATGTCAGATATATTTTCTGGCTTCACATCAGACAGGATAATGATATCACCAACACTTCGACGATTACTTTCCGGTTTGTTACGAGACTCCGTATTCTGAGCATCCGCCTCAAAAGCAATGTCATAAGCTTCACTGTATTTCTTTTGCTCGATCCATGATACTTTGACAAAAGACAAGGTGGAGATAGATTCCAAGCTAGACACCATCTCAGCTCGCAGCTCCTCCAACAATGGAGATGTGTAGGATCCTAAGTAGCTACCGATATCATTGAATATGGACGGCATTCTTTTCACCTGCAATTTGAATCCTCCTGGTAAGAACTCGATGATAGAAATTCATAGATATAAAAACACACCGATGCATGCGAAATTGCTGGTACTGAAAATAGAAAAAAGACAAGCAGTCAGTTATGAACACAGCATTGCATCCATTTGCTACACTAGTGGTTGCCTTTTTTGTTTATGGTGATAGTGATGGATAGGAATATGAAATTCGGCCTTTTGTGTTACTTCAAATTTAATGCATCCATGAGTTTTTAGATAAAAAATGTAACATCCTTTCATGCTCAAATCACAAATGGGGAAGGAGCTTCCCTTGACAATAAACAACGGCACCATCAACATACGTCCTAGGGAGTAAAGAAAACACATATGCTCTTCAGGCAGAGGTATAATAAGGACCCTTTTTTTTCGAGGATACATAAAGACCAAAAATTTGGGCAGACCTTCCCAACTTAGTTGCTGTATGGAAGTAGAGTATTTTTTTAATTATAAAATAGCAAAGTTTCGGTCTTTAGTACAAGTTTGGCTTAAAAACCAAAACTGTACAAAGAAATACCATTCTTCTGAACAGCCCCTTACTAGAATCGTGAACGAAAAGTCTCCAATCCCAGAACAACAACTTAAACTAAATTATTTAGAGAACAACCAAAGCAATTGATGCCCCGCAAGCAGGCATCTTGGACATAACAAGCTACATTGCGACCTCGATTGACCTAAACCCTAAGGCAGTACGACAGAACCAACACGCAAAGAACAGATCAAGGAAACCAACGGGGAAGCAGCAACAAACCAACCTTGTCCTTGAAGAGGTCCTCGTCCATGACATCGTCGAGGCTCCAAGAAAGCACCATGTCGACGAGGTTCGGCCACTCCCCGTCGGCGCCCCTCCTCGGCCACTCCTCCTCGGCGTTCCTCCTCGGCGCACTGCCACGACCGCCCTTCCTCCGCCTGGTCATGCCGCCGCCAATGCGCCGCGCCCCGGGATCGACCGAGCGGGAAGGAGACGGCGGCGGCGACCTCGCAGCGTTGGTGGTGTGGTGAGACGAAAGAGGAAGGCCCGGGAAACCGGAGAGGAGAGAGGAGGAGGTGTGTAGGAAAGAGGAAAGGGAGGGGAAAGTGAAAATCAAACCCTTCCTTCCTCCGGAAGCCTCGCTGCTACCTGCTGCTGTACTTGCCCCGTGCTCGCGAGTCACGGGTCGCCATGGAAAAAACTGGGGTGGGCACCGGGCTCACGGTGCGCCCCCGCCACGTGCGCCGCGGTGAGCCACCTGCGCCGCGGTGAGCCGCGCCGCGATGCGGACTCGAGCTTCCCGTGCGATCCCAGCCGTCCAAGACGGGGGCGCACCGAGCGTGGGGTGAGCCCGGTGCTCACCCCAGTTTCTTCCGTCGCCATGGCCATCGAAAGTTTGGTCGCTGTAACCGTTCGGGAAATATCTCCAAACTTTTAAATGGAGGAAAATCTAACGGAAGTAATAAATCGTCAACGGTTGTAGCCTGTAGGAATAGTGTTTTTAACCTCCTGGCCTATGATCACGGTACCGAGAATTCCAAAAAAAAAAAATTGAACAAGGAAGATTGGACAGAACGGACCTTAGACAAATTTTAAAATGTGATCGAGTCCCGGACCCGCGCCGTTTTGGAATCTCAACGAGTTGGTATACAAATAAGGTTGTTGTACAAGTTGGTTGCATCAATGTGAGCTAACTTTTTTCCTTTACATCGTTCAAAATATTTTTACTTGTTTCGTTACTTTCTGTTTTAATTTTTGACATTATGAATGAAAACTTTCAAAAAAAGTGTAGTATATTTGACTTTTGCATTTACGTTCATCATATATATACAAAAACACAAAAAAAAATTAGAATAATCTCGTGTGACATTATGTGTGAAAAAAAACACTACCAAGTTGTGTGCTTTCACTAATGCTCCAGGTGCTCAATTCACTGTTAGCCCCATAACCTCTTCTGAAATAATAGTTGAATCGTTTGAAGTTAGCTCTATGTGCCATTAAGTGTGAGGCTCTAACCCTAACGGGATAGGTCACCACCTCATGTGCTAACCCAGTTTATGGTTTATCTAACCTAATTTTGTCTTAATTTTACGTCTATTTTTTACTATATAAACTATGAGAGTGTAGTTTTGCCTCCCGGGTGTAATGCTCATGTCTAAGTACGGGATTCGTAAAAAATAGTGAAACAAATTAAAAAATTCTGAAAAAGTGGCAACACATATCCAAATGTTCTACATATGTGCAAAGTTTCATGAAAAATTACAAATGCTTCGTGCGAGAAAACAAAATCAATGTTCTAAAAAGACATTTTTAAATGTCATGTTTGCCACCTATTTTGTTATTTTTCACACGGAACAGCACAAATGTCATTTGTTCAGGAAAGTTTGCACATATGTACAACAATTGGATATGCTTGTTGCCAAAAATACATAATCTATAAAGTTTGTTTTTACAAAAAAAATCGTGCTTAGATGGGAGCATATGTGGCGCATCCAGACCCGTGTGCCACAGAAAGAACACCCAGGCAATCATTGGAGGGGGCCCACCACATTTCTGTGGCGCACGGAACTGGGTGCGCCACAGAAAGAAGCATTTCTGTGGCGCATCCATCTCAATGCGTCACAGAAATGTCACCAGATTTTTGTGAAGGCGGGACCCACCATACTTCTGTGGCGCATGGTTGCGCATATGTGCCACAGTATTCTGTGGTGCACTGGTCATGGTGCGTCACTGAAATTTTTTTGTGGTGCATGGGCAGTTTGGTGCGCCACAGATGATGGATCCACAGAAAGGCAGTTTCCTACTAGTATGTGCTCGGTAGCTAATTTAAATTTCGGATAAGCTATGGAGTATATAACACAACCTCAGCATAACATAGCTCAATAGTAGTAGACACAAGTCAAATCGGTGGCCATACTGAAGACTAGGTTCGACTTAACATTTAAGTTGCACATTCGTCAGTGCTGGAAACGAAGGTTCTACTCCATCCATGATCACTTGAGCACAACGGCGAGTCCAAGAATTATTTGGAGGGTAGGCTGAAAGTTGACGACGACCAACGTTCAAAAAAGCGGTAAGCGAGCGGTGAGGCTCCGATCAGAGGAACGCTTAAGCGTTTTGTACGGACTATACGGACAGAAATGTAGGAAGCACTTCTAGGCCTAATATATACTAGTTTTTGTGCATCATATTTTGTAAATGCTATATTCAAAGGAAGAATGTGGAATAAATGAATAATATCTGTATTTGGCTCAGTTTTGCACTCCTACTAGGTTGGAGCTGCTCCCGTGCCCAGATTATGTACAGCAGCTCGACATGTATGTACATCATATTAGCATATTAGGAAGTAGCAAAACTAGCAGCAGTTTATGTATAAAATGCACAACAGCTCCTATCAGTTCAGATCGATTCAATTCAGTAGCAAAAGGCCAACCGCAAACAGCTTGGCATGTCCTACTCCTACTACTCCTACAACTAAATCCACAGCAGCAGCTCGATTCTAAAATTAGCCCAAGGCGAAGCAGCAAGCAAACACGACAGCTCGATTCTAAAATTACTTCAGCTCGGGAGAGGTTGAGAGCGTTACCTGAAGCGCGGCGGTCGGCGGCGAGTTCGAGCTCCCTTCAGGGCGGAGAGAGGGTGAGGGGAACAAGATCGGCGCCGGAGGAGGAGCTTCCCCACTGCAAGGCGGAGCAGGGACGAGGAGGATCTCGAGGACAGCGCGGTCGGAGCGCGCTCCTCGGCCCCCGCCAAAACGACTCGCCGGACGCCGGCTGCCGCTAGGGTTTGGCGGCTGGGCGCCGGACCCCAGCCCCTCCTCGGTAGCCGGCTCGCCGCCTCGCGCCCTCGCCGGTCGGCCGGTCGTGGCCGCCTGCCCGCCTCCGTCTCCTGCTCTATTTGCGCGACTTGCCTGACGGGCATACGATGCCTGACTGCCTGTGCGATGCGTGTGCAAGTTGGGCTGGAATACTCAGCTAATGGGCCTCCTTTGCAAGATTACTAGTAGTAAAAAAAATTACAATTTCGCAGGGCAGGCTGAAGCCTGTTAAAGCCTACTTATTGGTCTCGCCTTTGCTTGAGCACTACACCCAGACATGTCATAAGTTTTAGAAGTCTTTTTTTAGGCATAACGGCAGGTATTCTACCAATTCAATTGAGAAGATAGAAAGTAGTTCAGTTACACGCTAGAAAGGATCTAGCAAAACACAGAGAGAAAACAACATGAATGGCAGCATAGGCTGTCAATCTCTAAGGACAACTACTCGTGAGAATGCGCCTCTACAGGCGGCTCCAACTCCG
Organism: Poa pratensis; assembly: GCA_947311845.1. NCBI lineage: Eukaryota > Viridiplantae > Streptophyta > Magnoliopsida > Poales > Poaceae > Poa > Poa pratensis. Next base: position 49,963,338 of record CAMZMU010000046.1, read on the forward strand.
GATTTGCATGTCTCCCAGCCCAGTATGATCCCATCAGCAAGATGTCATCCCGGATGAAGTCAATGAGCTGAGTCTCGGTGGCCACCATCTGCTGAAAAATGTGGCGGCACCTTTCCTTCCAGACATGCCACACTTCAAATACGGCCACCAAAAGTTCATCTTTAGTTAGTGAAGCTCCCATGAAACTCCACCACTCCGCCGGCGTAGCAATTGCTGACACACAGGCCAGGCACCACAGCCCGAGGCACTACTCTCTAACAGTTGTACTTGCATTGCCAGCCCAAGTTTTAGAAGTCTCCACGCCCAAAAGGCCAAAACAAATCGCCACTTCTCCACACGTGGCGCATTCACTAAGCGAGTTGCAGGGAACCTAGCGCGTCACAGATATCAGCTTCAGGACCCGCCGGGTGAAAAGAGGAAGCGGCTCCACCACGTTCAGGCCCGATAAGGCGAGTACGGCGAGAAATGGTCGGAGAGAAGCTCGTGCCATCGTCCCAGTCGAAGAAACACCGACGTTCCATGGCATCTTGGACCAGCTCTCCCCAGATCGAACCGCTGCTGTTCAGCGTGACGCGTCGTCGCGTTGCCCAAAACCCAAAGGCAGTGCCTGCAGGAGCCAAAAAAAAAAAGCAAAATGATAGTATATCAATCAGGTTACACTTGCCATTTCAAGTTCAGGTATTTTCAGTTCTAGCTCTGATCCAGGTCGCAGCATACCTTGCCCTCGTCAAGGCGACGTTGGCGCGTCGCTGGTTGGACAGGAAGCCGATGGATCCTGAGCCGTTGGACCTGACGGTGGACAGGATGATGGCATCTTCTTCGCTGCCTTGGAACCCATCCACGGAGTTCACGCGAAGAACAAGGGGACGCATCGACTTCACGTCTCCGATCTTCCCCTGGATCGCCTCCACCTGGGCAGCGTACGGGCATATGACGCCCACACTGACCACCCGTCCGGCGCTGATACAGGCTGGACGGTAAACCATATGACATGAGTTGGGAATTGGGATTCAGATAGGAAAATGTGGAAATAAGTGAATTGTGTAAGTACAAAGATTAACAGTATCACGATCTTCCCAACCGTTGATGTTGATGAACGAGTATGGCCCATACATTGCGCCTGGAAGGTAACTACGCTCATGCTTCCTCTGCGTGACATTCGGGCCATCCAATATCTGCTTGTCGCAGAAACTGAGATTTGGGAAGATGCATATGGACGGGTGCATCCTGTACTGCATGTTCAGGAGGTGCTTCTTGTGTCCGAGACTCCGAGCAAACTTAGTCTTTCGAACAAGCTCCTACCCAGCAGCGCATTATCTGAAACCTGCAAGAGTTAAGATCGCTCAAGTTTGTCCAGAAGCATAGAAATATCCAATATTGTTAGCACATGCTGCCACAGATGCAAATTTGCTGAAGTCCAACAGAGTGTACAAATTCAGACATTTATGAAGATATTATTTGGAAACGGACCTTGCTCTTCACGGTTGCTGGCAACTGGCACTCGTCACCGATGAGAACTGCATGCTTCAGTCCGGATACTTGCAACGGAATGAGGGATTCACACTCCTTCAACTATGCAGCCTCATCGATCAGAAGCAGGTCCATCTTCTGCCCGTTCAGCTTAGCCGAGCAACACTGTGCAGAAAACAAGGGAGGCACTATGAAAGCAGAACTTCTTGATCGCAGAGCCCTGACGTGTGTGAGGAAGCTTCAGGTCTCGCACCAGAGCTTTCGCGACGCCTAGAATCGCCTCCATGTTTTGCCTCAGGGTGCGAACTATTTCTGAACCTTGGTTTTTCTCTCCCGTCGTGTGCCTGACCATGAACACGTCCTTTACAACTTGGTTCCCAACGTTCTTTGCACCGAGCTGCTTGCTGAAGTCGTCAAGCATCTTACTGAGGGAAGTAATGTTCTTGAAATTCTTCTCCAGAATTATATCTCTGGGGACGTATGACATGATTGTTCTGAAGCAAACGGTAAGCTTCTGCGAGATCTCGTGGAACCTTGACCTGACGAAGGAAGACTCGAGCAAATTTGTGTCAATTTTCCCCTCGCGTGCTTGCTGATACTGGTATCTCAGGGTAACGGGATCGGTCAGAAAGACTTCGAGTGAAAGAAGGCCCGGCTTCCAGCCCGTCACCGGAGAGAAACATCTGGTTAGCCGCTTGACACGAGTGTCCAGGAAGATCTCGCTGAGACCGTTGTCGATGCCCATGCGTTTTCTGTTGCCGAACAGCAGCAGATCACCGTGGCACCCTCCTGCATCAGGATGCAGCTTCCTCAGTGCCAGGAGGCGGGATGTAACCTGGGAGATGGCGGTGTTCGTCGGCGCGCAAGTCAGGACGCGGCATTTGCTCTGGCTTTTCGTCGTCATCGTCATCACCGCCAGCAGAAGCACGCTGATGGTCTTGGTTTTGCCCGTGCCGAGCGGCCCCCAGATGAGGCTGAACTTTCTGTTGCTCGCACCAGGGCACTGTACTGCCGAGACACAGCTCATTATGGCCCCAGTCTGCGAGTCGTTGAGCCCGAACGCAGAGAGCGCGCCAGCCGTTAGCAGAACCCCGCCGCCGCCGCCGGTCAGGCTAGTGCTCTGCATGCCGACCACGGGCATCAGTCAGATGAGAAATTCGTACTGTAGAATCGAACGCCCAATGCATATTAAGTAACGTCGAACGTAGCTTACGTGGTTGCTTACCTGCGTGGTGTCGCCGGCGACAGCCTTGACAAGGGCCGCATTTCTCTCGACGGCAGCTTCGTAGTTAAGGCACCGCCAGATGCGTGCGTAGGGTATGAAGGTCAGCAAACTAACAACGAAGGCGTAGCAGCTGACGTCCTCTATTCTCTTGGATGTTCTGATCACAAAGCTATGCCCCTTGACATCCTGGACGTGAGAGAGGCAGTACATGCTGCCGCCGGTCGCAAGGTCGGATGGGGACGGCCGAGGCGGCATCGCCTGTGAGAGCAGGACGATGTCGCCGATACATGGGATACAATCTCTACGGTGGCCGGCGACGTTGACGCGATAAAACGGAGCGATCCTCACATCCTTGGCTGCCTTGGGAGCCAGGTCAACCATCGACCGTATCCGCACGGGCTTGGAGCAATTGGTCTGTAGTTCCTCCAATGTTGAGCTCATCTCTGCCCGCATTTCCTCGAGCAGCGGAAACCTGAATGAATCCAGGTAGCTCTGCAGACCGAAGAACCTGTCCGGTATGGTGTTCACCTGCGAAAAAAGATGTACATTCACGGTCAAGTACTGCATGCTGGCAAGATCCAACTTGGAAAAATGGCGACTGCATGGAAATCGATCGGCTTACCTTGTCTCTGAAGAGATCCTGATTCCCGACATCTTGGATGGACCAAGAGAAGATGAGGCTGACTAGCTCGTCGTCGTCCTGCCCCTTCTTCTTCCTCGCTCCTACTTTCTTGCTCATCTTCGCCACCCAGCAGAACCTTCGAGTGGTGCCCTTTCACCGTGATCGGTCACTTCCAGCTAGCCACTGTCCCATGCGTGTATATGCAATCATATTCCTCAGCCTGAATGAATATGGCAGGTTCTCGGTAACGCGAAGTGGTATTGATTGAGCGCGCATAGTCTGCTGTGCGTGCAGCCACCGCCAATCGCATGGCCTGCCCGAAGATACTGCGTAGCACGCGTTTGATCGTCTCTTGCGGTTTCGAGGACGGAGGGCGCGGCAGCAGCGGCTGGGCTTCCGCTCTTGATTTGACACGATGTGAACAGTTATTGTGCCGCACCAGACTTGATTCACACAGTACATATACTTCCGTCCAAAAAGCTCGTGTCTGTTGTGGTTAAACCGAATGCCACCATCTCCTTTTTTCTTAACTGCAAATGAATTTTGTGAGGTACTCCTAATTGACATTAATTTTTGTGAGTAAGTGTCAGTGCATAAACTTAAGACGTTAACAATTGCAAAAAAGCATATAAAAATATTAGAAAAATGTGCTGAAAATAAAAGAACAATTCGGCCCACGGGCCCATGGCAGCCCAGCCCAAAGCATAAATTCCAGAACTTGTCTAACCTAACCTAGAACGTAACCCGTCATCGGAATCGGCCCAACTAGCCTCTCGAAGCCCATTTGCGTCCCCGCAGCGATCCCTTCTTTGCGATCCAGCAAAACCGGCAGCCCGGTCAAAAACCACTCTTTTTTTCCCTCTCGCTCAATTTCCCCGCTCCTGATATAAGAGGTGATAGTGATGCACCGCCCTCCCCTTCTCCATTCCGATGCAGTGGATGCGTTGGACCAGATTCTGCGCACTCCTCTGTCGAGCGTGGCTGTCAGCGTCATGCTCGTGCGGGGCGGGAGTGGGTGGCCCACACAGGCGAGGACAGAGGCCCTATGGTGACGATGAAGCTAGGTTTGCGGCATTGCATCCGCGTCCAATCCGCGCAAGCGCATTGTTCATCGTGACCTCTCCATCCGGAGCGGACAGCATCGCAGAGCCATCACCCTCGTGTAGCAGTGGGTGTTGCGCTTCCCTAGAGGAAATAGGGGACAACGCAACATCATTCCGGTGAGTGCCAAATCCAAAATTTTGTGCAAAATGTGCGCAATTTGGAAATTAGGGTTAGGGTTTGGGTTCGGGTTCAGGAGATTGGGGATTATCTTAAAAGAGGTCACAAACATTCAATTTCAGTCTAAAATAAAATTTGCTCCAGTTTGATTAATTTAGAATAATCATCAGCTAGACCTCTAGTTCAAAACTTGATTAATCACCTATGATCAAATTGAACATATTGCTCTTACCCGAAGCAAATTGATAGGATAAACACATAAGAATCAAAAGCATGCATTTTGGGCTTAAACGGAGATTAAAACAATAGATTGGCTAAATACATGATCCTTAAGGAAAACATTAAGGGGACTGGGCATGAACACATTCCTTAAGTGCTAACAGCAATACATTAGAACATAAAGCCTCCAACAATTAGCATTTAATTTGATCAAAAGCACGCCGAGTAGTAAAAATAGGTCGAGCCTTCACTTTTCCCTAATCAAAATTAACATGCTTATGGCAAGGGCACTGGGGTAATCAGATCAACTCTGGTACCATTAGTAGCATCAATTCGTCATTGGGTGGCCCATTAAAAAAAGTTGGACACCAATCTAGTCGCGATGGTTGTCAGGCAACACGGTTTATTAGAACGATGCGAAAACAAAATAAACTAAGTAAAAACAGATGAAATGGTGCTAGAAAAGAGTGTTGTTGACAGAGAAATTAAGACAAACTATAAATCTAAATGAAAAAGTTTTTGTATTTGGAATAATCAATTGAAAAAAATGGGGTGCATGATGTATAAGTGTTTTCTTATGATAAAAAGTGGACCAGGAATCATGAGTTCACTTGAATTCTTTCTCGTAAACGTGGTTCCATGAATGTAGCACTTACAATCAAGATAAACATGCAGGCTAGATGGGTGTCTTTAGAGGACTCACAATATAACTTAGGGATTGAGGGGCATCCATGGATCCGTTAGAGCCGTCTTTTCAACTCTTCATTTACATTCACAACTTCTTTAGAGTATGGGGATTTGGGGTATGTGCTAGAGTTGATGTTAGGATGTGAACCAAGATATGCATGGTTTGGAACATTGGTTAGGCTAGGTAATTAAATATGGAAAACAAGTCAAACAGTTGTTAAGAATTTGCCATCTATGCATTTTTGGGGGTCTCATCACACCCAATTATACGTTGCATTCATATTTTCCGAAGTTTATCTTTGGTACCTAATTTTTTTTGACCTATTCCTATAAAATATTACTCTCTCTGTTCCTGAATCTAAGTATAGTTTTTTGTGAAAAAAATCCAAAATATAGGGTGTACTAAGATTTATGGACAATTTTTACCCATCCATAAATGAGTTTAAATCAATAACTGAGAGATTTAAAGGATTGTTTTCAATTTGTGCTACTAGGGACTCTTCTCTCCCAATTTCTTTCAGGTAAAATGAGTATACCATATGCAAAATTCTCATGTCTTAATATTTGTGCAAGAAACTATATGCCTTACATTCAGAAATGGAGGGAGTATTAATGACTAATTAATTACTCCCTCTGTTCCGAAATATAAGACTTTCTAGTCTTTTTTGGCTTTGTCCTGGTTCGTATCTATGTAGACATGTTTTAGTGTGTTGATTCACTCATTTATGAACGAATCAGGACAAAGTCAGTAAAGCTAGAAAGTATTATAGTTAGGAATGGAGGGAGTACATTATTACATTTCTCTCTTTTTGGTATGTCTTCTATAGTTTGGATGCAAAATTCAGGGAGTGGACAACATAGTTGTAACGATGATCCACAATGGAGCATCTCCACATATGGCACGTCGTTCGTGGAGCATCCAGTGGGGAAATTGGACACTTGTAAGACCAAACTCGCTCATACCAGTGTTTCTACCACATGTCCGCAAATTTTCTTCTCAAACAAAAAAATCATTTGTAAAAAATAGGTGGATGAATGCCCGATGTACTTGCAAGAAAAGAGAGAACAAAGATGGGAGATCTCTTATGGGTCATATCTACGAGGGAGTTGTCACTCAACAGTTCACCACCACCTTTCCTCTCACACAAAGAGACCAAGACAACGAGATCCGTCTACACCATCGCCATAGTTGTCCTCATAATCAACCACTATCATACACCTTGGTGTAATACCTTACTTGTCCATTTTTGTACTCAATTCACCGTGGAATTGAATGTGGATTATTACAATCATTCATCCATGTTCATCTTGATTATCTTTTTTCATGTTTAACATCGATATGCTTGAGTAATTCCCTTGCTTCTCAAGGTTATCGGGAAACCCTGACCAAATACCTATTGAAATATAGTGAATTATTCTATGAAAGTTGTATGGTTGTGATGATGTTCTTTGTGGTGTTGCACAAACGTCGACTACGCAAGATACATCCCTAAGGGAACACATGAGGGCATGAACACTCTAGGGGAGTGGGAACCCTAAGTGCAACAGTGACATAATCTACCTTTGGTTCTTGTCGAATTATGGCGCTGTTAAACTTGGAGACATATCCACTTTATGTTGCACCCACGGGAAAACCCTTAACCTAAAACTCTAAAAACTCTTTACTCTTTTGGTTTGTAGCATTTTTTGCTAATCATGTATGCCACATGATTGTAGCATTCTTACAAGAGAAAATTGGTCAACACCTAAACTCCTCGTGATATCGATACTCTTATTTCTAAAACTAGCTACGACTAACCACATGCAATTTTGTCCACTCGAGGTTTCAGTTCACTTCAAACCGAGGAACCCAAAAGACCCCCCCCCCCCCCCCCCCACAACCTCGACGCAAGTGAGGTGGGTGGTGGTGTCGGAGTGAGAGAAGTAATTGCTACCGACTCGCCCTAGAGTGACAACGGTACCGGGGTCTCATCAGACTAATTATATCAGTACCGTTTCCAAATGCTATATTGTCAGTTGAACGCATTTTACTTGGAATTTATGAGTTCCTCTCATTTTAAGATCCCATCAGTCGTTCAAATTATTGACCCATGGACACCGATGGAAAAATTGCATGTTTCAAATTTATCTGGTTGTCGAGTCGCCAGAACACTGACAGAAACTAGTGGCTCTCGTAAGTGGCTTCAGCATGTGATGTTTTCATTGAAAAGAAGTCAAGTACCACAAGTCCAATTTTGCCTTGGACAATAGCTTTCGTGATGTCTTGGACCCCAAATTCGCCTGCCAACACTTCAGATCTGTGGCATCACAAGTTAACTGGTGGCTGTCCACCGGGCAAGAGCTACGTGGACCAAGCCCTCCGAGGCCAAATGAGGCCGTGGCTTCCCCTCGTTTCGCCCCAAAATCTGAGCTTCTTTCACTTGCCGGGTAACTACACCTCCACGTTGATGTCATGGAGTTTCTACGGAACTGACGTGGCCAGATCCCACCCGTCCGAAACAGACACTTCCACCACGAGATGCACGTAAAAAACAGCGACACGGAATCTCCTCCATTGCAGGATAAGGTGCCTTCGTCCTGAACGGCCTAGTTCCTCCATTCCCGACCTCCAGTTTCCATCGCATCGCATCGTGATGGCAGCCAAATGCTACTCAGATTGGCCACCCCTCCCTCCTCTCCATCCATCGAGAAGAACATCGCCCAACACCTCCCTCTTCACGATCAAGCGGCAGCTCGCGACTTTCGTCCTGCACTGCTCCAGGTCCTGCGCTTCCCCTGTTCTTGAGCCCAAGAATTTGTCCGGTGAGCTCCATGTTTTGTCGGCTCCGGCTCCCGCGCCGGGGCCGGCACCCTCGTCGCCGGTTCTGGATGCTCCGAAGCTCGGCATCTCCAACAAGTTCATCCGGGGCCTCTGCAGCGACCGGCAGACCGAGCAGCTCGCCTTCGAGTGCTACAAGAGGGCTCTGCAAGAGCCGGAGTTCCGGCCGGACAAGAAGACGATGAACGTGCTGACCGTGCAGCTGCTCAGGGCCAAGCAGTGGGTCTCGCTGGAGCATCTGGTCGAAGATTTCAGGGCCTATGGCGTGCTCCCGGAGAGACGGACGTGCGCGCGGCTCGTCGCGAGCTGCGTCAGGGCGAGGAAGTTCGGCCTCGCCGACATGGTGCTCGGGATTCTCGAGGGGAAGAAGGGCCCAGTCGCCGCCGTGTGCTTCAGCTCGGCGATGCAGGCGTACAACAAGCTGCACATGTACCGGAGCACGGTGCTGCTGTACGAGCGGATGAAGGCGGCCTGCCTCTCGGTGAACGCCGACGCCTACCGCGCCGTGATGGCGGCGTTCGGAGCGTTGGGCGAGCCGGACTTGGTGGCTTCGCTGTTCAAGCAGTACAAGTCTCGGAAATGGTACCCCTCTGAAACCTGCCTCGAGACGTACACCATCGCCTGCGACGCGCTGGGACGTGCAGGCAGGGCCTTGGACGCGCTCAAGTGCCTGCGAGAGATGGAGGCGGACGGCATCCCGCCGAACGCCGCGATCTACTCTTCGGTGATCGGATCTTTGGCAGATGCCCGAGAGACGGCGTCGTCGGAAGACGTGTACCACGAGGCGTGGAGGCAAGGGATGCTGCGAGATCCGGACATGTTCCTGAAGATGATCATCATGCAGGTCGAGACTGGGCTGCTGGAGGACACGGTCAGCGTCGCAAAGGACATGAGAGAGATCGGCTTGAGGGTCACCGACTGCATCATGTCCACCATTGTCAATGGCTTCGTGAAGAGGAGAGGCCTCAAGCCAGCCATCAGAGCTTATGACAAGCTGATCGGCTTAGGATGTGAGCCTGGTCAGGTCACCTACGCCTCGGCGATCAACGTTTACTGCCGGCTCGGCCGGAGCGACAGGGCGGAGTCCGTCTTCTCCGAGATGATCGACCGGGGCTTTGACAAGTGCGTGGTGGCATATGCCAACATGATCTCCATGTATGGGCAGATCAAGAGAGCGTCGGACGCCACGAGGCTGCTTGCGCTGATGAAGCAGAAGGGGTGCCGACCCAATGTCTGGGTGTACAACTCCCTCTGGACATGCGTGGCAAGCTTGGAGATTCAAGGCAGGCTGAGAAGATCTGGAGGGAGATGATGCGGCGAAAGGTCCAGCCTGACCGTGTTAGCTACACGGCCATCATCGGAGCTTTCAACCGGTCCGGTGAGCTCGACCGTTGTATTGAGTTTTACCAGGAGTTCAGGGAGACAGGAGGGAAGGCCGACAAGACCCTGGCTGGTCTCGTGGTTGGGGTGTTCTGCAAAACCAGCCGGTTCAACGAGCTCATCCAGCTGCTGAGGGACATGAAGCTGCAGGACACCAAGCTGGACAGGAGGTTGTACACGATCGTCCAGAACAGCCTCCGAGAAGCCGGACTGGAGGTTCATGTCAGGTGGCTCCAAACTTATTTCAGTTCAGTGGAGGAGAAAACATGATGTCGCACCCAGGAGTGAGTTCCTGATGTTCATCTTCAGCACCGGGGCATGGCGCTTGGGTGTCCGGAAAAAAGGCAATGCTCTGGTAAATATTTGCTTGCCTCAACGCTCCTTGAAACTACATGCTTGTCTTGCTCAATTCCAACCTGCCTTGAATCATGAAAAATTGACAGTGTAAATGTATTTTAGAAGATACCACCTTTGTATCACCAAAATGATCTGATTCCAGGTTTCTCGGATAAGGTGTATAGCTCAATAATTAATTCCGGATTGATGTCAGAATGTAATGATACTCTTGTACAGTTGTACTATAGACCACTGCGGTGGCAGATGTAACTTTGTATCAATACTTAACATTTCACATATGCTCACATTGGCATTTTATATTATTACTATTTTATTTAAATTGTACTAGAGAAATATGAAGTCACAGCATTGTATAGTCCGAATGATTATGAACATATCACATATATATAATCCATGGGCTAATACCATGGAGCCAAGCATAAAAAATAGGGAATGTGGTATCTAAAATTGAAGGTAAATCGGTAAATATCTGCTTGCCTCTATGATCCTTGCAAAAAGCTCATGTTGCTTGATTAAAACTTTCCTTGAAACAAGTCCATTTTTAGAAGAATTTGTCATTGTTGTATCATCATATGATCTTCTCGATTAAGTGTATAACAATTGGGTATTCTTGTCAAATTTCACGATACACTTCTGCAGCTAGCTGTACTAACACTAGTGTGGCAGTCATAACTTTGTATCAGTACTGAACTTTAAAAATGTGCCCCATTCGTTTTTATATCCTTGGATTTTATTTTTGCCGGAGAAAGCTGTATCAATGTATATACTTTGAGAAACTATGTGCATGTCTCATAAAAATAAAGTCATGCGCATGCTACACTCTCCAGCCAACCATCCAAGATTATGACAACTTGGAGGTTGCGTAAGATGGCATATGAACATTGAAAAGTAAGAAAAGGGTGAAAAATAAGATCAACAAAAAGGAAAACACGGTGGGCCTCATAGGAAATACAAGCGGTGGGATGTACGTTGTTGACTGGTTATATTTGTTGTGTTCACCAAAGAATAAGTGGGAAAGAGAAGAATTTTTCAATAAAGACACGAGGTGCCTAGGACAACAAAAAGGAAAACTTGGAGGTTGCGTAAGATGGCATATGAACATTGAAAAGTAAGAAAAGGGTGAAAAATAAGATCAACAAAAAGGAAAACACGGTGGGCCTCATAGGAAATACAAGCGGTGGGATGTACGTTGTTGACTGGTTATATTTGTTGTGTTCACCAAAGAATAAGTGGGAAAGAGAAGAATTTTTCAATAAAAACACGAGGTGCCTAGGAGGATAGGAACTCAGCAAAATCAATCGATGTTGTGTGCAGTGCAATTCTTAGATTGACCACTATGTTCACAACATCCCCATAAGTCGAGTCGAAGAAATTGGGCGTTGAGCTTCGTGCCTATCTTCTCCTATGTTGGTCTTATATCAGTTTATGGGTTTGGGATGAGTTACAGTAAATGATAATCGGCTATTTATACTAAATATTTTTATTTATCTACTCTCATTTTCACTAAATATATTTTTTTAGTTATACAACATAAATCAAACAAGCGAAAGTATATTTTTGTCTTTTCGTCTAACCACAAATACACAATAATGACATAAATTGTTGGTATTATTAAATTTCAAACTAACCATTATATGACTTGCGTGTTGAACATTACAAATCCTATGTTAGAACTCTATTTTATCATGGAAAATGACTTGTTTAAAAAATATAGCTTGGTACATTGGTAAATTGAATCCATCTAAATCTATATAAGCATAACACACTAAAAAAACAGATCCATATACAAAATAATTTGTGCCACTTTGTTCTACTACAATTTTGTGGGTGTGTTTGTATATATGTTAGTATCTACATATTCTTGATAGAGGGTTCTAGAACAGACGAGCCTAACAAATTTCTGTCAGAAATAATCTTGAGTCAATTAGTGTCTGTGTGTTCTGATACAATTTTTGGTGTCCGGCTAGAACGCTGAGTTTCGTGAAATAGAGCTAGAACTTAGTGGTTTAGGTCAAGTCTATGTTCAGAGGGCGTTATTTTTGCTCGCTGGCTCCGGAAGGAGAAAGTATGGTACATATGGACACTATATATTTGCGTTAGACAAAAGCAAGCAGTTTTGATCTAGAACCTTGGAATGTTCTTGCCCAGTAACTCCGATGTGTTGTGAATCCAAGTGTAGTTCTGAACGGCACGGTACCTCCGGATACTTAGCTAGTACTTTGAGCAAATGCCTTTTCTTCTCCAGCAGTTCAAATTTTAAACTGGTCCAACACCTCTAGGCAATTTATTAGGAACCTTCGAACACTTTTTTTTGCTCATATATCCCTGGTAATACCCTCTTGGTAAGGCCGAGGGAAGTTGAGTTGAAGGCTTTGAACCGCAACCCTTTGCACCCTGCTCCCATAACCTTCACTCCAATATGTGTTCAATATCTTTGTTACTTAGAGTGATTCTGTTGAGATGCTTTGCAAGGGTTCAATATTCAAGTGAAGGTCGTTTGTTGTTATCTTTTCAAAGGTGTGTGCCTCATGAATTTTTTGGTGTCGCTTAAATGACTCTTCTTACACTTCTGAAGGAACCAAGAAGTTGGCCATATATCGCCTACTTTGTGTGAAGATCTACCCAACTGATTCCGCGTGGACTTGTGTGTTATCTCAAGGAGATATATGAGGGTCTTGGTGGCCGGAAACTTTGTGTTCGATCCTCCTCCAACAAGGACACATGATTGCACGAACAATACGAACTTCAAGTCTACATCCTTTTGTTTGTGATCCCCTCAATTACTTTATGAATCTAATTATGTGCCAGTTTACATTTCTTGCATGTAGGGTTAGGTCATATGTATAAAATCAGTTGGTAAAATTATAACTTACAATAAACTTTGCAATTGCCTATCCATCCCTCCTCTAGTTGATAGTTGTTAATCTTTCATAATCCACTAAGAAGCTCAAGCTTGGAGAGATTTTTTTGTAAACAATCCCGTACGGTCCATTTTAAAAGGAAAAGGACTTGGATATTGATTATGAAAACAAGTTATGTCACACATCATATATTAATCCTTTGTCAGAAACCAACTTGCAGAATAAGCAAAAGAAGGCATGGCTCCTTTCTCACTAACATCATAAGGGACAACATTGTTGATTCTATTGAGTTACAAGATAATATGAATAGGAGTATAAGGATAGTTGTTTCAGGAAATTTGATCATGCTAGTTTATTTTTAAGGAAATGGGTCTCCTTTGGTGTAAGTTTGGTGGAATTTTATGCGAAGTGAGGACAAATATTTAGCGGTATCTGTTGTGGAAGTGGGCAAATACATTATTCAGTTTAACCTTTGGGATATCAACAAAAGATGTAGATGGGCTATTTGGTAGTTTATAATTAATCTCGTGAAGAATTCAAAGAGGAATTTCTTACTGGGCTACCTTCTTGGTGTAATATGATTATGGGTCCTTATATTTTGGGGTGATTTTAATATTCTTATATAGTGTGGGGACAAGAATAAATACACTCCTCTACCCGATGTCTTCAATTCCATTATTCATACTTTGAATCTGAGAGAGATTGATATGTCTAGTGGGTGCTTTTCCTGGTAAATAATCGTGCTTCTCCTACGATTGGAGAAATTGGACACAATCGCTAGGTGACTTATTTCCTTTAGGATGTTTTAGGTGTTACACATGTATGTCTAGATTCATACTAAAAAGAATGACACATGCACTTAAATATGTCTAGATACATGTGTGTACATGTGCATGTGGAAAAAGACTAAACATCTTATATTGTGGAACGGAAGGAGTATTATGTAGGAAGTCAATGAATTATCCGATCGCACTATTCCCGGTCTATGTGATCTAGGGTTGTGTTTCTTTGTTTATTTAAGAGGTCAGTTGCTGAAAACAATGTTTGGTTTGTAACATGAACTCCTTGTCAGGTTGGAGAGGGAGCTTGCTAAAACGTCTTACATGGCAGAACAGAGGGCGTAGCAATGTGACCCCATAGGGATGTTCCGAATCGAATATTCACAATTCATTTCCTGCTAGTACCTCCATCCAAGTAGCTTCGTTTGTCCATTTTCTTCTCCCTTTTATAGTAAAAACATATGTTTATGTGATTAACGGAAGGGGTAGCCTAGTGCCCCAGCTAGAAAAAACCAACTCGTTTTTACTATTAAATGGGAGTCTGTGGTCGTGATGGTGCGTCGGACGTACGTTGGTATGGTCTGCCTCATCGGCAAACTATTGGAGGCATCCTGATCGCTAAATCATCTCTCCACGGCTCCGCTCGAACATACACCCTCCGATCATGTAGGTGGACCATCACGAAAACCTACCTCCCGACCCCCTCTCTCCTATGTCGTCGTCCTGATCCCCTTCCCTCGCTCTGGATCCAACGTGCGCCGCCTCTTCTACCCTCCCACCTCCATGCCCACCCCAACTCCTCCAACCGTCGTTCGTCGGCCGTCCTCCGACACCTTCGCTTCCCTCCTCCTGGTGACCATGGAACACCCCACACATGACGGACGTGCTAGAGCATACGAGCCTATCGGCCGGCCGTGTCCCGGCGATCAACCGAGGGCAGGGTAGGCGTGGAGCTGTAAACGTGGCCCTGGTGTGGTGGCCGACGAGGACGACCAATGCGTGACTTGGCAACGGTGGCTCTCGGCGACGGCCGCGACAGGTCTGCGGGCGAAAGGAGCTCGCCCTGGCGTAGGAATGGCTGCGGCCTGTGGGAGGCACCGACGACGAGCTGGTGGTCACCTCCCGAGGTGTTGCTGCCATAGACTTCCAGTGACCACCTCCTCGAGCTGCTACTCATGCCGTCAACAATCTTGGAGATATCAATTGTAATCTCCCTTTCTGAAGCTCATAGAGTCAACCTAGATCCTACTCCATATGCTTCACTGCTTTCTGAACCATATGTTGATCGCTGATGCACGAAGTTAATTCTAGATCTTATTTCTTGCAACTTTTATTGGCAATCTATTTGAATTTTTGTTGGGGCCTGTCCTACAACTCACCATGGCAACACACAGGGAGGAGTCACACATGCCGACGAGGAGCTGAAGTCATCAACCTCTGACGTCCAGGTCACCACTCGCCTCTGGACAAAGACATTCTTCAACCTTGCGGATTATCTTTTTGATTCTGATTCATTCATGTTTGTTGGGAAGACCTTGGTCCTGCTAGCAGTTAATTATTCATCATATTTTATTTTTATCTACAATACCGAATGATAAGAAGTGAACTGTTTTATCGTATTTGCTTTAATTTATTGCAAAAAAATGTGCAAATATATAGATTTTTTCCTTTCAGAAGTTGGAGCTAATTATTTGTGCGGATCAACAACAACATGATTCACTTCTTAACCGGTATAATATTTTGTCTCATTCCGTTGGTGCAGAACATATGTTTATTGTAGCAATGTATCATATTTCAGTCCCCATGTATGGTTACTAACAAGCTCATCTTGGTAGAATTAGATTATTATATTTCAAACTGTAAACTCACAGAACTACAAGTATAAGCAAAAAAGAAACTACCCAAACAGGGATGATTGATAGCCATTACTGGTTCTTCCTCCTTTTGCTATGTTGGAACATCTCTGTAGTCGCTGCTTGAGCTGTAGGATGTGCTTGCTTGTGGTTCTTCACCTGTTTTGGCAATATTGATTCAAGCACGATGGGGTTGTATGCGTACTCATTCTTATACCTTGAGCTGAGAATAACATGAAGCTGACTGCTGTTTTCTGTTTTTCTTCAGGAGTTCAGACTGTATTTCTGAGGGGGCGTATTACTTTCGATGCAGTTGAGTTTCATCTGCTGCATTACTGTTGTTACTTGCCAGCAGCAAAGAACCAAAGATGGAGAGCGCCATGGTTGAGAAGGTATCAATTTTAGTTCCTGCTTGAGCTATATGCATGTTCTTTTGATTGACTTTACTTCCAAGTATTATTAATCTTTACTGAGTTCTATAATGACACAATATTAACTTGTTGCAGGATATGCACTTAGTAATGCGTATGCATATAAGAAGACTATAACTCACAAGGAATAGTCTTGAAGTTCATATTTGTTTTGGGTGCCGAATACATAAGCAATTGTGCTTGCTTGCTCTTTATATGGTCGTATCTAAAACTGGCTATTTGTTGGGCTTTTATTTTACCTTTTCTTATCCTCACATCTGAAACTTTTTTATGTTTTCATTGGCATGAATGTGTTTCTAATGAGTCACGGTCCTTTCGTCAGGGTGACCGGACCCTGTACTCGTCCGTGATGTGCCCTCACAACGAGTTCTTATTTCCACGGACCCTATGCAAAGACAACGACCTACCAATCACATTCTGTATGTACTTTTATTTTCTGAGAAGTGGACGAATAGGCCAGCAGGCAACTTGAAGGTGTGTACATTCTATGCAAACTTCCAGTTAGGATACATGTTTTGACTTTCTCTTTATTTTAGTAATTTGTATACAAGCCTCATTTCAGATCACTGGCAGCAAGTTTGTTCCTGTAGTATGCTATCAACAGGATGCATGCATGATATGCCATCAGTTTCTACATCTTAGTGAGAGCCAGAGTCTTATACCCTGTTGAACAGAAATGTAATTCCGAAACCAGCAAGTGGATAAGTCATCCTATAACTATAATTGAATAGTGATATGCCCCTTGAATTTTCTTTTTATCATTTCACCCATGTTGTACTTAATGTTACACTGCTTTTAAAATTGTAATATCGTCAAGACAAGTGGCGAGGAAATGTTTCGTTCTATTGTGTTTCCTGTGTCTTTTGTGATACATTTCTGAAATGAACCTCTGTTATGCATCTTCCAAAGGAAAAGTGGGATCTGGGGTATTGTAGAATTCATTTTGTTGCCCCTGGTTTTAGCTACCAAGATACCTGGAGAATCATGATCCTTGACGATTTTTATTTTTGACAGCTTGAATGCAGTTTGCAATTCTTGATTACATTCCGGTGGTAAACTGTTATCATGTGATATTTTCAAGTCCTTCCCTTTCCCTGCTACCACTTAACCGTGATATTGATGGCCACCATAAACAGTTGAAATCATATTACATTGGATGAAGTGATGATTTAAATTTAGTGGTGTATAATTTGGAGAGCCGGTCCAACCAGGATACCTTCCTTGAAAGTCTTGAAACCAGTATTATTATGCTAAATAAACATGCCTAATGTACTAGAGCTATAATTTCTGGTTTACACAGCGCTTTGGGTCGTGGGCAGATCGTTCTTTTGTAAGTGACTGCACATTCTAAATGAATTTTTTGTGTGGCCTAAACAATATATTTCTCTTGGCACGACAGGTTTTAAGAACTCAGAATGTGGGAATTCTCATGTCTTTTAATTGCGAATATTGATATGATTAGGCAAAACATAAAGCTCCAAAAAAGGCATTCAAATGCTCAAAGAGATGTATTTGATGTATCCTCCTCCTGATATGTACATGTGGATAATTGTGTATTCCCTATATTGTTAAGTCCTCGCATTTGATCCACCAATTGACTACAGGGTTCTGAATCTGTGAGTTTTTTAATATTGGATAAATATGCTTGAGATTCGTAAGATTTGAGCAGTTGGAAAATGCATCTTGTTCACTTTTGAATGTATGAAGGACACTTGGTTAATTTGTGCTACTCTAAATGAATGATTTATTTCAGTTCTCACATTTGTTGGTATTGGTAGAATTGATTCAGAGATCGTTATTTTTATGCTTTGCTCCATGTGTGACGTTTCTTGGAATTTTAATCCAGTTTTTAAGCATGAAAAGTACAATAATGTGATCTCAATGGTCATTTTGTTTGCGTCACAAACAATTACGAGAGCACAGTTTGATAATAATACATGATCAGTTAAAATGACCAAAATCATCCCTTGAATGTATGAAGGTCAACAAGGTGACATCACAATATAGTGGAGTGAATGATGGAGGATTAGAGAGGGAGGAGGAAGGCAAAGGGAAATAAAAAATATAGATTTGTACGTACATAACGTAAGACACGACCTGCGCAATCCATCTATATTTGATTTGTAATCCGTAGCAACGCACGGGCACTCAACTAATAATAGTCATATGGGTCTTTTCAACTCTGAATTACATCAAACACTAAGGGAATCTCCAGCCGCCCCCGCCTCCAACCCCCCCCCCCAGCGCCCCTAAGAGCCCAAATAGCGCAGTTTCGCCTAGTTAGCGCTGAAATCCTCCCAGTCGCTCCCCCCCAGGAGCCCAAATAGCGCCGTTTGGGCCGATTTTAGCGTCGGCGCACCCAGGCTGTAGGAGGACAACTGGGGGCGTCGGCGCGAAGCGAAAGCGCGCAAAATCTGGGTGGGCCTGTTCTGTCAGCCTCTAGGCGAAAAAGGGCGCGAACGAAATGGAAAAACCGGCGGTCCGTCTTCATATTCTCGGCTCCCGCGCGGGTCAAAAGCCTGTCGCGCCGGTCAGGCGGGCGGCGACGCGTCCAATCGCTAGGCACGCGTGCGGTGACCCAGCACACCACTGCATGTTGTAGTGTACAAGTCGTTGATGTAACACGCACGGAAGGACCTCTCCGCAAATATTACATCCCTCAGAGTAGTACAACAGAAACATAGCCGGTCCAAGGTAACACTATAGGATTACAACACTATTCAATACAAAATCTGGAGACCCTTCTTTTACATGGAAGAAGTCTCTTGCAAATGAAACACGAGAAGATCCAATTCGTAGCACTAAGCTGGATATCAACTCTATCTCTAATTCCTATTCCACTACTGCTGTTGTCACAGCCCTAGTCTATTCCATCTGGTATGTCTTTATCCAGGCTGTACTCCTTTTCCAAAATGATGTTGTCTCCTTCATTGGCAAAGTGGTCGTCATGTATGCCATTGACAATTTTATTGTTGCTCCACCATTGTCACTGTTGTCGTCGTTCTTATGTTGATGAAGTAGCAGTTGACTCCTTCAAGCTCCACCAGTAGACTTGACTCCTTGTTGGATACTTCCTTGACATCGTGATGGCTAACTGGCAACTCCGTTGATGGCTCCAAAATCTAAGCAGGGGGTCAACGAGCAAAGGGTAAGCAACTCGAGCGTTACTTAGCAAGTTCAATAATATAGGAAAGAGTTTTTGTTTTGGATGCACTAGCTACTGCCATGACCAACGGTCGTAGGCATAATGCAAGTTTTGGAAAAGATTTCTTCAAAAGGTCATTTTATTTCAGAAAACTATGCTCACAGTCTCCACGGGTTCATAGTCATCACTTGGGATGCCTTTCCCGCTGCGGTCTGTAGTTCCTTCCGGGAACACGGATGTGACAGCCACAATTTCTTGTTGTTGACTCTGCAGAGCTGTAACTTTACCCATGAGAGAAACCCAGCCTTGTTGCCTTTCCGAGCGGCCAAACTCGTCCATACTTCCATGGTATGGGGCCAGGTGTGAGTCCAAAGCCAATCACCGCCCTCTCCGCACAACACATATCCGCCCATTTGTGGTGTGGCCGGTAACAAAGACCGCTATCCCGCCACCCCTCCCGAGCTTCTATTCCAGTCACCCCGTCAGGTGGGAAGGTCACGCGCTTCCACGCTGTTGGCCGCCGCAACGGACACAACCAGGTAATAGCCTGCCGAGGATATGTGAACGAGAGAAGATACGGCTGACTTTTACCGTCCATAGCAGATCTCATGGTAAACGCTTCAATACGGCGCAAGGATCACTGTGACATTGGTAATTAATCCTAGGTATATACTTTCCCGTACAATGGAACCTCCACCACAACATCAAACCGTGGTTCCATTGCCAGCCAAACAATATATATAGCAATTCACATCATTCGAAAATAGGTTTTTCTTTTTATGCAGATGATAAATATAGTATTTTATAAATACTTTGATAAAAATATTTCAACGGACATGCAAGAATGAACTTGCCTGTGATAGAAATGGCCGTTCAACCTTCGGGATTCTAGGGTTTGCGGTAAAACCCCGAGTTCTGAAATAGCAAAGTAATCCTGATAAGGACTACTGAAAAATCTAGCAGCATGCTATTATGCATAATCATGATATGCATCGTCACCCCAAAATTCCCAAGTTGCGGATTTAAGACTTTTCAAGTGCTTTGGAGTTTTTAATTATTTAATGTGTTTGACAACAATTTTCATGAGGAATAAATTTAAAGTGATTGAATTTAAATAGTTCAATATAATTGAATTTCAAGACTTTATTTTCCCATATTATTTTCTTTTAAGAAAATAGTTTTTGAAAAAGAATTTCAAGTCATTTCCACTTAAGGATCCTTGAATTTTTCATCCACAAAATGTTTTTCAAAACTTCAAATAAAACTTACATAAAAATTCCTCATTTTTATAGAGTATGTTGCATATTTTTAGTTGATTTTGTGTATTTGAATTTGGTGTAAAAATTCATTTAAGTTTGAATATTTTTGATTTAGGATGTAACAAGATAGTCTTGGTATAGTTCAAATATTATTTTGAACTTAGTATTTATTTTCCCAGATTATTTTTCTTGAGAAAATAATTTTAAGAAATTATTCCAAAGAATAATCCACTTAAGGATCTTTGAATATTTGTATCACTCAAAGGTTTTCAAAATTCCAATAAAAATCATAATCAAATTCCTTGTATTTTTCTGATGTGTGTGGATATTTTTATTGTATTTTTAGGACTTTATTTCAGTGAGAAATAATTATTTTAACTTGCTTAACACTCAAATTGTGAAATGACTAAAATGCCCCTCTGCTGACTTGGTCGAACCAAGTCAAATTGGTTCAGACCAGGCTACCGACCGAGCCGGTCTGGTCAAACCCTAATCCTCTCTCTCTCTCCCCGTGCTTCTCTCTCGCGATTCCCCTGGCGATATGCTGCCGCCGTGCTCTCCCGAGCTGCTCCCCAACTCCGGCCACCTCCTCCGCCGTGCTGTGGAGCAAAACGCTCTCTCTCTCTGCTCTTCCTTCCTGTCCACGCGATTCGTCTCTACTGCCCTCTAGCTAGTGGCGCAACTCGATCCCCTCAGCTAGTGTTTCGGTGACGGCGCACGATTCCGCGCTGTGCGGCGCCATGGAAGCCTCCGAGCTGCTCTCGGTGCTCTGGTGCTGTTCTACGTGTCCTCTACTGCCGTTTGCCCCCTCCAGAGGTTGCACGAGCACTGCCTCGTCGCCTCGGAGCTACGGCAATGGCCGCTTGGTAAGTGCTTCTCCACTGCTTCTAGTTCTAGACGCTCTGGTGCTTCTTCTAGATGCTTCTCCTCTTCCTAATACCCTGCTCGAGCATCTGTTGCTTAAGACCGTGTGTAATTTAGGGTTTTCCCCTGTTCTAGGGGATGTGGTACTGCTCCAGTTCATCCAGGTGATGAACTTGTGCATGAAATCGAGCTTATGGTCTCTGGTTGGTCTCGACTGTGGTTTAACTGAAGAAATATTCAGTTTAGTCACTTGTTGTTTCTGTCAATTTAATTTCAGGGAAGAAATCTAGATGATTTACTCATCCAGATGATGTTGTGTGGATGTTTCCCACGAATATTTGGATGATCTGATGCCCTGGTATAGCAGGATTAAATATGATGCACTGCCTATTTTGTTAAGATGTATTATTGGATGATTTTGTGCCCATGTGCTGGTTTGTTGATCATGAGTTACTCCTGTGGTGCCTCCTGGGAGTGTGCCCTGTGCTCAGATCCATGCCAAGCATGATCTGGTGATGCTAGTGTTGCTGAAATGATTTATGAAATGTATTCCTTGAAAATTTGGCTATTAAACTGATATATGAACAGATCTTGTACATGTTTTCTTAGCCGAGCCTATGATGCAAAGGCTGAGGCATGAATTTTGGATAAGAACAGATACTAGTATGTGGCTTTTAATCTCTGTGATGATTTATGCATAGCAACTCTATGCAGATCTGAGAGAAACACTTCTTTCTATCCTCCTAGTGAAAATCTAGTTGAAGGTAGTTGGAATGATTTAGAAATGTATTCTTGATCGATTTTTATGTGCTGCCCTGCTCTCCTCTCTTTCTAGCACTGTCCTGTCATTTACAGAACCTGCTAGCACCTCTCCTCTGCCTCACACACACACACAAAGAATTAACCTGCTGTTGTTGAGCAGCTTGGTCTTCTGGAAAATGATGATAACCTGCGTCTTGTGGCTAGCCTGCTCCTCCTCGCTGCTTCAATGTTCCTAGGGTGTATTTATCTAGCTGCAAATTATTTAGTGGATGTTCTTTGTGTTCTTGAGATGTTCTTGAGCTGTTCTAGCTGATCTGATGTGAGAAATGGGTGAGGTGTTCTTGCTGTTTTGGGGCTGTAGAAACAGTTGGGTACTGTTGTAGATGAATTTCTTGATATAATGAACAATTGGTACGGCTGGTTCTTTGCTGAAAATGAATGTGTGAGCAAATTCCTTTATTTGTGTGGATGACATGCTCTTTTATAGGATCTAGCTATCCCCCACAAGTTGACACCTCAAGTGGTGACTCTTGCTTTGCATGGATGAGTAAGCTACTTGTTGTCAAGCTCTCATACTTAGGCATTTCTTGAGGTTCAAGTTAAGCTAGATATTTCCCTTGTGGATAAAGATGAGTAGTCATTGGTCTTATCCTCTAGTGAGATATTCTTGAGGTACAAGTTATGTGAGATATTTTGCTTGCGGATAAGAATGCATGGTCATTGATCTTATCTCCTTGTAGGATTAATTTTTTATCAAGCCAAGTGGCATTTGTCACTAGATGGGCTTGTGTGGCTTCTCTCATATGTGGGCTTGACCATTTATGAGTGGTGATCATGTGGCTTAATAATTTCAGATTGTGGGCTTTAGCATTTGTCTATTTTCTTCCTTGGTAAATAATACCATTGGAGAAATACTCTATCTTTTCAGGTGGGTTTTCTTATTTAGGAACTTGACTAGATTAGAGGGATTAATATGTTGCCTATGATAAATAGATATGGATCAGATGAATATGCCTCATTGAATCAGTGTTGCCTTTTGTCACTTCTCTCAATTGGATTATTGTTGCCTCTTGTCCCTTGTTGCCTAGTTGCCTCAGGATGATCCAAAATATGATCCATTGTTGCCTTTGATTCAATATTGATCCCTCTAGTCAATATTTGGATATTAGGACAAGTTCCTAATATTCATTAGTTAAGTTCCAATATTAAATTGCCTCACCCTTGTGGTGAAGGCAAACATTTTAATCACAACCCCCTTTCCTATTGTCTTTGTTTATTTTGCAGGAAATGAATTGAAGATGAAGATTGGAAAAATAAGAAGATAAAGATTTAGCTAGGCTTTTCTTTTAATCTTTTATAACTTTCTTTGTATTTGGATGAGATATGTACATATTCGATTAAACTTGTAATATTGATTCTTTCATTTTGATCTTGTATTTAAATTCCATATGATGTAACTTAAATAGACTTTGGACATTTGAATATCACATTGTATTTGAGATGGATGTAAAATGAGTTATTTCATTGTGTGAGATAAGATGATGAATTGAGGTGTTAAACTCATTCTTGTGAGATGATGTTTGGATGAATGATGTAATGAGATGATCCTAGATATGGGGATTTGAATTTATTGTTTCTATGAGTGTTTAAACTATGAACATGTCATGTTATTGAATTGTGACTAGAAATGTCGAGAATTAGGATAGGTCATGTCCAATTCTGGATTGCCTCGACTAAATATTCTTGTCTCAATTTAGTTGTTAAAAAGATCATGTCGAAGTTTATCGCACTCCACCTGATGATCTAAACCCTAATTCATCGTGTCGAGAGAAACATCGATCACTTTGCATCGTTTAATTTAACGCGCCAAAATTTCCCGTGTTTTCAGATGCATGTCATGCAAATGCACAAATTCTAATTCTACCCTTCCGACTCTCTAAACTACGGGGTATTACAACGCGTCACGGTAATGGCGCGCCACCGCCCCGCCGTCTGGCCTTCCACGCCGCTATAAAAGCCTGCATCCTCGTCGTGCAGATCACACTGCATCTCCCTCTCTCTCCCACCCACACCGAGATCCATGGCGGAGCGCTTCCCCGGTGACGGCGCGGCGGCCAACGGCTTCGGCCGCCGCTACCTCTACGAGGACGAAACGAGGATGCTGTACGAGGCGGACTACCCGGTGCCGCTCGACATGCGCGTCCCCGGCGAATGGAGGTGGAGCGCTGGCGGCGTTCCGGTGCTTCCGCCGCTGGAAGGCGCGGACCGTGTCGAGGATATCCAAATGGTGCTCGCCAAACTCACCGACAAGCAGGCGGAGGATCCGTGCTGGGACCCCGCCAACCACGCCTTTTGGACGCAGTATTTCGTCGAGTGCCAGCGGCGGCAGCTGGAGGACATCGGCCGCAACGGCCCCGTCTCCGGCCGAAACAAAGACGGAGGACGGAGGCAATGGTGGGGCGCTCCAGGGCGTACCCTCACGTACATCCTGGAGCACATCGCCGTCGGCAACCGGCCGCGCATGACGATGCCGCCGTGCCCTCCGCCTGTTTCCCGGCGCTTCAGCGGGTCGTGGATGCCCAGGAGGATGGGCGCCGGCTCATCCTCCTCTTCGTCCGGTCCCCGCTCGTCCTCCACACCCAGCTCCACGCCGCCGGCAACGCCGTTCTCCCGCGTAAAGGTGGAGCCAGAGGAGACGCCGTGCAGGAGGCCCAATGGCGGCATCATCCTCAACTCCGGTCGCCACGCTCCGTCGCCGCCAACGAGGTTGAGCGACAGCCTCCGCATCAACGAGCGGCCCGCACCGTCACCACCACGTGGCCATGTGCGCCTCGTCAGGCGGAAGACGGAGCCTGGCACCGGCGGCGCGTCATCGAAGAAGAAGAAGAAGAAGGTGCTGGCAAGGTAGTGGGTGGCGCCGCCTGAGTACGTCAGGCGATCAAGATGGAGGCGCCGGACGACCTGGAGGAATTCCCGGGCGAACGGCTTGCCCTGGCCGCCTTCCTCGATGTCGTCCCGCCGGCGGACATGGAGTTCGCCCACGCCTGGTCGCGCGAGCAGCACGCGAAGGAGGAGGTAGAGCGCCAGCAGTGCCTCCTTGTACAGGCGGCGGCAACTCGCCGTTCGGCTCCCCCATCAGCATGTCGTCCTTCTCCCCCACCGGCACGCGTCATTGTCCTCGACGAGGACTACGTGCCCAGGCAGAGTAGGTGGCACGGCGACGACGACGCGGCAGGCCCCAGCCGTGCGACTCTGACGACGACGGTGGCGACTACACGGTGTTCTACAGCCAGTTCGGCATGTAGATCGGCGTGCTTTAGTTTATTAAGTTTTTATTTTATGTCTTTACTATGTAATCGGCCAGAACTGCACGAATTTCACCTATATATGTATGAAATTCGTCTAAATTATCTAGTTTCGCCCAAATTTGTATTTTTTGAATATTCAGCATTATTCTTGGATTTCAACACGGCTGGGAATCATCCCCAAGGGCGTGAAATAGCCCCCCCCCCCCCCCCCCCACGCGGCCCAAATTAGCGTCGTTTTTGCGCCTGGGGCGAACGGCTGGAGATGCCCTAACACTAGAACCAGCAAACAAACTAAAACCTTGAACTTTCAAAATAAACTCAATAACAGATCAACATAAGTTTTCAACCAAGATCAACTCATATAAATTTTCTTACAAAATTCAAGTGAATTACCTAATGCAAATACTCATCATTTGTAGTTACTGTAGTAGGCAAGACAGCGGTGACACTGGTTGACTCGGGAAGCAGCCGATTTCACCAATGAAGGGATAAACATGTACGTGTCGCTTCGCCGGTACTGAATTTTACTAGGATCCCATGGCATTGTCATTAAGAAGAAAGGTACAACAACACCGAATTGCACAGTAAGAGCATTGTCATTAAGAAAAAAGATACAACATCCCCGGACTGTGAGTGAGAGCATTTCGATTGAGAGAACCCGGGGTGGGGAGGCATCAGCCCCTCCCAACGAAGGCCTATGCCTCTATCTGTCGGTACTGAATTGTTAGTGATGGAAATGTATTAGAGGTCAATCTTGTCCAGCAATCTGACAAAATATAATGGGTTGGTGATGGACTGAAAGCAATAAAAAACAGTTTTTTCTTCTCATTTGTGTATTTACATATGCATCGACACCGGCAATCTAAGCTACTACCACACTTCCCCGTGATCGTTACCGTGTCAAAATCCACGTAACAACCGCACCCACTGCTGTTGGAACACGCCACAACCGACACTGATTTCATCCGTGGGCGAATCCTCCTAAGCCAATAGCAGAGCTCCACGCCCAGCCAACCCCTGTGTAGGAAAATCTTATGCGACCCATGATGGAACGACCCAGCCGTGGACCTTATTCAGCGCCGTCCGATTTGATCAGCGAGAAAAAGTGAGGAGATTTGATTAAGGAGAACGGCACGTGTACGATGGAGGGCGTGGTCCACGCGTGGGTCGTACCACCTGTAGGTCGCATAGGATTTTTTTCCCCTGTGTAGGCCTCGCCGCGCTGTTCGCCGTCACAGGCCGCCGGAGCGTAAGCCTGCTTGGCGCCTTGCCGAGCACCGAGATCCGTCCTTTGGACACCTTCTTGAAGGCCGCGGCATTGTTGTGGTGCGAGAAGCGCCTGCGGTGCGCGTCCTGTAGCCCGACCTCGCAGCTCCGCGACGTCTTGAGCCGCTTGCTCAGAGGCTTGGCCAGGTCCTCCAGGCTGCCGACCGCCGCGAGCGACGCGAAAGACTGCGACTTGCCGTCGAAGAACTGAGACAGCCCCCTCCTACGCCAAAAAGAAAGGTCACCATGTCAGATCACAGCTTCAAGATCAGTTGAGCTTATGAAGTAACGACAGTGTCACCACAAGGGCACGTACTTGAGCGGGAGCTGCGCCATGAGGGAGGACATCTGGAAGTTATCAGTCGATCCCGAGCTCGAGCTCGAACTCGATGTCGCATCGTCCTCAAGCTGCTCCCCGGACGACGACAACATGGATTCCGTCGCCGACATCTCGGACTCGGACGGGCATCCGATGTCCTCCTCCTGCTCCTCGCAGCTGGCTTCCCTCCTCCCGTTGCTCATCGGAAACAACTCGTAGCTCTCCATCTCCAGATCACACGAACGCACCAAACGATCGAAACGCAGCGTAAATGGTTTGCGCCTACGGTTTCTTGCAGTCTAGCTTGGGGAATAGAACTGGCGGGGTCGGAGGCTATAAAGGTACCGAGGGAAGAGGATAAGAATGACGAGTCGAATGCAGCCGGGGATGCGGGCGGGACGGGATAAAGAACTCAGTTCGTATAAAAATATTGTGATAAAATTCAGCGCGATAGTTATCTGAGGCTCGGTGGAGAGGAGGAAGAAGAGATAAGGCGTCCACGTATTCTCTTGCACGGCTTTGCGAAGATGCGACGGGTCTCGGCGCTCTGTTCCCTTATCTCGTATAGTGGCAGTACGCTTTGGCTACGTGTTTTGGTCGTCGGATCCTTATCTCGTTGTCAACGGCTCAGATCGGAGATCCGGTTGTCGACTAAAATAAACTGCTTTATCAGTTGATGAATGCTCAGATCGATGTGTACTGGATTGCGTGGCATGTGGTTTTGGACGGTGTAGGTGTTGTGGATCTGATCTGGTTTAATTTTGATTAGCCATTTAGTGTCCATTAAAATTTGTGAATCGTGTACAAACCACGTAGGATAGAACTCTCTCTAAGCACATGTCATAGTCTTGTGCAATTAACAAGATTCCATATTGCAGGAACTTTAGTTTTAAGCTTAAAGTTATATTGTAGTAGTACTTCTAACCAGAAAACAACCAGTGTGAATCAACCATTGACTCGCCCTCAGATACTCTTCCCGCCCAACAATAGAAAAACTGATCAAGTAAGTTAAAGACTGATCAATAATAACCCTCTTCAGTGTGCACATTTGGTGCTCCCGAGTTCCATTGATCCCGCCCATTTTAAAAAATAAAAACCATATTTAACAGTTTTAAAAATTCTGAAAAAAATCTGCATGTTCCTACTGTTATTTCCTACAAACGTGAAAATCTCAATGCAAAATACTTTACGATTTGACCTACACAAAAAAGAGAAATGTGCAGAATCTGAGTATAGTGAACAATATAAAGTTTCAAATTTCAACTTTTGTCTTTTTTGTGTAGCTCAAATCATAAAGTATTTTAAATTGATATTTTGCACGATTATAGGACATATCGGTGGAACATGCATGATTTTTTTCATATTTTTTTAAACTTTTAAATATGTTTTTTAATTTTTTTAAATGAGCGGGACCACTGGAGCTCGGGAGCATAAACGACTTTCCGCCCTCTTCACTTCTATACGTGAGCCCACTCTTTCTTAGGACTCTCCACTATCACGGTGGGCATAAAACCCGAATCCCGAACCCGGAAAACCCGACCCGAACCCGCATATCCCGAACCCGAAATACCCGAGCACTTGATCGGGTTGCAGTTCTGGAAACCCGAAATTAGTTCAGGTAATTTGGGTTTACAGTAACGGTACCCGAACAGCCCGATTAACGCGAAATTAGTTAATAGCCCACTGAAAGATCCTCCGTGCGGCAAGGCCCAGCCCAATAGAAGGTACAGAACGAAAATAAGGCCTCATTAGCACTAGCAAACCTAGTCGATGGCTCCCTGATCGATCCCCATCCCAAACCCTTGTTCCCGTCGTATCCAGCCTCCCAATCTCCCATCGACTCCGCCGCCATGCACCACTACGGCGCCCTCACCTCGTAGGTCACTACGCCAGCGCCTCGACCACCATGACCAGTTGACCACCACGGCGGCCTCTCATCTCGGTCGACCACCTCCCTCCTATCCTGCTAGCCGGCGTCTCCCTCCTATACCGCGTGGCCGCCGCTGGAGATGTTGAATGGGAGCGCAAGCACCAAGCAAGGAGCAGCGCCCAAGCACTGCGCCGGCCGCCGGCCACTTCCCTTCTTCCCCGTCGTACTGAAGCACTGTGCCGGCCGCCGTTGGCTCGTATTTCTCCGTGAGTTGACCCTCCCAGCCGTGCTAATTCGGGTCATTCGGGATTACCCGACCCCGAACCCGAAATTTCGGGCACCCGAATTTTCGGGTTTTCTCTTTTTCGGGAAACTTTCGGGTGCTATTTCTGAAAACTTGAAATTCTAATAACCCGAATTACCTGACCTGAAATTTCGGGTAAACCCGAACGCCCAGCCTGACTCCACTATGTGTATGAGCATGCGACTCAAATGAAAAATGTATTGTTCTTTAAATCGGTGGAGTTTGGTAAAGTATAATTAATCGCTTTATCGGTTGGGACAAGCATTAAAAAAAAGTGTATGCGCCTTTCTAAGGGCTTCTCTTTACACGGTTTTCTTCTTGCTTGTTGATTCCTATGAACCGAACAACTAATATATGGTTCGCTTCCCTTTCTAACAGCGTTAAATCATCCCGCTGCTCTATGTTGAACCGGTTTGACGAGTCTTTCAAACTATTTTTTTTACTACATAGTGGATTGTCTAAGCCACATTGTTTTATGTTGAATTTCCATCCCAGTCATATGTGTTCTTGGTTCTAGTGACCCAGACGAAAGTATTTACCAACTTTATCGATGCTTCAGACGATTGCATCTTTCGATGTCTTTCCCATCTTTGTGGCATCGTCGTGGAGATACTACTATACTCCAATCATCAAGAGACTGTTCTTCTGATAAAACCTCGGATCTGGTTAGACGGATCAGGTGATGGCGGGGTTTTTGACGTTGTTTCCTCGCTGTAGGCGGCATTTTGGTGACATGTTTCGATTGGTGTGTGCTTTGGTGTTTCCTTTGGAATGCTAACAGCCAAGGGTACGTCCTACGTGCAACATCGCAGACTCGGTGGTGCACTAGTGTCATTTTTCGTTCATCAACGAGTCGACCTCGGCTCACTTTCTTTTGGGTTCCTCTTTCTCTCGATCTCCAAATAGGGATCCAACATGTGTAGTGATTAGAGTCGTGAAAGCTTCACATAGGGGCGGAGTTTGTGGGTGGAAAACCGGACCATGGGCCGCTCGGATCAGGAGATTTTTGCATATACACATGTACTCCCTCCGTTCGGAAAAGGATGTCACAAAAATGGTCTATCCAATTTTTGTGACATCCTTTTCCGAACGGAGGGAGTAAAAGTTAGCCCACTAACAGCCCATTTTAGTCTTTTTCAGCCTATTGGCTCGCCCGTATTTTTTTGGGCAAGATCCGCCGCTGCTACCATCATTAACATGACAACATTTTAATAGTTATCTTACAACATAGTTCTAGGGTATATTTTCTTAGAAATTTCGGGGTTGTTTGGACTGGTTGTAAAATTTATGTGTCCACTGGTATTGAGTTCAAGAAAGAGCTAAACACCGGTGACGAGTGTCACTACACAGAAATACAACCATTTCAAGCAGACATTTTAGCTTTCTGTATTTGATGCTTAAATTAAATGAGCATGTACAAATTGACAGGGTGCTACAGAAACTTATCATCGTTATCGGTATCGTGAAAATCAGGTCAGCTCAACGAGAAAGGAAAATACAAAGAATATATCGGTAGGCCGTCGTGTCTCCCCTCGACGACGACGGCGGAGAAGCAGCGCACCGACATCTCACTTCGGTAGTTCGGTGGCGCCTCCCCTTGTCACAGCGGAGCCTTTGTTTTTTCACGATACGTATATGTTGGATTAACATAGTGATTAGGACCCGCGGAATTACCTGGTTTCCAAACGCATTGTTTAATGTCGGGTAAAATTATCCTACACGTGAGTATTTTCTGTTGTTTTGGACCCAGAGCCGGGCTTCCAAACCGGGCCTTAGGGGTTGTTTGGACTGGTCGTAAAATTTATGTGAACATTAGTATTTAGTTAGTTCAGGTGAGAGATAAACATAGGCGACCACACAATCACACACAGAAATACAACCATTCCAAGCTAGCATGCCTTTAACATTTTGTATTTGATGCTTAAATTTAATGGGCATGCACAAATTGACCGAGTTCTACAGAAATTTATCATCGCATCGTGAAAATCAGGTCATCTCAAGGAGCAAGGAAAATACAAAGAAGATAAGAGGTCTGCCGTCGTGTCTGCCAGATCACCCGACTGTATGCTCACCTCAACGTAAAGCTAGGAATATGCGAACGTGCCCATCGACGACCGTGACGAGCGGCTGTGGCTGTAACTGCTCTCCGTGGCTCAAGGTCGTGCACTCGTCCTTGTCAAACTCCTAGCCAGCAAACGCTGATGTGGCTTACCTACTTGCTTGTGCTAGATCTCGTGCTCTCCATTCATGTGAGCACAGTGGATGGATGTCGCCCGTGTAACATGCCTACGCAACAAACGAGTCGATACTGTCGCCCTCGGCGTACATGGTCGACGAAGAAGATCTGGTATTTTATACAGTGCAGCAACTTTTTTTTTTCAATTTCAGGCTTCTTGGTCCGAAACTGTACAATACGGGCCTAGCGCCAGGCAGATCTCAAGGCTAGAAGCGGCCCGTGAGAACAGCCAACAGGAAGACGACGAGCGGGCCTTGAGCTCGATGCACGGCACAATTCTGTTCGACCCTTCGGTCGTTGCCTCCTGCCGACCCACACGACCTGGTTAAAACCAGGAAGATCGCGCTCGAGCATGGTAAGGCGGTGGGCGGACGGACGGCCAGCGTGCGCCACCGTTGAGTTCTTCCTGTGCTGTGTGTTGCGCTTGCAGCCGATCTCCACACCACTCCTGTCCGGGTTGACGCGCGTGCCAAAAGAACTGGAGTAGGAAGCAACGGCGCATAGTCAGTCAGACTGATCAATCATATAATGCTTCCGGTAGACTAAGGCATGGCCTAGTGGTGGTGGGGAGGGGTTGATGCATTTCTACCCACCCGAGTTCAAATTCTCATGCATTTCGGTGATGTTGCACCCTTCTTCTGTCAAAAAATACCGTGGGACTCCTCCCCGTAGGAAATATAATACTTCCGCTACACATTTGATTTCTGGTGTCGAGCCTTGACGCAGTATGGTGGTCTGGGGAGAAACAAAAATCCTAGTGCAATGCACAGACCCTGCTGAATGATAGGTTTTGTTTATTTCATTGGAACGGAATGACAGATTCTTTGACCATCTTCTAGAAATACTCATATCAGGATGCCACCAAGATCGCCTACATAGCCCGATCTTGCTACAGCGATTACGCTAGTTCCGTTGACTACAGCCAACTTGATCGACCAATCTATCGGGCTTGACTCTCCATCAAAGTGCAAATTCAGAAACACCAGCCGAAGTTATGAAAAAAAAATTGTCGATATATGTTTCAGAACAAGTCCCCACAACACACCCGCATAAGATCAATTCTAGCAGATACCGGAAAATCTAGTACCGGATAAATCATATCCGGTAGCAGCAAAATGATTATCTTGTACGAGAAGAGCTGGGGCAGAACAGATCCACGAAAGTGGTACTACATATTCAAACGGAAAGGAAAACTAGAGTTCGCGCGAGATTTGTACATAGCAGATGCAATAACTACAACTTAAAAACTGAAATTTAACTAATGATCTACTTCTTCTTCTTCCCCGGCGAGCACATCCACGCGATTTAGAAGCCGAGCTCCTCCTTCTCGTAGATCCGGCGCACCGTCCACGTGACCTCGTGCTCGTCCACCGCCGCTTGGAGGCATTCCGCAGCGCCGGGAGCTCCAACCTCCCTCGCGAGCGTGGCGAGCACGAGCTCGTTGTCTGCTTCGTCGATCCGCTTGAAGACCGGCAGGAGATCGTCGAATAGCACGTTCATGCTCGTGCCCCCCACTACCACGCTGGCCGCAGCTGACGATGACCTCGCCCGGAAGCAACAGAGGCAGGACGTACTCGTCCTGCATCTCCTCCTCCGGCCACCGGACGAGCTGCCCACTTCCGCGTCGTGCGCCCTCGGAGGGACGAGCTGCTCCCACCGGCGGCTCTTGTACGAGCCGCGCTTGCGCGCGCCCTCCGAGCGGCTGCGGCGGGCCTCCTCGTCCTCGCCCGGAGGCCCACGGCCTCCGCCGGAGCCGCATAGAGAGGAGCCCGCCATGGATCTGCACTCGGGGAGGAGAGAGTCATGGCGGAGTTCACTTAATCGCTCGCCTTAGAGGAGAGAGGGTAGCGGCAGAGTGAGACGGAAAGCGGCGGAGGGATCAGGATTTGGTATCCTATCCGACCCTGCTACCCGTTATATACCGTCGGAGTCACCGCTTATCCGGAGGCCCGGAAAAAAGTTTCCGGACCGCCCCGATATTCGGTATCTGGTCGGGCCAGAAAAATGGCCCACCCCGCATATCGACCGGAATTTTTCAGGCCGGGGGACTTATACAGTATCTGCTAGAGTTTTTTTTTTGAAAGCCTGCGTACATCCGAAGGTACCACATACAAGTATGGAGTACAACCAAGAACAAGAACAGAAAGCCTACGCAGGGGAACAGGCCTGGATCAAACACCAGCGACAGCACCGGCGAAGAGGAAGAAGACCGCTGACCTCCACCTTGCCACAGTCCAAGGGCACCTCCTTCTTGAAGATCGCCGCAGAGCCCGTCCGCCGCAAGCAGCGGAGCTTATGCCGTTGAACGAGTACGGCGAGCACCCATCGCTCCAGCACCACCACCTTGCCGCAGCCGTCTTCTTCCGCAGCGCCGGCAGAAGCCGCAGGGCAAGCCCAGCCCTGAGTTCCATCCTCCAGATCTTCCCTCGTAGCTCCACACCGTGGAGGTCGACCTCCCCGCCGGCCGGCAAGGAGGAGGAAGATCCAGAGAAAACCGGCGGATCCGGAGATCCCCGGCCACCAAAAAGCCGCGCGCGCGACGCCGGAGCTCCGAGGAGCGCCGTCGCCAGAGGGGAACGCGCCGACACCATCCTAGCCGCCAACACCGACGCCACCTCCACGACGCCGCCGGCGGGTCTCCTACCACACCCTACACTATGTACAGGCCGGGATCCGGGGTTCCCCCACCCTCCCGCCGCCGGAGCGACGCCGGAGAGGGGAGAATCCCGCGGATCGCCGGCGAGCGAGGTGGATGGACGGGAGGGCTCAAAAATCGCCTGTCTCGCTACAGTAACGAGAGAGGAGAGCGGTCGGCCGAGCTCTTTAGTATCTGCTAGAGTTATCGCAAGGAGACATGAAAGAGCGCGACCACACCAACTCACATGCAACGCATGGATACCACCCTGTGTAAAGCAAGTCCAAACTTTGTATCCACCATTTGACAACCAAAAAGAAGGGCCTCCCGTTCCGGCAGGATTGGCATGTCTCCATTGGGCATCCGGATGATTGAAGGTCGGAAAGAGTTGCAAAATCCGTTCTTCTTCGAACCGAAGAAGGAAAAACTGCAGGCTGGGTTGTGCCGACAGGGAAGGAGCAACTGCTACTACTATCATGTGGTTTTTATTGGCTGCGTCGATAGTACACCACCTAGTATGGTCGGAATGAGGGTGGTACCACCGTGACTGTACGGGATCGAATGAGACCATCGAACCGACGAGTCATTCCAGCAGGAGAACTGTTTCAAGGGTCATCAACAGGACCGGTCATCAGTGATTATCAACCTCTCTTTTAAAGAAAGATCATAGTTTGTGAACCTATACTTCACCGAAACAAGAGGCCACGTTGCAGTAGGAAAGAAAAACAAATTGGAGCGTGTGCCATGATGAACAGCTACTGCTGCACTACAGGCTCGACTTTAAATCTTTCCATAGCAAAATGCAGCTTATTATTACAGTTAAACATCATTAGACTTACCCGTGCACAAATGCATTCCGTAGCCTTTCCGTGCAAAACAAACAAGCTCATGAATAAAGCCAGCACTCGAAATAAAAATATCACTAAGCACATGTATAAAGCCAAGACGGCCCCAGAACCTGCAAACTAAAGCCAAAAGCACGGGAAGCATCCGTGCATTGCACACCTCCTCCGTTTCACACTCTTCCCCACCACACCACTCATTCACTCAACTCCACTGAGGCACACGGACGAGCAACTCTGGGAGCCATGGCTCCCCCGCTCCTCCTCCTCGTCCTCTTCCTCCTCGTCCCGGCCCTCGCCGCCGCCCACCAGCGCACGTCCTCCTCCGGCTCCTCCGCCCTCACCGAGTGGCGCAGCGCCAAGGCCTCCTACTTCGCCGCCGACCCCGAAGACGCCGTCGGTAAGCATAAAACACTCGCCTGCCAATTCCTCTTCCTCCATTCCCTTCTGCATCCAAGAACCGAATCTGCCAACCAAACTACCCTCGCACGTCGCACTCATTCAAAAAAAATCCCTGTTTCGGAAATGTGCCGCGAGCGAAGTCCCGCAGACCGCACGCTCAGTTACCAGAGCTGCTGCTCGTACAGTTCCTGAATAATTAGCTTCTTCCGTTGTTCCGGCTGTACTGTATCATCCATAGCGTACGGGAGCTGATCTGTGCTGTGCTTTTCTGGGATGCAGGCGGGGCGTGCGGGTTCGGGGATCTGGGGAAGCACGGCTACGGGATGGCCACGGTGGGGCTGAGCACGGCGCTCTTCGACCGCGGCGCCTCCTGCGGCGGCTGCTACGAGGTCAGGTGCGTGGAGGACCTCAAGTACTGCCTGCCCGGCACCTCCATCGTCGTCACCGCCACAAACTTCTGCCCGCCCAACTACGGCTTCCCAGCCGACGCCGGCGGCGTCTGCAACCCGCCCAACCACCACTTCCTCCTCCCCATCCAGGCCTTCGAGAAGATTGCGCTCTGGAAGGCCGGCGTCATGCCCATCCAGTACCGCCGGTATGCTCCCTTCTTGCCTGCATTCTAGTACCTCGCTCTGCTACTTTGCACTCCATGTTCGGTTCTGCTAGATCTAAGGCCAATAATGCTTTCTCAGTTTCCTAATTCACTTTGCGTGCAACTGTAAAAGTGGCTGCAATTGCATATTTGCATTGCTTTGCACAATGTGGGATCCCAAAAAAGCTGAAATCCAAGTGACCGTTGGCGAGGAGAGTGTGGAGGGGAGGATGTGGACCCTCTTTCAATGTGAAGTTCTGTTATTAGGGTTCGAATTGGGCTAACTTTATCTGCTGTCATAGCCCTTTCATGCTGTAATATGCCTTAAACAAATAGTAAGAACATAGAAAGAGTTGTACCTTATGAGTAGAAAAACACCCCTGGGCAACTGGAAGTGCATAGAACCAAGTTTTACTGTAATTTACTAGTTTGGTATGTGGGTCAGGAGCCCTTCTAATGCAGCATTGACTATCTAGAGTATCACATGCTCGATTTGCGTGAGTAATACTGTAAAGAGCTCGGGTTCAGTATTTGCTCCCTATTCACTGGTGTAAGCATTAGACTTCTGCGTCTGCTTCAGTTTATTTAGTTCTTTGGGGTAATCTACCCTGAGTTGGTATTATAATAGAGCTCATCATCTGATGGTAACTAGTGGCTATCACCCTAATTCTCGCTTAACAGTAAGGTTTCTTTTATTCCAAGATTAATGATTGGTCTAAGTTTACTAGAGTGCATAATTTGTAGGGAGCCATGATAACTCCTCATATCAGGGCAAGTATATCAGACCTGGGAGCTTTGGAAAATGTCGATTTGTAACAGTTAGATTGTTTAATTTTTCTTTTGCTGGCTGCTCTGAGGATTGGTTGAACAATATTAATGGAGAGGCATCAAGAAATATTTCAGCAACTTCTAGAATTGTTGATCTGCACAGTAGTATCTACCATCACCAAGTTAATTGTTTCTGGGTTTACATGATGTGTCCTTTGGTACCTGGTATCACCAAACTGGCCTTACAAAAATGTAGTGGCACATTAACTGATGTTGTACTTAATATTCTGTGTTTGTGTTACAAATTTATGCCAGTAGGTGTAGCCCCTTCAGATCCTTAAAGCAACTTCATTTATTTTCTTGAGGGGAAATTAATTAGTTATCTGTACAACTGTCTTGGCCCTTTCATGCTGTAATATGCCTTAAACAAATAGTAAGAACGTAAAAAGAGCTGTACCTTATGCATTAGAAAAATGCCCTGGACGACTGGAAGTGTATAGAACCACGTTTTACTCTACATTACCAGTTTGGTATGTGGGTTAGAAGGAAAGCACCAATGGGCCCTTCTAATGCGGCATTGACTATCTAGGGTATCACATGCTCGATTTGTCAAGAATACTGTAACAAAGTTCTAGTTCAGTATTTGCTTCCTGTTCACTGGTGTAAGCATTAGACTTCTGCATCTGCTTCACTTTACAGTACTTTGGGGTAAGCTGGGCTGGGTTGGTATTAAAATAGAGCTCATCATCTGATGATAACTAGTGGTCTAAGTTTACAGTAAGGTTTCTTCTATTCCAAGATTCATGATTGGTCTAAGTTTAACAGTAAGGTTTCTTCTATTCCAAGATTCATGATTGGTCTAAGTTTACTAGAGTCAAGTGCATTATTGGAAGGGAGCTATGATATCTCCTCATACCAGGGCAAGTATATCAGACCTGGGAACTTTGGAAAATGTCGATTTTGTAACAGTTTGATTGTTTAATTTTTTTTTGCTGTCTGCTCTGAGGATTGGTTGTACAATATTAATGGAGAGGAATCAAGAAATATTTCAGGAACTTCTAGAATTGTTGATCTGCACAGTATCTACTATCACCAAGTTATTTGCTTCTTGAGTTACATGATGTTCCCTTTAGTACCTGGTATCACCGAATTGGCGTTACAAAATGTAGTGGCACATTAACTGATGCTGTCCTTAATATTCTGTGATTGTGTTACAAATTTATGCTGGCCAGTAGTTCCTTGAGATCCTTTAAGCAACTTCATTTATTTAGTGAGTTATATGTACTACTGTGTTAAAAAGGGACTTTGAGTACTGACTTCCTAGCTGATCATTAATATTCTTAGCCTGTAGTTACTCTTCCTTATTACTATTCAAGATCCAAACAGATTTGGGTCTAGTAATAGTTTCACTCAAATCCGGTAAATTAGCAAGTAATGTTCTGGCGCCATTCAGAATGTAAAGCTAGAAACCTGCATATATGCCATACTTAAATATGTGTTATATAATAGCTTAAAAGGTGTATTGGTCTACTAGATATCCATAATAAAAGTACATCTTCTAGATGGTTTCGTGTCATAAAATGTGTTGTTAATGTGCTTTTTTGTCCTCAAGATTCCATGTTTCATAGGACAATTTGCCTGAGGCAATTGGCAGGAATATCCACCCTGCTGTGCTCTAAGACTAAACTTTATGAGACTTCAGCTTCATCAGCTGTTACATAGCTCTTTACTTTTAGCAATTAGCATTTAGCAGTATTTCCCAGAGAAAGAATAAATGTAGAGAATAAACCACTGTTTTACAGAGCAGCTAAAATGCACATGGTCATCTAATAAAGCTATTAGTAAGGATGTTAGCCTGTCGAAAAAAATCTAAAATGATCTGAAATTGTTGGCTGAGATTGACATATTTCCTTACGAGCAGAGTCAAGTGCCTTCGTGAAGGTGGCGTGCGGTTTGCAGTCTCCGGGAAGAGCTTCTTCTTCACGGTCCTAATCAGCAATGTTGGTGGTGCTGGCGATGTCAGATCAGTGAAGATCAAAGGAACAGAGTCCGGCTGGCTCTCGATGGGCCGCAACTGGGGCCAGATATGGCACATCAACTTAGATCTCAAAGGACAGCCGGTGTCCTTAGAGCTTACATCAAGCGATGGCACAACAATGACCAATTTTAATGTTGTGCCCAAGGATTGGGAATATGGCAAAACATACACTGGCAAACAGTTCCTGCTGTAGAGGGGAATTACCAATAGGGCCTTATAATTATTCTTTTTTTGTATCCTACGAGCTGGTTGTACTGTATATTCCTCGGAGGAACAAGATTATTAGGAAGTTATAATCTCTACTGTATATTCCTCTGAGGTATGAGAGTATGATTAGGAAAGAAAATGTTTAGTTGAGAGCCTCAGATAGTTCTACATATTACAGGTGCTTTACCATTTTAACTGATAGTTGCTCCATGGAGGTTGATGTACCGACGAAAATATGTGACCATATGCTGATATGCCCATATTCTGGTGTCTTGATTTTGTTTGAGTATTTGCAGAAACTCAAACAGTGGTTATGTTTTGCCAAATTTACAGAACTGCATGATTCATTCCCATCTGAAGCTAAATTTACAGAACTACATGGAGATGTACTTGTTAATTCCCCTCCAAACTGCGGTTGTAGATCTCCATGTAAAGGGTCACATGGACCGCAGTTTACAGAACTGCATGATTCATCCCCGTCTGAAGATAACACAAATACGCTATGATATCTGGCTTTGCTGAGATGATGGCATAATTTGTGTTGCTTTCCTTGAACAGAAGCAGTTTGGAGACAAAATACTTCGACATAGACAAGTAGAAAAGACATACTCGTCTTGAAAACAATTTACAGTACTGTATGATTAATTGCCATGTGAAATCTGAACCCAAATGGTCACAGTTCTAAAGCACAAGACAATAACTATGGTGCATCTCTTCTACAGATTCAATTAGAAGCGTAATGTAAATCCAAATTCAATCGCATCAGACAGCTCGAAAGAGGAACTGTGAGAAAATTGAAAGAACCAAACACAACAATATTGAGTCAAGGTTAAGGACTGGATTTTTTTCATTGAACACAGCAAGGTATTACAGACTACAGAACACACAGACGAAACACAACGGCAGACGCCAAATGAGTAATCAGATCTACCAGAGCACATATCACACAACACACACGACGCAGCAGCAGTAACAAGCAGCCACGGCCGGACGGCCCAGTAACCTAGCCTCCGAATCCGTAGAGGGTGCGTCCCTGGCGCTTGAGCGCGTAGACGACGTCCATGGCGGTGACGGTCTTGCGGCGGGCGTGCTCCGTGTAGGTGACAGCGTCGCGGATGACGTTCTCGAGGAAGATCTTGAGGACGCCGCGGGTCTCCTCGTAGATGAGCCCGGAGATGCGCTTCACGCCGCCACGGCGAGCAAGGCGCCGGATGGCCGGCTTGGTGATGCCCTGAATGTTGTCGCGGAGCACCTTCCGGTGGCGCTTGGCGCCGCCCTTGCCCAGCCCCTTTCCTCCCTTGCCGCGTCCCGACATCGCCGGAAGTTCACTGCGAAGTTGAGAGAGATTCGAATTTGGGAGGAGAAAAGCTGCGGGAATTTGTGGTTTGGATTGGGATTGGTGGTGGGGGTATTTATCGGGAGGATATGGGTGGGAAGGCCAAAAATATTCGGAGTTGGGCGGGAGGTGCGA
Organism: Poa pratensis; assembly: GCA_947311845.1. Classification (NCBI taxonomy): domain Eukaryota; kingdom Viridiplantae; phylum Streptophyta; class Magnoliopsida; order Poales; family Poaceae; genus Poa; species Poa pratensis. Next base: position 50,003,549 of record CAMZMU010000046.1, read on the forward strand.
GACTGCGAGTGTTGGGTCGATCCGTGGGATCTTTTGGGCTGGGACGTTGGATTTACATCGGATGGTTGCGATAGGATAGGAAGGTGGTGGCAAGGATCGGTGACGTGGCGGGATTTCTGGGCTGTGCTACTTGTTATCGGGCAACCGCCGAATGGCGATTGCTTTGTGCTACTTGGTCTGGACTGGGTCAACAGTCTACAAATTTTTTGAAAGGACAACGAGCGGGCTGAACTTTGCTTTTTTTCGGAAACATGGGATTTCTCATAACCATAATGTCATTACAAATAATTTCTCTGATATAACTGAGTCGCCCCAAGTGATATCCACTAGGAGAGTTTTCACACAAACAAAGCAATGAGCAAATTGCAAAAAAAAAACTAAAGAGTGAGCAGCAACATTGGCACCATGGAAAATATGCTTACAAGAACAAGCAGAAAATGATATCATCATCTTGTTAATATTGTCAACGACTGGGCCGAAGACGACGGGGTCACAATCTCAGGAGTTCATCCTCTGAGAGGAAGTCACATTCCATCGCGAGCCGATCAAAGCATTCGGTCTTAGCAATATGAAGTGCTTGCCGAATCGCTAGAGCTTCGGCCATCTCCGTTGCCATGATCCATCAAAATGTTCACTACAAACAGCCAAATATGCACCGGTGTGGTCACAGATCACGATGACAACACCCATTTGTTTCTAAGCTACAAAGATTGCCGCATTAACGCTGACTAACATGGTAACTTCCAGCAGCAGGGACCATTTGCAGATGAAGAGGTCTCACGCTTGGTAAAGATGATGAACAATCAAATCAATAAGCCTTTACCTTCACTGCTAGGGTATATATATGCATCAGGTTTTCGCCTTCTGAATTCTATTTCTGGTATCCCAAATATGCCATATCATTGTCATTTGTGGCCTCAACATCAGAGCTATGCTTGAGAAAATAAACTACCCAAACTCTTGGCGATGTAAAGTGACGTTGTTGGGGAAATTGCACTAGTACAGAACGACACTATGGAAACGGGTAAAAAGACTCTTCAGCAACGGAAAAACTATGTGTTGCCCGACCCTCGTTACTTATGGGAAGGCCCTTATATGCAACATGTGGAATAGGCGTCACTGATGATGCCAGTTATTAGCAACGGTTAAAGTCATATCTATGTTGCCGTACTATAGGGCTCATCAGTCATGGAGTTTCTGGTTTCACTCGTTTACATTGAACTTTTATCACATGTCTACAAGATGATTATATATGTCACAACACGTGAAAAGGCTGATTGCATAACACACTAATTGGCACAATAATATCACCGATTGTTTCATTCATAACACGGAATAACATAGAACAATGTAATTGTTACATTAGTACAATAATATCGTAGATTACACTTTGACTACAAACATATATATATATATATATATATATATATATATATATATATCTAAACTTATAAGCAATTACCCTAACAATATGGAAGGTTGGCTCTCACCTACTATGAGATTTGGTTCGTCGCGGTACCCACTCCCGTTACTCACATATTTGAAATTACCATTCCTCATGTTGCTAGTAATGGGAATGGTGTTTTGATGCTTTTATGCAGTGTGACCAAAATAAACTCCTGCGTCATAGAAAAAATGAACTAATACTCAATGCATCCGAATATCACCAGTGCACACGAGTGAATCTGGAAAAAGTCTAAAATGGTCATATTATATTAAGAGATGTACCTCTAAAAGTTCGGCTAAAATTGGTGGCCATTTTCCACCAACAACTCTTATCAGTTGCCATTATCAAGCAACGCCTTGGTTAGGCCAGGTTTCCAACTTTCAGTTGGAGCTTTCCTACTATAAGATCTGGTTCGTCGCGGTACCCACTCAAGTTACCCACATCCCCAAAATTTTCATTCCTCGGGCTGCTAGTTATGGAAATGGTGTTTTTGATACTTTTATGTAGTGTGACCGAAATAAACTCCTGCGTCATAGAAAAATATTAATTAAAAAATATGACCGGTCCAAAAGAGTGGATCTAGAAAAGGCTTAAAATGGTCATATTAATAATTTAATACTAAGAGATGTACCACTTAAAGTTCAGAGAAAACTAAACAAAAAATCGGCTAAAATCGGTGGCCATTTTCCATCAACTTCTCTTATTAGTTGTCATTTTCAACCAACTGTCTGTCGTTGTCATTATCCACCAACTGTTCTGGTCGGTTGCCATTTTCTCTCTTTTTTTGTGCTAGCAACGTTAATATTTCTTTTGTCTCTTCTTCACTCGTTCTGCCTCAATCCCCCACCAGCCATGAATGGTCACAGATAAACAACAGATACTACCTACATCCCTGCCCAAGGCACCACCATTCTGAAGGTGGTGTACACCAGACGGTTACGGTTGCTTCTCCCGGCCGGCGTCAGACGGAAATCTTCAACCTCTAGGCTGCCTAGCCAGATCGGAGGCCCTTCGGCTCCAGCGCAGTAGGCTCTCGCCTCCCTTTCCCAAGTGGTCCAGTCCCCGGCGACATCGAGGTTGGCTGCGTGGAGTTGCGGTTCCATCGCGATAGAGAAGAAGGAGGTCCTGATTGTTTTTTACAAATTTCTTCTAAGGTCCTTAGTAAAAATTGTATGGGTTGGCTTGTAATTCTTTTTGTATTAGAGGTCCTTTTTGTAAGATGTAACTCCACTGATGGTTATTAATGAAGCTCTCGGTCCGAAGGCCCCTGTTCAAAAAAGAAAGTTTACTGGCAATTCTTAGTGGCATGCCCTTTTCTTTTCCTAGGTGAAAAAGATAGGTTATTACAGTTCTTTGATTACGTTGGTTTAGTTTTGGACTCCAGGGGAAAATAAGTTAAATTTGCTGGCTCACGTTCATGTTTGTCCATTCCGGTCGGGTGCCCATGGGCGCACGAGCCATGGGTAGGATTGCCGGCGTTACTCCTGGTTATAACTTAAAGAATTGTTTGGACACCTCTCGGTATTCAAACTTAGGCATTCCTATGTTTGATTGAAGTTCCGAACTTGGCTTGAACCTTGATTATCAACCTCATGACATGCTGTATATATTGATTTTTTGATTGTCAACCTCAAATCATGTTTTGTAAATCACGAAGTAATGAAAATTGCAGTGTACTATTCGATCGTTGTTGCTTGCATGTGTAATTATTCTTTCCAGTATGCTAAAATAGACATCAGAATGCATTGACAGCCCTAACAGATAAAGGGAAGTTTCTACTGGCTGCTTGAAGATTCAGAAACGGGGCACATACCGAATATATCATTTCTCCAAGAAGTAATTCAGGTGTTGGAAAGCTGAGGTGAGGTCTCAACATTCCGTAACTTCAGTATTTCTTTAGAAAACATAACTTCGGTTTTGCTAGCTGATTGGTGGATTATGCATTACTATTAGATTACAGAGTACGTTTTCAATTAAAATTCAAGTGAGGTTACTAGAACCAGACATTATGTTCACGCATAACCTTGTTCTCGTTGCTGATATAATCTTCCAAACAATCTTATTATTTTTTATATAATAAAATAGTATGCTAACTGAATTATCCCATCTCTCTATTCCGGGCAGTAAATTTGCCAATAGCATCTACTTCTCTATGCATATGGATAGTTTTGGGTAATTAAGAAAGTGCTGGGAGCTCTGCTTCCTGATTTTCTACTTATTATGTAGGATTCATTTGACAATGGCGAAAAATAGCTAATTCATACTTTTGAGTTTGGATCCCTTTTCTATCTTAGTTTCTTCACGACGATACTTTGCATTAGAACATTGGAATAAAAAGAGGACCGCATGTTCTCTTTGATAATCTGCCTAATACTTTTTCATGGCCAACTTGAATCAGGGGTTTGGATAAGCGCCATCCTGAACTTTCTTTAGCACCGGTTGCATATTTTTTTTTTTTTTTTTTTTTGCGAACACGCAAAAGCTTTGCGTGTTACTTGCAATAGAAAGAAAGGAGGGAGAGTTACAGCGAGTCCGGCATCGTAATGATGCGGTTACAAAGGGTGGGGATGATGATTGGGCTAACACCAGAAGCTCCACACCATAAAAAAAACAGCACCCAACACAGCGAGCTAGCCTATGTCCAGATTAAGCCCAGCCTTACAGCGCCGGAGAGCTTCCAGAGCTCGACCTCCTCGGCAATTCTTCTGCAGATCTCGCGGCTCGTGGCGGCAGTGCGTTGGAACACCCGGGCATTACGCTCCTTCCACAGCATCCAAACGGTGAGGAGCACCATGGAGTCAAAACCCTTCCGCTGCAGCCTAGGAACCCTCAAACGCGCCTCGGGCCACCACCCGATTAGGGTTGCGTCGACATCCGGCGTGAGGTGCTGGAGATTGCAACGACTAAGCGTGCTGTGCCAAATCTCACGGGCAAGCACACAGCAGACCGAGATGTGGTCTGCGGTCTCGTCCTCCTGGTCACAGAGCGGGCACCTGGTGTGAGAGTTCATGCCTCGACGGCGCATCCGATCCGCCGTCCAAATGCGGCGCTGCATCGCTAGCCACAGGTGCACCTTGCACTTCGCCGGCGCCCAAGCTTGCCAGATTGCTTTGCCGCATGTGAAGAACTCCAACCCAGCGAAGAACGCCCGGTATGCCGAGCTAGTAGAGTACGAGGCCGAAGGCGTCCACTTCCACAGCAGGCGATCAGGAGTCTCAGGTTGCAGCGCCACGCCCTGGAGAGCGTCCACCAGCTGGATGAACTGCACCAAAACGGGCACGGTTAGAGGTCCAGTGATGTCGTGAATCCACCGGCGATCCGTGAGCGCCTCATGCACCGTGCGGGTGCGGCGGGCCTGGGGGTCAACCGCCGCGAACAGCGCCGGCGCGCGCAGCTTGACGGAGAGGGCGTCGAGCCAAGCGTCCGTCCAGAACAGCGCGAGGTTGCCGTCCCCGACCTCCACCCTGACAGACGCGTCGAACATGGCCTGAACTTCAGGTTCCACCTCCAATTGCAGACCTGTCCAACAGCCAATCTGCAGCTTTTGCAGCCATAACCATCTGATCCGCAACGCATACCCAAGCAGCTTCAGGCCATGAAATCCAAATATTATTTTAACTTCACTTTTAGATCGGACTTCCTGGGGACAAAGTTCATGATGTACGACAATCAGTAACCGTACGACGGTGCAAAGACCTCGAAGAGCTGATCAAGCCGTTCCTTTGGAAGCAAACAAATCAGCCCACATGTATCAGACGGTAATTTTGAAAGTATCATACAAGTTCAACTTCCTCAAATAAAGAGGACCGAGAAGAATGCAGTGCAGTATCCAGTGCCCTGTAGGTCAGGGCACTGCATCTGATCCAGTCCAGGAGAAGCCACGGAGCATCTCAAGCTCCTTGGCTCTAAGAAATAAAGCGCCTTGATGGAACGAGCATCTACAGTGCTGGTGCTTGGATTTCCATGGCCGGCTGACCGTCGAATCCGTGAAGAACTTCCAATGTGTGTGCGGTTTCGTGACAATGTTTTGTAAGGATTTAAGTAACCAACTTATCTATTTTACATGTGGTAGTGTGTATGCAACTATGCAAGTCTTGAGCAGGCATGAATTTCTGGTTATGAATTTCATTTGCCGTATTTTTAGTGTAATGACTTCTATATGTCCAGAGTCCGATGTTACCTACGATTTGGATTGTCGGGGGTTCGGAACAATGTGAGATCTGTCACGCGCGGCAAGCCGCGCTTCCTACCTAGTGATTATTCAGTTGGACTAATACTTGTTATAAACGATAGCAAAGAAACGATGAAGTGCGGAACGATCAAACCAATGAGGACACGAGATTTTAACGTGGAAAACCACTCCAACAATGGAGGAAAAAAAACCACGGGCGCCAGCCAACAAATCTTCACTATAATCGGGTGAGGTTACAAACGCTGGGGATTTACACAATGCGACTTATCCTAACCGGCGGCTTACAAGAGGTATATATAGTGGCATAAAACTCTAGGTCGGCTACAGTCTGACCCGGAAACGATCCGTACTGTACCGCGGGGGGCTGCCGTCCCCCGCACCCCTCTCCGTGCATCCCGGATGGGCCAACTTCTGACTCCGGGGCACTCCGCTCTCCTTCGTCACAAGTTGGCCTTCGTAAGTATAAACGAAATTTGGATCACCATAAAACAACAATACTAGGGCAATATAATGGAGATCAGTTCAAGTAGAACTCTAAATGATGTTCCACAAAATATGATTGTGACGTCTGATTTCAATGAAATCGGGAGAGACTCTTTTTAACTAAAAAATTTAATCGGCCGTGGTGCTACATACCTCTAAAAGTGCAGACTACTTCAGTCACCAAAGCTTATAAACATTGAGTGGCTCCGTGGTCTCCGTGTAGGCGAACGTCCGGTAAATTTGGCCTCTGTTGTTGCAGTCTAACGGCCGTGGCTTCCACTGGTGGTTCTGCACCACATTAGTGCACGGAGAGCTTGAGGGCGTGTGTTCATATAGGACCAGCCCTTCGCCAAGCCAAGTCCCATGCGTCAGGATGGTGGACATGCCATGACCCAGGTGTGGCCGCGCGAGCCGCTGCCCTGGCCTCCGCATCGGACGCTCATGTAGTCCTCGTCTTGGCAGCTGCACGTTATACCGATGATTCCACTTTCGTTCCATCCTCTCACCCTCGAGAATCCACACCTATAACAATGGCATGCATGTGAGGTTGTGGCTGTCTGACTGACGGACGGGATGAAGTAACAAAATTTGGGCAAAAGAAGAAAAGAAAAAGATTATACCTGGATCTTCTCATGCACCATGAAGCCAGCGCTGATGACGGCGGCCAGCCTCCCGCGCACCTCGGCCAAGTGGCAGATAGGCTCCGGCGGTGACTCGGCGGACATGACACACTCGTCCTCGAGGTCGAAGGACATGATCCTCTCGGTTTCGGTGACCCAGTACGCCGCCCCATCTAGGGCGACGACGCCGGCGTCGAGCCTGCATCTCGCATCAGGCGGCGCTGAGACATCCCTCCACGACGCTTCCCCGAGCGCGAACACCTGCACCTTGTCTTGGTCGCATGAGACATGCACAATCTTGTACTGCCCCGTGACCGAGTGGTACGCAAAGCCGTACGCATAATGCCAGCCTATCTTGGGGCGCCTAAACCGGCCAGCGCCTGGGACTGGCGGGAGGCCCAGAGCCTCGCCGGTGGCCGGATTGACCAAGGTTATGGCGCCGCCGGGTTCGTTGTTGTCGCACAGACACAGCAGGCCGTTGCAGGCGCCGACCACTTGCATCGCCAGGTATGCTTCTGGTCCGTCGTCCATAGCGGAGTGCATCTGCCGACGTCGTCAACGATGTATGCACGACGAGACAGCGTCTCGATGAGAGGCCTGGCCGGGCCGATCTCTATCTTGGGGGTGCGCTCGTGGACTAGGTCGCGCCAAAGCCGGCACACCAGCCGGAGCCGCCGCCGGCAGATTGGCGAGAGCCGCAGCAGGATCTCCACCAGTACGTCCGTGGGGACGTCCATTGCTTGCTTCGACTCGATCACGTCAAAACATACATAGAGGAACACCGGCGCCTGTCGTTTCTTGCTTCGATCGCTAATCTCTCACGGTACAAGTTGGAGCCCTTTACGTACGTGTATATATGTACCCGGGCCGGAGAGACCAACCGATCCTATTAGGAAACCGAATCCCATTCCACTAAAAAAAAGGAAACCGAATCCCATAAAAAGTAAATACTCTGTACCAGGAAACCGAACTGCCCCGTACTTGACTCGACTTTTTTTTTGCGACACGAACTTGACTCGACTCACGTTGACATTGTATATGTACTACGAGTTAAATACATGGAGAACCACAAATTTTTACTGGATGTGCAAATGACCCCATAAACTTGCAAAGTGGGGTTGGTGACTCTTAAAGTTTTGTATTACAGTATAAAAAAACATAATATTAGTCCAAATTCACACAATCAGCTGCCACGTTGGAGAGATTGGGCCTCTAATTTTGCAAAACAAAAAATTGTCTTTTATATTTAGGATAAATTTGACTAGAAGAAATTGTAAAACGGTTTCATGCGTTATGTTATTTTTCATACTTCTAGTCTCACCCAGAAATCTGATTCAGCCATATGATCTACTCTCAACGATGATCATTTTATCGATGGTCTGCAGATGGCTGGCAACTAACCATGTGATACTTGCGTTTCGGGTTAGATCCTTCCCGAAAGAACCTGACCCGGTGAGTGACAAACTGTTTGTGGACGCTTTCTTGAAAGTGGAAGAGGCCCATGGTGTACATGGGTAGGTTGGCAAGGCAAGAATTGGACAAAACCAACCGACCTCCTGAGGATAGGAAGTGAGAAACCTACCAATCCAGGGTTCGACTCTAGCGAGTTTTTGAACAAAAAGAACCATTGTTAAATTATGAGCACATTTCGTCAATGGGTAAGCCCAGGTAGATAAAAGGAGGATTTCCTAGCTTGCAGTTCAGCTAGTTGGCCACCGGAGCTTGAACCTCACTGGGCTGTCCGAGAAGGAATACTTTGCTCTTGTGATAGTTGATCTTAACTCCATACATGTTCTCCAAACACATAAGAAGGAATTTCATGTGTGCCACCTATTCTTCACTGTATTGGATGAGGATGGCGTCATCCGCATACTGGATATGTGTGATGCCCCTAGCACCAGATGCGGCACGATGTCATGAATAGGCCCCGCAGCATTGGCCGCTGACAGGATAGCTAACAACCCTTCAGCTACGAAGTTTAAGAGAAGCGGAGAAAGCGTGGATCCCCTTTTGGTGCACTCCTCATAAATGCAGTTTCGTTTGGTCTAAAAGTGTGTGATCTAAAAAGAAACGACTCCTTATAAATGCAGTTTGGTTTGGTATGATAATTTTGTGAGCGATCGTATCCAGCCGGGTCGCAAAGCCTTTCAAAATGATTTTAAAGACAACATTAATTGATCAGAGTTGTAGGGCGGATTTGGGAGATTTTGTCAGCACCTTGGACTTTCGGGATCAGGTCAACACTCCAAAGTTGAGAGTGAGATATATGTCCTCTTTGGGATAAATTTATTAAGAATATGGAGGACGCCATGTTTAACTAAGGGCCAACATTTCTTGAAAATGGCCCCGAGAAGCCATCCACCCAGGGGCCGAGTCATTTCATTTCCTTCACTACGTGCTCTAACTCATCTTCAACAAAAATAACAGCTGGGAGGTTATTGTCTTGGAGTGAGGCTTGCATATCCATCTCGCGGGTGTTAGCAGCCCGACCACAACAACGTGCAGTCGAGGTGCCTAGAATCTCCCTATAGAACACATATATATGTTCTTGTGACTCAAGCTTCCCTGAAAGAAAAGGAAGATTGATGAGAAGAAAATGAGATGAGAGCCTCTCTAACCACAATGTTCCAATTTGACCCCTTATATAGCAGACACGTGTGGACACTATCCGGACATGTATTTTTTGGACTCCCATTTGCTGGTGTATGAAACGATGTCCTTAAAATTGGCGGATTATTACCTATGATTGGCAGAGAAGTAGAGAGGGGAAAAAAAAGAAAGAAAAAAGTGGTCATCGTGGGCTAGTCGGACAGTCCGAACACACCGGACACCCACATACTCAACTCATATTTGGGTTGGATAGCGGGGTAGATCGGACATATAGAGATAAAATGGGAATACCGGTTGAGTAGACTTTTTAGTGTGCCTCTTACTGTCCGCCCGAATAATTAAGGCGAGATCAGGGACCAACTGGAGATTACGCAAATTATATGTCAACTTTAGTCAAAAACCACGCAACATCACCAAAAAAAACGAATTTAGTCGGGAGAGGGAGCAAATCAGCAAATGGTAACAGTTTCTTCCTTAATAAGCTTGGTAATTTGAGAATTTCAAAAAAAAAGTTGGTAATTTGAGAGATGGGAAATGGAATTTCTTTGCGAGTCCAACGTTCGGCTGGCTTTATAAACACAATCACCCTCAAGTTAAACGGCATTACCAAATCGGTCCTCCCACACCGGAATCTTCGCGATGTCGTCCCCAGGTCCAGGAAAATCGCACCCCCAAATCGATCCCCTTCACAGCGCTGGTGCAGGTGTACCCGGGCTCGAGTCCGCCTCCAATGGCGCGTCCGCCGACAGCTCGCTACCTTCCGAGTCCGAGGCCCAGGGCCAGGCGCCGCCTCCCCTCTCCAGCGCCCCTCTACACCGGTTCAGCGCCTCCGCGGCGTCCTCCAGAGCCGGGCCTTCAGATGTCAAGAACGGCAAGAAGGAGGAGTCTCTGCCGCAGCAGGTGGCGGCGGAGGAGGACAAATGCGAGGAGGAAAACCTCATCTCCGACATCATCTCCAGGCGCCGCTGCCAGGCGCCGCCGCCCTACTCCGCCGCCCCGCTCCAGCGACCACTTCCCCCGCTCCAGCGCAAGCCGCCGAACCTCGTGCTGTCCCTGGACGGGTGGAGCGCCTCCACGACGTCCCCGAAGCCGGGCCATCGGAGTTCAAGAAGGAGGAGTCGCCGCCGCAGCAGGTGGTGGCGGAGGACGACATCTGCGAGGAGGAAACCCTCATCTCCGACATCATCTCCAGGCGCCGCCGCCAGGCGCCGCTGCCCTACTCCGACGCCCCGCTCCATCGGCCACCTCCCCCGCTCGAGCGCAGGCCGCCGAACCTCGTGCTGTCCCTGGACGGGTGGAGCGCCTCCACGACGTCCCCCGGAGCCGGGCCATCGGAGTTAAAGAAGCAGGAGTCGCCGCCGCAGCAGCAGGTGGCGGAAGTCGAACTCCCTCCTGAGATCATCATGGAGATACTATACAGGTCTCCAGCAAGGTTCGTGCAGCGTTTCATGCTTAGCTCCAAGACTTGGAGGAATCTGATAGCGGAACCTAGTCTTGGCAAAAAGATGTCACAGCCGTTTGCCGGATTCTTTTACAACTCATACGATTTCTTCCGCGAGCCACGGATCCTACGCTGCTTCGCTACAGTCTATGGGAATCCTGTGGACCCTCTGCTTGATTTTGTGCCCAATGGTTGTGAGCTAGAGATTGTTGATACCTGTAATGGTTTGATTCTATGTCGCTCGCCACTTCCAGATGAGATGAGATACACAGTATGCAATCCTGCGACAAGAAGGTGGTTCGAGCTCCCCACGAGCCCCACCAGCGACAGAAATCTGATCTGGACAGCCCGTCTGGGTTTTGAGCCAGCAGGGTCGTCTGAGTTCCATGTTTTTGAGTTCTTGGATATTGGTCGAGTGATGACGGTCTCCTCAGTCAATATCTTCTCTTCAGAAACTTCAGTATGGACCCACCACAGCAGTGGGTGGGATAATCTCGGTTTACAGATTGATTCCAGAAGTGTCTTCGTCAATGGCAGGATTTACATGCTTACAAGGTTATCTCAGCTGGCCGTGTTAGATACAAAAGGGGAAACCTGGAATGTTTTCAGGGGCATGGATGTTGATTTCGTTGGGCTTTCACAGGGAAAGCTGTACTGTGTTGCTTCTGTTTCAGATAGAACTACATTGGTGTTCTGCTTAGAGGATTATGATACCAGCGAATGGGTTTGCAAGCTCGATGTATGCAAAGAAGAGCTGTATCACCACAATGGAGAGGTCTGGAGAATAATTGGGATACATCCAGATTACGATAGCTTGTTTCTTGCCACAGTGAACGACATGAAGATTGGTTCATATCACATGGAGCTTCAGCAATTCAGACATATTCTTGATCTCGATGAAGAGGCGGAAGGGCAATACTTCGCGTATGTGCCAATTTTTACCGATCAATTACAAGGTAATAGCAATGATCTTAGCCTGCAGTTGCTCAAATGTTCTTGTAAGAATATTTCTTTCTTAACTTTGAAGCTAATATTTATGTGTACAACTGAATTTAGTACAATTACCAAATACCTACCAAATATGCCCGTGCATTCCTGAGGGGAGGATGTGGACCCTCTTCCGTTGCGCTGAAGCTCTGTTAGGGTTCGAATTAGGCTAGCTTTATCTGCTGTCTTAGCCCTTTCATGCTGTAATGTGCCTTAAACAAATAGTACTCGACATACTCTTATGAGTATTAACATAGAAAGAGCTGTACCTTATGAGTAGAAAAACAGCCCTGGGCAACTGGAAGTGCATAGAACAAAGTTTTGCTGTAATTTACTAGTTTGGTATGTGGGTTAGGAGCCCTTCTGATGCGCATTGACTATCTAGAGTATCCACATGCTCGATTTGCGTGAGTGATGCTTTAATAGAGTTGGGGTTCGGTATTTGCTCCCTGTTCATTGGGATAAGCATTAGACTTCTGCGTCTGCTTCAGTTTATTTAGTTCTTTGGGATAATCTATGTTTGGGTTGGCATTAAAATAGAGCTCATCATCTGATGGTTACTAGTGGTTATCACCCTAATTCTCGCTTAACAGTAAGGTTTATTTTGTTCCAAGATTCATGATTGGTCCAAGTTTACTGGCATAATTGGTAGGGAGCTATGATAACTCCTCAGATCAGGGCAAGTATATCAGACCTGGGAACGTTAGAAAATGTCGATTTTGTAACAGTTAGATTGTTTAAATTTTCTTTTGCCGGCTGCTCTGAGGATTGGTTGAACAATATTAATAAAGAGGCATCAAGAAATATTTCAGTAACTTCTAGAATTATTGACTACCAGCACCAAGTTAATTGCTTCTGGGTTTACATAATGTGTCCTTTAGTACCTGGTATCACCAAACTGGCCTTACAAAATGTAGTGGCACATTAACTGATGTTGTACTTATATGTGTTTGTGTTTATGACAGTTGGTAGCTCCTTCAGATCCTTTAAGCAACTTCATTTATTTTCTTGAGGGGAAATTAGTTAGTTATCTGTACTACTGTCTTGGGCTCTTGGCTCTTTCATGCTGTAATATGCCTTAAATAAATATTAAGAACGTAGAAAGAGCTGTACCTTATGCATTAGAAAACAGCCCTGGACGACTGGAAGTGCATAGAACCAAGTTTTACTGTAAATTACTAGTTTGGTATGTGGGTTAGGTGGAAAGCACCTATGGGTCCTTTTAATGCGGCATTGACTATCTAGAGTATCACATGCTCGATTTGTGCGAGTAATACTGTAACAAAGTTCTGGTTCTGTATTTGCTTCCTGTTCACTAGTGTAAGCATTAGATTTCTGCATCTGCTTCAGTTTACTTAGTACTTTGGGCCGGGGTAATCTCGGCTGGGTTGGTATTAAAATAGAGCTCATCATCTGATGATAATTAGTCATTATCACCCTAATTCCCACTTAACAGTAAGGTTCTTTTATTCCAAGATTCGTGATTGGTCTAAGTTTGCTAGAGTGCATAATTGGTAGGGAGCTATGATAAATCATCATATCAGAGCAAGTATCCTGGGTTTTATCAGAAGTGCGAACTTTGAAAAATGTCGATTTTGATAACAGTTAGATTGTTTAATTTTTCTTTTGCTGTCTGCTCTTGATTACTGGTTGAACAATACTAATAGAGAGGCATCAAGAAATATTTCTGGAACTTCTAGAATTGTTGATCTGCACAGTATCTACTATCACCATGCTATTTGCTTCTTGGGTTACATGATGTGCCCTTTAGTACCTAGTATCACCGAATTGGCGTTACAAAATGTGGTGGCACATTAACTGATGCTGTCCTTAATATTCTGTGATTGTGTTACAAATTTATGCTTGTTGGTAGTTCCTTGAGATCCTTTAAGCAACTTCATTTATTTAGTGAGTTATATGTACTACTGTGTTTAAAAGGGACTTTGGGTACTTTCAGTTTCGGCCACAATTTGGACGTCTAGACCCATATAAAAGGAGTCGGCGTTGTAATTTCTGTAAAACAGGAGTAATATTGCTTGGAAGTGTAGGTTTCCGGACAGTACAAGGGTGCTAGAAAAGGCTGATCTTTAGATAATCAGCGAGACACTGACTCTCAAACATTGACTGCACGCATGCATCATCTTGGACGTTTTTTATAGAATTCCCAGTATGCGCTCGAAAGGGAGTAGTGCACTGTTGCAAAAGCAAATTCTGGAGATTATTGGATCCAAACCACAATTTAAATTCACATTAAACTTCCTGTCATATCGTTATCTCTATCAGACCCATCTCCACCGATCGGCTCCCGTCTTCCTGACGATTTGTCTACTAATAGTCTAATATGCACTTTATGTGACATAAAAGTTATGTCACTGGATCTGTATTTAAAATTTCTTACTTATGATTATAATTGTGTATCACATAAAGATTGGTCTTAACGAATCCATGATATGCAAGTGCATGGAGGGAGTAAGTCTTAACATCAAGCTGTTTGGTCATGAATATTTTGTTAGAGTTGCAAGTTTTCTTGTTGCTATCGTTATTGTAAATGAACTGTAACAGTTATAATAGCCTACCAAACTTGCTTGGTTTATTTAATTGTTCACTTTCCATATCTGAACCTGCACTGAGTTTAATTGATTGTCCACTTTCAATATCTAAACGTGCACTAAATGTGGCAACAGGTACCGAGTAGTCCATCTTGTGGTAAATTGCAGTAAACATTGCAGATGGCTTTGCACAGAGTAGATCTTGGGAGCTTATCCGAGGATGTTTCCAAAGACTAGAAGCTCCAGCCTGAAGTATGCCCAAGGGTGGTGGGTCTTTAGGAGTTGAAAATTTCAGATAAACTCTCCAGTGACCGATTGTAATGTTAGTTCTCTCTGAATGATTGAGTTGGAAATTGAGCCTTGATCTGATGGATTGACATATTTCTCCCTGTTGTATACATGTACAACATTTTGTCAAAAACAATCTTGACATGTCAAAAGGCCCAACTTGAGAGGCTGTTCTGAATGTTTCCTAATTCTGGGATTGATTCGAGCTGATGGCCTTGTTCTGTTAATGTAGCTGTAGGTTTTCTGCTAATTTTTGAACTATTGATTCCTTTTAGTATAAAGACTGAAGACATGATGTGGCTATAGTTTCTTTTCCATTTGTTTGCAAGGTTGCAGTTAGCTGTTCTGAGTGTTCTTTTTGAGATGTTAGATTGGGCCGAAATTTAGATGTTCTTCTTGACATGCTGAGCTCTGAAATAGATTGGTTGATAACCTAGCCTATTATGCCACATAGCTCCGGCTTCATTTCTGTACCTCATTGCAGGTTACCTTCACTACCTTAGCCCTTGACAATGATGGCTGTTCTCTTTTGGTACCAATTGCCGAAATGAATGACTCCATATAGGTGTTCCGATCATAGGAGCATTGTTACCAATGCTTTGTGCATTCCTGGGTCACATTCAGTTATAGGATACAACTGTTACCTCTGCTCATTTGCTTTATAGAAGCTAGAACTATTTTGTGTATATAAGCAATTAACCACAGGCAGATATCTGTTTTGTTATCTTAAGCCTTTATTTGCATTAGAAGCGTAATGTAAATCCAAATTCAATCGCATCAGACAGCTCGAAAGAGGAACTGTGAGAAAATTGAAAGAACCAAACACAACAATATTGAGTCAAGGTTAAGGACTGGATTTTTTTCATTGAACACAGCAAGGTATTACAGACTACAGAACACACAGACGAAACACAACGGCAGACGCCAAATGAGTAATCAGATCTACCAGAGCACATATCACACAACACACACGACGCAGCAGCAGTAACAAGCAGCCACGGCCGGACGGCCCAGTAACCTAGCCTCCGAATCCGTAGAGGGTGCGTCCCTGGCGCTTGAGCGCGTAGACGACGTCCATGGCGGTGACGGTCTTGCGGCGGGCGTGCTCCGTGTAGGTGACAGCGTCGCGGATGACGTTCTCGAGGAAGATCTTGAGGACGCCGCGGGTCTCCTCGTAGATGAGCCCGGAGATGCGCTTCACGCCGCCACGGCGAGCAAGGCGCCGGATGGCCGGCTTGGTGATGCCCTGAATGTTGTCGCGGAGCACCTTCCGGTGGCGCTTGGCGCCGCCCTTGCCCAGCCCCTTTCCTCCCTTGCCGCGTCCCGACATCGCCGGAAGTTCACTGCGAAGTTGAGAGAGATTCGAATTTGGGAGGAGAAAAGCTGCGGGAATTTGTGGTTTGGATTGGGATTGGTGGTGGGGGTATTTATCGGGAGGATATGGGTGGGAAGGCCAAAAATATTCGGAGTTGGGCGGGAGGTGCGAGACTGCGAGTGTTGGGTCGATCCGTGGGATCTTTTGGGCTGGGACGTTGGATTTACATCGGATGGTTGCGATAGGATAGGAAGGTGGTGGCAAGGATCGGTGACGTGGCGGGATTTCTGGGCTGTGCTACTTGTTATCGGGCAACCGCCGAATGGCGATTGCTTTGTGCTACTTGGTCTGGACTGGGTCAACAGTCTACAAATTTTTTGAAAGGACAACGAGCGGGCTGAACTTTGCTTTTTTTCGGAAACATGGGATTTCTCATAACCATAATGTCATTACAAATAATTTCTCTGATATAACTGAGTCGCCCCAAGTGATATCCACTAGGAGAGTTTTCACACAAACAAAGCAATGAGCAAATTGCAAAAAAAAAACTAAAGAGTGAGCAGCAACATTGGCACCATGGAAAATATGCTTACAAGAACAAGCAGAAAATGATATCATCATCTTGTTAATATTGTCAACGACTGGGCCGAAGACGACGGGGTCACAATCTCAGGAGTTCATCCTCTGAGAGGAAGTCACATTCCATCGCGAGCCGATCAAAGCATTCGGTCTTAGCAATATGAAGTGCTTGCCGAATCGCTAGAGCTTCGGCCATCTCCGTTGCCATGATCCATCAAAATGTTCACTACAAACAGCCAAATATGCACCGGTGTGGTCACAGATCACGATGACAACACCCATTTGTTTCTAAGCTACAAAGATTGCCGCATTAACGCTGACTAACATGGTAACTTCCAGCAGCAGGGACCATTTGCAGATGAAGAGGTCTCACGCTTGGTAAAGATGATGAACAATCAAATCAATAAGCCTTTACCTTCACTGCTAGGGTATATATATGCATCAGGTTTTCGCCTTCTGAATTCTATTTCTGGTATCCCAAATATGCCATATCATTGTCATTTGTGGCCTCAACATCAGAGCTATGCTTGAGAAAATAAACTACCCAAACTCTTGGCGATGTAAAGTGACGTTGTTGGGGAAATTGCACTAGTACAGAACGACACTATGGAAACGGGTAAAAAGACTCTTCAGCAACGGAAAAACTATGTGTTGCCCGACCCTCGTTACTTATGGGAAGGCCCTTATATGCAACATGTGGAATAGGCGTCACTGATGATGCCAGTTATTAGCAACGGTTAAAGTCATATCTATGTTGCCGTACTATAGGGCTCATCAGTCATGGAGTTTCTGGTTTCACTCGTTTACATTGAACTTTTATCACATGTCTACAAGATGATTATATATGTCACAACACGTGAAAAGGCTGATTGCATAACACACTAATAGGCACAATAATATCACCGATTGTTTCATTCATAACACGGAATAACATAGAACAATGTAATTGTTACATTAGTACAATAATATCGTAGATTACACTTTGACTACAAACATATATATATATATATATATATATATATATATATATATATATATCTAAACTTATAAGCAATTACCCTAACAATATGGAAGGTTGGCTCTCACCTACTATGAGATTTGGTTCGTCGCGGTACCCACTCCCGTTACTCGCATATTTGAAATTACCATTCCTCATGTTGCTAGTAATGGGAATGGTGTTTTGATGCTTTTATGCAGTGTGACCAAAATAAACTCCTGCGTCATAGAAAAAATGAACTAATACTCAATGCATCCGAATATCATCAGTGCACACGAGTGAATCTGGAAAAAGTCTAAAATGGTCATATTATATTAAGAGATGTACCTCTAAAAGTTCGGCTAAAATTGGTGGCCATTTTCCACCAACAACTCTTATCAGTTGCCATTATCAAGCAACGCCTTGGTTAGGCCAGGTTTCCAACTTTCAGTTGGAGCTTTCCTACTATAAGATCTGGTTCGTCGCGGTACCCACTCAAGTTACCCACATCCCCAAAATTTTCATTCCTCGGGCTGCTAGTTATGGAAATGGTGTTTTTGATACTTTTATGTAGTGTGACCGAAATAAACTCCTGCGTCATAGAAAAATATTAATTAAAAAATATGACCGGTCCAAAAGAGTGGATCTAGAAAAGGCTTAAAATGGTCATATTAATAATTTAATACTAAGAGATGTACCACTTAAAGTTCAGAGAAAACTAAACAAAAAATCGGCTAAAATCGGTGGCCATTTTCCATCAACTTCTCTTATTAGTTGTCATTTTCAACCAACTGTCTGTCGTTGTCATTATCCACCAACTGTTCTGGTCGGTTGCCATTTTCTCTCTTTTTTTGTGCTAGCAACGTTAATATTTCTTTTGTCTCTTCTTCACTCGTTCTGCCTCAATCCCCCACCAGCCATGAATGGTCACAGATAAACAACAGATACTACCTACATCCCTGCCCAAGGCACCACCATTCTGAAGGTGGTGTACACCAGACGGTTACGGTTGCTTCTCCCGGCCGGCGTCAGACGGAAATCTTCAACCTCTAGGCTGCCTAGCCAGATCGGAGGCCCTTCGGCTCCAGCGCAGTAGGCTCTCGCCTCCCTTTCCCAAGTGGTCCAGTCCCCGGCGACATCGAGGTTGGCTGCGTGGAGTTGCGGTTCCATCGCGATAGAGAAGAAGGAGGTCCTGATTGTTTTTTACAAATTTCTTCTAAGGTCCTTAGTAAAAATTGTATGGGTTGGCTTGTAATTCTTTTTGTATTAGAGGTCCTTTTTGTAAGATGTAACTCCACTGATGGTTATTAATGAAGCTCTCGGTCCGAAGGCCCCTGTTCAAAAAAGAAAGTTTACTGCCAATTCTTAGTGGCATGCCCTTTTCTTTTCCTAGGTGAAAAAGATAGGTTATTACAGTTCTTTGATCACGTTGGTTTAGTTTTGGACTCCAGGGGAAAATAAGTTAAATTTGCTGGCTCACGTTCATGTTTGTCCATTCCGGTCGGGTGCCCATGGGCGCACGAGCCATGGGTAGGATTGCCGGCGTTACTCCTGGTTATAACTTAAAGAATTGTTTGGACACCTCTCGGTATTCAAACTTAGGCATTCCTATGTTTGATTGAAGTTCCGAACTTGGCTTGAACCTTGATTATCAACCTCATGACATGCTGTATATATTGATTTTTTGATTGTCAACCTCAAATCATGTTTTGTAAATCACGAAGTAATGAAAATTGCAGTGTACTATTCGATCGTTGTTGCTTGCATGTGTAATTATTCTTTCCAGTATGCTAAAATAGACATCAGAATGCATTGACAGCCCTAACAGATAAAGGGAAGTTTCTACTGGCTGCTTGAAGATTCAGAAACGGGGCACATACCGAATATATCATTTCTCCAAGAAGTAATTCAGGTGTTGGAAAGCTGAGGTGAGGTCTCAACATTCCGTAACTTCAGTATTTCTTTAGAAAACATAACTTCGGTTTTGCTAGCTGATTGGTGGATTATGCATTACTATTAGATTACAGAGTACGTTTTCAATTAAAATTCAAGTGAGGTTACTAGAACCAGACATTATGTTCACGCATAACCTTGTTCTCATTGCTGATATAATCTTCCAAACAATCTTATTATTTTTTATATAATAAAATAGTATGCTAACTGAATTATCCCATCTCTCTATTCCGGGCAGTAAATTTGCCAATAGCATCTACTTCTCTATGCATATGGATAGTTTTGGGTAATTAAGAAAGTGCTGGGAGCTCTGCTTCCTGATTTTCTACTTATTATGTAGGATTCATTTGACAATGGCGAAAAATAGCTAATTCATACTTTTGAGTTTGGATCCCTTTTCTATCTTAGTTTCTTCACGACGATACTTTGCATTAGAACATTGGAATAAAAAGAGGACCGCATGTTCTCTTTGATAATCTGCCTAATACTTTTTCATGGCCAACTTGAATCAGGGGTTTGGATAAGCGCCATCCTGAACTTTCTTTAGCACCGGTTGCATATTTTTTTATTGGTCTGAACATTATTTTAACTTCACTTTTAGATCGGACTTCCTGGGGACAAAGTTCATGATGTACGACAATCAGTAACCGTACGACGGTGCAAAGACCTCGAAGAGCTGATCAAGCCGTTCCTTTGGAAGCAAACAAATCAGCCCACATGTATCAGACGGTAATTTTGAAAGTATCATACAAGTTCAACTTCCTCAAATAAAGAGGACCGAGAAGAATGCAGTGCAGTATCCAGTGCCCTGTAGGTCAGGGCACTGCATCTGATCCAGTCCAGGAGAAGCCACGGAGCATCTCAAGCTCCTTGGCTCTAAGAAATAAAGCGCCTTGATGGAACGAGCATCTACAGTGCTGGTGCTTGAATTTCCATGGCCGGCTGACCGTCGAATCCGTGAAGAACTTCCAATGTGTGTGCGGTTTCGTGACAATGTTTTGTAAGGATTTAAGTAACCAACTTATCTATTTTACATGTGGTAGTGTGTATGCAACTATGCAAGTCTTGAGCAGGCATGAATTTCTGGTTATGAATTTCATTTGCCGTATTTTTAGTGTAATGACTTCTATATGTCCAGAGTCCGATGTTACCTACGATTTGGATTATCGGGGGTTCGGAACAATGTGAGATCTGTCACGCGCGGCAAGCCGCGCTTCCTACCTAGTGATTATTCAGTTGGACTAATACTTGTTATAAACGATAGCAAAGAAACGATGAAGTGCAGAACGATCAAACCAATGAGGACACGAGATTTTAACGTGGAAAACCACTCCAACAATGGAGGAAAAAAAACCACGGGCGCCAGCCAACAAATCTTCACTATAATCGGGTGAGGTTACAAACGCTGGAGATTTACACAATGCGACTTATCCCAGCCGGCGGCTTACAAGAGGTATATCTGGTGGCATAAAACTCTAGGTCGGCTACAGTCTGACCCGGAAACGATCCGTACCGTACCGCGGGGGGCTGCCGTCCCCCGCACCCCTCTCCGTGCATCCCGGATGGGCCAACTTCTGACTCCGGGGCACTCCGCTCTCCTTCGTCACAAGTTGGTCTTCGTCAGTATAAACGAAATTTGGATCATCATAAAACAACAATACTAGGGCAATATAATGGAGATCAGTTCAAGTAGAACTCTAAATGATGTTCCACAAAATATGATTGTGACGTCTGATTTCAATGAAATCGGGAGAGACTCTTTTTAACTAAAAAATTTAATCGGCCGTGGTGCTACATACCTCTAAAAGTGCAGACTACTTCAGTCACCAAAGCTTATAAACATTGAGTGGCTCCGTGGTCTCCGTGTAGGCGAACGTCCGGTAAATTTGGCCTCTGTTGTTGCAGTCTAACGGCCGTGGCTTCCACTGGTGGTTCTGCACCACATTAGTGCACGGAGAGCTTGAGGGCGTGTGTTCATATAGGACCAGCCCTTCGCCAAGCCAAGTCCCATGCGTCAGGATGGTGGACATGCCAAGACCCAGGTGTGGCCGCGCTAGCCGCTGCCCTGGCCTCGGCATCGGACGCTCATGTAGTCCTCGTCTTGGCAGCTGCACGTTATACCGATGATTCCACTTTCGTTCCATCCTCTCACCCTCGAGAATCCACACCTATAACAATGGCATGCATGTGAGGTTGTGGCTGTCGGACTGACGGACGGGATGAGGTATGTAGATATCTGGAAACTACTAGTAACAAAATTTGGGCAAAAGAAGAAAAAAAAAAGATTATACCTGGATCTTTTCATGCACCATGAAGCCATCGCTGATGACGGCGGCCAGCCTCCCGCGCACCTCGGCCAAGTGGCAGATAGGCTCCGGCGGTGACTCGGCGGACATGACACACTCGTCCTCGAGGTCGAAGGACATGATCCTCTCGGTTTCGGTGACCCAGTACGCCGCCCCATCTAGGGCGACGACGCCGGCGTCGAGCCTGCATCTCGCACCAGGCGGCGCTGACACATCCCTCCACGACGCTTCCCCGAGCGCGAACACCTGCACCTTGTCTTGGTCGCATGAGACATGCACGATCTTGTACTGCGCCGTGACCGAGTGGTACGCAAAGCCGTACGCATGATGCCAGCCTATCTTGGGGCGCCTAAACCGGCCAGCGCCTGGGACTGGCGGGAGGCCCAGAGCCTCGCCGGTGGCCGGATTGACCAAGGTTATGGCGCCGCCGGGTTCGTTGTTGTCGCACAGGCACAGCAGGCCGTTGCAGGCGCCGACCACTTGCATCGCCAGGTATGCTTCGTGGTCCGTCGTCCATAGCGGAGTGCATCTGCCGACGTCGTCAACGATGTATGCACGACGAGACAGCGTCTCGATGAGAGGCCTGGCCGGGCCGATCTCTATCTTGGGGGTGCGCTCGTGGACTAGGTCGCGCCAAAGCCGGCACACCAGCCGGAGCCGCCGCCGGCAGATTGGCGAGAGCCGCAGCAGGATCTCCACCAGTACGTCCGTGGGGACGTCCATTGCTTGCTTCGACTCGATCACGGCAAAACATACATAGAGGAACACTGGCGCGTATCGTTTCTTGCTTCGATCGCTAAACTCTCACGGTACAAAGCTGCATCCCTTTACGTACGTGTATATATGTACCCGGGCCGGAGAGACCAACCGATCCGTACTAGGAAACCGAACTGCCCCGTACTTGACCCCACTCACGTTGACATTGTATATGTACTCGTGTTAAATACGTTGGCACCAGATGCGGCACGACGCCATGGATATGCCCCGTAACGTTGGCTGCTGACTGGAGAGCTGAAAACCCTTCAGCTACGAAGTTGAAGAGAAGCGGAGAAAGTGGATCCCTTGGCACCCTCCTCGCTGATTTCGGAAGAAAGGCCCATTAATTTCTCCATTGATGGATATGGTTATTTGACAGTCGGAGACAAATTGATGAATTATGTGTACAAAACCGCATCAAAACCCTTCCGGCGCAAGTCTTCCAACAAAAAGTTCCAATTAACTCTATCGTAGGTTTTTTTTAAATCTAAATCGCTACATTATTTGTAACTTGAGAACACAAAACTGACTAAAAAAAGAAGTCCAAGAAAAAATACCCAAGCAAATCATTTTGTTTCCAACAGCGAGTGCAGCAATAACCACCATCAAGTTTCTTGTGCTGGCCACTCTGCAGAATTCCGGTTCTTCCATAGTTTCATCCTTGAGGGCAGTGGCAGAGCGTGAACAAAACACAAGAGGGGGCGAATTCCACATAAAACACAAACTATGCATAAAAAAAGGCCAAGTGATAAAACAAATATAATTGATAATTGGATGGCAGTGCCATGATGAGGCCAAGTGATAAAACAAATATAGTAATTGATAATTGGATGGCAGTGCCATAATGAGATATTTTCCGCTTCATGTAAAAATATCAGATACAAATTTTTGATGCTCCAAAGATTTATAGATTAGATTCTGATTGTTGCTCTTCTTCTTCCTCTTCATTAAATTTTGCTCCAAAGGTCGTACCTAGTTTTGGAATAAATTAGATTTATAGATTCGTTTGGTTGTTTCTCTTCTTCTTCCTCTTCATTAAATTTTGCATCAATACATCTAAATTCTGAATTACTAACATTGGCAGGGGCATCAATTACATGCCAATCCTTATGAAATAATCTGAAGCTAACTTGGTAGGGGCAGGGTGTTGCATCCTGGAGGACTAGGGCGCTGAAGGATATGCACTACAGTGCAGCAGGTAGCCAAGCAGGCTGGCCGAGGAGGCTTTTCGTCTGTTTGATCGCTTATGTCTTCTGTGTGGCCGAACTGAGGAAAAGAGAGAGAATCTGGGCTGATACGCGCTGATGGGCTCGGCCATGTGTGCTGAGCATAGCTAGTAAACAGAGATTTGCACTTTGAAAGGGGGGTCGCAGCCCAGTATCGCCTCCACGACGCTCCGCCAGTGCTTGAGGGCACATTCAAGATGGCATGAAAAACCACCATCAAGTTTGATTTAGTAACTTTATTTCAAGAGTTTTATCATGGTAGATTAGACATAGCTAGATTGAATTACGGTATTTTGACTTTGTTTCCTAAAGGTAGTGATGCTAATAAAATTCAGATGTATCGACCTATTTGTTTAATTAACGTTATTTTCAAGTTGATCATTAAAGTTATTAATAATAGGACTATAGTAATGGCAGATAAAGTGGTTGCGCCAGTCCAGACTGCTTTTTTAAAAGGCAGATACATTATGGATGGGGTAGTTATATTACGGGAAGCGTTGCATGAGGTGGTTAGG
Organism: Poa pratensis; assembly: GCA_947311845.1. Lineage (NCBI taxonomy): Eukaryota > Viridiplantae > Streptophyta > Magnoliopsida > Poales > Poaceae > Poa > Poa pratensis. The sequence continues at coordinate 50,027,792 of CAMZMU010000046.1, forward strand.
AAGAAAAAGAGTGTGATTATGTTTAACCCAATTGACATAGCAGTAGATGTGTTACAGGTTTTAATTAGGAGGGCTCAAGATAGCGGTTTGATTAGGGGTATTATCCCTGAACTAGTGGATGGAGGGTTAAGTATGTTGCAATATGCTGATGATACGGTTTTCTTCATGGAAGCTAGTGATTGTTGTGCTGTTTTGAACATTTGTCCGGGTTGAAAATTAATTTTCATAAAAGCGAAGTTATTTGTTTTGGAGAAGCTAAGGTACATAGTGAGAGGTATAGACATTTTTACCTGTGTAGAAGGGACCTTACCGCTAAAGTATTTAGGAATTCCTGCTCACAGTGCTAGGTTGAGGAATAGTGATTGGCGAAATGCAGAGGAAAAAATGGAGAAAAAACTGGGAATGTGGCAGGGTAGATTCATGCCTTATGGTGGTAAATTAGCTTTGATACAAGGAATTTTAAGTAATGTTCCTTTTTTTTATGCTGTCGATGTTTGAATTACCAAAAGGGGTATCAACTGATTATGTGCTTAGTAGAGATATTGCTTTGGACGCATGTGTGCAGCAATCGGATGCAGATTTATCTGGCTGTCATGACCATCAGAAGTTTGGGTATGCAAAAACTTAAAATTATTTTCATGGGTCGATTCAACTGTTTTGCTCTAGTCGAAATGCAGTAGGCAAGTGTTCCCGTGAGGGCATCCAAGTGGAAGTGCTTAAGAATCAGTTTGATTGTGCTGGACCATTCAGTAAGCATTACTTGGAATGTTTGACTGCTTGTGCTATTACTCATCCTGCCATGTGTGCTGCACTAGTGCCTATTGAGGACTTCCTGTTGAGATCTTTCAGTATTGTTCAGAAAAATTGTCAACCACAATATCTTGAAGTGTCTGAGTCATGTTACTGTTGTGAGCCTATGTTCGAAGGTACTAAACATCATGGTGTTGAATATTTTCCATGGGAAATCGCATGGTTGCTATTGGGATACTTTGGTGGTTGTTTAGAGCAGGAAGGGAGCAGGGACCTCACTGGCAAGTGTCGACGGTATGGGGAAGTCGAGCCACGACCCATTCCATGGCCGTCGTTCGAGCATGATCAGGCTTGGGTTGTCTGCTACACTGGTGGAACATGGGTGAGCAGGTTTGGAGGGCTGACTTATGCAGCTGATACAAGTTATGTGCACGGCTATGAGCTGATCTATGGTTGTCATCACGGGCAGCTATGGGATCCTGGAGGTTTCAATATTTCTGCTTCGAATTGCTAATGGTGGATGGTACTATAGTTAACTGCAAGAGCAAACTAAGGGGGTGCATTCAACTTTGCAATGGCTGCCACTCCAGGTTAATTGTCATTTGGCCAGGATGATTTTTATGTAATCTAGAAGAGCTCAAATGAATGATGAATATAATTGTGGGACATCTCTGGATTTGGTTGTCTATTGTGGACACCCTGCTGTGACTCTGGCATATACAAGCTCTTGGAGACTGATGTTTTCCGGGTATCTTCTACAATATGGTCCTGAGGCTGGTGTTCTTTTATTGCTAAGCTCTGGGCATCCTGTAACCATACATTGTGCAGTACAAGGCTATACCGGCTCCAGCACGTTCCTGGCCATTCTGAATGAGAGAGCAAAAGTACAGCAGCATTATATATGCACGAGGGTCGTCATTGAAGTTGTTCAGTTACTCAACCAGCGGAGTTCATCAAATCATGCCATAGTGTGGAGAAACAGAATAGTCTTGTTTGATCATCGTGCTACTATAACAATAGTATGGTTCAATCAGCTCATGAAACTCAAAAGAAGCAGCGAAGAAGCAAAAGGAAGGAGGAATGCTGCAGCTTCAGCCTACTACCGCGGCCACTGCCTGGACCATGCTTACTACTTCGACAAAGCCTGTGCCGACCACGGTTACTACCTCGACGTCATTCCTGACAAGGCGGACATCGACCACAACTCCTACATTGGCGTCTTCCTCGAGTAAGTCCGTGCCGTCGGCTACCTCAACGTCGTCAAGGTCCACCTCGCCTACGGCATCCAGCAGTGACCTCGGCGAAATCATGAAGTATCGAAAACTGTGGGATCCAGGCGGTTCGACATGGCATCAGCTTGAGGTCAAGCCGAAAATTAAGGAGGGGGGAATGTTAGCAACCATTCCCTGTTACGCCGTGGGCTGGACCACGCTCTGCTTCTACTGGGCTTAGGCCTCTCGAAAGCCACAGGAAGCATCAGCTACTTATACTAGAGGACGGCTACCGGAGGACTCAGGCTTGGAAGTGGACGGCTTCGGCCTCCTTCGCTTCGGTCTTCTCCTTTCTCTCATGTTCCTTCTCTCTCTGTAATGGCTAGAACGTGGTGATCCATGGCTTGTAATCCCAATTTCTGAGAACTAGATCCCTGAGAGAAGCGTGTTGTTAACACTGATCTTGGTTCTAATCTGTTCGGTGCAGCTATATTTGTTGCAAAAGTGGATCCATTTGCCTTTTTTACTTAGAGATATGCTCTAATAATGCTGGTTAAACATGGTTATCAGGAGAAGTTAGAAGGACATATCATTTCAGAAATTGCTTGGCTGTAATCAAAATAGAATTATATGATTACCTCATGGTGCTTTCCGCGAAATGGTATTTGTTGATCTGATGTAATTAAAGTTTTATTGACAACCCAATGGCTTTACTTTTTCAGCATTTTGGAGTGATGGAAAAGCTTTTAATGATATTTTGTCTAGAAGACAAACATAAGAGTTAGCCGAGCATGACTGTCACAGCCCAGATTATGGAGGGGGTAGTCGGGTGGAAGGTCTAGAGCGAGATGGTTTAGGTTTGGAAGCCGTGATGCCCTAGGGATAGATCGACTCTGGAGGAAATCCTCCCCTTTTATCTGTTTATTTTCTTTGATACCTATTTGAGTACTGCCTGGCTTTATATGGGAGCCAGCCAACTGGAGATGAAAGCTATTTCAACTAGAACTCCTGATTCTAGATAACCACCATTACATGGAAATAAAGAAAATGACAAATTCTAAAATATGAAGGTTTAGATATGGTTGTTTTGCGGACCTTTCCCCTCGCTACAGTACTCGCAGGGGCGATTTCTGGAACCACCAGCCAATCCACCTCAACACCGACGAATCGCCGGGTCCCTCGTCCTCCGCCGGCCGCTCCGGCGGCGGGAGGGCGAGGGAGCCTCGTTTTCTCTTCTGTTTGTAGTGTAGGGTTGTGCAGGTACCAGCCGGCGGCGTCGGGAAGATGGCGGCGCGGTCGGAGTGGAGTTTTGGGGCGGCGGCTCTCCTCTTCGGTGGTGATGCTCTGCGGGGCGTCGTCGCCGGCCGCGCGCTCTTCTCTCGGCCGCAGATCTTCGGAGATGTGGTGCGAGTTCCCCGTTGCCGGAGGCCGAGTAGCGGCGGTTCCGGCCCAGTTGAAGTCTCAAGCTGATGTGGTTTGCTGCTTCGATGCTGGCGGCGACGCGAGGTGGAGGATCTTCGGATCTGAGGAGTGTCGACTTCCCGTCCGTACAGGGGAGCCTCCTGTTCCAAGGCCAGAGGGGAGGTGGTGCGGCGGCGCGCCGGCGCAGCGTCTTGTTCGTCGTCCATGGCGTCGAGATCCAGAAGGACTATCTTGTAATTTGCTTCTTTGTTCTGGACTGATCTGTAAGATCTGCAGTTAATCATTATCAGTTTCTCGCAAAAAAAAAAAAAGATATGGTTGTTTTGCTTGCCCCGCATGACAATGATTCACTTGGAACAGTTTTGATGCTCCCTCTTGGGAATGTTTTCTTCCCACCTGTGGTTTTGCGCCTTTATACTGAAGCATTAGCATTTTTTAATCTGAAGGTAATTAAATCATGTTAAGAGGCTTTGCTTATTTCGGTGAGATTTCCCTGAATTTCAGTGGTTTTCTGTAGACACCGAAGTAATCACCTTTTGTTAAAGAAGTTTGACACATTTTAGTAGTACACATGAATTCAAATAAATATAAAAGTGTTCTCAAATTTTTGAATATTTGGTTGAAGTTTAAGAGGGTGTTTAGTAGTACACATGAATTCTGAATACATGGTAAAATAATTTGGTGATCATGTATCAGGGAGCAAAATTCCATGCATTAGGAATACACTTTCCTAGCATAAGAAATCAAATTTCCTCACCATTGCAAAATCGCTCTGCTTATCACCATCTACTAGTTGGAAGCAAATTCAATGCAAATTTCTTACCATTACACATCACCCCATTGTTTACCATGAACTACAAGGGACAAATTCAGTGCATGTTTCTTCTTTTTTTTTTTTGCGAGGAAATTACAGATACACCCAGCCAAGATTCTTACAGAAAAGTCCAGAAAACAAAGGAAATTACATCGAGGTCCTTCTGAACTCTGGCGTCGTCGTCTTCAGGCAGACCGCTGCGCCGGCGAAACCCGCCGCCGAACCTCCATGACCTTGGACTGGGAGGCCTCCCCGAGCGACTGGGAAGTCGACGCTCCTCGGTGCCTGGACACCTCCACCCTGCAAGAAGATCAGCCACGCCACCTCGGCCTTCCGCATCTGCAACTTCGAGGTCAACCACCGGAACCGCCGTCTCTCGAACTCCGGTGAAGGGGATGCCTTCTCGAGCCCTCCGGGAAGCCTCGAGCAAGGCCTGGGCAGCAGATCTGCGGCGGAGCTCCACAGAGCCGCGCCGACAGAGGAGAACTCCACCGCCAACAAAAGCCACTCCGGCGCCACCGCATCCTCCCCAGCGCCGCCGGCTGCCACACCACCACGCGCACCTAGCTATGTACATACCTGGATCCGTCGATCCCCCGCCTCCCGCCGCCGAAGCGGCCGCCGGAGACGAGGGATCTGGGAGATCTCCGGTCGCGAGCTGCTGGCGCGGTGTCTCCAAGAAAATCGCCCTCTTACTGTAGACGAGAGAGGGGAAGCGGTCCAACTCGCTTTTGTGCACAAGGGGAAGGGGAGTTAACGGAGGCAACTCCCACCGATCTCTTCCCTGCGAGGGGCTGGTGTGCATGTTTCTTCACTGTTACATCACAAAAATTTAAGCATCCTAACCTTGGCGAAAAAGTTGCAAGGAATTATGAAGCATCAACGAGAAAAAAAAGAAATAAGTGAGGTGTTGTGTGAGAGAATCATCAACAAAAAAATCCATTGAATTCCTAAACAAGATATGGAGAAAAAAAATAAACAGCTCGCTCATCGTGATAGTGTTTGTGCGCCTGGTCTCTTTCATGCATCCCATCTTCTGGACAAGTGGGTCATACTTGCAATTCCTCTCCATGATGAGAGCCGCCGAACTTGGTGGAATCCCCTCGGATGAGTTAAGAATTTCTGGACAAGTTGCTTGTTTCAAAGGTATGAAGGTTAGAGAGGAAAGAACTGCAATGCCCGTGGTTGTGGACTTAGACAATCTGAGGTAATCGAAATCATCAGGACAGACATAGTGGATCGATCTATGTATTCGAGATAGACTCCTAGAAGTGCGCAAAAGATAGATAGAGGAAGTAATAGGGTGGCACGTGAACTAGCTTAATTGGGTATGCGGACTGGAATGCGCAACGAGTGGATTATTCACGGCCTCATGCCATTCTACCAATCAGACACCAAGAATGTAATCCTTATTTTCCGGATTAATGAAATCCTCTCTCTTTACCCTAAAAAAATAATTTTCATTGGTCATGTACAATACCTAAATGACCCAGTAACAATATCATGGCAGATGTTTCATCTGAATCTTAGCAACACAGAGCTGAATCAAGGCTAGCAAAGCGGCAAAAACAAGCATATATACTTGAGTTTGCATTAATCTAACAATGCACAGTTGACAGAAAATCTGCATATCAACCAAATGTTTGACTAATCACGGTATCTAGAGTCTAGCAGACCAAGGCAAAATCGCCTACAACCATTGGTAAATGGTAACCATCGACAAGTATGCACCATCTATAGATCAGCGTATACTTGTACTACTAAGTAAATAACAACATCTACAACAAGAATCAGCGACCACCAACATAATGCATCGACTAGTACGAATCAATGGAGTCAGCAATTCAGCTCTTAGTCCGACAGCAAAATGAAAAGCTTCCACGGCTATTTTAGTCTGATTAATCCTATATTATTGATTACTGCACTACTGATCTTGCCATGGTATCATGTGACTTCTGAATGATAAATCTACATTCAACGTATTCTGATTCTAGTGGTAGCATATTCGAACCAGTGTGGATGCATTCAGATTACAGAGTCAGACAGAATCATGGTATTTAACTTCATGTTCCTGACAGTTCTTGGCGTTTTGATTTCGTATCCGTGAATACTCATACCACTCAACAAGACAACAACAATAACTATCCATCTCCAGATTTGCGTGTAAGACAACATAATTCTGAGATTCACGTGCTCACAACGGATCTCTTCCAGACTGTAAAATGCACGAGACAAACAGACTCGGATCGAAAATCAGAGCACTGTGACCAACTGCCGACACAAACACAATCTCAGACAAGAAATTGAACAGATGAAAACAGTCAATCAAAGAAGAACAAGCACAGGATTCATTTCAACACACGCACTCAGTATTGCAGCCACAGTTTCATTGAACCCATCAAGGTATTACAGAAAACCGAATACAAGACGACTCCCTCCAAAGCAGTAAACCACGGCAGATTATCACACAGAGACCACGCGGCAGCAGAACTACATCACCACCGTCCCGGCCACAAATCTAGCCTCCGAATCCGTAGAGGGTGCGGCCCTGGCGCTTGAGCGCGTAGACGACGTCCATGGCGGTGACGGTCTTGCGGCGGGCGTGCTCGGTGTAGGTGACGGCGTCGCGGATGACGTTCTCGAGGAAGATCTTGAGGACGCCGCGGGTCTCCTCGTAGATGAGCCCGGAGATGCGCTTCACGCCGCCCCGGCGCGCGAGGCGCCGGATCGCCGGCTTGGTGATGCCCTGGATGTTGTCGCGGAGCACCTTCCGGTGGCGCTTGGCGCCGCCCTTGCCCAGCCCCTTGCCGCCCTTGCCGCGTCCCGACATCGCCGCCGCGCTCCGAGTGTGAGAGATCTGGGAGAGGAGGAAGTGCGGCGGGAGTTGTTGAAGCTTGTGGAGGATTGGGGATCGGCGGCGTGGGGTTTTTATTGGGAGGATTCGGGAGGGAAGGACGAAATTTTCGCGGGTTGGAGGCGGGAGGTGGTTGCTGGCCTGCTAGGTGCCTGGGTCGATCTGTGGCAAGATGAGGTTGGGACGTTGGATCTATATGGAAGGCTCGGATGGGGTGGGTGGTGGTAGCGTGGATCGGTGACGTGGCGAGTACGTTGGAATAGAACGCGAATCCTATATATCGCCCGTTGGCGTCCCTTATCGCGCGCCGCAGAAGGAATTCAGTCGCGAAGCGTTACTGGACCGGCCCATCCGACGGTTCTTCATTTTTTTTTTCTTATTCGTTTTCTTTTTCTTTTTTGTTTCCTTTTCAGTTTCTGTTTTTCGTTTTATTTCTTTTATGTTTTGTTTCATTTTTTTAGTTTTCTTTTCTGTTTTGTTTTAGTTTTCTATTTTATTATTATTTTTCCTTCTTTTAATTTTTTTTCATTTTCTTTTTTCTTACCATTTTCAAATTTTGTAACCATTTTTCAAAAATGAACAATTTTAAACCTCAACATTTTTCAAATTTCATTTTCAAAATTGGAATATTTTAAATTTTAGAACCATTTTTTAATTTGGAACCATTTTCAAATTTGGAACCATTTTCAATTTTGGAACCATTTTTAATTTTGGAATCATTTTCAAAATTGTGTAATCGTTTTCAAATTTGAAACCATTTTCGTTTTTGTTTTTGTTTTTTGAAAATGTTCAGATTTCGAAAATGGTTCATATTTTGAAAATATTCAATCACAAAAATATTCATATTTTAAAATAGGTTTGAATCATTTTCGGATTTTTTTTCAGATTTGGAAAACGACACGTACAGATACTTTAAAAAAAACACAGTCGAATGAACTTGAAGAAATCCCTTTTTTATTGTTGTCGCCTTTGCCTTGGATTCGATTCTTTTGCAATCAGTTGGGCCGGCCCACTACGGATGTGTGTAGGCGGCACGGGATGAAAGCACCGCTAACGGACGATACAAAGGAGCTCCCGGAATAGAAGGTGAAACCTATATGCCGCTCATTAGCGGCGCTATCCGCGAGCGCCGCCTGAAGCGCATAGCGATGGACTGGCCCATCTGCGTTTTTCTTTTTCTTCTCTGTTTCTGTTTTTTCTGTTTTCCTTTTCGTTTTTCTTTCGAAAAATTCAAATTAGAATTAAAATTTTCTTCAAATTTAAAATTTGTTTATTTCAAAATTTGTTCAAATTCAAAATTTGTTCATTTTTGAAAAATATTCAGATTTGAAATTTGTTCATTTTTTGAAATTTGTTCAAATTCGAAATTTGTTCATTTCGATATTTGTTCATTTTGGAAAATTGTTCAAATTCGAAATTTGTTCATTTTCAAAATTGTTCAAATTCAAAATTTGTTCATTTTCGAATTTGTTCATTTTTGAAATTTATTCAAATTCAAAAATTGTTCATTTTTTAAATTTGTTCAAATTCGAAAATTGTTCATTTTCGATTTTTTCATTTTTTGAAATTATACAAATCCGAAAATATTCATTTTTCGAAGAAAAAAAACAAGCCTCGCCGATTGGGCTGGCCCATAATGGGCTGCGGCGTGGTCGCCCTTCAGGCGGCGCTACGAGGTAGCGCCGCTCTGAAGCGGTATATAGCATCACCCGGAATAGAACCATACGCGTTCGATCGCTTGCGCTACTTGGTTTGGGGCTTTGGGCCGAGTCAAATTACTGTTTGAAGGAGGCAAAAGCTTTGGGCTAGTGCAATTGAATGTAAAGACAAGGTGCACGAATGCTCTTAGGCATATCTGATCCCAGCAGGTTTGTGACTAAATGTGTTAATAAACCATAACTATTCGACCACGTCACAATACTTTAACCTATTATTAGTGGCCAAACTATCTCGGAAAATAGCTTTGACCGGCACTATGTTTGCCTTATTCTGGTAGGACAACCAACGCCCTTTGTTTCATAGGCCAATTATAAGGCAAGGCCATCGGCAAGAATAAGCCTCTTGTTATGTTCTGGGATGGTATGTGAGTATGCCAGACTTCATCATCATCATCAGTTGTTACATAGCTAGTTTATTCTTAGCAATTAGGAAAATTTCCAAAAGGAAGATTAAATGTAGAGCACAAATTACTATATCCCGTAGCAACAAAGTTGAACATGTCCAGCTAAAAAAGCTAGGTGCCATGTTAGCCTCTCGGAAAAAAATGTACATATCTCTCAAAATATGGCTAAAATTGAAATGTTTCCTTATGAGAATTGCCAAGTGTCTTTGTGAAAGAGAGGCGTGGTTCTTTGTCTTTGGGAAGAACTTCTTCGCAATCCATTTACGGACCCATCTCTATCTACTCTAAGAAAACACATATTATCCAAAGCACCTCACAAGTTTAAAGGCCCAACAATGTTCCAGAAGAGGCAAGGGAGTCTGGGTTTGGATTTGGTCTCTCCTGGCTTGACGGAAACTCACAGCAAAACACAGTCACTTAGCTAGTAAATGATACAACTCAAACGTATCTATAATTTTCGATGTTTCATGCTTGTTTTATATCCAATGCTACATGTTTTATCTATAGTTTCATATCATTTTAGTGCATTTTCTGGACTAACTTATTAACAAGATGTTCAGTGCCAGTTTCTGTTTATTTTGTCTCTGCATTGCAGAAAAGGTCCAAAATTCAAAGTGCTCAGAAATATCTGAAAACATTACAGAAACTCTAATTCGCCAGAAAACTCCGGGAGCCAGAAGGACAAGTCTGGGGGAGGTCCAGAACCCCCCAAACGCCACCCCGGCATGACCCAGCCAGATCAGGGCTGACCCGCGCCCGGGGGTCGTCTGGCCACCTCGTGCACCGCCTCGCGCCGCTCTTCGGACTATATATTTGCCCCGTCAAAACAACCCTAATCCCGAAGGATTTTCCCAAATACGACTCCGAGCTCCGCCGCCATCCAAAACCTTATTTCGGGGGACAAAAGTCTCTCTTCCGGTACTCTGCCGAGACAGGGAATTGCCCCCGAAGCAATCTTCATCACCGTTGCTGCCTCCTATGATGCGCTGGGAGTAGTCCTTCATCAGGGCTGAGGGCTTGTGGCATGTAGCTATGTGGTTAAGCTATGTGGTTATCTCTCTGTCCCATTGTGTGATCTTTATGTGATCATGAGCATTCTAATCTAGTTAAATTCATAGATGTTTCCCCTTCATTATGTTATGGATATGTTGCTCAATTGGTTTCATCTAGTATAATTTTCGGAGTCACTGTTGACAACACAAAGCCTTGATGATAGTGTGGGTGGTGTGTGTGACTCTGTGGATAATAGATTAGGGGGTTATTTACCATGAGTTGTTCTTTGTATTGGATGGTCCTATGAAACTGTGGTGTTTGTTTACCCATACTTTAAGGTGTGCTTTTGTAGCCCAACGCAGCAGTAATGGTGTTTCCATCCAGTAGAAGACAGTTCCGAGTAACATCTAAGTTACATATTGAACAGGAAGTATTTTACATGTGTTTAGTTATGTTACAATTGTTGGGAGTGACCACTAGTGAAAGCATGATTCCTAGGCCTTATTTCCAAGCATTGAAACACCCTTTACTCTCAGTTTTGTTGCATGTTCACTAGTACAGAAAAGCCTTTCTGTGGCGCACCAAAAACACTTTCTGTGGCGCATGGTGGGTGCGCCACAGAAAGCTCGCCACAAAAATATTATTTCTGTGGCGCACCCCCAGATGCGCCACAGAAAACAACAATTATGTGGCGCACCCCTACCCGGTGCGCCACAGAGTTTTTTTAATTTAAAAAAAGGGCGGCCAGATCTAGATCTGGGATTTTCAAAAAATTCAAAAAAATCCAAAAAAATCAAAAAATCAGAAAATTTCAAAAAAAAAATCGAAAACCCTAAATATTTGAATTTTTTGAACATTTTTAACACTCCAAGCATATCTCAAATGATGACTTCCCAGTAGGTCTCCCATCCTCAGATTGCTCCAACCCAAGCATGCTTAACTTCTAAGTTCTATTCAATTTAACTACCCTCATGTCAGGCCGGCAATTCCGCCCATGGGCGGACGCGCTCATGGGCACCCGACCCTAATGGGCAGGGTATGGGTCGCTATGTTCGCCCATGCAACTCGATTAGTCGTGGGTAGGGTATGGTCAGACATGTGTGCCCATGGGCGACCCGATTAGCTGACAGGTGGGGTCCCGTGGTAAGAATTGGCCATACCCCACTAGGTCATTCAACAGCCTAGCCCAGCCCAACAATCCACCGCACTGCACTAACCCTAGGTGAGACTCGAGCTGACCAAACCGTCTGCACTCCCTCTCCCCGCCGCAATCCCTCACGAAGCCACCATGCTCTCCCCTCCCTCTCCAAAAACGGCGGCGCCGACCCTGACTGCCGCCGCTCCACCGAGCCACTGCTCTGTTGCGCCGCCGCAGCGAAGCCGCTGCTGCATCTCCCCCAAGTCCCCAACTTGCTGCCGTCCCCAAGGAGCCCGAGGCCGCGGTCCACGACGCCGCCGTCCCCTACTTGTAGCCGTCCTCGACCTCGACTCCCTGCCGTCGTGAGGTGAATCTTCCTCCTACACCTGGTTTTGCTCATGTAGCTTCTCGTGTGCGGACTGAATTGGACTTGTATTTGGAAGAGCCAACAATCCCGGTAACAGGTGAAGAGCTGGACATCATCGGTTGGTGGAAATTTGGAGGTATCAAGTATCCTACTTTGCAAAGAATGGCTCATAATATATTGCCTATCCCCGTAACAACTATGGCGTCGAAATCTGCCTTTAGTACTAGTGGTAGAGCTCTTAGTGCACACATCACACCGTAGTTTGCTTGCTCCAAATATGGCTGAAGCCCTTATGTGTATGCAAGCTTGGTCTTGCGCCCACATGTTAGGTAATGGAATGAGTAAATTGTCTAATTACTTTCCATGCACATTGTTCATTTTCTTACGTGTGTTATTTTCTGTCTTTCCATTAGGTGAGTGGAATTCTACTCTCTTTGCAAATTTCCAAACTGTTCTTGCTGATGAAGAAGAACCAATGGTAATTCACTAATTCTAGACTTGTACTAATACATGGTTTTGCTTGAAGTTATTCTCATATACATCTTCTTGCAATTTTCAGGATGAAGATGAATCAATGTTAACCGAAGACTAAATTTTCAGCGAGGAGAAGTTGGACGCTTGCTGCTGCTAGGGAGGAAGCTGGCCACCTTCTGGCTGCTGCTGCTAGCTACTCCCTCCGTTCGGAAAAAGATGTCACAAAAATGGTCTATCTATAGTTTATTTTTGTGACATCCTTTTCCGAACGGAGGGAGTAGATGTTTGTTGTAATTCCTATGAGCTGCTTGTTGTAATGCTTATTTTAGTTATTTGTGTCTCGAAACTTATCTAGTGCTTCCTTCCTGGAAACTTGACTTGTTGTTTCTTGTTTGTGTGAGCAATCTGACTATTTGATGTACTGAATTTGATCATTTTGATGTACTCATGCATTTTGACACTTAAAACATGTCATTCTGCTATTTTGAAATGCTGAAATATTATATTTTGATGTCTGCCCGCAAACCCGATGGGCGACCCGTCGGGTCGGGTGACCCATCGGGTACGGGCATGGGTCTGAGATCTGACCCATGGGCAGGGTCGTGGGCAGAGACCTCGCCCATTTATTATTCGGGCATGGGTCTGAAATAGGTCGACCCGGCCATACCCGACCCGATTGCCGGTCTGACCCTCATGCTACTCAAGTTCTTATTAATAATAGTATCATATCAACCCTCTTAACCCTTGTGTATGTGTATATATGTGTGTAGTTTATGTGTGGTATGTGTATATATGTGTTTTTAAAATTCAAAAAAATAGAAGGAAGTTTGAAAAATCCAAAAAAAATCAAAAAATTCAAAAAAAATCAAAAAATTAGAAAACTTCAAAAATTCAACAAATCCAAAAAAATTGAAATTTTTGATTTTTTTGATTTTTTTTTGATTTTGTAGAAAAAATCTTCTTTTTGAAATAACTTTTTTTTCCTTTTGGAATTTGGAGGATCTGAGAAAAGTTCACCGGGTAAACCCAGGTGAAATAAAGCTCCAATTTTTCTCTAATTTTTTTATATATTAAACGCATTTTTTTCGACATCGTATGCAAAAGTTATGGCCGTTCAAACTTTTTTTTTCTGTTTTTTGCAAAAAAGGTCAAAATTCATATTTCAAAATTTCTATATCTACTAGACACTAAAACCTAACTATATCTCAAAGGATTTTATTTTTTGAAGGTTTTACCATTTTCTTTTCTTGTTTGCAAAACTGAAAAGGCGATCCCGGGGGGGGGGGGGGGGGGGGGTTCTGTGGCGCATGGCCTCATACGCCACAGAAGTTGCCTTTCTGTGGCGCATCCCAACCCATGCGCCACAGAAAGGTCAAATTCTGTGGCGCATCTGGCCCGTGCGCCACAGAAAGTAGGCATTCAAGATCCCATGCGCCACAGAATGTGAAACTTTCTGTGGCGCACCAGCTTAGGTGCGCCACAAAATCTTTTTTGTGGCACACGGCTCAATGGTGCGCCACAAAATGTGAATCCACAGAAAGGCAGTTTCCTACTAGTGGTTTGCTCGCTGCCATTTTTATTACAGATTACAAATACCACTTGTAATCATCCATATCACTTGCATTTTACCATCTCTTCGCCGAACTAGTGCACATATACACCTGACAAGTGTATTGGGTGTGTTGGGGATACAAGAGACTTCTTATATCTTAATTGCAGGGTTGCTTGAGAGGGATACCTTTGACCTCTACCTCCCTGAATTCGATAAACCTTGGGTTACTCACTTAAGCGAAATTTGTTGTTGTCCTACAAACCTCTGCACTTGGAGGCCGAACACTGTCTACAAGAATAGAAGCGTGTAGTAGACATCAGTAAACAACAAAGTTATTGTATGCACAATGTAACACGTGCCACTATGCTAAATAATAATTGTGGTTTTACTTACAACAAGAAGGCCCCACCCAGTAGGTACAAATGCAAGACAATAAATAATGAAATCTATAATGGATAATTTCTAGAGGCATGAGATAATAATGAAGGAACTCAACACTAATAGAAGCATCAACAGTTTCATGAGCCCATAGGTGAGCTGGTAATCTAAGCTCAGACGATAGCCAGCATAATTAAAAAGTTGTAACCAAGATGTACACTCACTTAAGTATTTCAGAAGCAAACCAACAAGATGATTGAGTTTTGGAGATGAATATGAAGGGTTGCGTGTACGGTAAATTAAAAATTTCTGACTAACATGCTACGCAACAACCAAATCTACTATGAAGATACAAGTAACAAAGCATGTCAATGATCTAACTGTAATTCGTTACCAACACCATCGAAGCGGAAGAGGTGTTGATGACGACGTCGATGAAGCATGTGGAAGATTCCCTCGGCTAAGCCTAGCGGAGGGAATGTTGCCGAGTTCTCGTGTCCAACCTTCTAGATCCAACAGAGCGAGGGTCAAGCGTCGGGGGTTCCGACGCTTCACCCCTCTGAGAATTCGCACACATCCATTGGATCTAGTTCAGCAAAACTTCGCCGTGCAAGCTTGAAGCACTACTCATGTATGTGAAGGTGGAGATCTCAACATATGAGAAAAAGAGAGAGAGATTAGATCTAGAGCTAATCAGGGAGGACACCTCAATCAAGAGAGGATTTCCTCAACCCTTTTAGATCAAGTCTCCTCGTGAGGGGGAGGGGCACCTCCACAACTTAATGCATGTTGGGAGGCGGTGCCCCTCCCCTCCTTTATATAGTGCGGAGGGAGTGGTGTGGCTAGGGAGTCCACAAAGGGATCCGCACCCCTTTGCCCTGCCCCCCAAGCAAGGGGGAACCGACCCCCCCTAAATTGGCCTAGAGGCCCACTTAGGGTTTCGGTTTAAGGGAAACTTCCCCCTTGGGCCTTTTGGCCCTATGTGGCCGGTGCCCCCACCACAAGTGGTGCGGCTGCCATATGGGCCACTAGGGCCCATGTGGTAGCCCCCTTTATGGGATCCTTTTATTTTCACCTTTTTCTAAATATTTCCTTTGTCCAATTTTGTATAATTAATTCACAAACTGAATATTTACTTTTATAGAAAATTCCCTAAATTAATTAGTTATCATATAAACTTATTTAAATGATCCGGGACCACCATTGTCCGCATACAAAACCTCTAAAAAAAGTTCCCTCTCCATATATAAAACCTCGGAATAAATCCGACTAGTGATAGAAACTATCTCTATGACTCTGGGACATTCAATGTCCGCATATAATCACGCGGAAAGACCATTCCGATGTGATACTCTCTCGTTATTCAGACCAACCATAATACACAACTAACCAGATCTAACTTAAGCGTGTGACCCCTACAGGTTCGAATAACGAGTAGTTACGACCAGAAGTACTTATGCAATCATCGATCTGGATCAGTGACCATGGACATCCTGAATGACCACTACTGTTATACGAAGATCTCTGTTGAACCTGGTAGTTCTTTAATATATTATTCCCATTACTCACGATACTGAACTTTACCCGAGATTAGGTTTTTCCGATATATATTTCCATGAATCAATCCTTTTACTCGTTAACCGGCAAGTTACCTTTTACTCGTTCCCGTATTACGATATCCCACACGATGTAACTTCATCATGCATTGTCTGTAGAACATATTGGATATCATATATATCGAGTGGGCCCAGGTTGTATCTCCTTTTGATAGAGGAGTAATTTTCCATCTTGGAACATTAAGATATATGCACACCTTTGGAATTACACAGTGACTGCCGTTTTGATTACCCAATTAAGACCGTGATGATTGACAATACCAAAGAAACACTTCGTGTATGCACAACCTCAATTGCCTCATGGTCTAAAGACATGTCATATAATAACCTTACTGCGATATGTCACTAAGAACAAAAGACACTTTGGAATATCTTAGCATATCAACGATTTGGGTCTATCCAGCCATATTGTTTCCACCAACAATATGCTACTCATTGATGCTGACATATACAATGTCCTAGACCAGGAAAACACGGTCATCAAGCAATCAACGAATTAGTCTAAAGACAAGACTAGGGTATCTTTATTTTGTTCATGTCTCTCCACGTGTGTGTGTGCATTTTCCTCTGAATCTCACATTCAGGAGACACATCGGCTATAGCATAGAATCATGAAGCATAATTTTGAAACATATGTTAATTCTTGTTGCCTTTTGGGCATACATCCAACAGAATACATACTCAAGGCCGCTGCCTATGGTCGCAAAACATGGCGACCACCCTAGGCCGTGGAGGAGGAGACTCTGAATACTAAATTATATTAGTAACAATTATACTATTATTTTAGTTGTTTTTATAAAGACCTAATTTGCGTGAGCAAGTCTAAAATGCAATCTGATGGCATATACTACTATAAAGGAATAAACAAATATAATCGATGATAGTAGGTTTAGATAGGATGCTAGTCTCTCTCTAGTGGATGCCATAAAATTTGTACATAAATATATGCTAAGTAGATTTTCATGTTTAACTTCGTGTTACTTATTTTTACAAAATGGTAGGAACGATTGTATACACCACGTGAAACCAAGTGCTTTCAAAACGAGTATAACAAATAATTAATTCATATGTATGAAAATTAGGAACGATGATTACTATAAGAGATGCCTTTTGAATACCAAGTGTAGGGGATGCACATCATGCCAATTTATTACCGTACCCGGCTTGTAGGAGGCATTAATTTATTTCCGCTCTAAAAGTCTTTGTAAGTGAATTTACCTAATAATACACTAGAATCAACACTAAGATATTTGTTGGATGGTACCATTGAAACAACTCTATCATAATATTTTAGGATGTGAAAGATATATACACGAACACACATACATACACACAAATACATGGAAAAATGATTAGGATTATATTTCACCATGGAAAATATATCAAAGAGAACTTTTATTATAAATTGCAAGTTAAATTTAGTACAACCATGCTTTGTAGTGATATACATAAAAAATATAACAAATAATACTATCACACTAATATTCAGAAACAATGTTATCGGTTAACTATGCCATCCAAGTAATATAAAAATACTAGCTCATTAGGATTATAGTTTGACGAAAATTAGCCTTAAAAAGTATAAAATTTTATTATAAAATTTATTTATTTAAATTTGTCCCTGGGTTCAAAGTTTAGAACATTGGACAAAACCACTATGGCAATTATGACAACCCACGAAAACAAGTAGATAAGTCCATTCATATGCTCACTTGGTTACTCATTCATTTATTCTAGCTTACCCAATCATGAATGGTTTTATGCTAAGCAAAATAAGCACGGTTGAAACCAAAAGGTGTAGAACAACCAAGTCGCCTCCATGAACCGAATATGCTGCCATCACATATACCATGTTCTAGACACGTGAACCCTATGAGATGTGATAGATTGCCAACAAGAACATCAACTCAAAACATTTGACAGAGTTAATTCTAGACTAGAACTGATATTTATCTGCCATACTTACATGAAAAGCTATGCATTTGCATGATGTTGGTCGGTTTTTAGCACAACTAGGAAGAGAAGTGTGTCCATGATAGCATACTTTTGTTCCAAGATAGAATGTGAAGAAAATTAAAGAAAGATGCAGTTGCATTAAGATGAAGTCACACAATGTGGCTATAATTTTTTATGTTCCATGCCTATTATATATTGATTACTACATGTTTATCTTACACTTTATATCATTTTTATGCATATTCTGGGACTAACCTATTAACAAGATGCCACAGTGCCAGTTCATGTTTTCTGCTGTCTTTTTGTTTCAAAAAATCTATTCTGGAAATATTCTCGGAATCGGACGCCAATTTAACTGATTTATTTCTGGACCGAGACAGAGCAGCAGCCAGGAGGACGAAGCCGGGGGCCACACCAGGCAGGCCGGCGGGCCCACAGCGTGGCCCAGGGTGGGGTCGCGCACCTAGGCCGCTGCCCCAACTCGGTTGGCCACCGACGCCGCCCTTTCGCCTATAAATTGCATCTAATCGGGAAACCCTAGATACCCGAGCAAAATCCACGAAAAGTTTCGAGGTCGTCGTCGTCTTCAACCCTAGTTCGGGAGGGTTTCTGCAGTTCTTCACAGCACCTTTCCGGAGGGGAAATCATCACCGGAGGGCTCTACATCACCATGCCTGCCTCCAGAGTGATGCGTGAGTAGTTCTCCACGGGCCTACGGGTCCATAGCAGTAGCTAGTTGGTAGTCTCTCCACCTTGTGCTATCATGTTTAGATCTTGTGAGCTGCCTAACATGATCAAGATCATCTTTATGTAATGCTACATGTTGCGTTTGCTGGGATCCGATGAATTGTGAAGTTATGCTCAAGTTTGTTCATCTATCTATATTATGTTTTATCTATGTTCCTGCATGCTCTCCGTTGTTAGTAGATGCTTTGGCCAAGTAGATGCTAATGACTTCAAGAGAGGGTATTTATGCTAGATAGTGGGTTCATGCCTCTAGAAGACTGGGCTTGATAGGCAGAAACAATTAAAGCTATAGATGTGCTGTTGTCACTAGGGATAAAATAACCGACGCTTAGCTTAAGGGTACTGCTGTTAAGTCTAATGCATTTGTTTACATTACACACTTTGCTTATTGCTATAATTTGTTGCTTGCAACTTAATACTCATGGGAGACCCGGAAACTATCTTGTGAGTGGATTATGAGTCATAGATTCAGCTAGTAAGCGGTCTATGTATATTGTTGTAATGCCCAATAGATATAACAATGAACATGTGCTTGTCATATATTGCATTGTCATGCGTTTGCAATTTGTCAATTGCCCAGCTATAATTCGTTCACCCAACATGTATGTTTATTTATCTTATTGAGAGACACCACTAGTGAACTGTGGACCCCGGTCCTTTATTCCACACTGATACAAAAACCGTTTTCACCACGCTCTACGTTACTTCCTGCTGCTACTTTTGTGTTCATCATCATATTCTACACCATACGTTTAATCCTTTGTATTCAGCAAGCCGGGGAGATTGACAACCTTCCTGTTTCGTTGGGGCAAAGTATTTTGATTGTGTGTGTGCAGGTCCACGTCAGTGATCGGGTAACGGCGCCACTGACACCTTTCTGAAGCTCTTCAAATTCCTACTGGATCTGACAACCTTGGTTTTGTAATCAAGAGAAAACTTTGTTGCTGACTACATCATACCTTCCTCTTGGGGTTTCCCAGCGAACATGCGTTCCACGTGATCAAGCAACTTTTTCTGGCGCCGTTGCCGGGGAATTGGAGGCTACAGCAAGGGGAGTTACACGTCACCATTCTCTTTACTTTGTTTTTGTCTTGCTTAGTTTATTTTTATTTTATCTTGTTTGCTTTTATAATCGAAAAACACAAAAATTAGTTCCAGTTTAATTTCCTGTTTTGTTAGTATGTCTAGTTCTACTCCTTATGTCCTGTCATCTGAGGTTGAAGTTCGTTCTTTTAAACAAAAAGGGTGGAGAAAGTTTAAAAGATGCTTGGTATAGAATCAGTGATGCTCATCATAGGTGTATTAAGAAACACTCAAATATTATTCTGCTTAGGAACTTCTATGTTGGCATTTCAAGTTGGTATAGGTATGTTCTGGATACCTTAACATGAGGATTTTTTTTTAGGGACTCCCGCGGGAGAAGCACGTAATGTTATTGAAAGTCTTGTGGGAACTCCCCCTGTTAATGATACTAAAACTGAAATTGCCTTAGAGAATGTCATGGGAAAACTGGATTGCATGATTACTAATTTACCAAACAATGATAAAGTAAGTGAAATTGATAAGAAGATTCTTGACAACACTACTAAGTTTAATGTTTCTTTGAGAAATATGAATAGAAGAATCAATATGTTAGAGACTAATAAAAGTAAGGATGATCAAGTCCTGAGAATTGAAAAACTTGAGGAAATTATTGATACTTTGGGGAACACCTTTTCTTCTTTAAATCGAAAGGCAATTCCAGCCGAAAAGGGGCATCATGTACCCAAAGTTTCTAAAACTGGACATTCACCATTTGACATATGGGAGTCTGAAAAGGCCTTTAATTTTTTTTCTCTTGAATCATGTTCAGATCCTTTAGATACACCTGGTTGCACTTTTGAAGAACTCCCTTATGCTTTCAATGCTACTTTTGATAATACTTGATCTTTTTGCTACTGCGCCTAGCTGAAAGGCGTTAAAGAAAAGTGCTTGTTGGGAGACAACCCAATTTTATTTCCTGTTATTTTTGTTTTCTTGAGTCAAGGAGGTTGTTTACTTCTGTAACAACTCCTTTGTATCTTTTATTTTCGTTTTTGTTGTGCCAAGAAAATCCTCTAATGCAAGAGGGTGGTAAAGTTTTATTTTCTGTCCAGAAACAGATTTCTGTACCTCACGGTAAAAATTCTAGAAAAATCACTGATTACTATTTTAATCTGTAAAGTTTTGAGCAGAAGCCTGAACTTATTACCTATCTTTCGTTAGTTAACCATTTCTGATTTGAGCATCGGAAGTGCCTCGAAAAAATTCTTCTTTACGGACTGTTCTGGTTTTGATAGATTCTGTCTTTGTCTTGCATTGTCTCTTTTGCAAGTATAGATTCATGTTCTTCGGGGGAGATCACGATCTTGCTTAGTAACAGTAGCTAATGTTTGAACTAAAGTATGCAATGTGTGTTTACAGAATCAAGTGAGTTTATGTTTTGATGCACTAACCCCTCTAATGAAGTTTGTGAGTTATCTTTGTGTGAAGGAAGTTTTCAAGTATTAGGAGAGGAGGATGATATAAGAAGATCAAGAAGAGAGAAAAGCTTAAGCTTGGGGAGGCTCCCTTGGATCTCCCCAGCATATATCAAGAAGACTCAAGCGTCTAAGCTTGGGGATGCCCAAGACATCCCCTTCTTCATCAACATATTATCAGGTTACCTCTAGTGAGACTATATTTTTATTGCTTCACATATTGTGTGATATTCATAGAGCGTATGTGTGTTTTATTTTCTGTTTGTTTTTGTTTTGTTTTCTGATCATAACTAAGTTGGATCCTAGCACTCTTGTTTGGGAGAGAGAAATGCTCCGCTTTTGCTTAGAATAATCCTGTTCTTCACTTATACTTGTTGAGTATTCTTGTTTAGCACTGCTATGCTATTAGCTCTTGTTTTTTATGTATCTCTTGTTCAGAGCTATTAGTTCTTTTATAGAAAGTACTGTCTTGCTTCACTTATATTTGTTTGGAGAGTTGTATAATTGGCGTCTGGTTGGAACAGAAAATGCTAAAGTGTGTGGTAGTTGTATAATGGAAAAACTTGCATAGTCTTGTAGATCATTGAACTTTGATAATTTGATTCCTTGGAAATGTTTTGAGAGATTAAGAAATTAGATGTTAAATGCTTGCTGGTTAATTAAAGCTAAAATCTGATTAGTGGTTGTGTTATTAAAGCTTGTACCGTACTACAAACTCTTAAAATTGCTGAAGGTGTAGTTGGACTTGATAGCTTCTCATGTCTGAAGGTTTTTGGAAATAACACAGTTGCATGCTAAGGTCGAGGGATCTAGCAGGGTACTTGTGCCTCCGTGAACGGTCCTCCTTGGGGTAAATTTAATCATGCTCTTAATGTTGAACCTGCTAGTTGTTTGTAATAAACTTGTGAGTTCTTTTTTTGACTAATGTTTGAAAGAATCATATGACACCTAGAGGGGGGGGTGAATAGGTGCTACTTCAAATTTTAGTACTTTTTCATTTTAGGCTTGATACATAAGGTAAATTCTCTAGATATGCAACTATGGTGAATTTACCTATATGACAAGCTAGCAACTAAGCAAGATACACGAAGTAAAGACGGTAAACAAGGATAGAGGTAACCGAAGTGAAAGCACGCGGAGACACAGATGTATTCCCGAGTTCCTCCTTTTTAGGGGAGTACGTCTCGTTGGAGAGGTGTGAGCTACCACAAAGGTCAAAACTCAACAGCCACAAAGGATTTACCTTCTTCTCCGATGAACCGCACCACAAAGGTTTGGTTCACCTTCAACTATCGGAAACCTTCAAGGCGGAGTCCGGAGCCTTTACAACAACGATCCGGGGCACAACCCACAAATGGATTGGGGGCTCCCGAACAGCTACAATCTGTCACAAAGACAATCAAGTAAGTACAACAATGAGCTAGGTTTTCATAATGGAAATCCTAGCAAAGGGTCCCTCAAGTGAATGAGGGGGAAATGTAAATCCGCTTGGTGAAGATGTAGATCCGGGCCTTCTCCGTCAATCCTCCAAAGATCAACGAATTTGGGTGGAGGGATTGGAAGATCTAGCAAATCTTGAGCTTGCAATAATGATGTTCTTCAATGTTGGGCGAGCTAAGTGGCTGGAGGTAGGTGGATGGGTATACACCCCTCCAGATTTCTGCCCGTTGGAGTGCAGAGTCGGCCGGATATTTCGGTATAAGTGGGGGCCGGAAATTCCTGTACACCGGAATTTCCGGTCCACTTTAAAACTTCCGGCTGGAATCTCCGGTGACCTTCAGCAGCTGCAGCATCAGGTCCTTAGCAGATTTCTTCGACAAAACTTCTAGACCGGATATTCCGGTGTCACCAACTGGAATTTCCGGTGATCTCTAGCACCTGGGATTCTGGTCCTTAGCCAAATTCTTCGACAATTCTTCTGGACCGGATATTCCGGTGTCCTGTACCGGAATTTCCGGTGAACTCCAGCAACCTTCAAGTTCATTTCTTCCTTCTTTTTGGTGTTGATGCACAAGTAATATATACCACTAAGACCTGCATCACTTAACACCTAGTCAAATGTTCACTAGTGTTGTTAACTAACACACAAAACACAAGGGACTAAATTATGCTCTTTCAATCTCCCCCTTTTTGGTGTTAGATGACAACACTAGGATTTGCAATAAAATTCACAACACTATCATGTTCACAACAAAATTGGAAAGATCTCCCCCTACATGTGTGCATATCATTTTATTTGCCTTGGAATGCAAATACACACATAAGGAGGGGAACCGTCCAACAATATATATCCAACATGATATAAACAATGACATAATTGCACAATATGAGACATATCCAAATAGATTGAGATTTTGAGATTATACCTTGTGCCGAGAGATGTAGCATATATAACCATGCACAATACAATACAATCGCAACCATAGATAAATCTGAAATCCATAGTCTCATACAATACCATAACCACACATAGTTCATGACACAAATAGCAAAAAGTAGTTCAAACAAGAACAACAAGCAAATAGACACAAGCTCTCAAAGAATGGTAAAAGCGTATGCTTGTGCCCAAAACCCATGCAAATCCCGCAACCTAGATAGAACTAATTCTCCCCCTTTGGCATTGAAACACCAAAAAGGGAAGAAACAGAGATGCTACATCCCAAAGAGAATCACTCGTCGGGCTCCTCGTCGGACCTATCTTCCTCGGCCTCGGACTCTTCACCATTATCCTCATACTCAGCCTCGGAACCTTTAGACTCATCATCATCATCACGAGCAGGAGCACTAGCTGAAGCAGAATAAGCAAAGGCAGCGGGATCGCAGTCAAGAAGATCCTTCTCCAATTGGACCCATGGAGTCTGAGCAGTCTCGTTCCACCGCTCATAAGAAAGAGTGGCACTAGTAGGAGCCTCCGAAGGGTGGCGTGGAAGTCTAGAGAGGATGTCCTGACCCTGAACATAGGAAGCATACTGGATCTTGCGGATGTCAACATTCATGCAAAGGATGTGCTTATGGAACCAGTTCATTTTCTTGATCTTGGGGGCAAGAGAAGGAGCAGCGAGCTGACGGTGTGCACCACTAGAACGAGCATCTCTCATGAAGGAATCACGAGAAGGGGCAGGAGCAGCAGTCCTAATCACAGCAGCCTTCACTTTCTTGTTGTAGACCTTCTTGTAATAATGAGATTCCACTTTCTCACGACTGAAATCATAGGATGTGCAAGTCTTCTTGATGAGAATCATGATGAAGGGAGCATAAGGAATGGTGTGCCTACCCATTAAGGCCTCATGCATCTCATGGTAGATATAGTCCATGGCATCCACGGTGAAGTCACGGTCGGGATCTTCATTCTCAACACATTGTTTTGCAAGAAAGAGCAAGTTGACAAGCGGGCTAGTGATTGCGTCATTGTTACCTCCGCTTGGTGCAATGAAGGACCGAAAGATGCACACAAGTTGATCATAGAAAGGAAGAAGTCCTTCAACTTTCCCAATTATTCCACCGGGACCATACATGTCTCTCATAACCTTGTTCTTGTTGACCTTCTCAACAGAGTGCATGCGGTGGCCAAGAGGAGGATGCCCATTAAAAGAATATCCAAGCAAGCGAGCAAACTTCTTGAAGCTAGAGGTGCAAAAAGTCGACCCGGTCATCCACTAGAGAGTCTTGTTAATGTCATACTCAATTACAAGAGTGGAGAAAAACTGCATCACCAAGGGCACTCTGTAATCACATTGTTGTTCCATGAGAGTGACAAGACCAAATTGTTCAATGACTTGGGCAGCGAGAGCAAAACTTGGCTTGTCCTTGAGAGCTTGAAGTTTCACAGGGAGCATTGGACGAATGGGAAGCTTGAATGAGAGAAATACATCATTATAAATGAAGAGTTGCTCCATGCACCAAAACCGGGAATCCTCAATCTGAACATCCCTTTCTATCTTGGTATACCAATCTTTCTGATGAACTTGGGCATAGTCAATGCTGCTCATTGACTTGTAGTTAGGCCTTGTTTCCTTGCCCTTTTTCTTCTTCTTTGAAATAGATGGAGTAGGCTTGAACCTTGGCTTTTCTCACAGCCACTCTCTCTTGCTTCCTAGCAGCAGCCTCATCATCACTTGCACTTTCGTTGGGGTAGGAGGGATGCTTGCGAGATAAATACTTGAGAGAAGCCCCACTCGAACCACCTGTGAAAAAGAAGAATAGATAGGAAGCACAAGATAAGTACACACAAGTCTCCGGCAGGGAATGATGCAAGATACATTAGAAGAGTAGCAACAAGTCGATACAGCTTAGTCCTAGGCAAATCAGTAAAGGTCTGAACGAAACTGTCAAAACCAGAAATTCCGGTCTGAACAGAATCGGAATATCCTGTCTGAATTTTTCAGAACAGTGCTGATTCAAATCCTCGGTCTAAAAGTAGATTGACTAATATTTCTACTATCCTAGTGTTTCTAGCATGCAGGGGATGACCATAGGAACCTCTACTACCAAGCAATACGCAAATAAATCTCTATATGAGCAAATCGAGATGAGAACACCAAGATTTGAAAACTAGAGACATACCCTCATCCATTGAGGAAAAGGCTTGGAGGAAAGGGTTCCCGGGGAGGAGGAGCACCAGATCCGACCAGAAACCGGAGGCTCCGGTGGTGGGAGTCATCGGAGAGGCAGTGGGGACAGCAGGCAGCGGCGGTGGAGAGAGAGGAGGTCGGGGGTGGAAGAAGTACTCAACTGAGCCCTTCACCCTGACCTGCCCAGTATAGGGACAAACCGCCCAGGCGGATATTCCGGTCCTGACTTGGACCGGATATTCCGGCCATCGGAAATTCTGGTGCTGAGCACGGAATTTCCGGCCTGCTGAACCCAAACTTCCAAAGTTTCAAAACAAGACTTGTGTGCAAAGATTGGAAGTGTCTTTAGGTAAGAATGGCATGGGATTTAGATTACCAAACTGTGATTGGTACTTCACACTCGTTCTTGCAAGAATTAAACATAAAGGCCAAAATCGAGTGTGTTTTCCATAAAAACGTGATCGAACAAAAATCCAAAAAGGTTTTCAATGAAGTTCCAAATAAGAACCAACCCTTCAAAAAGAAGAGGTCGGTGGCCTAAGCCACCATGTTTGAGTTCATGGCGTGACACCGCGAAGATATATCTTGGGTTCACAACCAACACTCGTCATTTAATCTCACAATTCATCGAACGAATATAGAGAGGCAAATGAGTTCTTAATATTGGCATAATGGGGGAGGGATGGTCCAATGTATTAGGGCCGCACTCCCCCTATGCCATGCCTACACCTAAACCAAATAGATAGTCAAAATATAGGTGTGTATGCAAGATAATCAAGTCAAGCTCCTTGAATCCACGATATTTAGCTCATGCCTCAATAAGTGAATCTTGCTTCATCAAGTGGCTTCGTGAAAATATCGGCAAGTTGGTCTTTGGTTGGAATATAGCCAAGCTCAATATCACCACGGGCAATATGATCCCGAATAAAATGATGACGAATCTCAATATGCTTCGTTCTTGAGTGTTGCACCGGATTGTGGCCAATCTTGATAGCACTTTCATTGTCACACAAAAGAGGCACTTTGTCACAATTGACACCGTATTCCTTTAAAGTTTGCCTCATCCATAACAATTGAGTGCATGCACTAGCGGCCGCCACATACTCGGCTTCGGCGGAGGATAGAGATATGCAATTTTGCTTCTTAGAAGACCAACTCACCAAGGACCTACCAAGAAATTGGCATGCCCCGGAAGTTGATTTCCTATCATCCTTGCAACCGGCCCAATCCGAATCCGTGTACCCGGCAAGAGAGAAATTAGTGCCCTTTGGGTACCACAAACCAAACCTTGGGGTATAAACCAAATATCGAAGGATTCTATTGACCGCCTTCAAGTGGCTTTCTTTAGGAGCGCTTGATACCTTGCACACACCCCTACACTCAACACAATATCGGGTCTAGATGCACAAAGATAAAGCAAAGAACCAATCATAGAGCGATAAAGTTTTTGATCAACATCGATACCGTCGGGGTTAAGTTCAAGATGGCATTTGGTGTCCATGGAAACCGCTTCTCCTTAGCATTTTGCATATTGAACCTCTTGAGCATGTCTTGGGTATATTTGGTTTGAGAGATGAAAGTCCCTTCATTCAATTGCTTGATCTCAAAACCAGAAAGAACTTCAATTCGCCCATCATAGACATCTCGAACCTATCGGTCATAAGCTTTGAAAATTCATCATTGAAAGCTTTGTTAGATGAGCCAAAATAATATCATCAACATAAAGTTGGCATATGAAAAGCTCCCCTTTAACCCTCTTGGTAAAGAGGGTGGGATCGATTTGCCCCAATTCAAATCCACGGTCTAGCAATAGCTCTCTTAGGTGCTCATACCAAGCACGAGGTGCTTGTTTGAGACCATAGAGCGCCTTATCAAGCTTGTAGACATGGTTAGGGAATTTGGGTCCTCGAAACCCGGTGGTTGCTTAACATATACCAACTCCTTTAAAGGACCATTAAGAAAGCACTTTTCACATCCATTTGTTGCAATTTAAAGTTATGATGATGCATATGCAAGAAGGATACGGATGGACTCAAGGCGAGCCACGGGTGCATAAGTCTCTCCAAAATCAATGCCTTCAACTTGAGAGTACCTTGTGCAACCAATCTTGCCTTGTTCCTCACAACCATTCCATGCTCATCTTGCTTGTTCTTGAATATCCACTTAGTGCCTATAACATTGCGGCAATCTTTGGCTTCTCAACTAGATTCCACACTTTGTTGCGCTTGAAGTTATTGAGTTCATCATGCATAGCTTCCAACCAATCCGGATCTTCAAGAGCTTCAAACACTTTCTTTGGTTCCACCATGGAAATATGAGCTTGATGTTCACTAAAGCTTGCCAATTGCCTTCTTGTGGTAACACCTTTTAGGTCACCAAGGATTCTTCTAGCTTGTGACTCTTTATTTCAAAGTCTCTTGCAATCTTGCTTTCGACGGGCTTCGATATCTCTATTGCATCTTGGAGGTATCTCTTGATCATCTTGATCATTTGAGTCCCCGTCTTGACCGGAATGTTGACCTTGATCATCATTATGCACATCTTCAACAAAGAAGGAGAGGGTTGATCTTGGTCTTGACCTTGGCTAGCATCAACAAATGGAGAACTTGGTTCTTGCATAGCAACTTGGTCAACATGAGGAGGGTCTTGAACTTGTTCTTGGGTTGGTGCATCATTTGCTTCCATATGGGCCGTTCAACTTGTGATGATGAAGTTCCACTGAGTGGAGCTTGGACTTGCTTGAGGAGGTAATGAATCTCAATGGGGCGATGGAAACCAATGCCCATTCTTCTTATTGCATCTTGAGGCTCCTCATTATCTACATCACAAACATGAAATTGCGCCACTTGGGAGCCGTCATTCTCATCGAACCTCACATCACAAGATTCTATGACTTTCCCGAGGTTTTGTCATAGACTCTATAGGTGTGAGATTCGGCACCGTACCAACAAAAACACCCTCTAAAGCTTTAGATTCAAATTTAGACAAACGAACACCTTTGATCTTATAGAAACACTTACAACCAAATACTCGGTAGTAGGAGACATTGGGCTTGTTGCCGGTGAGCATCTCATAAGGTGTAAACTTCTTGCCTTTGCGAAAGAATAGCCGGTTTGATGAATGACACGCCGTGGAGATAGCTTCGGCCCACAAGAAAGTGGAGACTTAAACTCCGCCAACATAGACCTTGCCATATCCATGAAGTCCGGTTCTTCCTTTCGGCTACACCATTTTGTTGAGGGGTATATGCAGCGGAATATTGATGACGAATCCCCTCTTCACTAAGAAACTCATTTAGGGTGTAGTTCTTGAACTCGGAGCCATTGTCACTCCTAATGACCAATATAGGGACATTGTGTTGGCGTTGAACTTCATTGGAAAAGTCGATGACGGCTTGTTGGGTCTCATCCTTCGTCTTGAAGAAATAAACCCAAGTAAATCTTGAATAGTCATCAACAATCACCAAGCAATATTTCTTCCCACCAAGACTGGTTGAGGACGGCACCAAAGAGATCAACATGAAGAAGTTCCAATATCCTCTTTGATGAAATGATGGTCTTGCTTGGATGGGGAGAATCATGCATCTTTCCTTCAACACAAGCCCTACAAAGACGATCTCTAGAAAAGAAACATTGTCTTTTAGTCCAAGAATGTGGCCACCCTTGTGAAGACTTTGCAAAGTTCTCATGTTGACATGGGACAAGCGGCGATGCCACAACCACCCACGTCGGCCTTTCCGAATAGGCATATTGCTTGAGTGTTGGTTGACCCCGAAAAGTCCACCACAAACAACTCATTTTCAACATACCCAACGAACATGACCTTTAGAGTCTTGCTCCTCAAGAGTACCACCATATCAATAGTAAAATGGACATCAAAATTCATCTTATTAAGTGCACGAACGGACATAAGATTGTAACCGAGGGACTCGACAAGCATGACATTTACAAGGGTGATATCCTTTGCAACTACCACCTTGCCGAGGCCCTTTACCTCCGCTTTTGATTTATCACCATAGGAGACGGATGAGTGATTTATATTTGGTCCCAACTCCGTCATGATCTCCTTGCTTCCGGTCATATGACTAGTGCATCCACTATCAACCACCCATTTAGACCCACCGGAAGCATAGTCCTACAAGAAATCATTGCTTGATTTTAGGTACCCATCTTGCAATGGGTCCTCTTTGGTTAGCAACAAGGGTCTTAGGAACCCAAATAGCAGAGCAACATATCCATCATAAGGACCAACATATTTTGCATAAACATCACCATAATAATCAACATATAGAATGTAGTGAGGGTTAGCATCTCCCGCAAAGTCACTACGAGTGGTCTTGCCCCTAGTGGCATTCCACTCGCAATGGGAGTCTTGGTTTGTGCGGGCTTGGCCTTGTTGTTGTTGCTCTTCTTCTCTTTGCCTTGGCTACATAACCAAGACCCTCCTTCCCTTTGTGTGGCTTTTTCAAAACATGAGCAACAACCTTTTCTTTACCTTTGGGAATTGAGGTCTTGGCACTAGTGGCCTTGGCAAGCTCAACCTTCAACCTAGCATTTTCCTCAATAACATTTGCATGATCACAAGAGGAGTAGAAGTGCTAGGTGAGTTAGATTTAGAAAGTTGAGTTTGAAGTTGCTCATGAGACTTGACTAGAAGAGAGTGAGTACTTTCCAAGGCCTTGTGAGCCTTGTCAAGTTTCTCCATATCCTCAAGGAGTCTAGCATTAGCAACCACAAACTCGGCTTTCTCCTTTTTAATCACTTTATATTTAGCAAAGACATGGTCTCTATCCTTAATGATTTTAGCAATTATTTCATCAAGGGACTCAAGTCTTTGCTCAAGAGTAGTTCTATATTCACTCTCTTCTTCGAGAGAAGCATTCAAGGATGCTATGGTGAGAGAATCCTCTCTCTCAATTTTGCCCTTGACCTCAAGAAGGTCTTCGGCACCAAGTTGGCTCATGAGAGCCTCAACATGCTTCTTAGCTTCACCTTGCAAGTTAGCCACAAAGTATCGAAGCAACAAGTTCTTTCTTAATCACAAGACTGAGTTATCATCCATTTCATGCATAGTCTTGGGAGTAGAAGATGATACCTCGGTGACGTGAGCCATGAGGCAACGAGCGGTGTTGATGGAGATGTTCTCATTGGGGATTCGAAGAGAGAAGGAGATGGAGTTGATACGATGGCTAATGCGGCCACCTCACGAGTGGGTTCTTCTTCTTCTTCGGAATCATCGGAAGGATACTCTTCTTGAGTCATCAACACAATTCTTGGTGCTTTCTTGAAGAATGGTTCCTCTTGACAAAAGGCTTCTTTTGTATCATGTTTGATTGGCCCTTGGGACAAGCCTTCCACCGTGTTGTTCTCTATTCTCATAAGGACACTCTTTGATGAAGTGATGCTTGTCATGACAATTGTAACAAGTCTTTGTCCTTTAGCAAACTCCTTCTCCCACTTGGATTGTTTCTTAGATCAACTTGAGCCTTTGCCTTGGCCGGGTCACGCCAAAAAGTTCTTGTGGCAAGAGCCACGTGATCATGGTAGGCTTGTTAGAGATCATCGGAAGAATGTTGCTTGGGCAAGCTTCAACTTCCACACTATCATCTAGGCTCACTACTTTGGCCTTCAAGCAAGAGAGGAGCCTTGTTTCATTCCCATGGCCCTAGCACGATTGTCTTGAGCATTCTTGGTGCAACCTTGAAGGCTTGCATTTCTTGCATAACTTCATTGGATGTCATTTGAAGGTAGTTGTGTCTTCCTTGTAAGGCCTTCAAGTCAACGGGCTCGAAGGGCATGAGAGCATTCACATACTTCTCTTGATCCAAGCATCATCCACATATGTTGCCCCAACATTATAAAAGGCTTGGGCAAGAGTCTTGAGTCTTGCATACATCTCCTCATGAGTTTCACTATCAAGCATGTAGAAGCCTTCACATCATTGTTCAAAGCATCAAATCTATTCCTCTTCATGCTCTCATTTCCAAGGAACACCTCGGATAGGCAATCTCAAGCTTCTTTGGCGGTGGAGAGATTTTGGATGTGAAAGAGATCCTTTTCTCCAACGGCAAGTTCAATCATGTGAAGAGCGGAGGCATTAGTTGCGCATCCGCCACTTCTCTTCTTGTCAAGTTGTTAGGATTCACGGCCTTGTATCCCACTTGAATGATCCTCCAAAGCTCGATAGACGAACTGTTGATATGAGATTTCATTAAGTGTTGCCAAGTAGCAAAAGCCAATGCATTAAGCTTAGGTGGTGGACCTAAAGGGTTTATGCGAGTATGATGGATAGGTGGGTCGGGAGAGTACACAAGGGGAACCACATGGTACTCCGGCTTCCCACCTACCGGCTTGGTTGAGGAAGAGGTAGTTTTCTTAGGGTCGGTTTCTTTATCTTCAACCCTATTCTTTTCCCCTGTTTCTTTATCGGAATCACCCGTCCCGGAAGAAAAGGGGGTCCCCTATAGGGAGAGTCTCCGAAGGAGCCTTGCCACTTGTGAGTTTCATGAGCAAGTCACGCATCTCAGCAAATTGGGTATCCATGGATGATTTCAAAGATGTCTCCATCGATTTGAGATCGGCCATGGATGCCGGAGTGGCTTGGTCCTTCGAGGGCTCACCCTCACCTGTCATACTTCTCTTAGGCGGTTAAGCCCAACAAGAGAGCCAAAGCTCTGATACCAATTGAAAGGATCGTATGACACCTAGACGGGGGGGGGGGGGTTGAATAGGTGCTACTTCAAATTTTAGTACCTTTTCAATTTAGGCTTGATACATAAGATAAATTCTCTAGATATGCAACTATGGTGAATTTACCTATATGACAAGCTAGCAACTAAGCAAGATACACGAAGTAAAGATGGTAAACAAGGATAGAGGTAACCGAAGTGAAAGCACGCGGAGACACGGATGTATTCCCGAGTTCCTCCTTTTTAGGTGAGTACATCTCGTTGGAGAGGTGTGAGCTACCACAAAGGTCAAAACTCAACAGCCACAAAGGATTTACCTTCTTCTCCGATGAACCGCACCACAAAGGTTTGGTTCACCTTCAACTATCGGAAACCTTCAAGGCGGAGTCCGGAGCCTTTACAACAACGATCCGGGGCACAACACACAAATGGATTGGGGGCTACCGAACATCTTCAATCTGTCACAAAGACAATCAAGTAAGTACAATAATGAGCTAGGTTTTCCCAATGGAAATCCTAGCAAAGGGTCCCTCAAGTGAATGAGGGGGAAATGTAAATCCTCTTGGTGAAGATGTAGATCCAGGCCTTCTCCTTCAATCCTCCAAAGATCAACGAGTTTGGGTGGTGGGATTGCAAGATCTAGCAAATCTTGAGCTTGCAATAATGGTGTTCTTCAATGTTGGGCGAGCTAAGTGGCTGGAGGTAGGTGGAGGGGTATTTATACCCCTCCAGATTTATGCCTGTTGGAGTGCAGAGTCGACCGGATATTCCGGTATAAGTGGGGGCCGAATATTCCAGTACACCGGAATTTCTGATCCACTTTGAAACTTTCGGCTGGAATCTCCGGTGACCTCCAGCAGCTACAGCATCAGGTCCTTAGCAGATTTCTTCGACAAAACTTCTGGACCGGATATTCCGGTGTCACCAACCGGAATTTCCGGTGATCTCCAGCACCTGGGGATTATGGTCCTTAGCCAAATTCTTCGACAATTCTTCTGGACCGGATATTCCGGTGTCCTGTACTGGAATTTCCGGTGAACTCCAGCAACCTGCAAGTTCATGTCTTCCTTCTTTTGGTGTTGATGCACAAGTAATATATACCACTAAGACATGCATCACTTAACACCTAGTCAAATGTTCACTAGTGTTGTTAACTAACACACAAAACACAAGGGACTAAATTATGCTCTTTCAATGTTGAGCTACGGTTTTTGGCACTTCCACCATCCATATTTTGCTAGCCTCTTCGGTGTTGTGCATTGCCTTCTGCTCACATTGAGAGTTGTGCATACTTCGCCAGTACATCCAACCCCGTGGGAGAACTTCATCTTGTTCTCCTAAACATAAGCTAAACATCTTCCTCAAAACAGCCACCATAACTACCTATCACAACATTTCCATAGCTGTTCCGAGATATATTGCCATGCAACTCCCACCTTACATTACATGACTTGTTGTCATTCATCATTGTTATATATTGCTTTGCGTGATTCTATACAGCTGATGTGTGGTTTTACACATGTTACGCTAGATCATTGCACATCCTGCTATACTGGCAGAGGCATACAGTTTTATACATCATGTTTTGTTCATTATGAGTTATTTGTGCCAAAAAGTGTGTTGTCATATTAGAGTGTTGCCCCTACAGTGAGGGAGAGAAAAGTGAAAAGAGCCACGGAGGCCATTGAAAAGAGAAACAGAAAAAGAAAAAAAGAGAAAAAAGAGAAAAGAGAAGAAAAAAGAAAGAAAGAAAAGAAATAAAGAGAGAGGGGGCAACATTACTATCCTTTATCCACACTTGTGCTCATGTTTAGCACCAGTTTTATAGTCATCATTTGTTCTAGTAGCACCTATGCTTCATATGAGAGAGTTCTCATGTTTCATTAGTATAACTATGTGAGGAATTTACGTTATAGAACTTGGGTTGTATATTCCAATCATGAGCCTCCTCAAAAGTACTCTAGGTCTTCATGAGCAACCAAGTTGGATGCACCCCCACTAGTTCCATTGGAGAGCTTTCATACACTTATAGCTCTATGTGCATCCGTTGCATGTCAATCACTACTCCTTGCATAGCTTCGATTATAAGACTTCCTCTTGTCTAATGATCATTTATAGCTTTGTGAGCCTTTCTTCCATTGGCCTTCCAAACCCCCATTATTATTCTCTTTGCCATAACATCCTGGTACCAATACCAAATGCTTACGCTCACCGGTTAAGTAAAACTTCTAACCAGTGAATTCATTACGTTTGTGATACATTTGCTTGACTGGATCCTTTCTATGTTTGTGAAAGATTACTGGATGCTTGAGTAGAAGGATAACTTCTATACTGAATGCATAAAACATCTATAATGAACTTTGTACGGTTTCATGTCTTTATAGCATCTTCCATGAAAGGTTTTTACTTGTTTAATTGTCTTGCTTTATTCATCTATGTGTTTAATATCAAACATAGACTTTTGCTTTGAATGATTTGATCTCAGCTCACATGCTTTACATTACTATATGATCAAGATTATGTTGGTAGCATATCACCTAAAAAATTATCTTTGTGTTATCGTTTACCTATTCCAGGACGAGTAGGAACTAAGCTTGGGGATGCTTGATACGTCCAAAACGTATCTATAATTTTTGATGTTCCATGCCTATTATATATTGATTACCGCATGTTTATCTTACACTTTATATCATTTTTATGCATTTTCTAGGACTAACCTATTAACAAGATGCCACAGTGCCAGTTCCTGTTTTCTGCTATCTTTTTGTTTCAGAAAATCTATTCTGAAAATATTCTCGGAATCAAACGCCAATTTAACTTATTTATTTCTGGACCGAGACGGAGCAGCAGCCAGGAGGACGGAGCCGGGGGCCACACCAGGCAGGCCGGCGGGCCCACGGCGTGACCCAGGGTGGGGCCGTGAACCTAGGCCGACGCCCCACCTCGGCTGGCCACCGACGCCGCCCTTTCGCCTATAAATTGCATCTAATCGGGAAACCCTAGATACCCGAGCAAAAATCCACGAAAAGTTCCGAGGCCGTCGTCGTCTTCAACCCTAGTTTAGGAGGGTTTCTGCAGTTCTTCCCGGCACCTTGCCGGAGGGGAAATCATCACCGGAGGGCTCTACATCACCGCCTGCCTCCGGAGTGATGCGTGAGTAGTTCTCCACGGGACTACGGGTCCATAGCAGTAGCTAGTTGGTAGTCTCTCCACCTTGTGCTATCATGTTTAGATCTTGTGAGCTGCCTAACATGATCAAGATCATCTTTATGTAATGCTACATATTGTGTTTGCTGGGATCCGATGAATTGTGAAGTTATGATCAAGTTTGTTCATCTATCTATATTATGTTTTATCTATGTTCCTGCATGCTCTCCGTTGTTAGTAGATGCTTTGGCCAAGTATATGCTAATGACTTCAAGAGAGGGTATTTATGCTAGATAGTGGGTTCATGCCTCTAGAAGCCTGGGCTTGATTGACAGAAACAACTAAGGCTGTAGATGTGATGTTGTCACTAGGGATAAAATAACTGATGCTTAGCTTAAGGGTACTGCTGTTAAGTCTAATGCGTTTGTTTACATTACACACTTTGCTTAATGCTATAATCTGTTGCTTGCAACTTAATACTCATGGGAGACCCGGAAGCTATCTTGTGAGTGGATTATGAGTCATAGATGCAGCTAGTAAGCGGTCTATGTATATTGTTGTAATGCCCAATAGATATGACAATGAACATGTGCTTGTCATATATTGCATTGTCATGCGTTTGCAATTTGTCAATTGCCCAGCTGTAATTCGTTCACCCAACATGTACGTTTATTTGTCTTATGGAGAGACACCACTAGTGAACTATGGACCCCAGTCCTTTATTCCACACTGATACAAACACCGTTTTCACCACGCTCTACGTTACTTCCTGCTACTACTTTTGTGTTCATCATCATATTCTACACCATACGTTTAATCCTTTGTATTCAGCAAGCCGGGGAGATTGACAACCTTCCTGTTTTGTTGGGGCAAAGTACTTTGATTGTGTGTGTGCAGGTCCACGTCGGTGATCGGGTAACGGCGCCGCTGACACCTTTCTGAAGGTCTTCCAATTCCTACTGGATCTAACAACCTTGGTTTTGTAATCAAGGGAAAACTTTGTTGCTGACTACATCATACCTTCCTCTTGGGGTTTCCCATCGAACGTGCGTTCCACGTCATCAAGCAACTTTTTCTGGCGCCGTTGCTGGGGAATTGGAGGCTACAGCAAGGGGAGTTACACGTCACCATTCTCTTTACTTTGTTTTTGTCTTGCTTAGTTTATTTTTATTTTATCTTGTTTGCTTTTATAATCGAAAATCTCAAAAAATTAGTTCTAGTTTAATTTCTTGTTTTGTTAGTATGTCTAGTTCTACTCCTTATGTCCTGTCACCTGAGGTTAAAGTTCGTTCTTTTAAACAAAAGGGTGGAGAAAGTTTAAAAGATGCTTGGTATAGAATCAGTGATGCTCATCATAGGTGTATTAAGAAACACTCAAATATTATTCTGCTTAGGAACTTCTATGTTGGCATTTCAAGTTGGTATAGGTATGTTCTGGATACCTTAACAGGAGGAAATTTTTTTAGTGACTCCCGCGGGAGAAGCACGTAATGTTATTGAAAGTCTTGTTGGAACTCCCCCTATTAATGATACTAAAACTGAAATTACCTTAGAGAATGTCATGGAAAAACTGGATTGCATGATTACTAATTTACCAAACAATGATAAAGTAAGTGAAATTGATAAGAAGATTCTTGACAACACTACTAAGTTTAATGTTTCTTTGAGAAATATGAATAGAAGAATCAATATGTTAGAGACTAATAAAAGTAAGGATGATCAAGTCGTGAGAATTGAAAAACTTGAGGAAATTATTGATATTTAAACATGAACCTTCAAAACTTCATCAAGTGCCTATGTTTGTTCATGATATTTAAACATGAACCATATATATAAAATGATTTTTTCTTCAATATTCGAAGTTAAACTCTCTAGTATAAGAAACTCATAGTAAGATAATAAGTCTAATTTCAGAATCCATTATTCTAGCTTACCTCATTACGTAAAGTACAAATTCACCCTAGACTTCAAGTATACGTTGGTTTAAGAAATAGCCCAACTCTAACCTGGATTCCTTCATATAATAAACTTTATATAGTAGGAAATAGCCTAAACGTACACACTTAAGATGCAAGCATGCACCAGGAAGAAAGAGAGAGGGAGAGAGATTAACTATACTAGGTTGCTGAAGTAAAGACACACAGGCATGGTAAATAGCATGCAAGCATCTTGAAAATAAAATAAAATTACAATTCTAGGCGATGTATATCACGTCTAGTTGTTTGCTTACCATTGACTTTTGCAATTTTGTCTTCAAACCAACAACACGATATTTTCTAACTTGAATATACTCATTTATTGTTCTAGTTACGTTTCTAAGTCCCGCCAGGCCCGTGTGTGAACGATTGTGCGATGTGGATCAGCAGGTGGACACATGGTGACCTTGGTGTGGTGGCGCTATTTAAGTGTTGGCTAAAAGCTCTATTTTTGACCTTTGTTGATTGAACCTGATAATGGCGACATTCATGCGACATTCCCTTGTTGAAGGCATTGACTACAGTTTGCTCAGAATTCTCTTCGTGTGAAAACACATGATCTGAATCCAGTGACATCAGCGTCATGTATTGTTCCCTTCTAGAAGGTGTAATTTTGGAGCATGATTGACTTAACCTGGTTTCGGATTCGGTATAGCTCTTCTTCCCTAGTAGACCCTAGGTTTATCGTACCGGAAAGTAAAAATGCTTAAGTAAGGTGACATGTGCGAGTGTTTGTTGTACTAGTTATTTTTGTTCCTCGTACCGTTCTTTAGTTCAATGTAGAGTATAAGATAATAAACAAATATTCTATAGCAAAGGGTTCACCTACAGCTACTATGCTCGACGTAAAACTCAAGATCGCTTATGGTGGGTGGATGAAGGTGGTATCGTGGGCACTTGTGCCTATGAACTTCTTGACTCGTTTGGCGGTCCCCAAGGACCCTAACCTCTTATATATGGTGATGGTTAGGGTTACGGAGTGGCGACCGAGCCCTTGGTTGTGTGCGCCTGCTCTAAACCCTCTCAATATATGTTAGATCTGATCCGAGTCTGTTTACAACAAGTATCCCGCTAATTCTGACATTCGGTGATCTTGACGTGGCTTGTACTCCAAGATGGTGCGCTCGGACCCCGTCCGGGGTCCGAACCCTTGAGATTGGCCACTCTGACCCGAGTGGTCCATCGCTTGGTCGTGGGCAAAACGGGGACCTATGACCTCCACACAATGGTATCCTAGATATTACGAAGCAAGTAATGTTTGATTTTTCCTGGACTCCAACCTGTCGAGACATCATGGTATTCCATGTGCGCCGAGTCCTAGTGTTGGGCCGCCCTAGGCTTGCCGGATCTCGTTCTACCCCATGGAGTATTTGACTCCCTTGAGGTTGACAATCGCCGCCGTCGAGATAGAGAGGCTCGAAGAAGAATTTATTCGCCATGTGAGAGCCATTGCCACCATCATTGAAGCACCACCGTTAAGTCGTACTAAGAGTGCCAAGGCGAGGAAAACTAGTACTCCTGCAATCCCACACCGGTGAAACTACCAGAGGAGGAGGGGGCGGAGATATACCGATAGAGGTGATGTGGCGGCGCAATGCACCCTGAAGATCTCCTCTCTATGTGGTTTTCTCTACCTCGCAGGAGAAACGTACCATGTTGTGGTGTGGGTAAGTAGCTTTGGATTAAAGCGGCAAATTTTGTTAAATGGGGGTTATTTTGTGTCATGAATAGATAACTACTACCAGTAGAGGATTAAGAGCATCTCCACTCGCGGCGCCCAAATAGCCGCCCAAAGGCATTTGGGGCGCGTCGGACTAAAAATCACTCCCACTCGCGGCGTCCAAATGCAGTTTTGGTCCGGCGCGGCCCAAAAATTTGTCCGGCAAGCCCTTCCCTTGGGAAGCCGCTGGGCTGCGCCGGACAAAGCCGCGTGTGACGCCATGTAGGACTCCGATGTGTGGGCCAACCCTGTCATTGACACAACAAATATCCTATATGCTATATTTCCCCTCCATCTCCCCCCACTTCATTCCGGCTGCCTCTTTCCTCGCCGTAATTTGGACGCCGCCGCCCTCATACCTCCCCCTCCATCTACCCGCCTCACACCCTTTGACGTTGCCGCCCTTACACCTCGCGATGACGAGATGATGGCCCATGTGTTTTTGGAAGAAGAAGCCGCCATCGTCGAGGAGGAAAATGAGAATTTGGCTATTCTCGCTTGTCTTCTACGAATGCAAGCCGACCAGGCCTCCAATGCCGCACCCAAATGAGGAGGCTCAGTGCCAGGGAGGAAGAAGACCAAGCCGATACAGAGGATGGAAGGACATTGCATTCTAGTCTCCGATTACTTTGCCGATGTTCTAGCATTCACCCCCAATGATTTTCGTTGGCGCTTTCGGATGAACCGTGGCTTGTTCACAAAGATCGTACATGTTGTGAGTGAGTACGATCCATGGTTCATGTTGAAGAAGGACGCTGTGAGAATGGTTGGTTTCTGATCCATCTAGAAGTGCATTGCTGCCATGAGAATGCTTGCATATGGAGCTCCTGCAGATGATCAAGATGACTACCTACGCATGTCGAAGTCTACAACTATCAAATCAATGTACATGTACTGTAGGGAGGTGGTTGTTATGTTTGGCCCGCACTAATTGAGATGACCAAATGAATAAGAAACAACTCGGATCATGGAACCTTATGCATCGAGAGGATTTTCTAAGATGCTTGAAAGCATAGGCTGCATGCATTGGAGCTGAAAGAACTGTCCATCTGGTCGCCAATGATTTTATAAAGGGGGCCACAAAGGATATTGCAGTGTGGTACTTGAAGATGTGGCCAATCATGAACTATGGATTTGGCACACTTTTTCAGCATGCCAGGATCTCACAATGACATCAACATGTTGCAACGCTCTCCGGTGTTTGCGAAGCTCGTTGAAGGCCATGCTCCAGCAGTCAACTATGAGATCAATGGTCACCTGTACAACAAAGGGTCTACCTAGCCGGTGGCATCTATACAAGGTGGGCAACATTTGTGAAGACAATCTCGAACCCTCTCGGCAACAAATCTTCTTGGTTTGCCCCCGAACAAGAGAGTGCCAGGAAGGATGTCGAGCGGGCATTTGGAGTGCTCCAACAAAGGTTTGCTATTGTTCGGTACACTGCTCTGACATGGTCGAACGAACATATGTGGGAGGTGATGAATGCGTGTGTGATCATGCATAACATTATCATCGAGAGCGAGCACGCTAATCCAGTGCATGATCATATGCCATATGATTTTTAGGGTCCTCTCGTCGATGTTGATCACGACGTGACGGCATATTCTGCTGATTTTCTCGCAATGCATATGGAGATTCGTGATGTAAATACTCATCATCAACTTTAAAATGATATAGTCGAGCGTTTGTGGCAGCGGCATCCCCGGAAGGGTTACATGTTTGAATTGTAATTTTATTTTTAATTATTGTGAAACTTTATTTTATGCATTGAAAACTATGAAACATTCATATATACTCCCTCCGTTTCTTGACGTAAGGTGTATAGTTTTTCTAGAAAAATTCTAAAATATAAGGCATAATGCGATTTATGGACAATTTTACTCATCCAAAAATGAATCGAAATTTATAGGGTGTATTGTTTTCAATTTGTGTCTATTAGGAACTCATATGTTTCGATTTTCTCCAGAAGAAAATGAGTCCACCGTATGCCAAATACCCATATCTTAATATCCGTGCAGAAAACTATACACCTTACATTCAGGAATGGAGTGAGTATTTGATTTGTACTTGTCAAAATATTCGAATTTGGATGAAAAAAATTGGTGAGCCAATTTGGGCGCCGCGAGTGGGGAGTGACACCCCCATAGCCGACAGGCCGTCCGGACGACGCCCATAGCACTCGTCCGGACGCTATTTGGATGCCGCGAGTGGAGATGCTCTAATAGTAGAATAAACTCTAAATATAATAGCTTTCCATTTTTTTGTGAAACATAGTACAACGCAGACACTCATAAACACGTGCACACACTCACCCCTATGAACGCACACACGTACACTCTACCCCTTGAGCACCTCCGAAAGACTGAGCCGACGGTCGGGTCTTGAGATTGACGAAGTCAACACGGGCGCATCGCTGGCCTATCACTGAAGAATATTTTGCCTAAATAAGAAACATCAATATCAAATCTGAGATTTGAACTCTGATGGGCTGGGATATCACAGGCAGGTTCTCCTGTGTATTTTTGTAGAGAAAAAAAATACTACCACGTGCCAGATAGTGAACAGTGCTTGAACTTCAAAGTCTGGATTCGCACGGGCAAGAGTAAGACAAGGC
The DNA here is from genome assembly GCA_947311845.1 of Poa pratensis. Classification (NCBI taxonomy): domain Eukaryota; kingdom Viridiplantae; phylum Streptophyta; class Magnoliopsida; order Poales; family Poaceae; genus Poa; species Poa pratensis. Next base: position 50,069,400 of record CAMZMU010000046.1, read on the forward strand.
GCTATGCCCGTCGATGAGCATGCGCATGACGGTGCGGCGCACCTGTCTATGGGTAGGATACAAGGATACACATCCAAACTTTGTAATCTCTCACGTCTCACCCCATGTGCTTACCAACCGTAGAGGTACAGGAGGCTCACTGCTCCGTGGCCTCAGTCGCCATCATCACCACGCTTTGCCGTCAGCAGACGTGCAAACGTGTTGTAGGAAGAAGAAGAAGTGGTGGCAGAAGCCGGTGAAGTGCAGCCCGATCCAGTTGCCGGCGGTGGCCCGTGCGCCGTGACGGCTAGCCTTTGCGTCAGCTAGCGTGCCGGGCGTCGCAGTCGCCGCGCGTGTTGGCGGCTGGCGTTGGTTCAGCCGGGCGATCGATCGGAAGACTCGGGATTTGCCTCCTGCCTGGTGGACCGTGGGGCGTGGAGGGCGCCCGCCGGCCGGCCGTCGGTGGCGCGCGTCGGGCCGGCCGGCGACCCCGTGCAGTGCATCAGTGACCGGCGACCCATCGTCTGGTACTACCGGAATACGTCGCCTTGTTAGTCCACTGCCGCAGATGGATACATGTAAGGTGCTGAGTGATAAGTACTCCTATTAAATAGTATAATAAATAACACTATCACACTAATATTCAGAAACAAGGTTATCGGTTTACTATGCCATCCACGTAATTAAAAAAATACTCATTAGGAAAATATGTCAAAAAGGTATAAAATTTATTATAAAATTTATTTTTTATAATTTCCCCGGGTTCAAAGTTTATTTGGAACGACTCTGTATATAACATGGAAAAAACCCACTATGGCAATTATGATGACCCATGAAAACAAGTAGCTCTATCCATTCCTAAGCTCCATCGTTACTCATTTATTTATTCTAGTTTACCCAATATGAATAACTTTATGCCAAGCGAAATAAGCAAGGTTAAAAACAGTAGGTGCAAAACAACCAAGTCGCCGCCATAAACCTTATTGAATATGTTGCCATCATATATACCATATTTTACACACTTTACCCTATGAGATATGATAAATTTCCAACAAGAAACACCCGCTCAAACCTTTGTCAAAATTAATTCAAGAGTAGAGGTAATATTTCTCTGCCAAACTTGTGTGAAAAGCTATTCATTTACGTGATGTGAGTTGGTTTTTAGCACAACTAGGAAGAAGAGTGTGTCATGAAAGTATATTTTTGTTCCAATAGAGAATGTGAAGAAAATTGAAGGAAGACACGGCTGCATGAAGATGAAGTCACTCAAAGTTTCTCGAAAACCGTTGTCCAGATCAAGCTCCATCACTAGGTAATCTTGTAAGCAGTCCGAGTTGGAACATAGATTGATATGAAAGGGGAGTTTCCAAGGACTTCATTTCAGAGCCATAACTTTGTCTAACACAACTTTATGTAGACAATTAATAACCAAGTACAATTGTCCATATATAAAATATAAACACCAAAAACTGACACCCGCACAAAATATGGACCCATTAAAACGACAAGACTCGCATTTGGTGCCAAACTCAAAGATTACATCCCCATAAAAATATTGGATAGAACATACCACTTAAAAGTATGTGTATACAGAGATGTCGAATGAGCATCAGTTTCATGGTGCTCTTGAATCACAATTGTCAACAAAATGATATAACATAGCTAAACTTATGACCTTCAAACCATCATCAAGTGGTTATGTTTTTTCATTATATATAAACATGAACCATGTAAAAGGATTTTTTTTTGGACATTTATGACAGTAGGGAAGGCCCCTACTGCCTCTATATTAGAACACCCACGAAGGGGCAACAGGCAGTGTTACATATTTACAGAGAGGTTCAAAGAAATCAAAGAGTGCTAACTATAGAGTTAATGAAAGAATGTTTGCTGTCCTTGGTCCTATGGACAAGGAGTCTAAAGTCCTCTTTGAAACGAGCAGCCCATGCTGAGGTAGAAAGTGTAATTCCGTTAAAGTAGTAGTTGTTCCTCTCCTTCCAAATAGTCCAAGCAGCAGTAGAGAAAACGTCCATGAACATATGCTTCGTCCAGCGAGATATGGACAATGAGATCAACTCAAGTCTGGTGGACATCACATTTGGAGATATAGGGAAGTTCAGTTTCCCCCAGCAATCCTTGCTGAAATCACAGTGGAAGAAGAGGTGTTCCACTGTTTCCTCAACCCCAACGTTACACATCGAGCAAATGAAGTTGTTGCCCACATTATAGTGGCGTCTGCGCAGCATGTTCCTTGTGTTCAATCTGTCAGATAATAGTAACCAGCAGAAGAATTTGATTCTTGGGATGCTTTTGCTTTTCCAGATCCAATTAAAAGACTCATGAGGAACAAGATCTCTGAAGTAAAACTTGTAATACTGGCTAGAAGAATATTGATCAGAGCCCCAAAGATATGACCACTTATCATTGGAGGAGTTGTCCAGCACAATGTGGGCAGTGTCTTCCTGAGCATGTCGCAATTCCTGGATAGCTTGTGAAGAAAGTGGTAAACTCATGGTAAACTCTTAGCTAAACTCTTAAGTATAAGAAACTCATGGTAAGATAATAAGTCCGAATTCATAATCCATCATTCTAGCTTACCTCATTACCTGAAGTACAAATTCACCAATACTTCAAGTATATGTTGGCTTAAGAAATAGCCTGATTCTAACCTGGACTTTTCCATACAATAAACTTTATATAGTAAGAAATAACCTAAACACACACTCTTATGACGCAAGTATGCGCCGGAGAGAAAGAGAGAGGGGAGGAGAGTAACTAAACTAGGTTGTTGATGTAAAGCCACACAATCATGGTAATAGCATGCAACAATCTTGAAGGCCGACAGTCCGACTGGATCGTCCAAGTTGGTGGCAGAGTATAGACAACCAAAAGAAAAGCTTTGGCTAGACACGACGATGAAGTCACCGAAGGTGATCTTAAAAGAAGCCATCAAAGATTTGTTTGATCTAAATGCACGGTGCCGCACGGTGGACACAAAGTATTGAAATAATTTACCAACAATAGAGAATAGGGGGTGATGCACTTTGAGGACCTCGACGGTTTCACTCGGACATAGCTTTATAAAGGTTTGTGCCTGGTGAAACAACCGGCCCCTAAAGAATCTACTATTGTTTTTGGTTGGATCTCTTCCTTAGTATCAGGTGCGAACTCGAGAAGGGGTCTCAAGGGCACTATGGTGGTGGTAGATGATGATGGATGGAGGGAGTCCATGACCAATGCGAGGGAAATTAGATCTCCATGCGGTAGATCATGGCTCCCTGTAATCCCACACCGGTGAAGCCGCCGAAGGAAGAGAGCCAAGCGATCTACCGAGGGAGGAGGTGTGGCAGGCGGTGCGCCCTGAAGATATCCTCACTAGGGTTTTCTGTACCTCATATAGTTAAAATGTACGATGTTGTGTGTGTAAATAGTTTTGGAGTAAACATGACAAATATTCTTAAATGGGGGTATTTTGTGTCACAAATAGACAACAAACTCCTAGTAGAGGATTAAAAGTACTCCCTCCGTCCAAAAATAAGTGTCTCAAGTTTGTCTAAAAGTGGATGTATCTATACATGAAACATGTCTAAATACATCCATTTTTAGGCAAACTAGAGACACTTATTTTAGGACGGAGTGAGTAGAATAAACTCTAATATATATATTGGCTTTCCTTTCTTCCTAAGTATTTACACACATAGTGAACAGTGTTGGAACTTCAAAGTCCGTGATTCGCGAGGGCAAGACAAGGCGCGATGCCCGTCGATGAGCATGCGCATGACACGGTGCGGCGCACCTGTCTATGGGTAGGATACAAGGATAGATCCAAACTTTGTAATCTCTCACGTCTCACCCCATGTGCTACCAAACGTAGAGGTACAGGAGGCTCACTGCTCCGTGGCCGCAGTCGCCATCGTCGCCGCGCTTGCCATGAGCAGACCGACGTGCAAACGTGTTCTAGGAACAAGAAGTTCTAGCAGAAGCCGGCGAAGCGCAGCCCGATCCCGTTGCCGGTGGGGACTAGCCTGTGTCTCAGCCAGCGTTGCCGCGCGTCGCTGTCTACGTGTCAGTGCGTGCCGTCGCCGGCGCGGCGCGCGTGTTGGCGGCTGGCGTTGGCAGCCGGAGGACTCGGGATTTGCCTCCTGCCCGGTGGACCGTTGGGCGTGGAGGGCCGGCCGTCGGTGGCGCGCGTCGGGCCGGCCGGCGACCCCGTGCAGTGCATCAGTGACCGGCGATCCATCGTCTGGTACTACCGGAATACGTCGCCTTGTCAGTCCACTGCCGCAGATGGATACATGTAAGGTGCACATTGCATGTGCCATTATACCCAGAACACAGGACGGCATAAAGCTAACTACGCCAAAACAAAAAGTGGGTGAGATGCAGCGTCGGTACATCCAGCCAGAAAAGTCAATGACGACGGACGGGACCAACTCAAACAATCTTCCCAACAATCTTCGATGAGAGTACGTACGTGCGTGTATAGTAGGAGTAGGACGGACGTACTACAGACGAGGATCATGGCACATGGCTACATAGGTGGCGGGCCTCGGTGCTCGACTGCTCGTGGCGTCAAATTGTGCGCGACCGACCGATCGCAATGACGGTCCACCGCGAGTTTATTTAAGCCGTGTCGTTCCAAAAAACGGTTCAATCGGGAATACCTTCTCCACCTACTCTCGACAGCGAAGGCCTCACATGGCTACGCTTCGTCACATGTACCACCGTTTTGTACCCACTTGCACCCTGCATTCATCTTCCATACGATTTCTCGACGCATTCACGCGTGAATGAATATGCGCTGAGATCGATCTTTACTGCAAAAGAACTACATGTCCGAGTTCATCACCGCCGGAGTAGTAAGAGCGTCTCCACCGGGAGCCTCCAAATGACCCCCAAAGGCCTATTGGGGTCCGGACGTCAAAATCGCCCATCAGCGACACCCCCGAAGGGTCGGGCCGAGCGAAATCGTGTCCGTTTGGAGACCCTCTCGGGGGTTCCCAGACACTGCCCGGACATGCCCTCCGACAGGGGTGGCCCGCCCATCATAGAGACAAAGCGTGAACATGTGTTCTAATGGCGCCGTGCAAGAGGTCGTTCCGCCCGTGTTAATGGAGACGCGTTTGGGCAGGCGACGACGGGACGTGACGGCGATGCGTGGCTCGCACGCGTCGCATTTACCCCGGCCTGCCGCACGCCTGCAGAGCGCCCAGCCTTTCCCGGCTTTCGCAGGCGGCGCCGTGGACGTGTCGCCGGCATTAAACTCCGACGCGACGCGTGCTCACCCACCCGGCGCTTCCCGCCCAGCGCCACCGCTTCCCGCCTCTACCTTGGCCGGCTATAAAGAGGCCCTCGCCATGCAGCCATTTCGCCACACCAGCACCGATGCTCGTCGTAGCCATTTGAGCACATAGTCCAGCGGTAGTCGTAGCCCAGAGCATAACCATGCATCGCCGCCTCGCCACCTCATGGGCCACGCTCACCCAGGCAGCACGCCGTGCACACGGCACGGCGCAGGAGGACGCCGCCGCCGCCGACGAACATCTGTTCGACTGGGCGGATGTGGACGACATCGACGTCGACGAGCAGGAGGAGCAGGAGCCGACGCAGGACCCGTACCCCGGCTAGGAGCCGCCGCCGGAGCTCGACGAGGTGCCGCCGCCGCCGCAGCAGGCGCTCCCGCCGCCGCTGTGGCCTGACCAGTTGGTTGCCGCCAACTCGTTCTAGAGCTGGCGCAACGAGCAGGCAAGCCGCCAGTTCAGGCTCGGCTACGAGGCGGCTGGAAACGCCGTGGAGGCCGCAATCATCCAGGGCTCCATCTTGAGCGCGGAGTGCGACGAGCGTTGCCGCGCCTTCATGGCTGCCGAGCGGGCGGCGTACGAGCAGCTCAACGCCCTGGCGGAAGAGCCCACGCAACAACAGCTCATTGCCCAGGCGGAGGAGCTAGCGGATGCGGCCTCTCGGCTGCGCGCCGAGCGACAGGCGCACGAGGAGCTGAACCAGATGCGGGCGGAGAGGCAGACACATGCTGAGGCGCAGGCATCGTCGGCGGCAAAGAGGGATGCCATGCGCCGGGCGGCGAGTCAGCTCCGGCAGGAGAAGCGTGTGCGCTCCCGCTTAGAGCATCTCCAACCGGCTCCCCCAAAGGCCGCCCAAACGTCCGGGCGGACAGCCCGGACGGCTTTTGGCCCAAAAACCATCACCCAAACGCACTCCCCATAGTCAGCCCAAACGACCGGGCGGTCCGGCACACCCCAAACCCAGCCCATATCTGGGGCGGGTTTGGGGCCGCCCGGACGCGTCCGCCCCTTGGTCGATGACAGGGCAGACCCACGCTTTGACCGCCCTCCCACGCGGTTTAGATAGCTTGACCGGCGTCGGCATTCATGGCGCACCGGTCACCTTCGACTATAAGTGGAGGTGCCGGAGCAAACCCTAGCCCTCACACTCATCCGCCGCTGCTCTCTTCTTGCCGCCGCCCTCTTCTCCTCCACATCCACCACTAGCGAGCCCCATCCTCCACATCCACCACCATGCCTCGACGGCTTCCCACCACCTGCGCCAAGCTCACGCCGGAGAGGTGGGCGGAAATCCACCGCGAAATGGAGGCGGCGGAATCGCATGCGGCCACAGATGTGGAGGCGGCGGAGGACTCTGACATCGTCGAAATGACGAGTTCGGAGTTCATCAGGCAGATGGATGAAACACATCACGCACAGTCGGAGGCGGCGGCGGAACAATGGAGAGCTCAGGCGGAGGCGGAGCAGGCAAGGATACGGGCGGAGGAGGCGGAGAAGGCAAGGATACGTGCGGAGGAGCACACAAAGGTCAAGGCGGAGCACCGTGCGGCCGAGGAACAGATCAAGGCCGAGATGGCTGACCGAATCCTCATCGGTCAGATGACGAACAGGCTCGGGTTCGTCGACAAGCAGATGAAGGCGGATGCGGCGATTCGTGAAGGCCGCCTCTGCGAGCCAGAACCGTCTGGATCTCTCTCCTTCTTCTCCGACTCCGACCAGCAGGGGTATTCTCCGGCTCCTCCACCCGATGCGGCACAGGGCGCCTCTGGCAGCGGCGCAGCGGCCACGGTCATCGTCCTATCCGACGAGGAGTAGAATATGATAGATATCCGGCGGCATCTAGTGCACGTAGTAGCAAATTGTGCACGTTGCATGTTCTTGTAGTATTTTGCTATCTATGTTTGAGGTATGTGGTTGTAGAAGCTTGTTTTTAGGGGCTGTCTGGTCAATGTCCGCGGGTATGTGGTTGTAGAAGCTTGTTTTTAGGGGCTGTCTGGTCAATGTCCGCGGACGCGAGGGCCGGATTTGGGGGCTCCGCTTGGAGATGCTCTTAGCCCAGAAGGCCGCGCACGACGGCGAGGCTGGCCCGAGCGGCGGCGTTTAGATTAGGCTTTAGTTTAAGTTTCTATGGTTTTAGTTTAACTTTGTAACGTGTTAGTTTAAATTTGCAACTTGTATCGGTTTGGTTTAAATTTGTATCTTTTTAAATTAGTTCGTATGCCGCTGCCGACACAAGTTGTCGCCCGCAAGGTGTTCGATCATATGTCGCGTTTGAAGGGCGGACCTTTAGGATGCGCCGCTGTGGGCATGGTCGAAAACTTGGGCGGACATGTGTCTGGCCCAATTGAGGGTGTCGAACACCGATTTGGAGGATCGGGTGGAGATGCTCTAAGTCAGCGATGAGCGCCTCCCGCCGCCTACGGTGGTGGCAAAGCGATGGCCTGGTCTGGTTCGTACGAAAAGGAGACAAGGGGGTCATGTGTTCTGCGCGAGACCGTACAGTCCAGGCTAGTGAACGTGAACGCGCTGTGCCTTTTTCCCCTTGGGCATCATGCTGCCGGCCGGGTGTGCCTTTTCAGCTGAACCAAGTGTGCTTGTTTTTAAGTTTGCCCACAACAATCAACCCCCGCCGGCCCGTCTTCCATTACAAAGCCGCGCAGCTAGTGTTGGCACAGGCAGCAGTGGTCAGCACATGTACAACCTCCAATGCATTGTTAACTGTAAACTAAGCTGATCTGATTATTACAGTATTACACAACACTCGTACTTATCGCCAAAACCGACGCATTGTTCAACGTGGCAACGTGTGCATCCCGTGAGATCTAAACCATAGTTTTTGTACTAACCAGCAATGGATTCTCGGATGACTCCATTATTGCTGGAGTAGGAGGAGCTAGCCTCTACAGTAGACGCCAGAGCAACGAACACATTTTTGCTCCCCCTTGTCACCTTCTGTTGCCCAAGCACAGCACGCTCAACGAAGAAGAAGCGGAGCCGGGAACAAGCACAAAGCCCAACTGCCAACGCAGCAACCGCCTCTCTCTCTCTCTCTCTGAACTGCTGCAGCTCGCCTGCAAGAGACACCTCTCTCCTTTCCTAACCTTTGCCCCATACCCCACCTTTGCCATTGTCTCGCTTTGCTGACGAATGCTAGTTGTTCTACCCAGATCCTAGTTGTTGCCGTCTGCTTGCTTGATCTGAGCTTTTTCTTCCTCTGTGCCTGCAATGGCTGGGAGCTTTGATGGGAGGATGCCAACTAGAGGTGTTGAGCAGGTCCGTAACCGAATCTTTCGGCCTTCTCATTTTCATGCTGCTACCCATCCTCTCCAGAATTTATTCGGTGTCCATTTCTTAGATTTCTAAGCTAATTTATCAGAAGCCCTGATATGATTCATCCGGATTTGCTCTATTCCCCCCCGCTTCGTCTGGTCTTTCACCGCTCTTTATTATCTTTTTTTCTGGGGGTGGGGTAATGGGAATGCGTTCATCTAGTTACTACTCCCTCCGTTCCAATTTAATTGACTTCCTATTCATCAAATGTGGATGTATCTAGACATGTTACATGTATAAATACATCCACATGTGGTGCACAGCAAGTCGATTAAATTAGAACGGAGGGAGTACTTCAGAGCTGGTCGGATTCTTGAATTTATCACCCGCTAAGTCCATATTCGAGAGTAGGACAAGCCAAGGATGCGATCTGATTCTGACGGTTTAGTTCTCTGTATTATCCAGGCCATTGTTGCTCTGAAGAAGGGCGCGAATCTCCTGAAATGCGGCAAGAGAGGGAAGCCCAAGTTCTGCCCCTTCAGACTCTCTTCTGTGAGTACTTTTGCTATCTCCTGATGTATAAAGTCTAAATTAGGGAGCATGGATTTGTAGGCCCATGGGAGACCTTAGTGCAACCACCTACAAAATTAGTATGCTGTTACTAGACTACTACTAATTAGTAGTTAACCCTAGTCTGCTCATTTTGACTGTAGAGTTTGCAGCTAAAACCATCTGAACTGCACAAATTTGTCACTGTCATTGCACTTTTCATGAGTTCCACAGGCAGATAATTCATGGTTGAAATACTAGTCTGCACCTAATAGCTAGCTACTACTGAATAGTGAGTACTGATCCATCTTTCAGTCATGACAAGAATGTTTCTTCTTTTTGTAGGATGTGAATACTTTGGTATGGTACTCGAAAGACAGGGAAAAACGTCTGAGCTTGAATTCTGTGTCCTCTGTAATTCTTGGACAAAAGACGGTACGCAATTCCACCAACCTGAAACAAATTATACCCCGCAAAAAAAAACCTGAAACAAATTATTATGTTCGTTATTCATCGCACAGCACTATTGTTTCTAATGACTTCAGAGTTATACAGATAAATTTTCAGCGTCTGCGTTGGCCTGAGAAGGAACACCAATCCTTGTCCCTGATATACAGAAACGGCGATTGCTCTCTCGACTTGGTATATTTCTTGCTGTATATTATGTCAGTTCATTTGTAGAAAGATTTCAGTGTCCGTTGTTCCCTACTAGTATCACGTCCTCTGAAAATCATCTTGACGCAGATCTGCAGAGACAGAGATCAAGCTAAATATTGGCATCTTGGATTGACGGCCTTAATATCATGTCCTTATAGTCCAGTTTCATCAGTTGGGTCAAGGAGCAGTAGGCAGATGGCTAGCTGCACAAGTACACCCCGTAGCTATATTCAGCGAAAGAGCAAGCTATCAGCTGTGCATGACACACCAAGGCACAGACAGGTTAGTTCTAGAACTCACATGATGCTGTCCAAGTGAGCTTTATTTTCGTTTCAGAAAGTTTCATATGACAAACTATATCTGGTTTATTGGCTGGCCTGTATGAACTTTAGATTCAGATCATAGTTAAAATAATATTCTTTCCTACAGAGCAACAAACCAATCTCTGTCTAGACAGCATGACAAACGCATTGGGTATAAAATAAGATCCACATATAATTATTAGATTTATCTCTAAACTTTGTTTTTGACAAGGAGTGAGATCTTTAAGTTGTTTGTGTGCTTAAGTATGTAAGCATTGTTGATCCATTGATTTGTTATGAAATGTTATATATTCTCAGTAAAATTGTAATGTCTTCGTGGTAGTGATCCTTCTTTCAATGAATTTCTTCTTGAAGGTATACCCATCTACATGGAGTCCTAAAATGACACAGAAAGATTTTTTTGGTGGTTATCTGGATTGTTCGGAGGCCTTATTTTACCAAAGACAGCGAACGTTTTCTGAAATAGAATCTTACTGGGAGAGGCTTACTCCCAGGGTGGCAAATCCGGTCAGACATGGGATGAAGGATATTTTGGTTGCTAACAAACATAAGACACAGATAGTTGCTCACACACCTAAACTCAAAACATTTGAAGGGCCTCGGACAGCATGCCGATTGGATTCTCTGAAGGATGTTTTCCTCTGGGGAGATGTTCTTGGCAGTATGTTTGGCAGTGAAGATATTCCAAAGGCCCTTCCAAGGTTAGTGGGATCAACCAAAATGCTTGATGTACATAGCATTCTTGTGGGGAGAATCGTGCGGCCATAATCACTAAGCAAGGGGAAGTCTTCTCATGGGGCAAGGAGAGTAGTGGGAGACTGGGACACAAAGTAAGTGGCAATGTCTGTGTCCTACAATAGTCGAGTCTCTTGCTTCTGTACATGTGAAGGCTGTTGCATTTGGATCAAAGCACACCTGTGCAGTCACCGTTTCTGGCGAACTTTTTGAGTGGGGTGAAGGAGCTCATAGCTTGGCTTGTTGAATAATGGATGTGGGAGGAACCAATGGTTTCCCCATAAATTGTTTGGTCCTATGGACAACATTTCCGTGTCGAAAATTGCTTGTGGCGAGTGGCACACAGCTGTTATAACATCTTCTGGTCAGCTATTCACATATGGCGATGGAACATTTGGTGTTCTTGGGCATGGGATACTCAAGGAATTGCTAGACCAAAAGAAGTAGAGTCCTTAAAAGGGTTAAGAGTGAAATCTGCGGCATGCGGGCCATGGCATACAGCTGCCATTGTTGAAGTAGCGAATAGTTTCAAGTGCAACACTGTAAGTGGCAATCTGTTCACATGGGGCGACGCAGATAAAGGGAAGCTGGGTCACGCTGACAAGAATATGAAGCTTGTACCAACATGCGTCGAGTCACTCGCCAGTTATGATTTTCATCAGGTATCCTGCGGGATGGCTCTGACTGTTGGACTTACATCTACTGGTGTGGTATTTACTATAGGAAGTTCCAAGCATGGACAATTAGGGAACCCACAAACAGATGGTGAATCTGTTTGTATTGTTGAAGGAATACTTAAGAATGAGTATGTTACAGACATATCATCTGGTTCTTCCCACGTAGTGGTGTTGACTATGAACGGAAAGGTTTTTACATGGGGTAAAGGTGCGGACGGACAGCTTGGTTTGGGTGATTATGATAATAGAAGCTCTCCTACTTTAGTAGAGGCATTAGAAGGTAGGCATGTTCAGAGTATAGCTTGTGGCTCCAATTATAGTGCTGCAATATGTTTGCATAAGGGTATCTCAATGAAGGACCAACCCATATGCAGCGGATGCAAGTTGGCTTTTAGTTTTACTAGAAAGAAGCACAACTGTTATAACTGTGGTTCAATGTTCTGCAGTTCCTGCAGTAATAACAAGATCACAAATGCAGCAGTTGCGCCTGACAAGAACAGAAGGTATCGTGTCTGTGATGTGTGTTTCCGTCAGCTAGAGAAAGTCTTAAATTCTAGCGAAGCCAAGCCGCGACCAAAGATCAACAAAGGAGAAATGCTTAAAGCAGAAATAAAGGCATATACACCAAAGCTGTCACGTTTATTCAAGGAAGCAAACCTCATTGTAGAAAAGGTGGCGTCAGTACAAGGCCCCAATCAGAGAAATGTGGACTCTGCCGTTCCAATTCAAGTACAAACTCAAAGATGGGGGCAAGTTGAGTGCCCTGCTCAATTCGTATCTGCACAAGACATTTTCCAGCATCAGCGGATATCGAATACTGAGATATGTGGTGTCTCTTTTTCGCAAAGAATGCATGACTCTGTAGGGCTGAAGGCTGGTAACTATTTGCGACGGTCTACTGATAGCCAGAGAGAGGAATTTAACATGATGAATACAATACTCACAGAGGAAATAAAGCAGCTTCGTTCACAGGTAATTCTTGTTGGTCAATAAATAAAATTTTCCCTCTTCGAGAACTGAAGAAAGCTGATGTTCTTGTTGCTGTTCATGCAGGTGACTGCTCTTGCAGAACAATGCCAGCAAAAAAGTCTTATAGCTCAAGTGTACAAACAAAAACTTGATGAAACATGGTTAATTGTTAGGGATGAGGCTGCAAAGTGTAAAGCTGCCAAAGATATCATAAAGGTTCTAAGTAATCAGGTATGAGCTCTACGTAATCTCGTCACACTGTACTGTTAGTATATTTTCCAATAACAACGAACTAATATACTCCCCTTCATATATGACCTGTTCGGCTGTTATAAACTGCAGTGCAAAGCCTTGTCAGAGAAACTCTCAGTTGGCCAGCAATCTGAAAACTCAAAGATCACACCTAATAGCATCCCGGGACAAGCACCGTCACCATATGCCGCTATACCAGCAAATGGATCACTCAGTCATCAGAATATCACCAGAACATTTGACAGTGATGGATATACGACGGAAGCAGATTCCACCACCGCTCCAATTGACGGTGTGATCGAGCAGGTCGAACGAGGAGTGTATGTCACACTTGCTGTATCCCCGAGCGGGAAGAAAGACATAAGGCGAATGAGATTCAGGTGAATCCTATAAGGCCTCAGTGGTTGCCGCTGCTGATTATTTCTCCTTTTTTTAATGTATTGTCTGTCATTTTACTTGCGCGATAACCTCGGTTTTGGTTGCGCAGTCGGAAGCATTTTGGCGAGAAGGAGGCTCAGAGTTGGTGGGAAGAGAACCGGAGCAGGGTATATGCTAAGTATGGCATTGAGCAAGTGGCATCACCACCTCTGAACCACCGTTAGCGGTGACCGGCAAACGTATTGTACAGAGCTAACCGGAGCTACCTATATGAAGCTGGGCAATCTGCACAAGAAGCAGACAGTCTTCAGCAATTAGGCCCGTAGCATGAAGCAGATGGGATTTTGTAAGCTACCTAGTGATCTAATCGACCTTTTGTTTTGTACAATGGGCAGTGAAACTTACTGTACATATGGTTCCAATAGGAAGTACCTGATCGGCACGATAGTATCGACCTTTAAACCCTATCTTTATGCTGATGAGATGAATGAACCATGTTCACTGTTGCCCTTCCTGATTGTGATGCCAATGCCTCAATGATCAACCTGACGGAGGAAACAATGGTCTGTACGTGAGAACACGGCCTCTTTCCTAACGGAGCAGGAAACCTTGGTTAACAAACAACTTTCTTCCGTGAACGCAAACCCTCGGTCCCTGCCCATGCGACAGGCCACACCAATGGCGAGCGCCCACACCGTCTTCGCCTCCACGGTTACCCCCGCCGCCGCTCCTTCTAGAAGCATCGACATCTCTCCAGCGGCTAACTCCTCGCCCGCGCCCTCTCCCCCGCATAGTCCGGTCGCCTCCTCTACAGCGCGCAACGTCTCGCCACGGCCTGCTTCCGCCCACCTGAGATTTCCCGCAGTCCAGTGCTACGTCTAGGGTCCCGACGGAAATCAGTTTGGATTCCCCACGGAGGCAACGACGGCACTAACCGCGTTCCATCTTGTTCTTCGGCACGAATCTTAAAGCATCTGGCCCTCCATGGACCTGGCCTTCTAACATCATGGGAGGGCAAAGGATGCACGGGATAAAGGTACAAAAACTACGTAGCTCATTTCAATCTGCTAGCCTTTGATCACTTTTCAGAAAAGAAGTACAAGAAGGCCTTGTAGTAACCTCAGTTCTGAACTATCAAGCCAGGGAAATATTGCGGGTACAAAGCACATACGAGAGAATCCATCAGGTCTGAAGTTCTGAACTTTCATCAGTGTGGTTGTTTACAGAACAAAGTCTTAACAGCTACAGTTAATTGCCCTCTAATTCCATTTTTCAGTAGTACGTCACAGCATTCAGAACAAGTCGAAAGAGAAGTCTTCAGTTATTCAGGAATGTTTAACATTCTGCATGTAGGGCGTCGGTGCTCAGTTCATTCATCAAAATATACACTGCAACGAAGAAGGTTTTGGAGCGCACTCTGGTTCTGCTTCCATGTCATTTGTTTTACAGATAAAGAGCTCTATAATTTACATCAATTTGATCCTACTACAACTATACCAAAATACAGCTCACCATCGACCGATGGGACAAAATTACATACACCCAATGTGGAGGTATGAAAACACAGGAGCAGCAGCTGTTCTTCCATTGGTGGAAGACCAATGCGGTTTTAATCTGCCTCATGAGTAAGTGAAGAACAGAGCGCCTTTGTGCAGTACATCAGTTCAAGTCATCTGTGCTTTCATCATCATCTATCTATAGTAGCACCATGACAGTGAGAACTTATAAGCACAATCTCGTCATCTCACCATCTGCCTCCTCGCTGGGGGCCTGAGGCTGCAGCACCTTGCTCTCTGCTGCGCACCGCTTGTATGGCATGAAACCTCGTGGGTGGATGGAACTTGGGCTCACAAACTTTCTGAAACCCACAGCAGGCGCCATTTTCTCGTCACCGCCGTTTGCTTCTGTAGATGATTCTTCAGAGTTACGAGTTGCTGTTTCAGGCACACTGGTGGAGGCCGAATTCGATTCCGCCAGTGATGCCTCCCTCTGCGCAAGCTCGTCCTCAGCTTCAGAACCCTTGGGGTTCGACGACATGGGGCAAGGCACACTTCCACCATTGTAGCTGAAGAAAACTGCCCCTTGAGGAACATAATACATACACTGTTGTGCGTTGGCCATCCATGGGCTCCATGTGTTTGCTTCTGGGGTACCATGGGAAGAGAAGTTCTCAACTCCACTAGTGGGTGTCTCAGCCGAAGTATCCAGTTCCATATCTGTGGAAGTTTGCAGGTTACGCTGCTGACGTGAATCATTCACCGCAACCGTCTTCCCGAATAGCTTGATGAGTGGAGCTTCGGATGTGTCACACACCACTTCTTGTGAAGTACTACTGCCCTTGGCTTCCTGAAATACATAATCAAGAAATTCATCAGAATTAAGAACTTTAACAGTTGTGTCACAACTAGATCATATCGTCAAGCAACAAAAATCACTGTCCATACTAGGGTGTTTCTACAAAAATATGACTTTCAGTAACTAATAAACCTGCAAGAAGTTTTTACCTACTACAACAAGATACCAATATCACTGTCAACAATCAGAGAGTTACTATCGTGTTGATATCGGGTACCTATCCTAGGAAGATATGCTTTGCGGGGAGAGTATCATGTCGCTAAGATTTAGTACCTGAACACCATCGGTTGGTGGCACTTGCACAGCTGCCTCAGAGGTTCCTACAACTGGCGTTGGCGTGGGGCATCTCTCTTCAACGTCAATCGTCGACGTGTCGCTGTCGGAGCAGTCGGAGCCTATCTGCGACGCGGTCACCACAGATGTCGGCGAGCCGTTCCCCTGCTCGCACATCTGCAGCTTGGCCTTCTGGAGCCGCCGGAGCGCAAGCTTCCCCGGCGCGCTCCTCAGGTTGCACGGGTACGGGTGCACCGACTTCCTCTTGGGCCGTGGCGGCGGGATCTGAATCGGCGCCGAATCGCCGGCGCCGGAGGAGCTCTTGCCGCTACTGTCGCCAGAAGATTCCCTGATCACCTTGGTGAAGAACTTCTGCGCGTGGCTCCTGATCTGCACGGCTGTCTTGGTGCCTATGTGCTCTGCAGTTGCGAAAAAATTCAGTTTGTCAGATAAGGCCGGCCTAGTTTACTCAGACGCTGCTGTATCGCATGGAGCTTTTTTGGATATGAAACCCACCTTGTATGCGGCGCCAGGCGCGGCCGTGGAGCTGCATAGCTTCGAGGAAGAGCTTGTGCTCCTCCTCGGTCCATTTCTCCCGCTGCTTGGTTATCATGTACGGCTTCCGCGCCTTGGGGACTCGCGCCTCGGCCAGCGCGTCCATGTCGCTGCGATTCAGAGGGATCCTGAGATCTCCCATGGTGTTTTGATCGTCACTCGTGTTGGTTTCCTGCAGGAGGAGAAGGAGACGATTTCGTTAGACTCAATTTCAAGGGGAAGAAAGTTAAAAGATTTGAGCTTCAATTTTAGTCGACAAATTGTTCTAAAATAAAAGATCTTTCCCACAAATATCTAGCATCTATCTTCCCGTTTGAAAAAAAAAACAGTTCTTTGACCATGGATCTCCCGTGAAGATGTTTTGCTACTACAAGAAACGATCCACAAGAAACACAGCTGAACATACGACGATGAAGTACCTGAAAGCGAGCCATATCTTCTGAATCGAGGTAGTAGCGAAGCCAGATCTCACAGCAACAAGCAAGAACAGAAAACAAGCACCCAATCTTTGTTTTACTTCAAGAGCTGCTCGCTGAGCGAGAGGATAAAGAGGAGGAGAGCTGGGGGAGAAATGAGGCGTGCGTTGAAGGAGAAGGGGAGAGGGGAGGAGAAAAAGGGCGAGGCCGGGGGCGCCACGTCGGAGAGGATTTTTGGTCGCTTTACGCTTTTCGCCGGTGCGCTTTTCTGACCTGCGGAAATATCCTAGGCGCAAAATTCCGCAAGCCACTCGATTCTTGTGGCTCTCGCTGCTTCACCTGCTTGTTTGGTAGTGGGAGCAGTAGCTATAAGCTATAGCGGGTCACAGCTGGATCGTGTGCATAGTACGTGGTAAACCCATGTGCTTTCGTGGGGCTGGGTTGCACGAATTCAATGGGTGTTCCTGTCCGTCGCCCGTTCGTTGTATCCATCTAGAGGGGAGCTCCTTTGCGCTTTTTCAGTGCCGTGTGCGCCTGTTTTACTGGACACGTTTGATGGTGATCTAGGCGATCTCGTACTTTGCTACTAAAAGATTATTACATGTGTGCGTGACGAATTCTAAGTAATTGTTTTTGTAGAAATTTATTTTGTGACGGCAGTACTAGGCCGCGTTTGGTAGGCTGCACCCAAATTTCATCTCCCTCGGACAGGTCTAGCAGGGCCTGGTCTGGCTGAGTCAACCTCTCAGACTGGTTCTGCAGTTCGTTTGGTAGCCAGCATCGCATCGCTAGAACACTTTTCTGCACACCGTTTGGTTGTATGCAAGTTTTTGTTAGTCTCACCTTTCTTCACATATGTGAAGTTACCATCCGTCACCATGCTTGGATAAGGTCCATGGTATACCAATGGAGCGACGACGACGCGGCATGGCGGCACCGGAGGTCGACCGAGGCGCTGGCAGCGGAATAGCTCGACGGAGACAACGATGTGGGCGGCAGCGACGAAGGCCATTGTGGCGACGGCGCGGACGGACACAGCAGCGTGGGCGGCAGCGACAGACTGACAGCGACGGAGGTTGCTGACGGAGACGGCGGGAGGTTGTGGCGACGAAAGATGTCGGAGCTCTCCGGCAGCAAGGACATACAACAAGAACGGTCAAAATACGCATAGATACAGTACATGATTTATTCATCTACTAGCATCTAAACGAAAAACTTACAACATGAAAGTTATGAGAAATGGTGATGCGAAGCTACTCCTAAAAGGAGATTTCAAACCGTCAATTGTGTGCGGTTAATTTGGCGAAATTCATCACAAAGTGATTTACGCATGAGCACGAAATTAGAAGTTAAGACTTAACGAAAGTCGAAACGGATTGTCAGAATGGAAGCACATAATCAATGCGGATCATTTTCGTGTATAGCGTATTTTGATTTGAGCATTGTAGCATCAGTTGGGAGGAAGAAGAAGAAGTAAGCCTAAGGAGGGTGAGGGGAAGCCATGGTGAGCACGCGGTTGCAGCTGGAGCGCTCGCTTTTGCAGCTGGCAGGCCTGGCTCCATGGGAACGGTCGATCTGAGCGTACCTGCTGGGCTTGGCCCGACGCTGCTTTAAGAAGCGCGCTGGCCACAACGCGAAGCCTCTGCACGCAACCAAACAGCCCATTTTCATCTCCCCAGCTGCGAGCCAAGTGGGCGGCAGGCTACCAAATGCGCCCCTATTTCTTTTTGAGTTTTCATTTCTGAAACGATATTTGCAGTTTTCTAGTTGACCGACTCACATATATCAAGTCTACACTTGAAAAATGGGGTTTGCAAAATTTAGGTCTAGAAATATTCAACAATTTGATTGTAAAGTTTTATTTTACAACAACATGAGTCGCTTCCACGTTCTATTTCTACATGTAAATCTAAATTAAGTTGCACATAACTTCTACAATATCCACTCACAATAAATCATTCACGTAGGAAAAAAAAAACTTACTATTTTTACAATCAGATACTTGATAAGTTTGGTTCCATGCATATGGTGTGGATCAACTTAGATATTTGCCTCTTGTTTTGTCACAAGACAAATACGGTGCCGAGCTTAGATATTTGCCTCTTGTCTCGTCACAAGATAAAGTGCAAGAGATATCGAAACATCAATTTTTTTTTGAAACTTTTCCACATATATTAGGTCAGCAAGCCGCCTCATTAAAACCCTGCCAGTCCCTTTCGGTACCCTGGTTAGGGAAAGAGTGCGTCTGGAATTTACCGCCTCTAAGCATCAATCACAGTTACATCGTTCGCTAGAGTGCTTACAAGATAATCGGGAGGATCCTCATGTCAGACAAATGACAAAGAGGCCTCCGCATTTCTAGCTAAAATATGTGCAGCCAAATTAGCTTCTCTAGACACATGACAAGCAAAAACCAAAAGAGCATCCAGGAATATCTACGAGCTCCCTCTAGTAAACTACCCGGTTCAATTTCTATTTGCAGATGTAAATTTAAAGTAAGTTGCACATAACTTGTACAAAATGCACTCACAATAAACATTGGCTTAGAGAAAACTTACTATTTTTAGAATCAGATACTTGATATGTTTGGTTCCATGCATATGGTGCATAACTTAGATATTTGCCTCTTGTTTTGTCTGAAGATAAAGTGTGAGAGATATCAAAACGTCAACTTCAGAAACAAGCAAAACCCAAAATGGCATCCAAGAATATCTAGCAGCTCCCCTATAGAAATATACTAGAGCTCGACCTGGGATGGAATATCTCTTCTTCACATCGCACGAGGACCCGTGGCACTTTCCACTTCTCGAACTGATTCCGTTTTATCTTTATTTACAAATAAAATTGAGATTTCCTAGTCGACCAACTCACATACATCAAGTCTACACTTGAATATTTGGGTTTGTAAGTTTAGGTCTAGAAATATTCAACAATTGGAGTGTAAAGTTTTCTTAGAACAAAAGTCACTGCCCGGTTCTATTTCTCTATGTAAATCTAAAATAAGTTGCACATAACTTGTACAATATGCACTCACAATAAATTAGTGGCTTAACTGAATCGAATACTTGATAAGTTTGTTTCCATGCATACGGTGCTGAGCTTAGATATTTTCCTCTTGATTTTGTTATCGGAAGATAAAATGCGAGAGATCGATACATCGACTTCACACACGGAACAAGAAAAAAAAGAAAAGGGCCACCAAAGAGTATCAAGGAGCTCCCCTAAAAAAATATCATGGAGCTTGACTTGGGATGGAATATCTCTTCTTCACATCGCACGAGGACCCGTGATCCTTTCCACTTCTCGAATTGATTCCATTTTATCTTTATTTACAAATAAACTTGCGATTTCCTAGTCGACCAACTCACATATATCAAGTCAACACTTGAAAACTTGGGTCTGTAAGTTTAGGTCTAGAAATATTCAACAATTGAAGTGTAAAGTTTTCTTAGAAAAACATAAGTCATTGCTTGGTTCTATTTCTATATGTAAATCTAAAATAAGTTGCCCATCACATATACAATATGCACACACAATAAATT
Source organism: Poa pratensis (assembly GCA_947311845.1). NCBI lineage: Eukaryota > Viridiplantae > Streptophyta > Magnoliopsida > Poales > Poaceae > Poa > Poa pratensis. The sequence continues at coordinate 50,089,630 of CAMZMU010000046.1, forward strand.
AATGGCTTAACTTATCATTTTTAGAATCAGATACTCGATATGTTTGGTTACATGCATACGGTGTTGAGCTTAGATATTTTCCTCTTGATTTGTCATCGTAAGATAAAGTACGAGAGATCGATACGTCGACTTCACACAAAGAACAAGCAAAAACCAAAAGGGCAACCAAAGAGTATCATGGAGCTCGATACATGCTTTTCGCTTTTCGAGTGCCCTGTGCACATGTTTTACCAACACATACTTTGCAAACGATCAGAGTCTGCCTTGACGATGTGTGAAACTGGTTCGTAGAACTTCTCGAATTCTTAGTAATAATGTTTTATGGATAATAGTTTTTCTGGACTTTCCATTTTTTTTGTAAAAATATATTTGCAAGTTCCTACTAGACCGAAGTCTACACTTAAATTTCCATAAAAAGAGTCTACACCTGAAAAATAGGGTTTGGATATTTAGGTATAGAGATATTCAACTATTGGATTGAATTTTTTTAAGTTGAAGAAGCATAAATCATTCGCTTATGAAAAACCTATTACTTTAAGAATCAGATACTTGATAAGTTTGGTTCCGTGCATGCGGTGTACAACTTAGATATTTGCCTCTTGTTTTGTCACAAAATAAATACGGTGCAGAGCTTAGATATTTGCCTCTTGTTTTGTCACGAGATAAATATGGTGCTGAGCTTATTATTTTTAGAATCGAATTCTTGATAAGTTTGGTTCCGTGCATACGGTGATGAGTTTAGATATTTGCCTCCTCTTTTGTGACAAGATAAAGTGCGAGGGTTTGAAAAGGCTTCGGACCTAGACAAGCAAAAACCAAAAGCGCATGCAACCAAAAATATCTAGGAGCTCCCGTGTAGAAATATGCTAGAGCTCGATCTACGATTAAATATCTCTTCCTCAAAACGCATGAGGACCCATGAGGTTGTCAACTTCTCGAGTTGATTCCATTTTATCTCGATTTACAAATAAACCTGCAATTTCCTTGTCGACCAACTCACATATACCGGTCTTGAAAATCCGGGTTTCCTCCGTTTCGAAAAAAAACGGTTTTGTAAATTTAGTTCTAAAAATATTCAACAATTGGATTATAAAGTTTTCTTAAAGCAACATGAGTAACTGCCATTTCTATATGTAAATCTAAATTAAGCTGCACATAACTTGCATAATATGCACTCACAATAAATCAACGACTTAATAATTATTTTTTAGAATCGTGTGCTTGATAAGTTTGGTTTCATGCATACGTTGCCAAGCTTAGATATTTGCCTCTTGTTTTGTCACAAGATAAAGCGCGAGGGATCGAAATATCAATTTCAGACCGAGAACAAGCAAAAACCAAAAGAGCAACCAAGAAATATCACGGAGAGCCCCTCTCTAGAAATATCCTGGAGCTTGATGTATGATGAAATATCTCTTCTTCAGGTAGCAACGAGGACTCGTGGCCCCGTATACTTCTCGAATTGATTCAATTTTATCTTAATTTACAGATGAAATTTGAAATTTCCTAGTTGACCGAATATCAAGTCTACACTTGAAAAATGGGGTTTGTAAAACTATGTCAGGAAACATTCAAATCGATCGTAAAGTTTTATTCGAGCAACATGAGTCACTGCCCTGTTCTATTTCTATATGTAAATCTTAAATAAGTTGCACATAACTTCTACAATATGCACTCACAGTAAACCACTGGTTTAACTGATTATTTTTAGAATCAGACATATACTTGATAAAGTTTTGTTCCATGCATACAGTGGAGAGCCTAGATATTTGCCCTCTCCTTGTTTTGTCAGAAGATAAAGCGCGAGGGACCGAAATATCAGCTTCAGAGCCAGAGCAAGCAAAAACCAAAAGCGCAACCAAGAGAGAATATCTAGCAGCTGCCCTCCCGAAATATCCCGGAGCTCGCTGGATGTGGGAAGAAGAAATATCTCGGAGGTCGATCGATTTGGGAACAAAATATCTCTTCTTTCCAGATCGCCAGGACTAGTTGCGAGCTATGACCCTGTCTACCTCTCGAATTTGATTCCTGCAACTGCAAGACTGTAGTAGTAATTCTCTTGCTCCAGAAAAAAAAAACAGATATTCGGCCCCGCCCAAATATCAGAGCGCCACTGATTCACTGCTCGGATGGATTAGATAGATGGAAAGAAAAGCGCAGGGGTGGCGGGCCCCACCGGCCTCTCGCTTTTTGGGCACGTCAAAGCAAGCATACGAAGCCATCCCACGTGGAACCCCCGCTGTTTATTGCGCTTTTTCCTCCTCTGACTGGGACAGGGCGCTCCTCCTCCACATGTTGGCGGAGCTCGGGTTGGCTGGAACCGAAAATTTTCCCAGCCACATCTTCGCTTCTCCACCGAGAAGTTTGGGGGGGGGGGGGGGGGGGGGGGAGATCGAAGATGTGACCGGGCGGGCCCGCAAGCCAGACGGGCGACGCCAAATCTGCCGCTTGGGATTTCTCGTGTAGAGTTTCGTGACGTTGTGGTGGCTACCGCTGTGTCGTCCAGATGGTGGTTGGCATGTGGCGCACATCCAGGGATTATCCGTTGGCGTCGTCAGCATCGCCGCAGCAAACGGCATCTGACTGGAATTGTTTACGTTGGAAAATGCAGTCCAGTACACACTTAAAATTCGGGTTTTTTTTTTGTTTTTTCCACACTAGTTTTTGCCAATTTTGCTTTTGCCACTCTAAGTTTTGACGATTGCTTTTGCCCTGGTAATACATCCTTTTTTTTGCCCTCCGTGGGGCAAAAACTAAATGAAAATGGTGAAATTTTGTTTTACTTTTGCCCATACCGCTGATGTTTTGCTTTTTATTTTTGCCAGCAAAATGTCAAAACTTAGAGTGACAAAAACAAAATTTTCCCTTAAAATTCAGGCCCCCAAACTGAAAACTTTTCTTCAGATCGTCCATCGAATTTCTCCGTACAGATGCTACGTGTTGACAATTACAAGTTGGTATGATGACACCGTATAAAAGCTACTCCCTCCGTTCCTGTGAATAGGGCGTATAATTTTTTTCAAAATTTCGCCGCAAAGCAAGGCGCAGGGTGTAGTTTCTCCTGTTTCTCTCCATAATACCCCCAGGCCATTTATGACGACCTAAATTATCGGGAGCAGTTACCGCATGCAGCCCTCGTTACGGTGGCAGGTAGCGAGATACGAGGTGCACTTTACTGCTCTTCCAAAAAATTTACTCCACCTCCTCCAATCAGAACGGTGGTGCGCATGCAGTGCATGGATTGGGAGGAGTTATGGTGGCAGAGGAGAGATTATTGAGGGGCAGGATTGGAAACTAGTATCGCTACAACCGTTGCCTTAATCCTAGCGCCAGTAAATTTACGCCTTCTTCAAAGGAACGGAGGGAGTAATATTTAGATTCATAAATTTATCACATGTTGTATTGTATCTCTTCAAATATTGAGAACTTATGGTGGTGGCTACCAGTTGTGCAACCCAGGTGTCACATTGTACTAGTTTGTAAGTTTATCTTTATATTAGTATTTTCATTTTGCTGGTAGTCGTACTTCATGAGTTATGATAAATGAATCTTGTTGGACCCTTTAATTTTGTTAAACAGACTTGTTTTTGTGTGTTAAAAATTGGAGCTTATGTGTTCGTCGCCCATCTCAATTCCCGACTCCATCACTGCCTGTTGTTGCAAAACTGATTCCTGGGTTGTTGCTGTAGATCCCTTCATCGATCCAAAGCAATTATGTACTGCCGTCTCTAGCCACAAGATTACGACGGATAAGTAAGTCTTCTGGCTGAATGCATGTGTCATCCTCCTATCTAGCTCCTCCTCTCCGTTGTTTAACATCGTTTGGTGAATCCTAACTGGATAGGATAGCGTGATCACACTCCACTCATTCAACGTGGCCTTAGGCCCGCAATAATTCATTCTCAGACACTTTAATTGCCGTCTTTAAGGTGCAAGACAGAGACACTTGCAGTTATGGTTTGGGTAAGTACCATTTTTTTGGCCCTCTAGAAGAGGGTCGGATGCTTGGATATGCTGGCTCGGGCGGCTTGTATATATCGTTTCTTTACGACCAATGGCGGGTAGTACAAGGTTTGTTTCTTCGCACAAAAGCGATACGAGTACCGGCTTTTCCGACAAAGAAAACGCTTTTTCCAACAAAGGAAACGCCTGGCCACTGCCGTGCGAGCAGTTGGCGCAACGCACGTACGCCTACCCCCGGCCGTGCGAGGTCGCTGGTTCTGTACAGCGCACCACCACCACCTCAGTGAGGAGCTTGTGGCGGAGACGAAAGGAGACTTGCTGCACTGCAACTGCAATGGAACAAAGGCGATCTCGCATTTGCAACGCCAGCCAGATCATGGACGTCGACGGAGTCCATGTCGTCGCGGAGACGCCTTGCCCGCCCGGTTGCGCCATCCAGGCTTTTGAGTAGAGCTTTGAAAAGCAGCCAGGAGCACGTTGGAATATTAAGCAATTTTGGATGAGATTAATTACGAACATCACATCACAGATGTACTGTGTGTCAAATCTAACCACATACATAATTTACACATATCTAACAGATGTGTATATGCATCAAATAATAGTGTAAACCGAGAGAAAAATAGTACATACATGTTGACCGGGAAGGTCCCCACAACAATTTCGTTTTTGTCGGCCATGGCCGTGAAGAGGAAGTAGACAAACGGTTGACCCCGATGTAGTCGAACGGGAGCAATTCCGAGACGCTCCAAAAAATCTTATCGGCCCTCTCACTGTGCATGATATCAAGGAAGGGGATTCAAAGGCTTGTAATCCTGGACGGCCGTGCATGCGCGGTCACTGGGACGGAGAAAACATGAAGCTCTTCAACAAAAGGAACTAAGGATGACTCCAACGGGGCGACGCATCGAGTCCGCGCGCCTCCGTTCCTGTCCGCGGGGGACAAAAACACGGCCCAACGGGGCGACGCAAACGGACCACGGTCCGTTTTTCGTCCGCCGCGACGCATTCCTGGCCCAAATTTGGGCCACCGATGCGTCGGCCCCGGACGCGCGGTGGAGCGCTTTTGTGTCCTGCCCTAGTCCGCCCCTGGCTCGCAAATCAGTCCATTCCCCACCCTCCTCCTCTCTCGCCCTCTCGCCGCCACAGCGCCGTCGCTCCCTCGATTTGGCACTGCAGACCATTCCGGGGACGCTGTCTGCTGCTCCTCTTCCCCGCCGTCACTGGAGCAGCTTCCTCACCGCCACGGCCGGTGAATCTTGCAGCCATCTCTCCTCGCAGCGCCCGCGACACACACGCCACCCACAAGGTGTTCGGCCGCTTGCCCCGGCAAGAACTCAGGTACGAACTCGGCCATGGATGGCTCGGATGAGTGGTACTACAAGAACTACATCCTCTACAACCAGTCATCATCGGACGATTCCTCCGACGATGTGGAGCGTGCGTTCGGTGCCCTCCAGTCACGATGGGCTATTGTTCGCCACCCTGCTAGGACATGAGACAAGGATCAACTATGGGAGGTGATGATAGCGTGTGTGATCATGAACAACATGATCGTGGAGGATGAACGCGACGAGGGCATGCATGATCAGACATGGCAGTTTCAGGGTCATTTGGTTGAGCCCCAGGGACCGTCCATATTTGCTCAGTTCCTCGACTTCCACCGTGATGTTCGTGAGAAGTCGTCTCATCTTCAGCTCCAAAGTGATTTGGTGGAGCATGTCTGGCAGCACTACGGCAACCAGTAGTTCCATTTGATGAACTATTGATCTTTATATTTATTTGGTTTGTAAGACTATGCATTTGTGAAACAATTTGTATTATTTGAAGAACTATTTGGATTGTAATAACTATTTGATGAACTATTTGGATTGTATTATTTGTATTGTAGTATTTGGATTGGTATATGTTTTGTTGAAATGTATTATTTTGCTTGCAATGTGATAAAAAACCCTAGCCGAAAATGATCAAAATGATCAAAAACCCTGGCCGGGCGGACTCAATGCGTCGGCCCGTTGGGTCCAGTGGCCGGAAAGGGGCGGACATGGGCCGGACGCGCGTCCGTTCCCCGACGCAAACGGACGCGTCTGTTTGCGTTGCCCCGTTGGAGTCATCCTAAGGTATGATGAGACAGAGTGTGTGTGGTGTGGTTTGGATATGTCTGTTTTGTTCTCTATATACCGAAGGGACAAAGGAAAATGCATGCATGTTGCACACCATGCAAAAAATTAATCTTCCGACAAAACAAGCTCCAACTCTAATTTGAACCCGGTTCACAAAACGCGACATGCGTACGAGGCGTGGCAAGACGAGCAGGGAGGAGCAGGTGCGCGAGAACTGCTCCTAGCCTCACTCAATTAGTGAGAGTAGAAGAGCTACCCTTATAAGTAGTTTCAACTCTCTCTCCCAACAAGCAATATGAGACCAAACTTAGTCCCACTTGTATTTCCTGTACATAGCATGCAACCAATCTGAATGGTCCTTCGAGATTTCAGTATTTGTTAAACTAAACGGGCCATTCAAAGACCAATACGGTACAACACTCCTCCCACCGGATTTCGAAGAGACTTCATGTTGCACTCTAGTTTCATATATATCACTGACTATTTGAAATACATGTAGTCCAGTGGAGACTGCAAAGTTAAATTTTCACCTAGACAAGAGTTACACTTGACTACAACTGAACAATTGACTATGCCTTAACTTTCAGTCTTGTGCATTTCATTCAATGTCGGTAAAATGTCGTTACTGACATTAGGCTGCCAAGACTGCCTCGTGGGTGGAGCATATATAAGTCATACTCCTCAGCTTTTTCATGAGCTTACTAGATATTCAGCCAAATTTATGCAGTGTGACCATAACTGTGTTTTTCAAGATCGTACTGTGGGACAGTGTCTTTGCTCATCGAGATCTAGACAGAACACACTAAGATATAATCAATCTTCCTAACAATATTCTATGACAGAATTGCATCTGCAGCGGAGTGGGAGTTTCATTAGAGATTCTCGCAACCAGCTACTCCGTTTTGTTTTTCTAGTCCTAATTGATGGGATTTCCGATCACATAGATTGGGTTACCCCCTCGGCAATTTAATTGATTCTCAAACTCATCTACATCGATGCATTGTCTATCATATTTTTTGATACACCTTTTGTAAAACGATCTGCCAGATTCTTAGTCGTAGACATAATTTAAAGCTATAACTCCGGTGTTTTTAAATTTTTGATTTTTTAATCCCTCTTAACATGCCTTTAACTTTACATATTATCTTTAGAATTGTTCACTTTGACAATCACAGTTTGATTGTCACAGTTCATGAGGATAGTCGATATTGGCTTTTCAACCATAGGGAAGTACATTAAGAGTTCGCGAAGCCATCTGCTTCGCAATTGCAGTGGCTAGTGTAGTGAGTTCTGTTTCCATTATTAACCATACTATGTTGGCCTGCTTGCAAGACTTTCCATGAACAACGCCACCACCAAGATTGAATATATGTCCACTTGTGGCCTTCGTCCGATCAGCATCAAAAATCCAGTTTGAATGACCATACCATTCAAATACTCTTGGACACCATGTATAATGAATTCCATAGCACATGTTCCTTTTAGATAGTGCATTACTCTTTTAAGAGCATGCCGGTGATCATCTCCCGGATTGTCCATAAACCGGTTTAGTTTGCTAATAACAAACGAGATGACATGTCTCGTATTGCAAGTTAAATACACGAGCGAACCAATTATCTGAGAGTATCTCAATTGATGTCTAGTTTTACTCTTTCGAAACTTCAGTAAGGTGGGCGAAAAGGGTTGCATGTACTGTTTGTGTCGACCGGTATTGTAAATAAAAGCAAACCGTACTATTTGTGCCACCAATAATACACTCTCTAGATCTTTTAATGTCAAGTGGACACTATTGGATACTTTCACGTATAGTAAGCAGAAGCAAACCGGTACTATTTGTGCCACCAATAATACACTCTCTAGATCTTTTAATGTCAAGCTGGCTGATCGCAACTCGGATAGTGTGAACACCTCAGGTCTAAGCATTCCATTGTATGAGTTGGTTCGTATGACGGTATAATCACGCCAACTCATTCTTTGGGTCAATCCATAACTCTCAGCTCAGCTAGTGAAAGGCGGATTATCATCTCCATGCACATGACATGCAGAACTTAGTCATCATCCGGATTAACACATTAGTCTCAGCAGTGTGTGCCCAGCACAACTTCAAACGACTAAGGACAAAACTGCAAATGAACTAATGAAAACAAATGGTTCTATAATCAAATCACATATTCGATTACAGATGCTATCGTTCATTACATGGACGAATATAAGGTGGAAATAGTATCGCCTCTAGGGCACTATTACAAATAGACCAAGTCAATCTATCATTTAGTTCTCACAAACATCAAAGTTTGATTCCAATGTTGCATTTGTTGCATAACGTTAACTTGCATTCCCTTGAACTCCTTTTGTTGTTTTCAATGTTTTATTTTTTGACATGGTTTTCAATGTTTTGTTGTTTACATTTAAGGTTGATAATCCCCGCATGACCTTCTATTAGTTTCAAGGTAGGTCTATACATTTTCTCTTAAAATCTCAAATAAGAGGTATGTGGAGAGGTTTCTTATGGTGTTGCGTTAGTGCGAAAAGCGAACATGTTTGCGTTATTTATTAATGTCATGTACTTCCGATGCTTGTTCAGCTTAAAATGATGAAAATGCATGGCTTTGTAAGCTGGACCAACTTGGAAGATTCTAGGATTATTCAGAAATTGCAAGATAATGGATATTTTCTATGGAGACTGCAAATAAATAGGCAGACATGCATCATGGTAGAGAATCTAGAAACAAGATATTGATAAGAAATTTCTAGATAGTATATAAATGTTTATTGTATAGTGTAGGTTAGAATATTAGTCGTTTTATCTGATACATTTGAGAGGTAGAAAATTTGAACATTTCTGGCCATCCGATCAACTCGAGTGAAGAGGATCCCAACCAGCTAGTATATGAGGGTTGGTATGCTTGTATTACAATTTCTTTATATAAAGGTGTAGAGTGTCCGGTTTGCAACTAAAATTAGTTGTCAGATTTTCTCGGTATGACCAACATTTTCGTTCTAGCTTGAATAATTGTCAAGATTGGAATTTTCATGCTCCTTATCCCACTTTATCTTTGTTCTTCTTTTAAAAACATGTGCAAACAAAACTTTAGCTAAAATTTTGAGTACGTTTTCTTGGAGGCCTATTGAGCTCAAACCAAACATGCCCATGAAGCATATTATAGTGAATTATGATAGATTTTCTCTATTGCACATGCATGTGACACAAACTAAATATAATTTTTTTGGTGCTGCTTTCCTCCATGTTATCTCCATGCCGTTGAAGGTTTACAAGATTAGAACTTTGAGGTCTTTTTCTTGATGTTATGCATCCATATGTTTAATATATTAATGGTATAGTTTGTATTTGATTAGTTTAAGATACATAATTTTGTACACATAACTATTTGAGTATTAAGAAATTGTAATTAATAAAAACAATGTTGTATTAAAGCTTTCTGTTGAATTAATGTAAAATTAGTTGATCTATGTTGGACCAAGCCTAACTTGTCGACAACTCAGCGCTGCACATCCTCTTTTATCTATTTGGACAAAATAATGCCTGAGTGTCCATCACTGTGGTGACCGTCAGTTCTGCCTCGCCATACACGCGTCTCACATCTAATCTTGTTGCACCTAGTGACTTGATTTGTACTTACCGTGGTGTTGTTATAAATGAGTACAAAGCTATTTTTGTTACTTTTGTTGGAAAGGTTGCAGCACGGTTCCAGAAGATGAGTATTATTTTAATTGATTAATTATATTTTTAAAATATTAATAATTATTGAAACAAGTGGACCAGTCAGTTACTGGTCTTAAGTTGACTCATGTTATATTTTCTTTAAAAATATCACTATACATGATGTCATGTTAACTTTAACACAATTTCATGATTCATCTTTGTCTCGCTCTGATTAGTTGGCATTTTTTATTTATATTATACCGGTGTCGTGTATTTTTCATAGTTTTTAAGCATAACTTGCATGAAAGAATACGAGCACAAACTCATGGTTTACAAACTAACTTTTTAATGGAGAAAGAACAGTTATGTAAAAAAGTCTCCTTCACCAAGTCCACAACAACATAGGTTACATTGGATGCATGTCTTACTATCAAATGGATTGATGCTAAGCAAGCAAAAAAGAAATAAAGAGCAATTACTGTCAATTTTGCTGGAGAAAAAGAAGTACGTCATTGAAGCAACAATCAGTCGATCAATGGCAGGAAACGAAGACTTCGTTGCATAATTTTTGTATCTAAACAGATATCAGTTCAATGCTGGGTTACTGCCAGCTACAAGCAAGTGTACCAAAGGCAAACCAACACAAGATTACAGTTCTGGAAAGAATAGCAAAATACGGCATTCCCTACAAGATCAATGCTGGCATATAAGTACACGAATACACCGTACTCGCCACAAGGCAATACAATACAAGTGTACAGGTAGAATTCTCCACGGGCCACGATTCTCACCTTTCTGTGAGGGAAGTGGAGGTCATGGAGCAATAACTGGTCCGTCCTCCGGTGAACAGCAAACCAACATGAGGCAGCTCAATCTCCGGCTGATTGCCGGACGGAGGCCAGACAAATGCAGGCTTCACAAACGGGGGATCCGGCGCTGACGCTCCACCGATTAGGACCTGCACCGCCGACCTCATAGACGGCCTCTCCCTCGGATTCGGGTGGCAGCATGCCACGGCCAACCTCACCGCGCAGTCCAGTTGCGCCTCGTCGTACACTCCACCGAGCACTGTGTCGGCCGCCACAAAGTTCTTACCCTCGGCGTAGTGCCTCCAGATCCAGTCCACAATATACATAGCCTCCCGTGTCCTGCCAGCAGCCTCATCCTGATTGCAGTAGGACACGGAGCTGCTGGGGCTCCTACCGCTGATCACCTCCATTATGAAGACCCCAAAGGCGTACACATCCGTGTCGAGGCTCGCACGGCCGGTGAAGAAGGTCTCGTAGGCCATGTACCCGCGTGTGCCTGCCACCGCTTGCGTGGAGTGGTGCGTGACCCCGTCGTGCTGGATAACTCGGGCGAGGCCGAAGTCGCCCAGCCTTGCATTGTAGTCCTCGTCAAGCATGACATTGCTGGCCTTGACATCCCTGTGGAGGATCCTCTTGTTGCTCCCATGGTGCAGGTAGTCCAGTGCAGATGCCACGCCGCAAATGATCCTGTACCGCCGCTCCCAGGTGAGCTCAAGACAGTTCGTCCCCGACGACGAGTTGCTCTCTCTGGCACTGGCATACAAGATCTTGTCCAGGCTGCCCATGGGAAAATACTCGTAGATGAGGAGCAACTCAGCCCCCTCGTGACACCAACCGATCAACTTGACGAGGTTCCGGTGCGAGAGCTTGCTGATGGTGTTCACCTCTGCAACGAACTCCTGCTCTCCTCGGTTGGACTTGGCGTTGTCCGTTGACACCCGCTTCACGGCCACCTCCAAGTTCATCCTACTGATGTAGCCAAGGTAAACGGTGCCAAAGCCGCCTCTGCCGAGCTTACGGGTAGGACTGAAGTTGGCGGTTGCACGCCTGAGTTCCTTCAGCTTAAATTTGACTGGACCATGTGCGTCGATCATTTTCTCCAGGTTGCGGTAGGCTAGCCTTCTCTGCCGTGTCAACCTTCTCCACATGAACAACACACCAAACAAGGAGATGGAAAATATAATCAAGATAAAAAGAGCCAACAACACCTTTCTCCATGTTCCAACCTTGACATCGCCGTCTACTGTGGTGAAGTTCCAGGACTTTATCTGGTTCAGTTGGGTGAAACTGCCTGTGGAACCTGCAAACACCAGATATATGTCGTCCAATAGATCTTGTGATAGGTCAATTTTCCAATGTAGTTCAGTTTCGTGCTTCTGCCCGCTTGCGCTGTAGTGCACTAGAGTTACTTGAAAAAGCAGTGATATACCATCGTATTCAATCCCAACCCATACATCAGACCCACTTGAGAGGTCGATGGATTGATTACTGAGTGGGATCTGGCTGACAGATTTGATACTGTTGATGTCGATTCCAACATGGTTGTCGTCAAGGTCTTCCTTGTAGCTCTTCCTGGTGTCGAATTCCACGGCTACTACTCGGTTTGCAAAGGCGCCATCTGTCTGGTTATTGAATAAACCCAGCCACTGGCCACTGCTGTTGCTAGGCAACGATGGATTATTTGTAAGCATGAAGGCCATACCTTCTCCAGCACTTCCGTTCTGTGTGTGGATGTTGAGCACGAACTCTGTCCTGAAAGACGTGAGCGCCGTCCGCTTGCTGTTCCACAGCTTGAGGGTTTCCTTCGCATAGACCACTCTCCCTGACCGGTGGCTGATGTTTCCGGTATTTGGGGTGATCTGCAGTGAACCATTTGCGATTGACGAACCTGGGGTGAAGCGGAAATCATCCCTGTGGCCTGTGTTGAAGTTGGAGTAACTGAATTGCAAGCAACTACATGTTCTACCTAGAATGACAATTGCTGCAGAAGCTATACAGGAAAAGGTCAGCATGCTGCTGGTAATGAGCACTGTCATGGCTAAATGGTTCCTAACTTCCTGCAACCTCAGCGGCTAGTTCATATTGTTCGCGTGCTTTGGTTATCGATATTGAGGAAAAGTTGACAAATATGGAAGAGACATATAGTCAATGGCAATCTTCGGATACAGCCAAGGGTGCAACTGCCGAGAAATTGCCCATTGTTAGATTAAGAATTGGTACAGGCAAGATGTTTGAAGAAAGGATACTCACCATCAATATCTTTGACTAAGTCATATTTCCCCTTTTTTTCTAGCCAGAAACTTTTGACAAAGTGAATATAGTAATATCAAGAAGATACAATTACACTCTGCATCTACAATAACATAATTGATCTAGTCAAGACATCACATATGTACACAACCAAAAAGACAAAACAGAAACAGAAAGAAAGAAAAAATACAGACGGTTTTCTCGGAAAGAGGGGCGTTAACATATGCCGACGGTTTGTGTTTGCCGAAGGCATTTCATAGGCCCTCGGCATTTGGCCTTGTATGCCGACGGCCCAGATAAAAAAGCGTCGGCATACAATTGGCACCATGCGTTTTCATGAGGACTACATGTATTACTATTAGATGTACTAGGTATCTGGCGCGCGGCAAATGCCGCGGTAAATTTTAATTTGAAAATGGCGATGTTCTAAAGTTGTCTAAGCTTGGAAATAATTGAAATTTGGAAAAAAAATCGCTTTAAAAATAGTCGGATTTCGGAGATTGCTCAAATTTGAAAATGATTGTAATTCAAAAAGAGTGGAAATGCCGCGCGCATGTGTGGCAACATTAAAATTTGGAATTGCCGGCATTTTTAAATTGTGGGAAGTTGAAAATTGTTGAAATAGAAAGGAAGTTTACGTTTAAAGAATTAGTGAGTTTTTTAAAATTGTTCGAACTGAGAGTTTTTTAATTTTTGAGTTCTTTTCACGATCAGATTTGAAAGGCATTCAAATTTTTAGAATATCGAAATTCGAATGTTGATCATATGCCATAAATAGTCAGCGTTCATTTTTGTGTTCGCACGCCATAAATAGTCAGTGTTCATTTTTGTGTTCGTGGTGATATTTTTTTCATATTTGTAAATACCGTGGTGTGAAGAATTCAAATGCTGTTTATTTTTTTGTGTTTATGCTAATATTTTTGTCATGTTTTCCTGACGGACTGATTTGAGGTCTTTGTTATACTTCGCGTTTGACGTTTCTTATATCTTTTTATTTTGCTCAATTAGTACTCCAAATATTTGTGATTTTTTTAGACAAATGACTTCGCTATTATAAATTGGAACATTACTTATAGTTTTTAGATAAATGACTATTATTAAGAGAGAAGTGAAACGCTATTATTAAGAGAGCTGTGAAACGTTTCGAGTACTGTAAAAAATGACTTCATTACCATTTGTTTGAGCAATTGGAACATTGGGTAAACAATACTTTCCTTTTCCTCTTTTTTCTTTTGTGTAAACAAAACTTAGAATATTTCATATGTTTCAGCTTTTCTAGATCGTAAAAAATATTCGTTGAAATTAAGTAAAAGCAGATCTTATTTTCCATCACTTAGCAAACTCCAATCGGGATGTTGGGATTTAAAATGTTAAAATTCATCGCAATTTGTCGTCTCGAGCATCTCCAGTTTTTTTAGCAAATTTAAATGTTCAAATATGATTATAGTTTGATATAGATATTTATTTGATGTACAAAATCAGTAGGAATACACTATGTAAGTATTTTGCAAATTCAAATCCATTTATTTAGACTATGTAAGTATTTTTGCAAATTCAAATCTATTTATTTAGATGGAATGCATTTAGGTTTTGTCTAAATATTTGCCAAGTTGAAATGTTGAAAAATGTTACATTTGAAGGATGTTCAGTTTTTGAAGATTGTTCAAATTTGGAAATTATTCGGATTTGAATTCAACGTTTACGAAATGGGCAAATCCGAAGGGCACACAAATTTTGAAATTTCAAATTTGAATTTTTATCGGAGGACATAAATAGTCGGCATTTATTTTTATTTGCCCACTTTGATATATTTGTTGAATTTTCCTAATAGATATATTTACATGTATTGATTTTGCAGCATTTTACATTTTTCAAAGAAAAAAATTTAAAAAAAGAAAAAGAAAAATCTGACGTGTGGGGCCACTGTGACGTAGCGATGACGTCACAGTGGCCACAACCGGCCGGAGGCTCCCGCGGCGGTGTCGGGCTCGCCGGCAGCGCGTCGCCGTGCTCCCGGACGCGCGCGTGGACGCGCTGGATGCGCCCGGAGCCGGGCGACCAGCACGTGGCGGCGCCGCCCCTCCTGGGTCGCCGGAGCGGCCATGGCGGCGTCCGGACGCGGCCGAGGACGGCGGGACAGGCGGCGGCGATTCCGGCGCTTGGGCGGCGTCCCGGCGACCAAATCGCGGTGAGGAGGGCGAGGCGGTGACGGCGGAGCCCGTGGTGGGCTCCGATTTGAGCGGGGAGGGGCGACGCAGCGGCGCAAGGCGTCGGCGGCGCCGCCGAGCGCGGGCTCCCGCGGGGAGAGAGGAAGAGGAGGACCGTGTGGTGCTGACGTTTTTGCACGGAGATCCCTGATGTTTCCGAAAATTGCGTTTGAGTCCTTTGTGGGCGGTTTTCTGCAAAATGGCGCGCTGGAGGCGACGTGGCAGCGCGCGATTGGTAGAAATCCAACGGCTACAGTGTTACTGTAGCTCGCACGAAAATTGACGCGATCTGGACCGTCGATTGCTACGATCGGACGGCTGAGGGGAAAAAGGCGACGTGGACAGCGGGAGAGGGAGAGGTTTCGTCGAACTTTTATATATAGGGGAATTTATGGTAATCTCAAAAAAAGAAGATGTATTTATGGTAAGCAGGCGAGGAAGAAACAAGAGCAATTACTGTATTTTTTGTTGGAGGAAAAGAAGTAAGTCATTCAAGCAACGATCATACTAACTATATATAATGGCGTGAAGAAACGGCGCGCTCTCAGCCCCTCTGCTGCTGTAGATCTACAGTGTTTTGTCACACTGTAGCATGCTACAGTAGCTACAGTGCATTGTTTTTTTTTCCCGCCGATCGGACGGCCCACAACACGCATCCGTGACGGTTTTGCAGAAAAACCCCTCACTTTACGAGAAATCAAACCCACCGTCCATAAATTCCCGAAGACAGGGACCTACACGCGATTTCGGAAAACTTCATGGACTTTTCCAAAAAACAGCCACACTCCTCCCCCTCCCCCTCTCCTTCCCCGCGCGCGGCCGACGCCGCCGCCGCCGCCGCGCCGCTCCGGCGCTCCCCCGGCAAATCGCCGCCTACCCCGAGCTGCGCCGTCGCCTGCCCTCCCTTCTCGCCGGATATCCGCCGCAGGGACGACGTGGCCGCGCGGTAATCACCGCCGCCACGCCGCGGTCCTCCGCCGCCATCTCGCCGCCGCCACGGCCGCTCCGGCGACCAAACGGAGCGGCGCCGCCACCTAAAGAGTCCACGCATCGAGGCGCGTCGTTTGCGCCTATCCGCGCTTCCCGGAACGCCCCGGCTCGACGGCGGCGATCTCCGCGCCGCCGCGGCCACTCCGCCGTGCGTGACGGCACGGCGACGTCGCATTGACTCTGGGCTGCCTGTTCCGACCCGTTTATTTTTTTTCCTTTCCACCCCCTTCGTTTACTTTTTTCCCTCCTGTTTCCTTTTTAACTCTCTTTTCCACATTATTTTTGCAAACAAACAAATTTCTAAAATGTAGGCCCACCTAAATTACACAAACTACAGAAAATGAAAAAAATGTTACTAATTCAACACAATTTAAATCTTCCTACTGATATAACATAAACAATAAATCAAAGCAATAAAAAATTAAATGATAGCTAGATATGAGAAATACGCAAACATATACGAATATTCAAAATTTATTTAAAGTTTGGAAAACACAAACAAAAACACTCGCTAGCTATGAGAAACACACAAACATATACATCTAACACTTCCCATACATTAAAATTATGAAATTTATATCTCCTAAACAAAAATTTAAAATGCATACAAATTGTAAAATTCATATCCAAACAAAATTCAAAACACATACAAATTATAAAATTCATATCTGATCACAATTCAAATTTTGAATACTTCAATGTTTTAAATACCTTCCAAACCTAACCACTCAATAAACATGAACAGGATTCAAACAAAATTAGTTTCCCGCTTTTCACGATTTCTAAAATTTTAACAGCTTACAAACACATTTTTCCCTTTTCGAATTTCAACATGTCTAAATCTATACAGTTTTTAAATGCAAGCATTTACAAAAAATAGCACGATATTTTTTCTTTTAACAACGCATAATTTTCAGCAAGGGTGCGTCGTGTCTGACGCACCAATTTTTTTCCAAATACGACACATTAAAATCCGAGCATATTTTTGACATGTACATTTCCAAATTCAAAGTTTCTACACCAGCGACCTCGGCAGCGCCGTGTTTGCTATTGCTAACACCATTGTAACGTAAATAGTGGGCCCGTCCTGCCAAAAAAAAATTCCCTCCCCTTTTTCGAAATAATCTGAGGAAAAAATGATAAATACTTTAAAAACAGTAACTTCAAATTCAAATTCATTTCAACATTTCAGAATACTAAATATTTCGAAACGCAGACAAATTGAAACAGTCCAAATTCAAATTACATTTCAACATACTTTTCAAAATTTCACTACTTTTCAAACCTACACAATTTCAAAATATACACGTTACCGAATTAAAATTCCCCATAGGCGCGGCATTGCCGCGATAATTTCCCTAGTTCGATCAATAGGAGGAAAGGAATACTTCGTGACATAACTTTTGTATGTATCGATATATCAGTTCAATGCTGGATTGCTGCCAGCTTCAAGCAACCGTACCAAAGCCCAACACAAGATTACTTTTAGAAAGCATAGCAAAATAGGCATTCTCCACTTACTGCTGGTATACAAGTACACGAATACACTATAGTCGCCACAAGGCAGTACCAGATGTACAAGTAGAATTCTTGACGGACCACGATACTCACCTTCCTGTGAGGGAAGTGGAGGTCATGGAGCAATAAC
This sequence comes from Poa pratensis, assembly GCA_947311845.1. Lineage (NCBI taxonomy): Eukaryota > Viridiplantae > Streptophyta > Magnoliopsida > Poales > Poaceae > Poa > Poa pratensis. The sequence goes on from CAMZMU010000046.1 coordinate 50,107,284, forward strand.
TGGTCCGTCCTCCGGTGAACAGCAAACCAACATGAGGCAGCTCGATCTCCGGCTGATTGCCGGACGGAGGCCAGACAAATGCAGGCCTCACAAATGGGGGATCCGGCGCCGACGCTCCACCGATCAGGACCTGCACCGCCGACCTCATAGACGGCCTCTCCCTCGGGTTCGGGTGGCAGCACGCCACGGCCAACCTCACGGCACAGTCCAGCTGCGCCTCATCGTACACTCCACCGAGCACTGTGTCGGCCGCCGCGAAGATTCTGCCCTCGCCGTAGTGTCTCCATATCCAGTCCACAATAGACATAGCCTCCCGTGTCCTGCCTGCAGCCTCATCCTGATCACGGTAGGAGTACGACACGGAGCTGCTCGGTCTCCTCCCGCTGATGACCTCCATTACGAAGACCCCGAAGGCGTACACGTCTGTGTCAAGGCTGGCCCGGCCGGTGAAGAAGCTCTCGTAGGCCATGTATCCGCGAGTGCCCGCCACCGCCTGCGTTGAGTGGTGCGTGACCCCATCGAGCTGGATAATACGAGCGAGGCCGAAGTCGCCCAGCCGTGCGTTGTAGTCCTCATCGAGCATTACGTTGCTGGCCTTGACATCCCGGTGGAGGATTCGCTTGCTGCTCCCATGGTGCAGGTACTCCAGCGCGGATGCCACGCCGCATATTATCCTGTACCGCCGTTCCCACGTGAGCTCAAGAACGGTCTTATCCGATGACGAGCTGGTCTCTCTGGCATTGGCATACAAGAGCTTGTCCAGGCTCCCCATGGGAAAGTACTCATAAACAAGGAGCAACTCAGCCCGCTCGTGACACCAACCGATCAACTTGACGAGGTTCCGGTGCGAGAGCTTGCTGATGGTGTTCACCTCTGCAACGAAGGCCTGCTCTCCTTGGTTCGACTTGGCGTTGTTCGTTGACAGCCGCTTCACGGCCACCTCCAAGTTTATCCTACTGATGTAACCAAGGTAAACGGTGCCAAAGCCACCTCTGCCGAGCTTGCGGGCAGCACTGAAGCTGGCAGTCGCACGCCTGAGCTCCCTGAGCTTAAATTTCACTGGACCATCTGCGTCGATCATTTTTTCCAGGTTGCGGTAGGCAAGCCTTGTCTGCCGTGTCAACCTTCTCCGCATGAATAGCACACCAAAGAAGGAGATGGAAAATATAGTCAAGATAAGAAGACCCAAAAGCACCTTCCTCCATGTTCCAACCTTGACATCGTGGTCTACTGTGGTGAAGTTCCACGACTTTATCTGATTCAGTTGGGTGAAGTTGCCCGTGGAACCTGCGAATACCAGATGTATGTCGTCCAGTAGAAGTGCTGCTAGATCAACGTAAAAACCATTTGTGTAAACAGCCTGCCCAATTGTGGTTTTCTGGACAAGAAGTATTCTAAACAGTTGTGATATGCCATTGTAATTGATCCTGACCAATACATCAGATCCAGTTGCAAGGTTGATGGACAGATTACTGAGTGCATGTTGGCGAAAAGATTTGATGCCGTTGAAGTTGAAGCCAATATGGTTGTTATCAAGGTCATCCTTGTAGCTCTTCCTGGTGTCGAATTCCACGGCTACTACTCGATTTGCAAAGGCGCCATCTGTCTGGTTATTGAATAAACCCAGCCACTGGCCACTGCTGTTGCTAGGCAACGATGGATTATTTGTAAGCATGAAGGCCATACCTTCTCCAGCACTTCCGTTCTGTGTGTGGATGTTGAGCACGAACTCTGTCCTGAAAGACGTGAGCGCCGTCCGCTTGCTGTTCCACAGCTTGAGGGTTTCCTTCGCATAGACCACTCTCCCTGACCGGTGGCTGATGTTTCCGGTATTTGGGGTGATCTGCAGTGAACCATTTGCGATTGACGAACCTGGGGTGAAGCGGAAATCATCCCTGTGGCCTGTGTTGAAGTTGGAGTAACTGAATTGCAAGCAACTACATGTTCTACCTAGAATGACAATTGCTGCAGAAGCTATACAGGAAAAGGTCAGCATGTTGCTGGTAATGAGCACTGTCATGGCTAAATGGTTCCTAACTGGGGTGCTTTGGTTATCGACATTGAGGAAAAGTTGACAAATATGGAGGAGACGTATAGTCAATGGCAATCTTCGGATACAGCCAAGGGGTGCAACTGCCGAGAAATTGCCCATTGTTAGATTAAGAATTGGTACAGGCAAGATGTTTGAAGAAAGGATACTCACCAGCAATATCTTTGACTAAGTCATATTTCCCCTTTTTTTTTCTAGCCAGAAACTTTTGACAAAGTGAATATAGTAATATCAAGAAGATACAATTATACTCTGCATCTACAATAACATAATTGATCTAGTGAATATAGTAATAGCATCATTTGCTTCTTTAAACATTGTCCTTACCAGACAATGATGGTATTTTTGTAGAACAAGGAAGTCAGGAGCCACGTCCAGTATCCGACTCCATTACCTTTCAGTCACAAGGCAAGTTCATTACTTGCTCATATCCGTTGAAGTATTTGTTAAGAAACTATTTGCAAACTCCTTATATACTATCATCTCTACTCGAAAGAGAAAGCATAAAACCCTATCTTCACAATAATATGACTATTTGGTTTTTTTTACTTAAGTGTGGATACCCTATTATGGCTGGCAGATGGAACCATGGTATGCTATGGTTGGTGGAGGTTCCATTTGCACGGGAAAGTATTACCTAGGACTTAATAACCAATGCCGTCAGTGTTCTTGCGCCGTAAATGACGCGTTAACCATGAGGTCTGGTATGGGCCGGGGAAGTCATCTGTGACCTTCTTCCTTTCACATGTCAACGGACAGCCAGAGCCGTACGCTGTAGATCTTGCGAGACTACATGCACATGGGTGGGACCCCTTAATGCCCACAGATTCTAGTGTCTAGGATGGTCTGCAAGGGGATGCCTAGGTATCTACCGTGAGGGGTAGAGTATCAGGGGTGATTCTGCTATGCATGAAGGGGGTGGGCATGTGGGGTGGTGGAGAAGTACGGCGAATGGCTTGGATCATCAATCGGGCCCCACACCAAGGAAGTGTGGACAGGAAAGTACGCCTGGTTGAGCAACATGATCTTGATCTCTTATGGGTAAAGCAACGCGCTTCTGCAGAGTGTAAAAAAGTGTGACATGTTACTCCCTGTTCCGGGAAGGAGCTGCGAACGCTGCAGGAAAGGGACTCCATGAAGTTCTAGCACCTGTGAATGGATGACGGGCATAGTTTTCAGAATAAAAGCAACCTTTTGAAGAAATGTTTACAAAAGCAAAACTGCATTAGCTTATGACTCTTTAGAGTCTAAGGCTGTAGTTAGTGCATCAAAACTTTCCACCATATACATGAACTTGCTGAGTAACGCTGGTTACTCATTCCTTCTTTTTGAATCCCCTGCTTAGACTTTGAAGACTTGGGCGACGCTTCACAAAACGCCATAGGAGGGCAAGATAGCATCTACTACGAGGAGCCAGACCTTTCAGGCGGAGTTGAAGGAGTGGATTACGTCATCCGCTACGGAGCCGGCAATGAAGAGGAGGAGTCTGAGTGAAGTTAGATTGGACTAGTAACCAATATATAAGCACGGTTGAATCGAGCAGCTCAAACTTTAATAATAATAAGTTGTTGAGTTAACGTGTACGCACTAATTTGCTTCTTGTTGGTTTGGTATGACACTAAGTATAAGGTGATCACTTGTTGGAATCATCTCCTTTAAGCACGACTTGGTTTTGTAATAAATGGTTGTATGATAATGGACCCGCAATGTTTCTGTTGTACCACTCTGAGGGATGTAATATTTGCGGAACGGTGTTCTGTAAATGTTATATCAACGACTTGCGTACTACAACATGCAGTGGTATGCTGGGTCACCACAAAATATCAGGTTGTTCATCGTCTCAGTGTTTCTGTATGCTATCATACTCCATGGTTGAGACCTCAAGACACAGAATGCAGTAAACACACAGATAGAAAGAATCGACAAGAACCAAATCACGGTGGCGGCCAAGCACATTGCACAAGGCCGACAACAAAGGTTATGAATACTTGTCGTACTATCCACATGACTTTCAACCATGTCTTATTTTTTTCATTTTGTTAATTCAAACAAAACTCTAGCCCACATAATTTTCGCCTTCTGAACAGAACAGCCAAAGCAAAATGTGTCATCAATATCAGATCTATGTTCAATCCAATTGCCTACCTAAAGTTCCAACTAACACTGAAGCAGCGTTTTAGACTGACATTTCCCTTACCGGAAAATCATGGTGACGAGGTTAACACGAACCCTTGATAACAATAAACCATATCTAAACAGCTTCATGATCATCGATAGCATACCTCGTGATAGGTATCCTTTTGTCAGGACCATGTGGAAGAAGCTCACGATCTGCCATTTGCCACACTTGCGATGCTCCAGGTTCCTTGTGCTTCACTTTGCAGTTGGGATTGAGGTTAAGGTGGTGCATTCTCAGCTGGAATTTCTTCCGTTGCCTCTCCTCTAAATCTAGTTTCCCCTTCAACAGATTTTTGTGGCTTTGCCTTCCCATCTCGGTTCCTCATCATCTCAACTTGCTCCACATTTCACAAAGACATGATCCAGGATCAGTTTGCTTTTTTTTGTCACTGAAGAACTCATGGCATTATTTCACCTCTGTATGACTGCATGTTCAGGCTCAAGTTTACATAATTTGGTGTTTACAAACGGAGGCCATAAATCCTCAGACTGAAAAGATGAAGCTACAAATAGCCCTCGAGCAGAAAAATCCCATTCACCTCCTTGTGCACCGCATTCTTCAGCGGAAACGACTGGCTGCCACCAAACGCCAGGTCACTCAGCCCCGGGCTCACCATCCAAACAGGAGAGAGCTCCACAACGACCTTCTGTACCAGCTTGTCCTCCTGAAACCTGTTCAGAAGCGACGCCAGGCTGCCGCCTCCGACATCCCGAAAATCGACCAGCACGCTGCACAGCCCTCGATCCGCGAGAAGCCGAAGGACGGACTCTAGGTTCATCTGATCAAGGACTGAAACGCTGACACCCGATGGCTCCACGGTGACAGGACTATCGGCCAGAACTATGGCGTTAGATGCAGACTCTTCATCTAGAAATGGGATGTGTAATTCAGAACCTTCGCCCTGCGCTATGATGATATAGAGAGGTTGCTTCGCACCGGCTTCGCGTGATATAGGTAAGGTAGTAGTCTTGGCCATCTCGCTTGAAATTATAACTCCGTCATATTCTTTCAGTAGCTGCGAGTAGTATCCTCCTGGTTGATCAGCTCCACTCCCAGTTTCACTGATGACTATCCCGTTCGTCGATAGTGTAGTTCTCAAAGTTGCAAAGGCCTTCCCGGTAAGCATACGATGGATGTAAGCCTCGTTTAATCCGAGGCACAATGCTTCCTCCACGCCGACCCTCACATCTATCCCAGCGGCTCGGAGCTTTTCAATCCCTTTGGATGCTACAATAGGATTTGGGTCAGTCATCCCCACCACAACCTCCTTAACTCTGGCCTTGATGAGTGCTTCGGTGCAAGGAGGGGTCCTCCCGTGGTGGTTGCAGGGCTCCAGACTCACGTAAGCCGTTGCGTTTTCTGCTAGATCCCCTGCATCTCGAAGAGCGAATACCTCGGCGTGGGGCTCGCCTTCCTTGGGGTGGAATCCCTCGCCGACGACTTGGCCGTCGCGGACGATGACGCAGCCGACCATGGGGTTAGGGCTGGTGTGGCCGGACGCCTTCCGTGCCAGCTCGACGCACCGCCGCATGTGGCGCGCGTACATGTCCCCCGCATGCGCCCGGCACCGCACGCCGGCCGCGAGACCCCGTGCGCCGCCGACCGCGAGGCGGGAGCGAGAAGGGGAGGCTGCGGCGGAGGCGTGTCGCGGGACGAGGCGGGGGCGGGGGCGCGGGGCGAGCGAGGAGGCCATGTCAGCGAAGCCCCGGAATCAGTCTGCTAGTTCCCCAATCTGCAGTATCCAGTTCCAGATGAACACAAAGTTAGAAAAGAGAAAGGTATACGGGACACGAGAAGCAAGGTGGGAGGAGAAGCACCTCGCCCAGCCCGCGTAGTCGTCCGTCCCGCCCGCCGGCCGCCGCCCGCCGCCCACCGGCGTGTTCGCCTGCCTCGGTCTGCGACAGAGCTACAGCGAGAGGAGGCCGAGATGGGTTAGTTTCTTTTTTTTCTTCAGTGTAAGATGGGCTCCAAGTTGGGTTATGTTTGCCACCGTTACGGGGAGGCCCTATATCTCGCTTTTAGCGAGCCGAATCCTATGACTCGCCCGCACTGACTAGTCCGTATGGGCCGGTGGGCTGGTTATATCTCACTTCGGTGCATGTTCACGTTCACGTTCTTTTGGGCATGAGTGGTCAGGTTCACGTTTCACGTTCTATCTCTCTGACTGGTAGTCTGGTACGCATGATTTTTTTTTTCATTTTTTAAATTGGTTATTTTGAAAATTATTTATTTAAATCGGAACCATTTTAAAAAGGAACCATTTTTAAAAATCATAACCATTTTAAAAATCGCAACCATTTTTTTAAATCGGAACCATTTTCAAAATAAAAAAGGTAACAAATTTAAAAAATTGTTCTGATTTTGAAAATGGTTCTCTTTTGAAAATGGTTCTGATTTTTGAAAATGATTCTGATTTCGAAAATGGTTTGATTTTTAAAAATAATTCCGAATTTGAAAATGGTTCCGATTTAAAAAATGGTTCATTTTAGAAAAAATGGTTTCAATTTAAAAATGGTTCCAAATTTGAAAAATAGTTTCAATTTAAAAAATGGCTCCAATTTTTAAAAAATGGTTCAAATTTTGAAAAAGGTTTCGATTTTGAAAAATGGTTTCGAATTCGAAAATGGTTCCAGTTTTGAAAAAAATGGTTCCGCTTTTGAAAATGGTTCCTTTTAAAAATGGTTCCAAATTTGAAAAATGGTTCCAATTTTGAAAATGGTTCCAATTTAATGGTTCTGATTTAGAAAAACGGTTCCATTTTTAAAAAGGAACCATTTTTAAAATCGGAACCAATTTAAAAAAAGAACCATTTTTTTAATCGGAACCATTTTATAAAAAATGAACCATTTTAAAATACGAACCTATCAAAAATCGGAACCATTTTTGGAAAAGAACCATTTTCAAAAAGGAACATTTCCAAACACCGGAACCATTTTACAAAACCGGAACCATTTTTAAAAAGGAACCATTTTTTAAATTGGAACCAATTTAAAAAAGGAACCATTTTTAAATCCATTATCAAAAATCGGAACCATTTTCAAGAAAGAATCATTTTCAAAAAAGAACCATTTTCAAAAAGGAACATTTTCAAACATCGGAACCATTTTTTAAATCGGAACCATTTTTTAAATTGGAACCATTTTATAAAAAGGAACCATTTTTTAAATCAGAACCTATCAAAAATCGGAACCATTTTCGGAAAAGAACCATTTTCAAAAAAAAGAACCATTTTAAAAAGGAAGAGTTTCAAACATCTGAACCATTTTTAAAAACCGGAACCATTTTATAAAAAGGAACCATTTTTTAAATCCGAACCTATCAAAAATCGGAACCATTTTCGGAAAAGAACCATTTTCAAAAAAGAACCATTTTCAAACATCGTAACCATTTTAAAAAACCGGAACCATTTTTAAAATCGGAACCATTTTAAAGAAGGAACCATTTTTAAAATCAGAAACAATTTTAAAAAGGAACCATTTTTAAACCGAAAACATTTTATAAAAATGGAACCATTTTTAAATCCATGATAAAAAAATCGGAACCATTTTCGAAAAAGAACCATTTAGAAAAAGAACCATTTTCAAAAAGGAACATTTTCAAACACCGAAACCGTTTTAAAAAATCAGAACCATTTTAAAAAAGGAACGATTTTCTTAAATCAGAAGCAATTTAAAAAAGGAACCATTTTTAAAATCCGAACCATTGTCAAAAATAGGAACCATTTTCAAAAAATGAAAAGACGGAACCATTTTCAAAAATCGGAACAATTTTCAAAAAATCGGAACCATTTTAATAAAATAAAATACGGAACCATTTTTCATAAGTCAGAACCATTTTAAAAAATTGGAACCATTTTTTAAAATCAAACCTATTATAAAAAATAACCATTTTCATGAAATAACAAAACAAAGAATGGTTCAAATTTTGAAATTATGAAAAACGAATATTTTTCAAATAAAGGAAATGAAAATTTAAATAAATAATAATACAGAATGAAGAAAGAATAAAATGGAAAAGAAAAAGAAACGAAAACAGAGAAAAGGAAACAATAGAATTATAAATAAAGGAAAGTTAACAGCCACACGGGTGTAGCCCAGCGGCTGTGCTTTCCGTCCGCCTCATAGGAGGTGCAAAGTTCAAATCCCCCTCCACGTGCTATTTTTCTCCGTAAAGAAAATATAATGGCCCGGCCCGCTAAAAAGATGAGTCCTAACTGCGGCTCGCAGAAGGCGATATATAGGGTTTGCGCTGTTACGTGCGCTTCTTCCGATTGAGCCAGGCATGGGAATGGGCTATGCAAGTTGCAAGCGAGGCCACGAGAAAAACTCTCTCAGTCTGTGACGCTCGTGGTTGTAAGTTAGAGCATAACCCTTATCCCGCAGGCATGTTAAAGATGGTAGAAAAAGTGTTTTGAGGGCTGGTTTCGTCGGTCGAACAAAACCGCAAACCTGTTTTACCACTCGGCTTTATGGGTTCTGTTCGGCCGCAGCCGAATCCAACACTTAAAACACATGGTTTTTTTTAGCATTTCAACACATATGTATCATATGCCATAATAAATATGAAACCAACATAAACTAAAATATAAAAATTGTTAATTGTACAATACAAAAATAATCCAAATTACAATAATGGTTCAAATCACAAATCAATGAATATCAAATGAATTAAACAATAATCCAATAAAGGAATTGTACCGAATGCAAATAATGGTTCAAATCACACAGAAATGAAATCAAATGAATAAAAATGGTATATTACAGCCCAAGCAACTGCCAGATGTGCTCAATGAGATCCTTCTAAAGCTGGCTATGGGTGTTGGCGTACTCAATCTCCCGGTAAGTTTGAATGAATGTTTGAATGCGATCTGGGTTTCTAGCAACGTCTCTACATCAGAGTCCCCAAGCAAACTTTGCTCGCACGGGATCAAATCCATCTAAAATGCACAAGGAAACGCTACTAAACTACGAAATCGATGAAAACCATCGATATATCAAAACTTAATTGAGCGGGGAAGTACACACCGATGTATTCTGGGCGACAACCGCGATTCGGCCAGGGACGGAACTCGCGCGGGGCGTTGGCTCCTGAAGCTGTGGGAGCGGTGGATCTAGAGCGGTGGCGACACGGTGACGGCTTCCCCTCGGCAGATGTCACCGATTTATGGCTGAAATCGAGGTCGGTGGGCAGGCGGCGGCGACGGCTGGATGTGGAATGGGGACGGAACTCGCGCGGGGCTGAAATGTCCCTCCCGCCAACCGTTTCGTCGCAATACATGGCAATGTCGGGTCGGCCGCGGAAACGGTGTTTTCTCGGTTCGGAGGGGTCCTTTTTCGGCAGCTCTTAAATAATATTACAGGTCGAAATCGTTTGCGGGTTCTGTTCAAGACGTTTTTTTTTGGCCCAAAACGTGTACTCGGCGGTTATGCATATCGTGTAAAAAGTATAGATAAGCGCCATGATGATTGCACTCTGGTCCCAGCGTTTTTTCCTACGGTTCAGAGTACCACAACATAAGGAGTTCATACTCTTTTGTCAGGCTCTAAGCATGATCCTTATTCAGGACAAAGAAAACTCGAATGACAAGCGTTTAATTGACAATCAACGATCCAGATTGTCCCAATGTCGAGCACCAAACACTTTCCATCATGAGTCAAACGTTTTCTTCTTTCCATCGAATCCAGACTAACAATTTAATGTCGTCCATCTGGTTTCTTGTCGTCTGTTTTGGTTTTGTACGTCATGTGATCTGTATCCCGATCGATCGCTGGGTGGTTTCCTACGTGATTAGTTTCCCCGATCGATCGATGGGTCAGGTACACCAGGTTTGCTCTACTAGAAGCATGCCGGCAAAGCTGACGACGTCGGCGCCGTCACGGCATGGGTGTTCCACCCAAACCGGATGTCGAAACGGAAGGCTGGGTCGCAGGTCGCGAACAAGGAGGCCACGGGCTCTTGAGCAGCCGCACCGTGCCGACGTCGGAGCCCGTCACGTCGCAGAGACAGTGATGCATCCAGTACACAACGGTGGCTTCCCGGTGGTGGTGGCGCGCACCTAGGATGGGGGCAGTGTCGGCGACGTGGCCGATCTTCCCCTCGATGGGCTGGAACTCGAATGGCAGGCCGAGTGAGGCCGGGAAGTCACCGAGACGGTGCCCGGTGGCCTGACGTCGAGCGAGGCGTCGAGCCTGGTGACCCGGAGCGAGAGCGGCCTGCAGGGGTGGGAGAGCATGTGGAAGAGCCCCAGCCAGTGCAGCCCCTGCATGATGTAGAGGTCGATCACGCGGTCCTCGCCGTGGAGCGCCTGCAGGATGGCCTTGTTGGCGGTGAAGTGCGAGAACTTTACGAGCGGCGTGAGCGTGTTGTACGCCTGGAATGCCGAGGAGATGCGGCGGCTCTGCGCAGCCGCGAGCGGTCTGATCGTTGTGAGCGACGAGCCTGGTGACCAGGTAGGAGCTGAGCACACGCGCGCACAGCGCGTCCACGAAGTAGGCTGCGACGCGTTCCGGGGGCGACCCGAACAGGGACGGGAGGAAGAGATGCAGCCATGGGATGAAAGGAAGAGGTAGGTCACGGGAAGCAGAGGTCTTCATGCCTGGGGTCCTCCCGCCGTCGCCACCCTCCACGCCAGGAAAACGAGGTCCGTCGAGCACGGGACCTGCGATGACCTGCACAGAAGGGTCCTGCTCCACGCCGGCCAAACGAGGCCATCCACCACGCCAGGAAAACGAGGCCGCCCTCCACGCCACTACGCCAACACCCGCGCCAGCCTGCATGTCCCCTGCTCCGGACGGACGCACGAAACTCCACTACTTCCCTCATTCCCTGCAATTCGACCACGGTCAGATGTACTTTCTTCAGGTTTGCACAGCTTTCCTATCGTTGATCAATGGAGCTGTATTTGAGCGGAAACAACTGCATTTAGTAGGCCACTCCCTTAACATGAAATTTATCAACTCTAGATTATGCTATTTGTGGCACCCCGCTCTGGCACATATTTCCAGAGAGGCGGTCGCCCCGTGCGCCAGCCCAAGATATCTGGCCGCACGTTACGACAATGCAACATAGCGGAAATCATTACACAATCAGGCACAAAGTGCTATAACAGGTTTACAAGGCCATCAAGGCATGACCAAAAATCAAGCCAAGCATGGCTCAGGACAGAGTTTAACTGGCAGCAGAAGACGACTAAGGCAACGGCTTGGAGCGGCTCCACTCCACAGGCATCTGGCTGGGCAACTGATCCTAACACGCTCTTGCTCCATGTCCTCGCTAAGGTAGAAGATAAATCCTCGCCAATATCTGGCCACAAACACAAGGCCCGTGAGTACATTTGTATGCACTCAGCAAGAATCGCCACTCACTACAAACAATCCAACAATCATGCAGCAAGATATACATTGGAAATAAAATCCTACCACATGGCAGGGTGTACTCTAGATACATGACATAAAAGTAGCATGACATTGACAACCAAACATGTCATAAGCAAGTAACGGGGGTATCACCAGTACAGAGTCCAAGCCAGGTGGGGTTGGATCGTGCACCGGCAATCATACAAAGAGATTACCTGTGACGGGTAAACGAGTGTACCAGTTGGTACCAAGTAACAAAACAATATTTATCATCCCTGCTAGGCCCACTGGCCTTATCTCTTTTCTCAACTCCCCTAGGCCTTCTGGCCTTATTTTTCCACGTTGGGCATGCACGGTTGGTGTTGGCTCAAGCCTAACTCTAGGCTCCCAACAATCACACTGTCACCCCGAAACACGGTAACCATCCACAGCTCAAGTAACATTCCCTGCATCATCTTATTGTTCATTTAGTGAAATCAGGTTGTTCATCTTTCTTTCAAACCGAACTTATGTTTAACCTCCTGACTCGACAAAGACAATAGTGTGACCGACACTGAACTGTTGTTCCATAACCGTGGAACGATGCTAGACATCCATATTTGACACTCTCGAGAGGTTGCAGTTTCCACCCATCTAGGTGTACCATATAGCCGGTACTTTAGGAACTCTTCCTTAAGACGACCTGATACACGTACATGACCATTCACGCTACCAAGACACTCCCTGTATAGCTACTGACATAACTCTATGTCTTATGACGAAGTGAATCCGGCACGTACCCAACCCATGAGCAACGCCTATCTCCGGAACCTTCGCAAGACTAGCCCCGACCACAAAGATAACCGACTAGACTTGCCAAAATGGTAGCATCAAAGGAGGCTCAATAGGATACGTAGGTCAAGGCCCGCCCATATGAGCGACAGTGGTAGTGCTTTCGATGTTCAGATTATTGGCACTATGGACTGACCCTATCGATGTTTGGAGGGGTGTTTCATTTAATCAAGTTTCATCAAAACAAGTCCAAACAACAGAGGATTAGTCCAACACAACAATCACAATATCATAATAATATATATCATCAAACATCAAGACATTAGCAACATAATATCTCAAGCAATGGTTTGTTTGTATTGACCGGGTGACTATGGCGGAGCTACCTCCGACCAGCGCCATCGTAGATCAATACAAAAGTTAGCACAGGTTGTTGGCGTCGATCGGGTGACTGTGGCAGAGATACCTCTGACCAGCGCCATCGCAGATCAACTACCAAAGTTGGTTGGGCATGTAGTCTCCAAAATGAACCGAAAAGCACTCATAAGAAAGAAAGCATCCATTCCACTCAAGGATTAACCCGACGTGGTGTCAGCAATCTTGGCAAAAAGAATCAAATGGAAAGCAAATGTCCCAAGCGTCGCAGTCAAAGCGGGCATACGCCAACCAAGTTTGACGGAGGGAGAAGAATCAAATAACTCGTTTGGCAAATGCCCCCAACTCCGAGGATCATAAGACGACATTCGTCCGCTCCTCACCTCGGCGAAGAAGAAGAAGCAAACAGTCATAGGAATGCATGTTTTCTAGTTGTTTAGTTAGAGGTTTCGACAAAGCCACGCAAGTGCGAGGCGCACAGTTGTATTGTTCCCCATTCCTTTGACTATGGCGGTTCCTCCAGCCCGTCGCCTCGGGAATGGGGGGGGGGTGATGCGCAGATAAGTAATTATAAAGCAATGCGACAATTTAATGCAACATGGCATGACAATATGTAATCAAACAGGCAAACAACATTGCATGACTGGTCATAGCAAGTGGTTAGCTTGCCTCTGAAAATTGACACCATTTGGCTCAGGGATCACAGACGCGTCACGGGTCAGGGTCTCGGTCTACCGGTACCGCGGAATACCCTCAAACGGAGCTACGGATCAAAGATATAGCCCGGCGACGGATAGCTATCTGCTGCTCAGTCGAAAAAAACAGAGCATGCAGAATTCCGGAATGGGCTGGGCTGGTCGCGCACTCGGCGAAATACGTCTTCGGTTCTGGAAGACGTAACACGCCGGTTACGCCTCCACTTGGCTGACGTGGCGGCTGGGCCACGCCGGGCCCGCCTGTCGGCGTCACGCTGGCGCCATGCTAGCGCCACGCTGGCGGCCTTCTCCTTCCCAGCGTTGGACGCTCGAGAGAGGTGAACGCGGCACGGGCCGGCTCGGCCACCGCCTGCCGCCGCCGCCCTGGTGCGTGCCGCCGGCCGCCGGGATGCGGGGAGAGCCGCCCCAATGCGCCGCCTCCGATGAGGACGGCCACGGATGAGGGGAAGCTCCGGGGGCACCGCCACGGGAGCGTGCTCCGCGAGCTCGCCGCCGGCGGTTCCCAGACGAAAACGAGGCCTCGGGCCACCCCATCTCGATTGGTCTCGTCTGGGAGGGAGAGGAGACCTAGGGGAACTCCTCAACAGCTTTAATTGGAGACTGGCTCGGTCTAGAGCTCGTCGTGGTCAGCGGACCGACGGCGACGTCCATGGCCAGAACGGAGCCGGCTCTGCCATTCCGTGACTAAAGGGGCTCCATGAGGGGGAGAGGAAGGATAGGGCACATCTGAAGGGGCTCGGGTTGCTCTCTTAGATAGGCAGCGGGAGGGGGAAAAACACGGGGAAGCTCTCACACCCTCCATGCCACTGTATCGTCGGTGGAGGGGATAAGAGGAGGGGCTGGATAGGATAGGCCGAGGTGGATGCACAGTGGAGCACGAGGCTGCACTGGTGAAGGAGGGTTAGGCCGGAGTTTAGCGCTAAATGGATTAAGGTCATGTCAAAGCGTGCGTCCAGTGCGACGCGAGCGGCATCGTCGCGTTCCCGGTGACTCGGAGCACCAAAAGTAAAACGGTTTCGACCACTGGGTTCCTAAGGACAGGGCCAACTCAACAAAACAAGAAACACTCAGGGGCTTGAACTTCCTCTGTGCAAAATTTTCAGAAAACCGAGGGAACGCTAGGTGTTCGATGAAATGACCTAGGTTTTGCACATCTCAGAAAATCCCCAAAATTCACAGTAGGTTTGGAATGATGTAAATAGGATGTCTGTGGAGTTTGAGCTCAATTGGACAGCTAGAGGTTGGTCAAATAAATTGGATGTCCAAAAATGCCCTAATGGCATGGGTATGCCTAGTGTGCATCCTCAAATTATTTTGAGCTGATCTTCTGAATATGTGGTTATATTTGGAAGGTTGTCAATTTGGCAAGGTATCAATGCCAAATGATTTTTGTAGCTAGGGGTTGCTTTGGAAATTGCAAATAGGCATGAAAAGAGCATTACAAAGGAAGTACCTCAAATATTGCTCAAATGAGGTTGGGCCAATGGAGTGAAATGTTCAGGAGGTGGAATCATGCACCTTCCCAAAATTGCATAATTTCTGGATGAGTGGAAGGTGTCTAGATAATTTCTGGATCAAAAATGGCATATTAGAGAATATGAATAAACTTGGAAGTATTGCATGGGACTATGAAATATTTTTCCATGGGAGTGATCTATATGTATGAGGGAACCATATGGTAGCTTGGTAGAATTTATTTCAAGCTAAAATTGCGGTGGAGGCTTTAGTAGGATAGACAGAAATGGTTTTGGAATCACCAAATGGAACCAGTGTTTGACAGACAAAACAACGGCATGGAAATATGGTGGAGGTTGACAAGGACTCGAGGATTATTGGGAAATTTTTCGAAGAGAGCGAAACCAAAGTCAAATCAAAGACCAACAGGTTCGAAGAAAACATTTTGAAACCCGAAAAAGTTTTCCAGGTGCGAGAAAACACCACTAAAATTAGGGACAAATTTTTAGGGGTGTTACACTATTCCGCAGCAAATTTCGTCCCAGTATGTCGATGAATTGTTGCTCAAAAGAGTTTGCTTTTTGTCTAAGCATAACTGAACTAAAACTAGGATTATGGTTATGTTGATGCTAATTTGTCGCAAACAGTAATGATTTTTGGGTTATGATGTGATACTTGTGCCAAACAAGATAAACATATATTTGGTGTGGTGAAAATTTTCTTCAAATTTGGTTAGAACAAGTCGGAAACATAGAGTAGATATAACTTTAGAATTAATGGAACAATTATTTTTTGTTGGTAAAAATTGTAATATTGTTTTTTGAAATGTACTCATGGACAATATAATGTAGTTCTACAGTTTTATGTTGCTATTTACATCCGCCAAGGGTTTATGATTGCTAAGTTGCATGCATTAATGGAGACGTGTGTTGCACTAATTTCTTAGTGATAAACTGCAATTAAATCTTCGAAGATTCTATCTTTGTCCACATAAATTTCACGTGTAATATTGTTATAAACTACCAGAGATACAAAACAATCATTATTTGACATGCGTTGCACGTGCACGTGTACTAGTCGTGTAAAAAGTATAGATAAGCGCCATGATGATTGCACTCTGGTCCCAGCGTTTTTTCCTACGGTTCAGAGTACCACAACATAAGGAGTTCATACTCTTTTGTCAGGCTCTAAGCATGATCCTTATTCAGGACAAAGAAAACTCGAATTACAACTTTCTTCGTCAATGAACAAAAAAATTACCACAAGCCCACAATCCGATTTTCGGTTATAATCGACGGCAGCAATCAATCTTACATAACCACGATTTTCTACAGTGTGGTACTCCACTTGACGGACAGTCATATCAATAGGTTTTGATTTGGTATCCCGATCCCACTCGCTTCTGTATGTGCACATAGCTATAGGTAATGCAAATCACAAGATACATTACAAACCCACTATATTACTGCGCGTAGTCGCAGAAGCCGTTGTTGCACTTCTTATCGCACCGGTTGGAGCAGCTGCCGCAGTTCTTCCCGTCGGAGAGCAGATCCACGCAGCGACCGCCACAACACGTCCGGCCGTGCTTGCACGCCTTGTGGCAGCCGCCACAGTGCTCGGCGCTGGCGACGGTGTCCACGCACTGACCGCCGCAGCACGTTGCACCTGCGCTCCCCGGCACGAGGCATGCTTCGGCCGACTTCTTTGAGCAGTCGTACGTTGGCAGAGGCGGATGGACAGTGCCACCAACCAGCAGGAAACGGCTCCTCCTTGCCGGTAGCGCTGGGGTGGCGCTGACGGCGGCCGTGGCGGAAATAATGGCAGAAACAATGGCCAGCACCATGAGAAGAAGGAAGCCGACGTTCGCCATTGTGGAGAGATGGAAAAGCAATGCAAGCAATCAGAATTTTTTGGGTTTATGCCTCGTGATTAAGGAGCTGGGATGTGATTGTGTGGAGTGAATATAACTAACTATATGAAAGCTGAGCAAATCCGCGGCCTCTCAGCGAGCGGCCACTGTTCCTGGCAACAGTAATTACTGTAGCTAGGAATAGTGTTGAACAGTTCTTCGATCGACACCGTCGCCTGGCAATCCGACGGTCCACACGACACACCCCGTGATGTTTTTACAGAAAAACCCCGCCCAAAACCAGATATCAAACCCGCAATCCAGGAAATCGCGAGACGGTGGGCCGATTCGAAAATCGCGAAAACGTCACGAACTTTTTCGCAAAACATTCCGCAGAATCTCCCTCTTCCCTTCTCTCTCCCGCACACGCCAGCAGGTCGCCGCCGCCGCCGCCGCGCATCGCCGCCGTTCTGCGCCTCCATGCTCGAATCGAAGCTCACCGCGAGCTCGCACGTCGCGTCCTCCACCTCCTCGCCGAGCGCCGCCTGCCGGGACGCCGCGTCGGCGCCGGAATCGACGCCGCCGCGCCCGCCGCCGCGAAAATGCTCGTCGCCAAAAGCTCAGGCGGCCATATGGTGCAAAACGCCGCCCGCCTGACTCCCCGCGTCGCTCTCGAGCGGACCTGCGCGATCCGAGCCCTGCGTGCATGCGCCGCTGCTCGGGCGCGAACTCGGCGGATCGGCCGCGTCCGCCGCCGGCGCGGTTAACATCACTCACTGACGTCACTCGCGACCCCACCTGTCGGTTTTTTCCTTTTTTTACGAATTATTTCCGAAATGGAAAAAACCTGATTTGTGGGACCCACCTGCCAGGAAAAAATGCTAAAATTCAAAAAATTCACATCTTCTAAACTACAATTCAAAATAATACAAACAATATATCAAAATCTTCTAAATTTAACAAATTTTCAAACTTTCCACGTGAATGATTTCCAAAATGAACAAACTCCCGACATGTGGGCCCCACCCGCCAGAAAAATTCACAATTAAAAAAATGCTAAAATTCAAAAAATAATTCATATCTTTCAATCTATAATTCAAAATAATACTAATTCAAAATAATACAAACAATATATCAAAAATCTTCTAAATTTAACAAATTTTCAAACTTACTGTGTGAATGATTTCCAAAATTGGAAAAAAAACCCCGATGTGTGGGTCCCACCTACCAGAAAAATTCACAATTATAAAATAAAATTCTAAAATTCAAAAAATTCATACCTTTTAATCTACAATCCAACATAATACAAACAATATATCAAAAAAAAAATTCAACCACACATAATTGAATAAAAAAACGAAATTTAAAATAAAACATGCTTTCAAAAATTTAAGACACTTTATAGATATTGTTTTAGAGTATTTAAACAATTTCCAAAAACTGCTAAATGCTGAAAAATCAGTAATTTCGACTATATCCACCGACATAATATGGAAAATATATCAACATGGTCACAAAAAAATTGAAATTGCAAAATAAATAAAATAGAATCTACTCATCAAAAAAAATATGAAAATGTCTAGAAAAATACATGCTACCTATTTACGACAAAATACAAACATTTTTTACATTTTAATTTACCAAATATTTAGAGACACCTACATGCATTCCCTGAAGGGTCGCGTGTAGGCTACACTAGCGCAAATCAAAATTTTCTACCACGACATCCAAGGAACTGCTGCAGTTATAGATCACGGGATTACCACTAGACGCGCTGTGCCGTGCCGAAGTCGGTGAAGCGAGTCGGGGCAGGGTAGACGTACAATCCTCTCCGATCCAGTCGCTCCCACGAACAGCTCCTCTCGGCGGCTCGTCCAAGTGCTCCAAGTGCAGCACCTCTATCGGTATCCACACGTACGACGTGGAGGCGCCGCTCGCCGGACTGCTAGGTCCGCGCGGGCGGCAGGGGCGTGGTGAGACGGTGGCTGGGTGGATTGTGGTGCGGAATTGGGCAACCCTAAAACGTCCAGCCTCCTCTCCTTATATAGACCTCCCCATATTGGGCTGCCTCAACCGAAGCCCATTCTGGAGTCTATTCCAGCCCAACTCGGATCCAATCCGAATTCTGCCTTCACTGCCTTAAGTGTGTGACCCTATAGGTTCACGCACGTTTAGACATGACACGAGTACACCTACTCGGCCAATAGTTGGTAGCGGCTTCTAGCAAAACGTGCCAACTCCCAAACACACATAAAGATCGTATCGGACGAACCATCACAATGTTTATGTCATTCCCTTTGCCTCACGATATTAGGTCAAGCCTCCAGCTGACATCTCTTTCTCGATCCTGTGATTTGGAATCCCATACTAGGTTAACCATTAACCTTATGTAGCACGGCCATGCATTTCTAGATCCGATCACTCGAGGGGCCCAGAGAAATATCTCTCTCAAGTAGAGAGGGGCAAATCCCATCTTGACTGACTATGCCTTGCAGCATGTTTCATGACAAACCCGTAAGCTACCTTTATGGCTACCCTTTCACGGTGTAGTGTTGGATAGCCCCAAAGTAGGTCAATTCACATCTCAAGTACATACGACAATCTCAGGTCTAGGGACAAAACAAACACATCGTGTAGAGAGAGAGCTATGAACGTTTGCTTCATTGTCTCAAGGTGGGTCAGCCCAACTCTATGTTCACAACATAAGTCCACATTATTAGTTTTGACATCTCCATGTCTATGACTTGTAAAACATAGTCATCTACTAATACATGTGCTAGTCTAATATTCAAGTGTGTCCTCACATGAACTCCGACTAGGGACATATTTAGAATAACCATACAAGTAATGAGTTTCACAAACAAGTCCTCAACTCATCAATCAATACAAGACATTATTCAAGGCACATTATAAATCATGGATACATTGAAATATCATCATCTCTATGATTGCCTCTTGGGCATATTTCCTACAGTCTCCCACTTGCACTAGAGTCAATCTAGAAGATATCTAATACCCATAGCTCTTGTGTGCTTATCATGATTCTTATGTGAGAGAGGCTTTGTCAACGGATCAGCCACATTCAGATCCGTATGTATTTTGCATAAGTTTATTTCGCCTCGTTCGATGTACTGCCGAATGAGATGAAACCGCCGCATGAAGTGTTTGGTCTTCTGGTGATTCCTTGGCTCCTTTGCTATCGCAATGGTTCCACTGTTGTCACAGTAGAGATCCACTGGACTGGACGCACTAGGGACAACACCAAGATCAGTAAGGAACATTTTCATCCAAACACTTTCCATGCTAGCTTCTGCCGCAGCATAATACTCGGCCTCCATTGTAGAATGAGCAATTGTGTCCTGCTTGGAACTCTTCCAGCAAACCGCCCCACCGTTCAACGTGAACACATAGCCCGATTGCGACTTGGAATCATCCACATCAGTTTGGAAACTAGCATCGGTGTAACCATTTACAACGAGCTCCTCCTCACCTCCGTAAACTAGGAACATATCCTTAGTCCTTTTCAAGTACTTGAGGATATTCTTTACCGCTGTCCAGTGACTCTCACCGGGATCAGCTTGGTACCTGCTCGTAACACTTAGAGCATAAGAAATATCTGGGCGAGTACAAATCATAGCATACATGATAGATCCAATTGCCGAAGCATATTTGATATTTTTCATGCGCTCTCGCTCATCAGTAGTCGAAGGACACTGAGTCTTGCTAAGGTTTATACCATGTGACATAGGCAAGAACCCTTTCTTAGCCTCTTCCATGCCGAAACGTTTTAGCACCTTGTCAAGGTATGTACTCTGGCTTAATCCTATTAGCCTCTTCGATCTATCTCTATAGATCTTAATTCCCAGAATATATGCTGCTTCTCCTAAGTCCTTCATTGAAAAACTATTCTTCAACGAAGTCTTTACGGATTCAAGCATAGGAATGTCATTTCCAATCAGCACTATGTCATCCACATACAAGATTAGAAATACGAGCGAGCTCCCACTATCTTTCTTGTAAACACAAGACTCTGATTCGATTTTGGTGAAGCCAAATCCTTGGACTACTTCATCAAAACGAATATTCCAACTCCGAGATGCTTGCTTCAGTCCATAAATGGACTTTCGAAGTTTGCAAACCTTTCCAGCATTTTTAGGATCGACAAAACCCTCGGGCTGCATCATATACACGTCCTCGGCAAGGTTTCCATTCAGGAAAGCTGTCTTGACATCCATTTGCCATATCTCATAGTCAAAATATGCAGCAATAGCTAGAATTATCCGAATAGATTTAAGCATCACTACGGGCGAGAAGGTCTCCTCGTAGTCAATTCCTTGAACTTGTCGAAAACCTTTTGCAACAAGTCGAGCTTTATAGATGTGAACATTTCCATCCATATCAATCTTCTTCTTATAGATCCATTTGCACTCGATGGTCCTATGACCATCAGGCAGGTCAACCAAGTTCCAAACTTGATTTTCATCCATGGAATCTATCTCGGATCTCATGGCACTTTGCCATTTCTCAGAGTCTAGGTCCATCATTGCTTCCGCATAGGTCGAAGGTTCATCATTGTCCAACAATAATATTTCACGCGTATCATTGTCTATCAATAATATTTCTCGCGCTTTGCGAATCCTTTCTGACCTTCGTAGTGCTGGTGTTTCTCTTGCCACGGGTTCCTCAACTCGTTCTGCCATGATGGCATCACCCATTGAGTCCTCCCCGGTAGGCTCAACTTGAACTTCTTCAAGCAGCACCGTCTTTCCACTTGTTTCCTTCTTGAGAAACTCTTTCTCTAAGAAAACACCGCTTCGAGCGACAAACACTTTGCCCTCTTCTCGGTTGTAGAAGTGATATCCCAAGGTTTCCTTGGGGTATCCTACGAATATGCATTTATCCGACTTGGGTGTGAGCTTGTCCGCCTGAAGTCGCTTGACAAACGCATCACAGCCCCAAATCTTTAGAAAAGACAACTTGGGACTCTTCCCATTCCACATCTCATATGGTGTCTTAACTACGGATTTAGATGGTACCCTATTTAGTGTGTGAGCTGCTGTTTCTAGAGCGAAACCCCAAAACGATAATGGTAGATCTGACTGGCTCATCATTGATCGAACCATGTCCAACAAAGTCCGATTACGTCGTTTGGAAACCCCGTTTCTTTGAGGCATTCCGGGCGGCGTAAGTTGAGGAACAATTCCGCAACTCTTCAGATGATTGCTAAATTCGTGACTCAAATATTCTCCTCCACGATCTGATCGTAGAGCCTTAATTTTCTTGCCACGTTGATTCTCTACTTCATTCTGGAACTCTTTGAACTTTTCAAAAGTTTCAGACTTATTGGTCCACATACATCAGTATGTATTAGTTCCAGTAAGTCCGTCGCCCTCTCAGGAGAACCATTGAAAGGCGACTTGGTCATCTTCCCAAGCAAACAAGCTTCACATGTCTCGTATGATTCAAAATCAAACGAAGTTAGAAGTCCATCAGAATGGAGTTTCTTCATGCGCTTTTCACTTATATGACCCAAACGACAATGCCAAACATAGGTGGGATTCAAATCATTAGGCCGAAGCCTTTTAGCACTTATGTTATAAACTTGCTCATCATCATGAACATCATCAGGATTCAAAATAAACAACCCATTCACAATGGAAGCAAAAGCCACAAACATATCATTCTTTGAGATAGAACAACCATTGTTTTTACTCGCAAATGAATAACCATCTCGCATCAAACATGAAGGAGAAATAATGTTTCGACTTAAAGCTGGAACATAATAACAATTATTCAATTCCATAATAAATCCTGAAGGGAGGTGCAGTTGCATGACGCCAACGGACAACGCAGCAACCTTTGCATTATTTCCGACGCGAAGATCAACTTCTCCTTGTCTCACGCTTCTACTCCTTACTAGCCCCTGCATCGATTTGCAAATGTGAGCAACCGATCCGGTATCAAATACCCAAGAGTTAATAATGGAGTCAGCGAGAAAAATGTCTATAACATTAACCACAAGCGTACCTGAGCTAGAAGTCTTACTCCCACTCTTCTTCAAAGAAGCAAGGTACTTGCTGCAGTTTCTCTTCCAGTGTCCAGACTCATGGCAATAGTAACATTCTGTGTCAGGTTTAGGTCCATCCTTAGGCTTAGGCTTTGGCTTAGAGATCACATCTTTAGCTTTTCCTTTTGCCTTGGACTTGCCATGCTTCTTGAAGCTAGGCTTGTTCTGTACAGCCAACACTTGGCCATGCCCTGCACACTTCTTAATGTCACATTCTGCCGTCTTGAGCATTCCACAAAGTTCATTAAGGTCCTTCTCCACCCCATGCATATGGTAGTTCGAAATGAAATGCCCATAGCTGGCTGGAAGCGACGCTAAAATAAAATCAGTGGCCAACTCTCGGCCCAATGGAAAACCAAGTTTGTCCAAAGTCTGCGCGTAACCAAGCATCTTGATCACGTGCGGGCCTACTGCTGCTCCTTCAGCTAGCTTGCATTCACCAAAGGCCTTAGCGACACTGAACCTTTCAGTCCTGGCCTGGGTCTGGAACATGTCCTTAAGCGCAACGATCATATCGTACGCTTCCTGACCATCAAACTGCTTTTGAAGGTCGGGTTCCATGCAAGCAAGCATAAGGCAGCTAACCTCAAGAGACTCATCACATGCTCTCTTGTAGGCAGCCCTAATGGCAGCAGTGTCGGTGTCAAGAGGTTCATCTGGGATTGGGGTATCCAGAACACTTTCCTTCTTATCAGCCCTGAGAACAATTCTCAGATTCCGGATCCAATCCGAATAGTTTGTTCCAGTTAACTTTTCTTTCTCAAGGATGGAACGCAAAGCAAAAGGGGTGGGTTGGTTACGTGCCATTGATCTACAACAGAAAACATGCAAAATACTAAGACAAAAATCCATGATAGAGTAAAACTTTAAACAATTTAATATGGTCTACTCCCACTAAAACCAACATCCCTCTGTTGATACTTAGTGATTCAAGATCCACAACGAACAAGTCTCCTAGTGAGCCGGACGCTTCACCGCTAGAAAACGAGGTAGTTCGGTAAGCAACACTTTGCTAATCATATCACATATGACTCTTGTTGTTAGGTGACATCTCCATGTCAAAAACCCAACCTTTATGCCCCAAGGCGCTTAACCGTTAAGATTACCTTGTTGAGCTAACCAACTCTTATGCATGTAAGTATCCGATACAAACCCATCTAGTCAACGAAAACCGATGGCACCCTACTGTCATAGGCCCACCATCGATCGTAGAAGACATGGGATGGTGCAAGGTTTAGTTGGGGGGCATGTTAACTTAACATTTGTGAGGGATCGTTCTACTTCCACGAATCTAACATGCATAGGAGTAAAACAACAGGAATAGCAATCACATAGTTGTGACACAGTATGGCCCGTTTCTCATGGTGATCTCCATCTCCATAGAACCTGTCCACCATGGTGATCTCCATCTCCATGGTCCATGTGCGCCATCCCTCCGAATGATGAGTCCTCCAAGAACTATTACAAGCTATTACGCCTAACAGCTAGTAATGTAAATTACATGAAGTGTGGGGATCATCACAAGTCGGCACGCAGGCCGTTAATACAATAAGTGACAACACATCTGGCTCCTGCCGTGTTGACATACTCACGACACGCAGGTCATGAAAAATTACACACATGCATCACATACACATGGGCCATACTGGTCACAAAACACAAATCTGCAAAAACGAGTTAGACGTTCTAACGCCGAAACTTGCAACCCCTAAAAGTTGTTTTTATCAATCGAATTTGCCAAATCTAAATTTGACCCTCTTCAATTGATCCCTGGTTTTTCTGAAGCAAAATAAAAAGATCTACAACTTTTATTCAGACCTTTTCTCGATCCGAGGTCGTCTGCAAAAGTTACAGCCGTATTACCGGAAACTGTTCGTATTGGCAGATTACCTGTTACCGGCGATAGATCCGATCTATCACCTCGCGCATCTCATGCACCATGAATATGATCTAAATTCCGATTCGACCAATCCAATTGATCTTTGCGTGCTGCTGTTGGATTTACGTGTCACAGTCTACCCCGATGGCGGAAACCGACCGGTAGGGGTAAGTCGTTCGACGACCTCTTGCAACACGATCACGGAAATCAGATCACAGATCAAGACATTTACAACAGACTGCCGATCACATCGGCCTTACCCCATCTACATATCACATATGCAAATGATCCAAACCTATAACGAGGCAGCATCGGCTCTGATACCACTGA
Organism: Poa pratensis; assembly: GCA_947311845.1. NCBI lineage: Eukaryota > Viridiplantae > Streptophyta > Magnoliopsida > Poales > Poaceae > Poa > Poa pratensis. Next base: position 50,132,310 of record CAMZMU010000046.1, read on the forward strand.
AGGGTCGCGTGTAGGCTACACTAGCGCAAATCAAAATTTTCTACCACGACATCCAAGGAACTGCTGCAGTTATAGATCACGGGATTACCACTAGACGCGCTGTGCCGTGCCGAAGTCGGTGAAGCGAGTCAGGGCAGGGTAGACGTACAATCCTCTCCGATCCAGTCGCTCCCACGAACAGCTCCCACGAACAGCTCCTCTCGGCGGCTCGTCCATGTGCTCCAAGTGCAGCACCTCTATCGGTATCCACACGTACGACGTGGAGGCGCCGCTCGCCGGACTGCTAGGTCCGCGCGGGCGGCAGGGGCGTGGTGAGACGGTGGCTGGGTGGATTGTGGTGCGGAATTGGGCAACCCTAAAACGTCTAGCCTCCTCTCCTTATATAGACCTCCCCATATTGGGCTGCCTCAACCGAAGCCCATTCTGGAGTCTATTCCAGCCCAACTCGGATCCAATCCGAATTCTGCCTTCACTGCCTTAAGTGTGTGACCCTATAGGTTCACGCACGTTTAGACATGACACGAGTACACCTACTCGGCCAATAGTTGGTAGCGGCTTCTAGCAAAACGTGCCAACTCCCAAACGCACATAAAGATCGTATCGGACGAACCATCACAATGTTTATGCCATTCCCTTTGCCTCACGATATTAGGTCAAGCCTCCAGCTGACATCTCTTTCTCGATCCTGTGATTCGGAATCCCATACTAGGTTAACCATTAACCTTATGTAGCACGGCCATGCATTTCTGGATCCGATCACTCGAGGGGCCCAGAGAAATATCTCTCTCAAGTAGAGAGGGGCAAATCCCATCTTGACTGACTATGCCTTGCAGCATGTTTCATGACAAACCCGTAAGCTACCTTTATGGCTACCCTTTCACGGTGTAGCGTTGGATAGCCCCAAAGTAGGTCAATTCACATCTCAAGTACATACGACAATCTCAGGTCTAGGGACAAAACAAACACATCGTGTAGAGAGAGAGCTATGAACGTTTGCTTCATTGTCTCAAGGTGGGTCAGCCCAACTCTATGTTCACAACATAAGTCCACATTATTAGTTTTGACATCTCCATGTCTATGACTTGTGAAACATAGTCATCTACTAATACATGTGCTAGTCTAATATTCAAGTGTGTCCTCACATGAACTCCGACTAGGGACATATTTAGAATAACCATACAAGTAATGAGTTTCACAGACAAGTCCTCAACTCGCCAATCAATACAAGACATTATTCAAGGCACATTATAAATCATGGATACATTGAAATATCATCATCTCTATGATTGCCTCTTGGGCATATTTCCTACATTCCCTACAATTAAATGGAGCTGAATTTCAAAAAGAAAATATATACACATATCCTGCATTTCCACGGATTATTTGTCTTAATTACATATAACAGAACACAAACATAAACTTATGTCAATTTGAACATTCCAAATTGCAGAAAAATTTGGAGATACTCCAGCCGACAAATTTCGAAGAATTTTTACATTTTCAATTGAAAACTACTTACAACAAAATACATATATTTTTGAACATTACAACTTGCCGAGCATTTAGAGACAACCTAAATACATTCCCTCTAATTAAATGGAATTGAATTTGGTAAAAAAGACTTATATACTGTATTTCCATTGATTATGAAGCTTTATTAAATATGCCAAAATATAAACACAAACCTACATAAATTGGAACATACCAAATTGCTTAAATTTTAGAGATACTCATTTCCCAAATAAAACAAACATGTCTGAATAATTCAAATTGGGCAAAATTTAGATACCTTTATGAAAAAAAGACAACCATACTTGAGCATTCCGATCCAAATTCTAAATTTGTTCAAACTTAAAAAAAAAATGACTTCAATGCTGAACATTTTGTAATCACTACAAAAATTTAAAATTGAATAACTTCCAAATTCTACAATTTCTAAAATCTACTTGTGAATTTCAACGCAAATTTCATATTTACATAACTTCCAATTTTGAATGCCTTCCAGCTCCAAACATTTCGTGAACATTAAAAGAGTTCAAATTCGAATACATTCCAATGCGGATAATTCTCAAATTTATTACATTTCTGAAGCACAAACTCTCTTGAATTCAAATAATTTTCAGATTTCAAAGACTATAGAATATAGACATTTCCAAATTTCAAATTTACCAAACAGGCGCGGCATTGCCATAAATTCAACATGGCAAGCCCACATGAACACAAACAACAAACATTGCCTATTTATGGCAGTTAAATTTTAGAAATGCTTGCTTTAGTAAATATTAAAAAATGAATTCCTCTAATTATTGATTTAATTTAACGAAATCTACTACAACGCATTTCCTCAGATTATATAATTAATTTTTTAAATATTTATGTGAGAAAAAAAACATATTTGGCCATTCCAATTTAGCAAGTTAAACTAAATATTAATGCCAGAATATAAGCATATTTAAACATTCCAAATTGCTAAATACTTACAAATACTCTAAACAACAAAGCATCTAAAATTGCTGAATATTTAAAGGCAACATAAATGTACTCTCTCTAATTATGATCCTAAATTTAATAAATGCTTAAATACATTCAAATGTTAACACATTTTGAATGTATACAGCTTCAAAATTGAATTTCTCCCACCACGGTATTGACAAATATGACAAACATATCAACATTAACAAAAAAAAATAAACGTCAACTATTTAGGCCATATGATCAAACTTCAAATTTAGAAACCTTCAAAATTTTTGATAACTTCCAAATCTGAACATTTCAAATCACAACGTTCCGGATGGGGTCTACTAAATGATGGAACATAAGATCTGTTTATATTTAATTTCAACGAATATTTTTTTATGATATACAAAAGATAAAAGAAATATGAAATACTCCGAGTTTTGTTTAAACAATAGAAAAAGATAAAAAAGGAAGTACTGTTTATGCAATGTTCCAAATCCTTAAACAAATGATAATGGAGTCATTTTTTTACAATACTCCAAATGCTTCACATCTCACTTAATAATGACGTCATTTATCTAAAAACTACAAATACTGTTCCACCTTATAATAACAAAATAAAAACATGTTTGCAAGTTGCAATTTGTCCAACATTTGAGCGAATATTCTGATATTCCATAAAATAAAACCAAAAGCTCACCAAAAATAACCGCAGTATACTCATAACAAATACCAAATTTATTTCAACATTTTAATTTGGCCAACATTTCGACACCACACGAACAAACTTCCCCAAATATGGAATCAAATTCAAATGGATCGTTTTGATTTCAATTAAATATTGACGTCGAAATACAAACATGTTTGACCATTTCAAACCTTCAAACATTTGAATATTGTACACAATATATCAGAAATGCACACAAAAAATGCTACCTATTCATAACAAAACAAACAAATGTTTCAACACTCCAATTTAGCCAACATTTTGGTTAACAAAAATATATATATTGCACAAAAAAACCACCAAGGACGTGGCGTGACGCCACGCCAAAACTCAACTAGTGTATCTGTAGCGTCGCGCTTATATAGAAGAGAGCGTGGCTGGTGGGGAAGGAAGTCAGCGGGCTAACTCTGCTCTCATCGGGTTGACTTCTGATGAAAAGGAGACTTCAATAACAACACGAAGAAGGCACTTTTGTCGGGCCCAATACGCAAGGTTTTAGGTACGCGTACGTGAGTTTAGCAATATGAATTGCAGGTTGATCAATCAACTGGCGTAACTTTGAGGCAAACGGAATAAAGCTCCACGTAACAATGATTTTGACATAATTAGTGCACAGGATTCAGTGTACCACATTATGGCCGTCTCGCATGTTAGACGTGTGATGTGTCATCAGACGCTAGTTAGTTAATGGCATGAAGCGTGAACCTCCTACCTGACTGCGTGATATGCACGAGGCGGTGCCTTCCATGCTACAGCCTCATATCGCGCAGGACAAGAGCAGATCCTAGAGTTTGAAGCACGCTCATATCTATGGATTCATCGTACTTAGCCGGGATTCAAAAAGACTATTATTACTGTTGAATATATAAGCAATTTAACAATTGATTTAATCCGTGAAAACAGTAAACAGTTCATGACTAGAATAACAGGTATTAAACTAATTATGCGATCTACTAAAACAGTAGATAAACCAAACGAATTTAGAGAAACTAATATAAGCAAAAACTCTAGCAATATCTCCAACAAAAGGATCAAGAACATGTACTGTGCAGCAGCAGAGGAACCGATGTCACCCATGTCATCAATGAAGAGGTTGCTGATGTCGAGGAAGAAGTCGTCGTTGGGGAAGAACTCGAAGCCAGTAGTCGCGCGAGTGCGCTCCCCAAAAACCTGATCGCCCCTCTCCCGAACAGGATCACAAGAGGCGGGGTGAAAGTGCAAAGGATGTCGCATAGAGGGGAGGTGAATAGGCGTTTTGAAATAATTACGGTTTAGCCTTGAATAAATGCGGAATAAAACTAACGTTTAATTTATCAAGCATAAAACCTAACCAAGCTAGATTCACCTATGTGCACCAACGACTTATGCTAGACAAGAACAACCACTAAGTGATAGCAAGATAGATAACTTCAAGCTCGATGGCTATCACAAAGATAAATACATAAGTAAGAGTTCGGGTATAGAGATAACCGCAAAGTGGACACGAGGAGATGTTTCCCGTAGTTCCTTCCCAAGGGAAGTACGTCTACGTTAGAGGAGTGTGGAGCCACCTAGGCACTCCAATAGCACGGATGTGCTCACTCTATTCTCCGTGAGCTTTGCCGGTGAAGGCGTAGCTCTTCCACTATGATGTCACCTTCGAGGCGTTGACCAAGCCGTACACAAAGGTCGGGGAACTCCACAATGAGTTGGAGCCTCCCAACAATGTCTCGGAGCACCTCGCAACAAGTTGAGACTTCGGAAACCCACAAAGGCCTCCTAGGGTTACAAGCAACCCAAGAGGCAATCCACAAAGAGTAATAAGCTTCTCAAACTTTACTTCCACTTATAACCGTGGAGAACTCAAACCGATGCACCTAATGCAATGGCAAGAATACAAGAAGTGCTCAAAGCCCTTCACTCTCAAATCCCACCAAAGCAACTAATGCTATGGAGGAAGATGGGAGGAAGAGCAAGGAAACAACCAAATGAATCCCAAGATCTAGATCCAAAGACAACCCCTCACTAAGAGGAGAGATTGATTGGTGGAATAGTAGATCTAGATCTTCTCTCTCTTTTCCCTTAAGAAGGAGCAAGAATCATTGGAGGGATAGAGAGATAGCAAGCTCAAGGAGGGTCAGCAATGGGGCAAAACACGAGCTCTAGAGTTATGGAACCATTGGGGAAGAAGACCCCTTAAATAGGTCCCCCGAAAATCTGACTGTTATGTGCAGTTCTCGTGCCCAGCGGTACTACTGCCGAGCCCAGCGGTACTACCGCTGTGGGTATCCTGGCGGTACCCAGTGCAGCACCGCTTCCCGGCGGATGCGGTACCGCAAGGGCTACCGCTGCCACCAGATAGCGATACTACCGCCGGAGTTGCCGGTACTACCGCTGGACTTAAATGAATAAATCCAGCGGTACTATGAGGCCACTACCGCCGGGGTACCGTAAGGATACCCGAGGCTAAATCCCTCCTAGCGGTACCTCTGGCAGTAGCTCCAGCGGTAGTACCGCTACCTGATGGGTAGCGGTACCGACCGTGGTACTACCGCCATAGGAAGTCCTACTGGGCACTGCAGCAGTTCCGCTCCAGGAGGAGCAGTACTACCGCTGCGCCTAGCGGTACTACCGTCAGGTGAAAGTTAGCCTGGTACCAGAACTGCAATAACTTTCGCAAGGAAACTCCAAACGAGATGGGACCAACGAGGTTGGAAAGATAAGGACAAGAGCTTCCTTACAATAAAGTGACCACACATAGGAATGTGTGAAACTTTCCTCAAGGATAAACCGATGATATTTCCAACACCGAAAACGCAACAAGTTTTCCATGCGAAATTTGTTTTTGGAGAACATGAGCTTGTCATGAAGATCACAACAAGCACCAAAACCCAACAAAGATAAAGCCCAAAGAAGAACCAAGAAATATGATGCTAGAGATGCAAAGGTTTGAGCTCTCTACGATGATACGATCAAGTTACTCATTTGAGAGCCCCTCTTGATGGAACGGAAACTATCCTATAACCCGGTCTTCCAACTAACACCATGAGACCGGTAAAATAGAAACCCTATCAAGATCATACCTTTGCCTTGCTCATTCCACTTGAGCTAGATGATGACAATCTTGATCTCTTCAAGTGGACCACCTTTCTTGATTGCGCTTTGCTTGATGAAGACTCATATGTCGCTCTCCCATACATCATTATGGGAGAGTCTCTCTAAGGCACGTCTTCACTTCGACCATTATCTTGATGACGCCCACCACTTGACGTCATCCTCACTTCAACCTTGAATCCAACACATGGAGTTCAAGTGTTGCCTATGGACAAACCTACAAGGATATCTCAATATACACATTAGTCCATAAGGATTATCATTAATTACCAAAACCACACATGGGGCAACCATGTTCTTTCAATCTCCCCCATTTTGGTAATTGATGACAATCCTTTTTACGAGGGTTTATATAATGAATATTAAGCAACCATGCAACCATGCAAAGAAACAAGCAAGGATGCATGAGCAAGAAAAGCAAATGATTAAGAACGAACCAAAAGCATAAAACCAAAATTCCCTTAAACCCTCTAAACTTCTCCTCCATTGGCATCCATTGCCGAAATGGGAGGAAAATCTTAGAAGGTCAATATAGTAAGAGCTCCCCCATAGTGTGTGCATTTATCATAGTATGAGTGAAATCAAATGCACATATCCATTGACGAATATTTGGAGGGAAATCAAACTATTTTGAGGATTCAAAGATTGCAATAAAGAATGATAGGGAAAACCAAGCAATCAAGAATCCGAAGAACCAATTGAATAAGAGATGTTGTCGGGGGGTTACCCCCGGGTAGGGTAAAGATGAGGTAAAGACATGTAAGGTTAAGGCAGTAAGCTGTCTGAGGTAGCGATTGAGCAAGGACGCAGGAGGCTTCATCCGACGTAAGGCGTACGTCTGAGGTATATTCTCCGAGGTATATCCTCCGAGATATCAACCTCGGGGTAGTCAGCTAGCTACCACAGGAATAAATTATTCTCTACCGAGGTATAGGATCAGGAGTGTTATCCGAGGTTGGCAGTAAGGATCGAGGCATGTCAGAGAGGTCACGGGCGCCGCAGAGCTCGTGGCCCGAAGCTTCAGAGGACGGCGAGGTCCGTCCACGGGTTTCCCGGAAGCTCGGGGGCCTAGGAGCTGACTTGGCTATTTCGGGAAAGGTCTACAGGCTAGACCTCGGCAGGCTACTGAAGTATGACCGGAAGAGGAAAGCTAGGCCTGTCTGGCCTGACAGTCCGGCCGTTGAGCTGGCAGGAGGCAGAGGCTTGTCTTCTACCTTTTGGCCATGCCATTGTTAGTTGTAGGCAGGGGTAAAACTGTACTTCGGCCCATGTATATATGCGGCATCTCTACCTCCAGGGAAGAGGACGGCAAAAACCCTAGCTCATTTCCCCCTTCATAGTTTCATCTTCTATCTAGAGCTCTCACTTGAGCAGCATCATACAGCTCGAGGAGCACCTTGTGCCTGAGAACGACACTGATATATTGAGAGAGGAAAGGCAGAAGTAGGGGTTTTACTTCCTCACGGAGGCCCCGAACCTGGGTACATCGTGGTGTCTTTTGTGTTCTTGGATTTCTTGGTTTCTTGTTCATGTTCTTGTGGTTTCTTGCATGTTCTTGCTTGTGCACATCTTGAGTGCATAAACCCTCCCCGGATTCCCCCAACGACCATTCGGCCCCAACTAAGCCATACCCATGGCATCTGCCGTGATCCCACCACGACAGATGTTATGATAAGAGCAAAAAAAAGATGCTTCAAAATAAAATAGAGGAGCTCCCCAATATTTGTGCACTATTTAGAATTTTGCATTTGAATACAAAGTGTACAAAAGATGGAATCATCACTCCCCCATAATCGTTTGAAACATAAAACATGTGCAAGAGTGCATAAGATATGAAGCAAAGCATGCACTTGCACTTTAGAAAGACTTTGCCAATAATGAGTGCACCAAGAAACAAATAAAAAGAGACAAGCACTCACAAGGCAAATATTTAAGGAGCCACAAAAGAGATAAAATGAAATAAGAATGTGGCACCAAAGAGATAGGATATCAAAAAGAGATGTAACTTGTCAAGTGTATATAAGTTTCTAAGTAGACAACAATCATGATGATATACGTCCACGAAGAAGCATGTACACATAAGATTTGTTACTAAAGAAACGCATGATATCCAAGAGGAAGTTGTAAATACACCAATGAGATATTTGCTTTAAAAGCATAACACATAGCTCAATTTTATCTTATTGGATGTAAATAAAACTTCCAACATACAAAGACATTACAAATATCATCAAGGGAACAAGAGACATTTGAGATGCTTTGAGAGAAGATACAAGTATAGCAAACAAAATAAATGCCAATTGAAGAAAGAGATCTTGAAAAACTCATCAATATTGCACATGAGAGAATTTGACAAAAAGTAAAATGCTAGATTGACATAAATGGGATGGGTGAATCATGGGCATGATTATATATATTCCCCTTAATATGCAATCATCATAGCTCACTCATGTTTGCAATAAAGATGTTCTGAAAACAAGATTGCAAAAACCACTACAATTGCAAATAAAGAAGCTCATGCCAAGAATGAACCTACACAAGGTTGCAACGTAGAAAAGTATGCACGAGGGTAGATACTTGTTACCGAGATGGCATTGGGTTGATGTAGTACACAAGAGTTCATCAACCATCATAGCTTGTCTCCAAAAGTCATTTGGTGAAGACATCTTCCTTCGAAATGAGACAAGCATCCAATGCATCTTCCATGTACCTAAAACAAAATTCAAGTATAAAATGGTTCCCAAACTAATTGGGTCCAAAGTAGTTAGATGAACTACAATACATAGGACAAGCTCCACATAAATATGCGCATATAGATATGAAATTGAATTTCATGCACATCTTAGCCGATTTAGGATTCGGTGGAGTTTACCCTATATATTGGAACAAAGGAGGAAAACATGCCATAAAGTACACATGTAGTAAGTATGCATGCTCAAGACCTTTAAGAACCAAATGGAGACACAATTTGGACAAAACACCAAGAAAACCAAGAATGCACACAAGAGTGTGACAATAAAGATAATTGTTCAAATTATCTTCCAAGAGCCAAATCAACACATGATTGATAAGATATCAAAAGAAAGAGTAGATTAAGAGATTTAAAGACAAAAACCCGGAAGAGATACCAAGTGAAGTATATCTCAACGAATGAGATAAACAACTCCCAAAAGAGAGAAATATTCCAAAGAATAAGCTAATCCCTCTACACTCTTCATGATGGCACAAAGTACCAAGACGAAAAGATTTGTCTTACACAAAGACACATCATCGGATAAAAATCAAATACCAATTGAAAACAAACAATGTTCTAAATAATATAGGATAGCTCCCCCATGATTTGTGCATTATTTATGATCTTGTATTTGAATACAAAATGCACACAAATGGGATCATCACTTTCCATATATCATATTTGAACACTAGTCATGTTCAAGAAAAGCAATAAGATCCAATACCAATTTAAAATACGATATTCTACTCATTTTAGGATAGCTCCCCCAAGAGAAGTGCATTATCTACAAGCGTGACTTTGAAAGTAAATGCACAAGAATGGGATCACGGCTTTTCCTATTGCAAAGAAAACCTACCATAGATTTGAGTAGAGCAAAGAGGATCCAAGGCAACAAAACACTTTTAAGCAAAAAGGAACTTTGTTTGAGCAACATGCCACATAGGAACAAGATAATTTAGAGTATCAATTCTAAGTGGCAAAACCTCAAATGTTCACATTTTCTAATCTTGTAATATGCACAAAGCTTATTACTCCCCCATAATGTGATAATCCATTTCTTTTAAAACAAGAGGCAAACAAAACCAACTAGAGATAATTAATGGACATTATTTTTTTTATTTTTTTTTAGAATTTGAATTTCTCATGAGAATGACATACCACCTAGAGGCTAGATAATCTTAAAATATCAGTACTAGATTGTATTCGTCATGTACACACATTTTTAGGATTGTGACGTGCCGAAAGCATATCACTCTCCAAAATGGGGTGGTCCATTAATATCTCAAAAGAGCCAACAAAGATACAACAAGATGCAATAAAGGCTCAACACACACACATGTACATGGTGTGCAAACTAACATACACATTCTAGATTACTCAAGATATGTAAGTAGTGAGCACAACATATACAAACATGTGCAAGGAAGAAAACCAAACACATGCTAGGGGCAAGCAACTTTCAATGAATAAGTAATTTAAGTGCAAGTTACCGCAAGGAGGAACATTGGATATGAGATAGTGACATGATAATCCAAATGACTTGGCTTGGGAAATATGATTGATGAAGATCCCTTAATTCTTCATGGTGTAGCCAAGTCTCCAATGACCTCCATCAACACCTATTGATCAAGTTTTAGCTTGTCGGTCCCCAACCAAGTTGGGTCCTAAGAGGTTAGTCACAATAGGCTTGGTAACCCAAATGGATCTTTTCTTGACGCCACTTTGAGTACCAATAAATTTGGCAAACACATTGGCAACCTTATCCTTCCTAAGAGAGTAAACATCATCAATTATGATGGGGTTGGATAAGATACCGTTAGTGCATGAAGAGTCAAGGTGATTCTTTTCACGGCATATGTAGCAACATCTACTTCCACCTTTCTTCTTAGTTGATTTCTCAACTTGAGAAGCTTTGACTTGATTCTTCTTGAGAAGTGGCCTTCCTTCAACATGGTGATCTTGAGATTGAACTTGAGCCCGCTTCCCTTGTTGCTTCTCACTAAGAGGCTTCTTCTTCATTGGGCAAAATCTAACATGGTGCCCTTCAACCTTGCACTTGAAGCAAACCATCTTGGCCGAATTATTTACTTGTTCTTGGCCCTTCTTATTGTTGTCCTTGGACTTGTTCTTGTTGTTGGAGTTGAATCCAAGTCCACTCTTGTCATTGGGGAATTTTTGCACACTCAACATATTGTCAAGTGCGGACTTCCCAACATGACGCTTTTCCAAGTCTTTCTTCAAAGAAGTCACTTGGGCCTTGAGCTCTTTTATTTCCTCTACATGGTTAGTAACAACACAAGTACTAGAGCAAGTAGAAGCTTCATTGTTAGAGCAACAAGGCATAGAAAGCAATTCATCACAAGATGTAGCAATATCATGGGTTGATGAAATACTAGGAATAGCACATGGCAATATAGCATTTTGAGTAGAAGATGTGCTAGTGTCCACATGAGGCTCATAAGATGATACCTTAGTCACAATAGCCTCATGAGCTAACTTTAGCAAATCATGAGAGACTAGAAGATCATTATAAGAGCTCGAGAGCTTTTCATGACTTTCTTCCAACTTCCCATAATTGCAAGTTAGCAACTCAAGTTGAGCCCTTAGCTCAACGTTCTCTTTCAACATAGATGCTTCACAAGAAATAGAGTTAGTAGCACAAGCATCATTATTTTTAGCTTTGAGGACTTTAGAAAGAGCAAGAGCATGTTGAAGATCCTTATTAAGTTTAGCAATATCAATAGCGTGGGATTCCTCAAGATTATATAGGGACTCTTCAAGAGTGATACGTCTCAAACGTATCTATAATTTCTGATGTTCCATGTTGATATTATACCAATTGTTACATGTTTTATATACACTTCATAGCATTTTTATGCATTTTCTGGGACTAACCTATTAACAAGATGCCACAGTGCCAGTTCCTGTTTTCTGCTGTTTTTATATTCCAGAAAAGCTAGTCTGGAAATATTCTCGGAATTGGACGAAACTTGGACAGAACCTCCTATTTTTCCAACACGTACACGGAGTCCAGAGGAGAGACGGAGGGGAGCCACGAGGCAGCCACACCATGGGGCCGTGCGGCCCCCCTGCCGCACCGTGGGGTGGTGTGGGCCCCACGGGCGTCTCCAGCCGCCGCCCTTTCGCCTATTTATTCCTCCCGACGTGAAAACCCTAAATACCCGAGCCATTATCCACGAAAAGTTCCAGAGACGCCGCCGCCGTCAACCCTAGCTCGGGAGGGTTCAGAAGCTCTTCCCGGCACCCTGCCGGAGAGGGGAATCATCACCGGAGGGCTCTACATCACCATGCCTGCCTCCGGAGTGATGCGTGAGTAGTTCATCCTTGGACTACGGGTCCATAGCAGTAGCTAGATGGTTGTCTCTCCACTTTATGCTATCATGTTTAGATCTTGTGAGCTGCCTATCATGATCAAGATCATCTTATTGTAATGCTACATGTTGTGTTTGCTGGGATCCGATGAATATTGAATACTATGTCAAGTTGATTATCAATCTATCTTATATGTTATTTATGATCTTGCATGCTTTCCGTTACTAGTAGATGCTTTGGCCAAGTAGATGCTTGTAACTCCAAGAGTGAGTATTTATGCTAGATAGTGGGTTCATGCCTCCGGTAATCTGGGAGAGTGACAATAACTTCTAAGATTGTGGATGTGTGTTGCCACTAGGGATAAAATAACCGATGCTTAGCTTAAGGGTGCGCCGTTAGGTCTAATGCATTTGTTTACATTACGCACATTACTTAATGCGATTATCCGTTGCTTGCAACTTAATACCAACGGGGAACTCGGATGACAACCTGGAGGTGGATTATTAGTCATAGACGCTGTTGGATAACGGTCTATGTATTTTGTCGTAATGCCCACATGAATATCATAGTAATCATCATGTCATATATATGCATTGTCATGCGCTCAATATTTTGTCAATTGCCCAGCTGTAATTTGTTCACCCAGCATGTTAGTTATCTTTTATGGAGAGACACCACTAGTGAACTGTGGACCCCGGTCCATTCTTTTACACTGATAATACAACCAACTGCAAACATTGTTCCTTTTCATTCTCTGCAATTTACTACTGTTTTCCACACCATACGTTTAATCCTTTGTTTTCAGCAAGCCGGTGAGATTGACAACCTCACTGTTTCGTTGGGGCAAAGTAGTTTGATTGTGTTGTGTGCAGATTCCACGTTGGTGATCGAGCGCGCCACCAACAACCTTCAGAAGTGATTTCTTGCTCCTACTGGTTCGATTAAACCTTGGTTTCATACTGAGGGAAACTGCTGCTACACTGCTTCATACCTTCCTCTTGGGGTCTCCCAACGAACGTGTGATCCACGTCATCAAGCAACTTTTTCTGGCGCCGTTGCCGGGGAGCAAGAGGATTTCTGCAAGGGGAGTTTCACGCTTCCAATCTCTTTACTTTGTTATTGTCTTGCTTAGTTTATTTTTATTTAGTCTTGTTTGCTTTATTTATCAAAAACACAAAAAAATTAGTTACTTGCATTTACCTTATTTCGGTTTACTTTCTTTTTATTTCATCATGCTTCTCCCTAAGTTTACTTTAAAAGATATACCGGTGGGAAGTGGGTCTATCATTGGAAGAGATAACATTGAAGAATTCTTTAGTCATGTTAGTAGACTTAAAGATTTTGAAGACAGATCCTTGGTAGAACTTGCCCCTAATTATGAAATTGCTGCTGCCTCTTTGGTTCACATGTTGGAAGCTAGGTTTGTTAATCTTAATCCTATAATGCAGCAAATGTTTCTTAAACTTCATGATATGAAAGAGGGTGAAAAGAAAGATTTTGTTTTAGAAACTCTTCTTAAAGAATTTGGTGATGTTGCTGGGGAGGCTAGAAAAGTTTTCATTCGTTATAAGATGCTTGGCTATTTTATTGATATTGCTAATACACTTGAGAAGCTTGAAAAAGATAGGCTTAAGTACACTAATGAACCCAATTATGAGGGAGAAGTCAAAATACCAATACCTTTTAAGCTTGTAGGAATGCATGAGGCACTAGAAAAGAATTTTGATTGGATTGTTCCTGAAAATTTATTTGATGAGGATAGTGTGCCTAAAAGTAATGAAAGAGGAGTTTCTGAAACTTATATAGATAAGATACAATGCATTGTTGAGAAAACTTCCAACCTTTCTGTTGATGCTTCTCACTTGGAAACACTTGATTCTTACTTTCTGCGCCTAGCTGAAAGGCGTTAAAGAAAAGCGCTTATGGGAGACAACCCATTATTTTATTTCTGCAATTTTTTTTTCTTTTTGAGTCAAGGAGTTGTTTACTTCTGTAACAATTCCTTTGTATCTTTATTTTATCGCATTGTTGTGCCAAGTATTGCCTCTAATAGGAAGATGATGCTAGATTTGGATTTCTGCGCAGGAACAGATTTCTGCTGTTCACCGTTTTACTTCTGTAAAATCACAGAAAAATTATTTAAATCTGCAAATTTTTGTGCGTGATCCTCAGATATGTACGCATCTTTCGTTAGTTTAAAGTTTTTCGATCTGAGCAACGTAAGTGCCTCGAAAAAATTCGTCTTTGCGGACTGTTCTGTTTAGACAGATTCTGTCTTTTATTTTTCGCATTCTCTCTTTTACTAGTGTTGAGTGGAATTCTTTTTTAGGGTGAAGAGCTTCACATAACATCAGTGGCAGTAGTTAATGTTAAAAGTAACGGTCATGTTTGTGTCCTTATAGAACATGTGAGTTTTTGATTGTGCACTAACCCTCTAATGAGAATTACTTGAGTTTGGTGTGGCGGAAGTTTTCAAGGGTCAAGAGAGAAGGATGATATAATGTGATCAAGAAGAGTGAAGAGCTTAAGCTTGGGGATGCTCCCATGGATCACCCCAGCATATTTCAAGAAGACTCAAGCGTCTAAGCTTGGGGATGCCCAAGGCATCCCCTTCTTCATCAGCAACTTATCAGGTCATCTCTAGTGAAACTATATTTTAATTCTTTCACATCATATGTGCTTTACTTGGAGCGTCTGTGTGCTTTTATTTTCAGTATTTTATTTTTCTTATGGTCAACTTGATTGGACCCTAGCATTCTTGATTGGGAGAGAGACACGCTCCGCTTTTTCATATGAATACTCCTATTCTTCACTTATACTTGTTGAGTATTCTTATCTAGCTATTGCTATGCTTTTAGCTCCTGTTTTGCATGCATCTCTTATTCAGAGCTGTTAGTTCTTTTAAAGAAAGTACTCTCTTGCTTCACTTATAATTGTTTGGAGAGTTTATGTTGAAATAAATTGATTGGTGTTTGGTTGGAACAGAAAATGTTGCATGTGGTAGATGGTATAATGGAAAAAGCTTACATATTCTTGTAGATCACTGTATTGGATAATTTGATACTTGTCAATTGTTTTGAGTTATCAAGTAGTTCATGTTTAAGCTTTTGTATCATGTAGTTAAAACCTATTAATGAAGAACTACCGTAAAGCTCGTTGAAATTTGGTTTGCATGATTGGTATCTCTAAGGTCTAGATATTTTCTAGTAAAAGGGTTTGGTTAACAAGGAAGACAGTGTAGAGTCTTATAATGCTTGCAATATGTTTTCATATAAGTCTTGCTGTGTCGGTTGATATCCTGTGTTTGCTTCAAATAACCTTGCTAGCCTAAACTCTGTACTGAGAGGGAATGCTTCTCGTGCATCCAAAACCTTGAGCCAAAATCCATGCCATCTGTGTCCACCATAACTACCTATATGTGGTATTTCCTTGCCATTCCAAGTAAATTTTTCATGTGCTACCTTTAAACTATTCAAAAATTATTACTCCTATTTTGTGTCAATGTTTACCAAGCTCATGAGGACGGGGTGGATGTCTTTATGTCAACTGTCAAACAGACTTTACCACCGGACTAGCGGCATATACATCCGCTTATCCATTAATTTTGCAAAAAGAGCTGGCAAATGGGGTGCCCAGTCCCAATTAATTACAACTTTAACCGCTTAATTCTCTTCACATTTTTGCCCTGATTTATCAGTCAAGCAATGACAAACAGTGAAATATCTGCATGTGTAAACAAAAGAGAAGAGGGATGATCTGCCTTGCTGGTAGAAATAACGTCCTTCATGGGAGCCGCTCTTAAAAGTCTGGTTGGCAGGGGTCATATTGTACTTTCCATTTTCTGATTCGTTGACAATTAACAAACACCTCCAAAACTTATTTTTACTCTCTATATGATTTCAAAAACTTAAAAAGCTCTAGCACATGATTTAATCCCTGCTTCCCTCTGCGAAGGGCCTTTCTTTTACTTTTATGTTGAGTCAGTTTTCCTACTTCTTTCTATCTTAGAAGCAAACACTAGTGTCAACTTTGGTGCAACAATTTTTATATGCTTGTATATTGCACTTATTATATTGCTTTGTGTTGACAAATATCCATGAGATATATATGTTGAAAGTTGAAAGCAATTGCTGAAGCTTAAATCTTCCTTTGTGTTGGTTAAATACCTTTTACTTAGAATCTATTGCTTTATGAGTTAACTCTTATGCAAAACTCTTTGATGCTTGTCTCGAAAGTACTATTCATGAAAAGTTTTTGCTTATATGATTCAGTTGTTTGCTCATTATCTACTTGCTAGCAAACTATAGACCATTGACCTGGATCACTTCATTCATAACATGTGCTTTACAATACTATTTGATCAAGATTATGATTGTAGCATGTCACCTCAGAAATTATTTTGTTTTTATCGTTTTACCTACTCGAGGACGAGTAGAACTAAGCTTGGGGATGCTTGATACGTCTCAAACGTATCTATAATTTCTGATGTTCCATGTTGATATTATACCAATTGTTACATGTTTTATATACACTTCATAGCATTTTTATGCATTTTCTGGGACTAACCTATTAACAAGATGCCACAGTGCCAGTTCCTGTTTTCTGCTGTTTTTGTATTCCAGAAAAGCTAGTCTGGAAATATTCTCGGAATTGGACGAAACTTGGACAGAACCTCCTATTTTTCCAACACGTACACGGAGTCCAAAGGAGAGACGGAGGAGCCACGAGGCAGCCACACCATGGGGCCGCGCGGCCCCCTGCCGCGCCGTGGGGTGGTGTGGGCCCCACGTCTCCAGCCGCCGCCCTTTCGCCTATTTATTCCCGACGCGAAAACCCTAAATACCCGAGCCATTATCCACGAAAAGTTCCAGAGACGCCGCCGCCGTCAACCCTAGCTCGGGAGGGTTCAGAAGCTCTTCCCGGCACCCTGCCGAGAGGGGAATCATCACCGGAGGGCTCTACATCACCATGCCTGCCTCCGGAGTGATGCGTGAGTAGTTCATCCTTGGACTACGGGTCCATGGCAGTAGCTAGATGGTTGTCTCTCCACTTTATGCTATCATGTTTAGATCTTGTGAGCTGCCTATCATGATCAAGATCATCTTATTGTAATGCTACATGTTGTGTTTGCTGGGATCCGATGAATATTGAATACTATGTCAAGTTGATTATCAATCTATCTTATATGTTATTTATGATCTTGCATGCTTTCCGTTACTAGTAGATGCTTTGGCCAAGTAGATGCTTGTAACTCCAAGAGTGAGTATTTATGCTAGATAGTGGGTTCATGCCTCCGGTAATCTGGGAGAGTGACAATAACTTCTAAGATTGTGGATGTGCTGTTGCCACTAGGGATAAAATAACCGATGCTTAGCTTAAGGGTGCGCCGTTAGGTCTAATGCATTTGTTTACATTACGCACATTACTTAATGCGATTATCCGTTGCTTAACTTAATACCAACGGGGAACTCGGATGACAACCTGGAGGTGGATTATTAGTCATAGACGCTGTTGGATAACGGTCTATGTATTTTGTCGTAATGCCCACATGAATATCATAGTAATCATCATGTCATATATATGCATTGTCATGCGCTCAATATTTTGTCAATTGCCCAGCTGTAATTTGTTCACCCAGCATGTTAGTTATCTTTTATGGAGAGACACCACTAGTGAACTGTGGACCCCGGTCCATTCTTTTACACTGATAATACAACCAACTGCAAACATGTTCCTTTTCATTCTCTGCAATTTACTACTGTTTTCCACACCATACGTTTAATCCTTTGTTTTCAGCAAGCCGGTGAGATTGACAACCTCACTGTTTCGTTGGGGCAAAGTAGTTTGATTGTGTTGTGTGCAGATTCCACATTGGTGATCGAGAAACGACGCCACCAACAACCTTCAGAAGTGATTTCTTGCTCCTACTGGACGATTAAACCTTGGTTTCATACTGAGGGAAACTGCTGCTACACTGCTTCATACCTTCCTCTTGGAGTCTCCCAACGAACGTGCGATCCACGTCATCAAAGAGTCGCCCTACGAGTTTGCTCTTTCTCAAGTGCAATAGAGAGGTCCGCAATCTCATTGGCATACTCACACTCACGACTTTCCATTTCCTCAATGGTGTCCTCATGCCCACGACTCTCCATTTCCTCAATGGTGTCCTCATGCTCATCAATAATTTCTTGCTTTCAATAGCAATAGTCAAGATTTCTATGAAGGTAGAGCGAGCATTTTTATTTTTGCTTAGAGCATGAAAGACAATTTCTCCTTTCTTATTCAAGGAGGAGATACTATCATCTTCATCACTATCATCATCATCATGAGATATATTGGGGTTCAAAGTAGGAGATACCTTTGAAGCCTTAGCCACGAGGCAAAATAGAGGAATGGTCGATGATGATGAAACACTACTTGAGGCACCACTCAAGTACACATCTTGTTCCATAGGGGGATGAGTTTCCTCTACATTGTTAGTGACAAAAGAACTAGAGGAAACACAAGCATTTGAATCATGGCAACAAGATAGAGCAAGCATATCATCATGACATATAGATGAGCAATTTTGACAAGATATGCAAGGACTATCAACACAAGCATGTAATGCATTTATGGTGCTAGAAGTGTTGGAGTCCAAAGATGAGGCATTGCAATGATGTAGAGGTAAAGAATCATCAATAGTAAGTTCACTACCATCATTGCAAAACCTATCACTACTCACCATCTCATTGGGTTGTGGCTTACCACATGTTGGTGAAGTAGAAGACGTTGAGAGCTCATCACGTCCGGATGAGGAGGGAGTACAATCATCCTCAATAATGTTGGACACATCATATTTATCTTGAAGCTTTGTCCACAACTCATGAGAATTCCGAAAAGGCATGATTGACTCAAGGACTACATCGCTCGAAACATAGACAATGGTATTAGATACTAGAGAATCGAGATAAGAGTTTTTCCTCATCCTCTAAAGATAGATTTTGTGAGTCCTTTGGAGGATGAAAACCCATATCTACGATTCTCTTCATATTTGACCCCATGTCCTTGAAAAGATTAAGCATGCAAACTTTCCAAACAACATAATTTGTGCCATCGAATATAAAGTGGGATCATGCACTAATTCTCTAAATGACATCTTTACTCTCTAGGCGGTGAAGCCAAATAAAGAGAGCCTTGGCTCTGATACCAATTGAAAGTGCAAAGGATGTCGCCTAGAGGGGGGTGAATAGGCATTTTGAAATAATTACGGTTTAGGCTTGAATAAATGTGGAATAAAACTAACGTTTAATTTATCAAGCACAAAACCTAACCAAGCTAGGTTCACCTATGTGCACCAACGACTTATGCTAGACAAGAACAACCACTAAGTGATAGCAAGATAGATAACTTCAAGCTCGATGGCTATCACAAAGGTAAATGCATAAGTAAGAGTTCGGGTATAGAGATAACCGCAAAGTGGACACGAGGAGATGTTTCCCGTAGTTCCTTCCCAAGGAAGTACGTCTACGTTGGAGGAGTGTGGAGCCACCTAGGCACTTCAATAGCACGGATGTGCTCACTCTATTCTCCGTGAGCTTTGCCGGTGAAGGCGTAGCTCTTCCACTATGAGGTCACCTTCGAGGCGTTGACCAAGCCGTACACAAAGGTCAGGGAACTCCACAATGAGTTGGAGCCTCCCAACAATGTCCCGGAGCACCTCATAACAAGTTGAGGCTTCCGAAACCCACAAAGGCCTCCTAGGGCTACAAGCAACTGATACGTGTCAAACGTATCTATAATTTTTGATGTTCCATGCTGTTATTATATCAATTGCTACATGTTTTGGTTACACTTTATATCATTTTTATGCATTTTCTGGGACTAACCTATTAACAAGATGCCACCGTGCCAGTTCCCTGTCTTCTGCTGTTTTTGGTTTCAGAAAATCTATTAAGGAAATATTCTCGGAATTGGACGAAACAAAAGACATCGTCAATAATATCACGAGGAGATCACAGAGTCCAAAGGGGATTCGGAGCCGACCCACCAGGGCCACGCCACACTAGGGCGTGGCCCAGGTGGGCCCGCGCCCTCCTATGGCGTGGTGGCCCCCTCGGCCACCGACGCCGCCTCTTCGCCTATATATTCTCCGCGACGTGAAAACCCTATTACGGTCGATCATATTCCACGAAAAGTTCCGTCGCGGCCATCATCGTCAATCTCAGATCGAAGGAGTTCTGAAGCTCTTCCCGGCACCCTGCCGAGGGGAGATCATCACCGGAGGGCTCTACATCACCATGCCTGCCTCCGGAGTGATGCGTGAATAGTCCACCCCTGGACTACGGGTCCATAGCAGTAGCTAGATGGTTGTCTCTCTACCTTGTGCCTCCATGTTTAGATCTTGTGAGCTGCCTAACATGATCAAGATCATCTTATTGTAATGCTAGATGTTGTGTTTGCTGGGATCCGATGAATATTGATACCATGTTTATTCAAGTTATTTATCTATGTGCTCTTGATCTTGCATGCTCTCCGTTGCTAGTAGATGCTTTGGCCAAGTAGATGCTTGTGACTCCAAGAGGGGGTATTTATGCTCGATAGTGGGTTCAGTCTCTAGATATCTGGATCAGTGACAGAAAGGTCTAAGATGGTAGATGTGCTGTTGCTACTAGGGATAAAACATTGGTGCAGTGTCCAAGGGCACTTGTATTGATTACATTACACACTTTACTTCATGCAATAATCTGTTGTTAGCAACTTAATACTGAATGGGATGCGGATGCTGCCTTGAAGGTGGATTATTTAGGAATAGATGCTGTTGGAATAACGGTCTATGTACTTTGTTGTAATTCCCAACTAGATTTCATAGTAGACATCTTGGCATGTATTGTATTGTTATGCCCTCTCTATTTGTCAATTGCCCAGCTGTAATTTGTTTACCCAACATGCTAGTTATCTGTTCTAAGAGAGACACCACTAGTGAACTGTGGACCCTGGTCCAATTTCCTCATACTGTTTACACAACCTGCTGCAATCATCTGTTTCCTGTTACTTGCTGTTTTTCCTGCTGTTTTCCACACCATACGTTTAACTCTTTGTTTCTGCAAGACTGGAGAGATTGACAACCTCTCTGTTTCGTGTTGGGCAAAGTTCTGGTTTGTGTCTGTGCAGATTCCACGTTGGTGCAAGCTCCCTAGCGCCAGGGGGAGTCAACATCAACAACCTTCCGATAGATCATCAAGTCCTACTGGATTGATAACCTTGGGTAGATTATTCAAGGGAAAACTTCTGCTGTCTATATCATAACCTTCCTCTTGGGGTTCACCAACACGTAGCCATCAAGCTGTTTTCTGGCGCCATTGCCGGGGACTTGGAGGCTATTGGAAAGGGGAGTCTCTCAGTTCCAATCTCTTTACTTTGTTTTTTGTCTTGTTTTATTTTTGTTTTGCTTGCTATTAAAAATCAAATACCCAAAAAATTTAAATTCCTGCATCTAGTTTACTATTTCGGTTGTTACTTGCTTGTTGCCATGTCTAGTTCCGCTCCTAATATCATGTCTCCTGAGGATGAGGTTTTCACTTTTAAGCAAGGAAGTGGGGAGAGTTTTGGTGATGCATGGTCTAGAATTTTTGAATCCTATGTTAAAACTGAACCTAAAATGGCTTTGAGTCTGTTTCTTAGTAGTTTCTATTTTGGGTTGCTTCTTTGTTATAGATATGCTCTAGATGCTGTAGTTGGGGGAGATTTCCTTCGTTATGATGGGGATCAAACTTTCAATGCCATAAAAAAATTAATTGCAGCATCTGCTTCTTCAAATAAAAAAATAGAATCTGCTTTTGAGAACATTCATTCAAGACTAGAATCACTTGAGTCAGAGTTGGCTAGTTTTAAAGAAACTTTTAAACTTTTTGAAAGTGTCCCTATGCCATTCGAACCTTCTGGATGGGTTCCTTCACTAAAAATTTCAATTGATGGGACAATTTTCTATGCTCATTGTGATATTAAATCTGAATTTTGCTTGATGCCTAAGCGGATTTATGACTCCCTGAATTTATATGAACTCTCAAAAAGTGAAACTTTTGTAACTCTAGCTGATAATTCAATCAAGTTATCTTTTGGGACTACTCAAGGAGTTGTTACTAAAATAAAGGGAGTATTTACACCTACTGATTATCAAGTCATTGAATGTGTAGGAAATGGGAGCATCACACTTGGAAGGGATTATTGAGGCAATTGGGAGCTGTCATTGACATGGGTGAAGCTACTCTGAAATTTAAACCTCCATATTGTTTGCATCATTTTCCTAATGCCCCTAAAGCCAAGGCTAAGAAAAAGAATAAGAGGTCTAAAGGTAACACTATTGGTACCTCTGGTCTTAGCAATACTTGATGCATCTCTTCATGCCTAGCTCAAAGGCATTAAAGAAAAGCACTTCTGGGAGATAACCCATGTTTTTATTTGCTGTTTTATTTTTGTTTTCTTGAGTCAAGGATGCTTGTTTACCTCTGTAGCAACTCCTTTGTATCTTTTATTTGCTGTTTTGTTGTGCCAAGGAGAGTTACTAATGCAAAGTTGGTATTTATTTTCGGGACTGCATTGGAACAGATTGCTGTTCGTCACCATTTAATTCAGTAGAAAATCAGAAAAAATCGAAAAATGCTATAAAAAAATTGTGCATGTTCCTGATGATGTTACGCAACTTTCATTATTTCAAAAGTTTTTCATCTGAGCATCGTAAGTGCCTCGAAAAAATTCGTCAATACAGACTGTTCTGGTTTGACAGATTCTGTCTTTTATTTTGCATTCTCTCTTTTACAAGTTTTTAAGTGGTTTCTTTTCATGTAAAAGTGCCCACTTGAGCCTAGTAACAGTGGCTAATGTTTAAAATAGTTGGCTTGTGAGTTTTGTCTTTGCTAGAACTTTGAAGTATTATCTTTTAGTGCACTAACCTGCTAATGAGAAAGGCTGTTAAGTTTTGGTGTGAAGGAAGTTTTCAAGTGTTGATAGAGGAGAATGATATTACATGATCAAGAAGAGTGAAGAGCTTAAGCTTGGGGAGGCTTACCTCCCCAACATATTTCAATAAGACTCAAGCATCTAAGCTTGGGGATGCCCAAGGCATCCCCTTCTTTATCTACAAATTATCAGGTCATCTCTAATGATGCTATATTTTTATTGCTTCATACTAGTGTACTCTTCCTTGGAGCGTCAGTGTGTTTTTGTTTTCAGTTTGTTTTGTTTTGTTTGCTGTGATATACTTGTTGGATCCTAACATTCATGTTTGGGAGAGAGACATGCTCCACTTTTTCATTAGAATACTCTTGTGCTTCACTTATACTTGTTGAGTATTCCTGTCTAGTTGCTGTTATTGCTGTTAGCTCTCAGTTTTTCATACATCTCTTGTTAGAGCTTTCAGTTTCTTTTGAAGAAAGTACTCTCTTGCTTCACTTATATCTGTTTGGAGAGTTGTCAAATAAGTTGATTGGTGTTTGGTTGGACCAGGAAAATGCTATGCATGTGGTAGTGGTATAAAATGCTTACATGAATCTTTTTAGATCGTTGTCTTGAGTATTTAAGCTTGTGCATCATGTAAGTAATGGCTATTAATGAAGAACTACTATAAGGATTTTCTGCTATAATAATTTGTTGCATAATTGGAAGTCCATAGTAGTCTAGATAATTTTTGGATGAAGGCTATGTGTTAACAAGGAAGACAGTGGGAGTCTATGGTTCGTCAAACCTTGTGTTTTATGTACATTCTTGCTATTCCAGTTGATAATGATGTTTGCTTATAGTAACTTTGCTAGCCTAAACTCTGTACTAAGAGGGAATGCTTCTTGTACATCCAAAACCTTGAGCCAAATCCATGCCACCTGTGTCCACTATACCTACCTAGTATGTGGTGTTTTCACCATTCCAAGTAAATTTCTTCATGTGCTATCTACTAACTACTCAAAACAATTATCCCTTTTTGTGTCACTACTTGAAAAGCTCATAAGGACGTAGTAGTGAGATTCGTCATCTTCCATGCTAATTAATTTACAAGGATTGGCAGCTTCATCTGCTTCTCCACCTTTTATTTTGCATTAAAGAGCTGGTTAGTCCACCCTATAAATAAATAAATAGACACTCCTCCATGGTGAATGTTGGTGGGCACCCGAGGATTCGGTTAGCCATGGTTTGTGGAAAGTAAATGGTTGGGAGGAGTGTCACCAATAAGTGCTTGTTACGAGTGCAGTCCTAAAAACTCTCGGAACCGCTCTAAAAGTTAGTTAGCCATGGAAGATGACAAGTACCTGCTATTTGATTTGTTGACACCTGTATACACCATTACCTTACAAAACAATATTTTATACTCTCTATATGCCTTCGGGAACTACAGCTCTAGCACATGATGTTAATCCCTGCTTCCCTCTGCGAAGGGCAATTCTTTTACTTTTATGTTGAGTCAGTTTTCCCACTTCTTTCTGTCTCCTTAAGCAAACATCATTGTCAACTCCAGTATAACAATTTTTACATAACTTTGTGTTTGGTTGATCATATTCTTTGCATTGACATTATCTATATGATATACATGTTGAAAGTTGAAGCAAAAGCCGAAGCTATTATCTTCCTTTGTGTTGATACAAACACTTTCATGTTGAGAATTATTGCTGCTGTGAACTAACAATTATGTTAGACTATTATATCTCTAAATGTTTTATAGTGTTATTCATGAAAGTTTGCACTTGTGTGATCACTTATGTTTACTCTTTATTTACTTGCTTGCAAACTATAGACCATTGGCTTGGATCACTTCATTCAGATCATGTGCATTACATTGTTATTTGATCAAAGATTGTGTTGGTAGCATGTCACTTCAAAAATTATCTGTTTTTATCGTTTACCTACTCGAGGACGAGCAGGAACTAAGCTTGGGGATGCTTGATACGTCTCAAACGTATCTATAATTTTTGATGTTCCATGCTGTTATTATATCAATTGCTACATGTTTTGGTTACACTTTATATCATTTTTATGCCTTTTCTGGGACTAACCTATTAACAAGATGCCACAGTGCCAGTTCCCTGTCTTCTGCTATTTTTGGTTTCAGAAAATCTATTAAGGAAATATTCTCGGAATTGGACGAAACAAAAGACATCGTCAATAATATCACGAGGAGATAACGGAGTCCAGAGGGGAGTCGGAGCAGACCCACCAGGGGGCCACGCCACACTAGGGCGTGGCCCAGGGTGGGCCCACGCCCTCCTATGGCGTGGTGGCCCCCCTCGGCCACCGACGCCGCCTCTTCGCCTATATATTCTCCGCGACGCGAAAACCCTATTATGGTCGATCATATTCCACGAAAAGTTCCGTCGCGGCCGTCATCGTCAATCTCAGATCGGAGGAGTTCTAAAGCTCTTCCCGGCACCCTGCCAGAGGGAGATCATCACCGGAGGGCTCTACATCACCATGCCTGCCTCCGGAGTGATGCGTGAGTAGTCCACCCCTGGACTACGGGTCCATAGCAGTAGCTAGATGGTTGTCTCTCTACCTTGTGCCTCCATGTTTAGATCTTGTGAGCTGCCTAACATGATCAAGATCATCTTATTGTAATGCTAGATGTTGTGTTTGCTGTGATCCGATGAATATTGATACCATGTTTATTCAAGTTGTTTATCTATGTGCTCTTGATCTTGCATGCTCTCCGTTGCTAGTAGATGCTTTGGCCAAGTAGATGCTTGTGACTCCAAGAGGGGTATTTATGCTCGATAGTGGGTTCAGTCTCTAGATATCTGGATCAGTGACAGAAAGGTCTAAGATGGTAGATGGGCTGTTGCTACTAGGGATAAAACATTGGTGTAGTGTCCAAGGGCACTTGTATTGATTACATTACACACTTTACTTCATGCAATAATCTGTTGTTAGCAACTTAATACTGAATGGGATGCGGATGCTGCCTTGAAGGTGGATTATTTAGGCATAGATGTTGTTGGAATAACGGTCTATGTACTTTGTTGTAATGCCCAACTAGATTTCATAGTAGACATCTTGGCATGTATTGCATTGTTATGCCCTCTCTATTTGTCAATTACCCAGCTGTAATTTGTTTACCCAACATGCTAGTTATCTGTTCTGAGAGACACCGCTAGTGAACTGTGGACCCTGGTCCAATTTCCTCATACTGTTTACACAACCTGCTGCAATCATCTGTTTCCTGTTACTTGTTGTTTTTCCTGCTGTTTTCCACACCATACGTTTAACTCTTTGTTTCTGCAAGACCGGAGAGATTGACAACCTCTCTGTTTCGTGTTGGGCAAAGTTCTGGTTTGTGTCTGTGCAGATTCCACGTTGGTGCAAGCTCCCTAGCGCCAGGGGAGTAAACATCAACAACCTTCCGATAGATCATCAAGTCCTACTGGATTGATAACCTTGGGCAGATTATTCAAGGAAAACTTCTACTGTCTACATAATAACCTTCCTCTTGGGGTTCACCAACACGTAGCCATCAGCAACCCAAGAGGCTATCCACAAAGAGTAATAAGCTTCTCAAACTTTACTTCCACGTATAACCGTGGAGAACTCAAACCGATGCACCTAATGCAATGGCAAAAACACAAGAAGTGCTCAAAGCCCTTCACTCTCAAATTCCACCAAAGCAACTAATGCTATGGAGGAAGATGGGAGGAAGAGGAAGGAAACAACCAAATGAATCCCAAGATCTAGATCCAAAGACAACCCCTCACTAAGAGGAGAGATTGATAGGTGTAATAGTAGATCTAGATCTCCTCTCTCTTTTCCCTCAAGAAGGAGCAAGAATCATTGGAGGGATAGAGATATAGCAAGCTCAAGGAGGGTCAGCAATGGAGGCAAACCACGAGCTCTAGAGTTTTGGAACCATTGGGGAAGAAGACCCCTAAATAGGTCCCCCGAAAATCTGACCTTTATGTGCAGTTCTCGTGCCCAGCGGTACTACTGCCGAGCCCAGCGGTACTACCGTTGTGGGTATCCTGGCGGTACCCAGTGCAGCACCGCTTCCCAGCGGATGCGGTACCGCAAGGGCTACCACTGCCTCCAGATAGCGGTACTACCGCCAGAGTTGCCGGTACTACCGCTGGACTTAAATGAATAAATCCAGCGGTACTACGAGGCCACTACCGCCGGGGTACCGTAAGGATACCCAAGGCTAAATCCCTCCTAGCGGTACCTCTGGCGGTAGCTCCAGCGGTAGTACCGCTACCTGATGGGCAGCGGTACCGACCGCGGTACTACCGCCATAGGAAGTCCTACTGGGCACTGCAGCAGTTCCACTCCAGGAGGAGCAGTACTACCGCTGCGCCTAGCGGTACTACCGTCAGGTGAAAGTTAGCCTCGTACCAGAACTGCAATAACTTTCGCAAGGAAACTCCAAACGAGATGAGACCAACGAGGTTGGAAAGATAAGGACAAGAGCTTCCTTACAATAAGTGGAAATATCAATAACCATAAATAGAGTAAAGTCACCACACATAGGAATGTGTGAAACTTTCCTCAAGGATAAACCGATGATATTTCCAACACCGAAAACACAACAAGTTTTCAATGCGAAATCTGTTTTCGAAGAACATGAGTTTGTCATGAAGATCACGACAAGCACCAAAACCCAACAAAGATAAAGCCCAAAGATGAACCAAGAAATATGATGCTAGAGATGCAAAGGTTTAAGCTCTCTACGATGATACGATCAAGTTACTCATTTGAGAGCCCCTCTTGATGGAACGGAAACTATCCTATAACTCGGTCTTCCAACTAACACCATGAGACCGGTAAAATAGAAACCCTATCAAGATCATACCTTTGCCTTACGCATTCCACTTGAGCTAGATGATGACAATCTTGATCTCTTCAAGTGGACCACCTTTCTTGATTGCGCTTTGCTTGATGAAGACTCACATGTCGCTCCCCCATACACCATTATGGGAGAGTCTCTCTAAGGCACGTCTTCACTTCGACCATTATCTTGATGACGCCCACCACTTGACGTCATCCTCACTTCAACCTTGAATCCAACACATGGAGTTCAAGTGTTGCCTATGGATAAACCTACAAGGATATCTCAATATACACATTAGTCTATAAGGATTGTCATTAATTACCAAAACTAGAGATGGGGTAACCATGTTCTTTCACGGGGTTCCGGAGGTCTACTATCCCTTCAACCGGTGCACGCCAGAAGATGGGATGAAGAAGACTTGGAATACGGCGGCGCAAGGTTCTGGAACTAGGGCAGCGAGCGACCATGTGTTTCGTGCAGTGGCGGCTAGGGCTCGCTCGACCTGTATATATAGTGCGGTTCGGGTAGGACGTGGGCGCAGCCGCACGGTCGAGTAGGTAACGCAAAAATATAGGCTCGGCGAGATTCCCACAACCGGCAACCCGCGGCGCGACGCGGCGTGTCGTGACGTGACGAGACGAGCGAGCAGCGGCGGCGGCGGAGGAGGAGGAGTGCGCGGGAGAGAGCCTTCTGTTCTCACAAGCACACCAAGTAGCACAACACTCCACCTTATAAAGTGGTGCAACACTCTCTAAACTAGCAATGTGGGACTAAGCTTTAGTCACACACACAACCAACCACGAATGGGCCAAATGAGAATTTCAGAATTTTTAGTTGGGATTTGGACCAAAGGCCCACTAGTAATACTAGTCAAAATTCCAACAATTACAACTATTAAAGAGGCATAAATTGTGAGGCCAGTCATTCATCTGTTTCATCTTTAATTTATTTTATTTAAACTTCAGGTGTTTACCTTAGAGCCTTGTTCGATCGATGTTGAGCCCTGAGGTTTATTCTAAAAAATGTTGAGCCCTGAGGTTTATTCTAAAAAATGACGCATAAGCTCCACCCGCCGGAAAGCCTTGCGGCAGCCCAGTATCGGTCAAGGGCTTCCCCGCGGGTGGAGCTTATGCGTCATACTCCAAGACCTTTCATGAGTTTACTAGCGAGCACCCAACTCTCATAGACTACGACGTTTAATAGTCAGACTAATATAGGTGTATTCCTCAAGAGATGCTCTGTAGGATAAAATCTCCGCTTATAAAAGTAAGCCGCTTGGAACACATTAAGATAAAAATCAACCTGCCATGCAGATCAGGAGAGTATTGCATCTTCACAGAGTGGGAAAATAATGTAGGGATACTCTCCTCCCAGCTGACCAACAGCTTGTCACCCACTTCTAATTCACGGGATATCCGATCACATAGAGTGGTTTACCACTATGGACAACTCATACCGTGCGTCTCAAACCCATCTCGCTCGATGCACTATCTATCACATTACGTGATAAACCCTTTGTGAAGGGATCTGCCAAATTCTTAGATGTTTGGATATAATCCAACGCAATAACTCCGGAGTTTCTCAATTTTCTGACAGATTTCAATCTCCTCTTCGCATGCCTTGATGACTTCAAATTATCCTTAGAACTTTTAATCTTAACTATCACAGTTCATAAGGATGGCGGGTATTGGTTTTTCAACCACAGGTAAGTCCATCAAGATCTCACGAAGTCACTCTGCTTCAACAGTGGTTGTGTCTAACGCTGTGAGTTCTGCTTCATAGTTGACCTCGTTAAGATGGTCTGCTTGCAAGACTTCCAGGAAACAACGCCACCACCGAGTGTAAACACGTAACCAC
Source organism: Poa pratensis (assembly GCA_947311845.1). Lineage (NCBI taxonomy): Eukaryota > Viridiplantae > Streptophyta > Magnoliopsida > Poales > Poaceae > Poa > Poa pratensis. Next base: position 50,162,286 of record CAMZMU010000046.1, read on the forward strand.
TCGTGGCCTTAATCTCATCAGCATCAATATCCAATTAGAATCACTATAACCCTCTAGTACCCTCGGATACCCGGAGTAGTGAATTCCATAGCTCGCAGTGCCTTTTAAATAACGCATAACTCTCTCAAGAGCATGCCAATGATCATCTCCCGGATTAGAAACAAACCGACTCAACTTGCTCACAGCAAAATAGATGTCAGGCCTCGTGGCACAAGCCAAATACATAAGCGAGCCAATAATCTGAGAATATCTCATCTAATCTCTAGCACTCTGTTGATTCTTTCGAAGCAACACACTAGGATCATATGGTGTCGGAGAAGGCTTGCAGTCGTCATACCCGAAGCGACTCAAACCTTTTCCACATAGTGAGACTGAAGCAGTGTAATCCCACCATTACCATCTCTCAGCAGCTTGATGTTCAAGATAACATCAGCCACTCCTAGATCCTTCATCTCAAAACAGCGAGATAAGAAATCCTTAACCTCCTTAATCAATTCAAGGTTGGTTCCAAAGATCAGTATGTCATCGACATACAGACAGAGAATAACTCTCTCGCCCCACCATGGCGATAGTACACACACTTGTCAGATTCGTTTACAACGAAACCTGCAGCAGTTAAAGTTCTTTCAAACTTTTCATGCCATTGCTTAGGAGCTTGCTTCAGGCCATATAAAGACTTTAACAACTTGCACACCTTTGCTTCCTGACCAGGTACTACAAAACCATCAGGCTGATCCATGTAAATTTCCTCGTCTAACTCTCCATTTAGGAAAGCTGTCTTAACGTCCATTTGATGAACGAGAAGACCATGCGAGGCAGCCAATGAAAGTAGCACACGAATCGTGGTCAGTCTAGCCACAGGTGAGTAAGTATCAAAGAAGTCTTCACCTTCTTTCTGGGTATAACCCTTGGCCACAAGCCGCGCCTTGTACTTCTCAATAGTACCATCAGGCCTAACTTTTTCTTGAACACCCACTTACATCCTACAGGTTTACACCCATAAGGACGATCAGTGACTTCCCAGGTTCCATTAGCCAAGATGGAATCCATCTCGCTACGGACAGCTTCCTTCCAGTAGTCAGCATCAAGAGATGCATAGGCTTCTGAAATGGTACTGGGTGTGTCATCCACAAGGTACACAATGAAATCATCACCAAAGGACTTTGCAGTCCTCTGTCTCTTGCTCCTAACAGGAACTTCATTGTCATCCTCCACAGGATTATTAGTGTGTTCTATCGAAATGGTAGGATTAGGAATATCAACCAATTCCTGACTAGATGTATTAGGTATCTCCTGATTTGATGAGCTAGGCATATCCTTCATCAGAAAGATTTCCTCAAAGAAAGTCGCATCCTTTGACTCCATAATCATACCAATGTTAACGTCGGATACCTCAGATTTTACTACCAAAAATCTATAACCAACGCTATGAAAAGCGTAGCCCAGAAGAACACAATCCACGGTTTTTGGTCCAAGCTTGCGCTTCTTGGGAATTGGTATATTGACTTTCGCCAAACAACCCCAAGTACGAAAGTAAGAGAGTCTCGTATTTTTCCTTTCCCATTCCTCAAATGGAGAAACAATTTTCGTCTTTGTGGGAACTCGGTTTAGGACATGACAAGCTGTCAATAAAGCCTCCCCCCACCATGCCTTGGAGAGACCCGAAGTGTCTAACATGGCATTAACCAAATCAGTTAGAGTTCGGTTCTTTCTTTCAGCCACCCCATTTGACTAAGGAGAGTAGGGTGGCATCCTCTCATGGATTATACCATGTTCCGCACAAAACGAATCAAACTCATTGGAAAAATACTCTCCACCACGATCAGACCTTAGCCGTTTAATTTTCCGATCAAGTTGGTTCTCTACTTCAGCTTTATAGATTTTAAAGTAGTTTAAAGCTTCATCTTTTGATTTCAGAAGATACACATAACAATATCTAGTGGAGTCATCAATAAGCGTCATGAAATATTTCTTTCCGCCTTTTGTCAACACGCCATTCATCTCAAGAGATCCGAATGTATAAGTTCTAGCGGTGCCAAGTCTCTTGCCTCAGCAGTCGTATGGGACTTGCGAGGTTGCTTAGCTTGCACACATACTTGACACTTGGAACCTTTGACAGTAGTGAATTTCAGAATTAAATCCAAACTAGCTAGCCGCGTCATGCAACCAAAGTTAATATGACAAAGTCGTGAATGCCAAATATTGGACTCAACCTCATAACAAATATGATTAATAGCTTTAGTGCAAATATCTGACAAATATAGGTGGAACAAGCCTCCACACTCATAGCTTTTTCCAACGAATTGTCCATACTTAGATATGACAACTTTATTGGACTCGAAAACCAACTTATAACCATCTCGACACAGAAGAGATCCGCTGACGAGATTTTTATTGATGGAGGGCACATGATGCACGTTCTTCAGCCGCACGATCTCCCTCGAAGTAAACTTCAGATCGACCGTGCCAACACCACAAACAGAAGCATGTGACCCGTTCCCCATCAGCACGGGTGAAGTCCCTGTGAACTGGTAAGAAGAAAACATGGAGGCATCAGCACAAACATGTACATTGGCACCGGTATCAATCAACCATTCAGGAGAATGACAAACTGAAAGGATGGTAGGAAATATACCGTACCCAGAATCCTTCATCTCAGTGTCACCAATGACAACATTGGCAGTCTTGTCGTTGTTGTCTAGTCCGCGTAGCTCATGGCGGTTGGGACAGCGAGGTGCCCTGTGATTTGGATCACCGCAAACATGGCATGATCCCTTCCTTGGCTTATTGTTGTTCTTCTTGAAGTTGGTAGGTTGTTTTGGCTTGTGCCTATCATCAGACTTACCTTTGCCCTCAGATTTGCCCTTGTTATATTTGGGCTTGTGGGAATGCTGGAAATTCTTCTTATGTACCATGTGGGCACTAGAACCAACCTCAGCAACTCGAGCACGAGTATCCTTTGCTCTCGCCTTCTCTTCCACGTCAAGAGACCCAATGAGATCTGAAACGGAAAACTCTTGTCTCTTGTGTTTCAGAGCAGTAGCAAAGTTGCTTGATACGTCCAAAATGTAACTATAATTTTTGATTGTTTCATGTTAATATTATGCCTTTGACACTTGTTTTTATATTAAGTTTATGATTTATTTGGACTAACCTATTAATAGTTGCAAAAGTGCACAATGTTCTTGTTTTACTCTTTGATGTGTAGGAATTATCAAAAATACAAGAGGAAACCTTGTTGGAGTCGAATTGGGACTTTCCTGAAATCTGTCTGAAAACTCTTTTTGAAGATTGTCACGTACCGGACAGAAGAATATGTCAAACGGAAAAAGTCTAGTCGCGAAAGTTGCAGGAAATTTTCTCCTAATGGATCTGGACATAAAATTCGGCCCAATTGGAGTCCGGACGCTCCATAAATCGCCGTCCCACTGCAACCCTAATTGAGATGACGGAAATCCGAGAAGCTATATAAAGGGAGGAAACCTAACTCGTGGAGGAGACCCCATGCCCACGAATTTCCAGCCACCAAAGCCACGTTTTTGCCTCCCCCATGGATCCCATCTCCATGGGGGAGGGCTCCCAAGAAGCCATGAAGGAGGGTGGCTAAGGGGCGGCGCCCCCCATGATGCCGGCGGCGGGGAAGGAGCTCCCCGCGCCGCCGCCGCGCCGCCGCCCTGCGCCACCGCGCTGCCTCTCCGCCGTCTTCACCGCCATATCCATCACCAACTCCTCCTTGTATTCAGTGGTTCATCCTCCCACAAATTTCTTTACCGTCCTATGTAAACATGTTGTTTGATGGTATAATATTTATCCTATGATCCATGACATGTTTGTGTAGTTTATTTGTCTTTTGATTGCTTGGTTGAATGTCTTTAGTTCATTAGAGTTGTATGTTGATATGGTACTGTCCTTTGGTGTCCATTATACTTGTGCGCGTATGGATCAAACATCACGGGGTTGGTAGTATTTGTAAACGAAGGGGGGAGTCCTGCCGGAGTGACAGAAACCTAAGGGCGCGAACCGGTTAGTTACACGTATGGGAGTAAGAGGACCATAAACTTAAGGCTATGGTTGGGGAAACCTTAATGCATTGTTAGTATTTGCAGATGCTTTCTAACAATCCAATCATATAGTACTTGTAATCCCAAGTAGTGGAGTGCATGTATATTTAGCCTCTCCCACATATAAAACTGCATCGAAGACAATGAACCCGATATATTCGGTAATTAATCTTGGACAAAGCCATCACAATTACCACCACTTTTCCACACTCATGGTACTGTTAGTTTATGATTACTTAGTATACTTTATTGCTGCAGCACTAACATTTACTTTCTTGTATTTATTATCTCGCAAAGCTATCTCTCATACCCGTATTATTACTCTAGTATTATTTCCTAGATAAAGTAAACGTTTAGTGTGCGTAGAGTTGTATCAGTGGTTGATAGAACTTGAGAGAATACTTATCCTACCTTTAGCTCCTCGTTGGGTTCGACACTCTTACTTATCGAAAAGGCTACACGCGATCCCCTATACTTGTGGGTTATCAAGACCTTTTCTGGCGCCGTTGCCGGGGAGCCATAGCGTAGGTTAATGTTCTTGTGTGCACTTGTTTGCTTTATCTCTAAGTAGTTTTTATTTTCAGTTTTAAGTTGTTCTTTATCTTAGTATGGATAGGGAATGCGAATTACAAAAAAAATTAGTTGTAGTTGTTATCTAAAAACGTTTTCAAAAAGAGAGTGATTGGAAAGATGAGCAATGGTTAAGTGGGGGTCGACCTTGAACACTTGTGTTCATGCCTATGAAACCAAAGCAAATCTTTCCATGGAAGCTTCTCATCCAAAAACATGTAAATATTGTGTATATACCTCTGTACATAAAAATAAAATGCTAATTATAGTCTTAGTTAATTGAAAGTTGATAGTTTTACTTTGCTGTCCAGAAACAGATTTTCTGTGCTCCACCGTATAAAAATTTAAAATCACCAGAACGTGATCTTGATCTGAAATTTCTTGAGTGCAAAGTAATGCTTATATCTTTCTTTCATTACTTTTGACTTTTCTTTTTGAGTTACGTAGATGTCCCGAAAAATTCGATCTTTACTGACTGTTTAGTTTAGACAGATTTCTGTGCTTCTATGTAAATAAAATCTTGATAAATCTCAGAATAGTATTTTGACCTGAAAATTTTTGTGCATAACCTGAGATTATTATCTGTCTTTCATTAGTTTTGAGTTTTTTCATTTGAGCTACGTAGCTATCTCGTTAAGTGTCATCTTTACAGACTGTTCAGTTTTGGCAGATTGTTATGCTTATTTAGAATTGTGCTTATACTCAATGTTTATAATTTTTATTTGATCAATAAACGTTATAAATTGGTTAGTATACAGTAGGTAATGTTAAATTAAACTTGCCAATGCTTGAACATGAGTGGATTTTATTTAATGAGTACTAACCCTACTAATGAGTTTTGTGAAGTTTTATGTGGATGTAGCTTATAAGTTCTAATCAATATGGTGATATGAGATGAACAAGAAGACGCAAGAGCTCAAGCTTGGGATGTGTAGGTGCATCCCAAGAACATATTCAAGAAGATACAATCATCTAAGCTTGGGGATGCCCGAGTCATCCCCATTCATCAACTAACATGAGGTTGTCTCGTTCATACTCTATATTACCCGTCCACATGATATGTATTGTCTTAACTTGTATTTAATTGTTTTTATATGTCTTTGTTTTACCTTCTTTAGTTTTATTAGGATCTTTATTTGGTTTTTATTGCTTCTTTACTTTCACTTATAAATTCAAAACAACAAAAATATTTTCTTTTCTTTTGTTTCTTTATTTGGTTCTTTCTTTGTATTCTATAGGTTTTACTTTCGATTTTTATTTAGATTTTTCTTGCTGTAGCTAGCATGTTTAGGTCTTGCTTAGCCTCTGGTCTTTTAGTTTATCAAAAATAATGTACCAAGTTTTACCCTTTTAGCTTAGTTGATGCATATGTAAAAAGTGATTTTCTGTTTTCGGTATCTACTGCTCATTGCGCGATTTTTCATATTTTACTGGAAGCTCTAAAAATCACGAAAAATTACTGATGTTGTATCACCGAATCTCTGCATGCACAAAAATTGGCTAAAATTTCGGACATGTTTTAGAGCACCTAAAAATTACGTTTGCCAGCTGCTGTTTTTTACAGATTCTGACTTTTGTTGCAAGAGTGGCCTCTTTGCGTTTTCATTTGATTATTAATGGTTCTTACCTTTCATTTAGAAGTTGGCCATTTAAGCAACCTTTCTGTAACTTAAAACAAAATTTGATTTGGTTTAATAGCAGCACTTTGGAAATATTATGTATTGCAATAAGTGCCTAGCTAAAAGGCGTTAAAGAAAAGCGCTTATGGGAGGCAACCCATTATTTTTATTTCTGCAATTTTTCTTTTCTTGAGTCAAGGAGTTTGTTTACTTCTGTAGCAACTCCTTTGTATCTTTACTTTCATGCATTGTTGTGCCAAGAGTAGTCTCTAATGATAAGATGTTGCTAAAATTTTGATTGCTGCGCAGGAACAGATTTCTGCTGTTCACTGTACGAAATTCATAAAATCACCAGATTGTGAATTAAATCTGAATTTTTTGCGTAATCTGATATATGTATGCATCTTTCGTTAGTTCAAAGTTTTTCGATCTGAGTAACGTAAGTGCTCGAAAAAATTCGTCTTTGCGGACTGTTCTGTTTTAGACAGATTATGTCATTTATTTTGCATTCTCTCTTTTACTAGTGTTGAGTGGAATTCTTTTTTGGGTGGAAGAGCTTCACATAACATCAGTGGCAGTAGCTAATGTTTAAAGTAACGGTCATATTGCGTCCTTACAGAACATGTGAGTTTTTGATTGTGCACTAACCCTCTAATGAGAATTACTTTGAGTTTGGTGTGGCGGAAGTTTTCAAGGGTCAAGAGGGAAGAGTGATATAATAGGATGTAGAAGAGTGAAGAGCTTAAGCTTGGGGAGGCTCCCATGGATCTCCCCAGCATATTTCAAGAAGACTCAAGCGTCTAAGCTTGGGGATGCCCAAGGCATCCCCTTCTTCATCGTCAAAATTATCAGGTCATCTCTAGTGAAACTATATTTTAATTCTTTCACATCATATGTGCTGTTCTTGGAGCGTCTGTATCTTATTATTTATTTATCTTAGCATCAAACACCAGTTACATTAATAAGTTGATCGTCACATATTTTATTTATCCTCTGTTTTCAATGTTTACTTGGTTAATGGATTACTTGTTGAAACTTAAAAATGATGTGTGAATAATACTGTTTAGTAGTTTATGTTTTCTTATGGTTAGTCTCAACTAGCTAATAGTGCATATTATGTTATTTTGATATTAACATGCATTGTCCTGTTCATAAGATGGTATGGAATTGTGGTATCCTCCTCTGAATGATTTACTTGAATCGACTTGGCACATGCTCACACATGTTCATGACTGAAAAATAAAAGTCAATTAAGCCTTGATGATCTATTTTGCCTCAGAGTTTTAGTATCATTTTTATGCCTCCGTTAATTTTATTCTGTCGCAAGTATGATTATGACGGTTATTGCTCTCTTGATTGTCGCTTCCCAGTCTATTGCTAGCCTTCAACTGTACTGAGCGGGAATGCTGCTCGTGCATCCAAAATCCTTAAAACCAAGTTATCCCAAAGAGTCCACTATAAATTCCTATGCATGGTATTTCAAACCATTCCAAGTAAATTTTCATGTGCTACCTTTAAAACCTTCAAAAAACTTCTCATTTTGTGACACTGTTTTTAGCTCATGAGGACGCGGTGGATGTCTTTATGTCACCTGTCAAACAGACTTTACCACCGGACTAGTGGCATATACATCCGCTTATCCATTAATTTTGCAAAAGAGCTGGCAAATGGGGTGCCCAGTCCCAATTAATTACAACTTTAACCGCTTAATTCTCTTCACATTTTTGCCTGATTTATCAGACAAGCAATGATACCAGTGAAATATATGCATGTGTAAACAAAAGAGAAAAGAGGGATGATCTGCCTTGCAGGTAGAAATAACGTCTTCATGGGAGCCGCTCTTAAAAGTCTGGTTGGCAGGGGTCATATTGTACTTTTCCATTTTCTGATTCGTTGACAGGAACAACCACCTCCCAAAACATATTTTTACTTCTGTTTTATAAATAAAAAGCTCTAGCACATGTTAATCCCTGCTTCCCTCTGCGAAGGGCCAATCTTTATTTTTATGTTGAGTCACCATCCTTTCTTTGAGTACCTTCTCGAGAGCATAACTGTCATTCTTAGTGTAATGTGCTTGTCCCAGAATACGGTTATCTGCGGTATAACTATGATGCTTTTACCTTTGATATCTTTACATCTAGTCTTCACTTGAACTTCAGAGGTGCCTTGGCATTTATGGTTTGCTCCACAATTAAGGGCAAGCGAGATACCACTCTATCATGCTTTATTATGATCATTACAATCTTGTTGATGTTTATAAATTTCATGTTATATGCTCTTAGTTCGTTGATACTTTTCATTAGGTAACATGATTGCTAAGTTTTATTATCCATACATCATGCAATTGTTAAAGATCTGATCATAGCATTTACAATCAAAAATTATTTTGTTATCATTTACCTACTCGAGGACGAGCAGGAATTAAGCTTGGGGATGTTGATACGTCCAAAACGTATCTATAATTTTTGATTATTTCATTATATATTATGTCTTTGACACTTGTTTTTATATTAAGTTTATGATTTATTTGGACTAACCTATTAATAGTTGCAAAAGTGCACAATGTTCTTGTTTTACTCTTTGATGTGTAGGAATTATCAAAAATACAAGAGGAAACCTTGTTGGAGTCGAATTGGGACTTTCCTGAAATCTGTCTGAAAACTCTTTTTGAAGATTGTCACGTACCGGACAGAAGAATATGTCAAACGGAAAAAGTCTAGTCGCGAAAGTTGCAGGAAATTTTCTCCTAATGGATCTGGACATAAAATTCGGCCCAATTGGAGTCCGGACGCTCCATAAATCGCCGTCCCACTGCAACCCTAATTGAGATGACGGAAATCCGAGAAGCTATATAAAGGGAGGAAACCTAACTCGTGGAGGAGACCCCATACCCACGAATTTCCAGCCACCAAAGCCACGTTTTTTTGCCTCCCTCATGGATCCCATCTCCATGGGGGAGGGCTCCCAAGAAGCCATGAAGGAGGGAGGCTAAGGGGCGGCGCTCCCCCATGATGCCGGCGGCGGGGAAGGAGCTCCCCGCGCCGCCGCCGCCCTGCGCCACCGCGCTGCCTCTCCGCCGTCTTCACCACCATCTCCATCACCAACTCCTCCTTGTATTCAGTGGTTCATCCTCCCACAAATCTCTGTACCGTCCTATGTAAACATGTTGTTTGATGCTATAATATTTATCCTATGATCTATGACATGTCTGTGTAGTTTATTTGTCTTTTGATTGCTTTGTTGAATGTCTTTGGTTCATTAGAATTGCATGTTGATATGGTACTGTCCTTTGGTGTCCATTATACTTGTGCGTGCATAGATCAAACATCACGGGGTTGGTAGTATTTGTAAACGAAGGGGGGAGTCCTACCGGAGTGACAGAAACCTAAGGGCGCGAACCGGTTAGTTACACGTATGGGAGTAAAAGGACCATAAACTTAAGGCTATGGTTGAGGAAACCTTAATGCATTGTTAGTATTCGCGGATGCTTTCTAACAATCCAATCATATAGTACTTGTAATCCCAAGTAGTGGAGTGTATGTATATTTAGCCTCTCCCACATATAAAACTGCATCGAAGACAATGAACCCGATATATTCGGTAATTAATCTTGAACAAAGCCATCACAATTACCACCACTTTTCCACACTCATGGTACTGTTAGTTTATGATTACTTAGTATACTTTATTGCTGCAGCACTAACATTTACTTCCTTGCATTTATTATTTTGCAAAGCTATCTCTCATACCCGTATTATTACTCTAGTATTATTTCCTAGATAAAGTAAACGTTTAGTGTGCGTAGAGTTGTATCAGTGGTTGATAGAACTTGAGAGAATAATTGTCCTACCTTTAGCTCCTCGTTGGGTTCGACACTCTTACTTATCGAAAAGGCTACACGCGATCCCCTATACTTGTGGGTTATCATTGCTCCATGAAGATGGAAGCTTAGCGATAATACCACCGGCAACAAACTTGTCCGGTAGATTACACTTGAAGTGCTCAAATTCTTTTGCGGGTGACTGTATCTCATGAGCCTGTTGTACAACAGAACGCTCATCAGTCATCTTGTAGTCATAGAATTGCTCCATGACGTACAACTCGCTGCCAGCGTCCGAGGCCCCAAATTTGGCCTCGAGCGCACCCCACATATCCTTACCGTTATCAAACGACATGTACGAGTCCACAATGGAGTCGTCAATGATACTAAGGAGGGCACTCTCGAAAAGAGTATCGAGCCTCTCATATGCCTTCAATTGTGCAGCATTAAGCTTGACCTCAGGCTTGCCTTTGGTGGCAGCATAGCAGTTACTGTTCTGAAACCAGTAAACTGCTCTCATGCGCCACCGTTTATATTACTCCCCTTTGAAAGGAAACGGCCTCGTCGACGCGAGAAAGCTAGGCGATGCAAGTTGCCTATAATCAGGTTTTTGAATTATTGAATATATAAGCAATTTAGCAATTGATTTAATCCGCGAAAACAGTAAACAGTTAATGACTAGAATAACATGTATTAAACTAATCATGCAATCTACTAAAACAGTAGATAAACCAAATGAATCTAGAGAAACTAATATAACCAGAAACTCTAGCAATATCTGCAACAAAAGGATCAAGAACATGTACTGTGCAGCAGCAGAGGAACCGCTGTCACCCATGTCGTCGATGAAGAGGTTGCCGATGTCAGGGAAGAAGTCGTCGTTGGGGAAGAAGTCGAAGCCGGTTGTCGCGCGAGTGCGCTCACCAAAAACCTGATCGCCCCTCTCCCGTACAGGATCACAAGAGGCGGGGTTCCGGAGGCCTACTATCCCTTCAACCGGTGCACGCTGGAAGATGGGATGAAGAAGACTTGGAATACGGCGTCGCAAGGTTCTGAAACTAGGGCGGCGAGCGACCATGTGTTTCGTGTAGTGGCGGCTAGGGTTCGCTCGGCCTGTATATATAGTGCGGTTCGGGTAGGACGTGGGCGCAGCCGCACGATCGAGTCGGTAACAGCCCCACGATCCAAAGGAATCGGAAACGGCTGAGTAATTAACGGACGTCCGTTAATTATCAATCAATGACTCGTTTAATTTTCTCGAACAGCAAAAATATAAGCTTAGCTCGGCGAGAGCGCCTTCTGTTCTCACAAGCACACCAAGTAGCACAACACTCCACCTTATAAAGTGGTGCAACACTCTCTAAACTAGCAATGTCAGACTAAACTTTAGTCACACACAACCAGCCACGAATGGGCCAAACGAGAATTTCAGAATTTTTAGTTGGGCTTTGGACCAAGGACCCACTAATAATACTAGTCAAAATTCCAACAATTACAACTATTAAAGAGGCATAAATTGTGAGGCCAGTCATTCATCTGTTTCATCTTTAATTTATTTTATTTAAACTTCAGGTGTTTACCTTAGAGCCTTGTTCGATCGATGTTGAGCCCTGAGGTTTATTCTAAAAAAATTTGAGCCCTGAGGTCATGCCAGCTTATATGTTCAATCTTCTTGATCTGACATCTGCAATTATCTGTGGTGCATATTCGCCAGCAAAAGTTTTTACTAGCATGACATATGTATATGGGTTCTGGGGTCTGGTAGCATCTCCACTCTGACCACTTGTTACAAGGCTGGGTGCAATATGGGAATCTCGTTTTTTAGCAAGTGTTGTCATGTTTACCGAGTGTAATTTATCAAACAATCGGTAAACACCGTGTCTTTACCAAGTTGTAGGCCAAACAAATTTGTAAAAGACAATAATCTTGGTATAATCCGACTTCACCGAGTGTCTCAAAAGGATTCGGTAAAAGACAGGCACCCGTAAACAAGAAACTTTTCCAAGTGTTTTCCACATAACACTCGGTAAACAAGTGCACACATGTCCATTTACCCGTGGTTGACAGTATTCCGGTGGTGAAATTTATTTTACCGAGTGATTTTGGGCCACACACTCGGTAAAAAAATAGACACTCGGTAAACAAGTGATTTTGCTGAGTGTTTTCCATAACTTGGGAGAAATAAAAAATCAACACGATTTTTCACAACAAACTTGTATCTTATTGATATATTTTTATTTATAGGAACTATAATTTTATAGAGTTACTTCAATATGATATTTTCTTGTATGTCTATCCTTTCAAAATACATGTAGTTAAAAATTGAATTATACTCACTAATCAGCTAGAAATTCATGCAATTCCTAGTTAATAGCGAAAGGTTTCAAAAGGTGCCAAAACTTGGCATTAACAATGTAATGCAGTATGTTCCATGTGAAAAACAAATCTGAGAATTTGGATAAATATGTTTGGAATGTAGTACACGAGGTGTTTAAGTTGGTAATAATACAAATTATTCCACAAGAAGATGGAAAATGAAGTTATATTTTTCCTACTAGTGTGTAAGGAAGTTATGGTCTATATGAATTGCATATGATGAGGAAAATGTTACTTGTAGTACTAAACTTCAAAGTTTAGCATGAATAGTATGGTATTTCCTAGTGGCCGATGCACTATCTCCAAGGCAATGTACATCCAAGTATTTTGAAAATGTACAAAATTTGAACACAAGATTTTGATATCATAAAGTGATTTCTTACCAATTTTATTAATTTTGAAACTACACTTAGATTTTATTTAAGAAATAATAATTGGGTGCATGTGTAGCTTGGTATTTTCCTAAGCGTACATTTATCTTACCATTTTTTTAGATGAGCTAAAAAACATTGTAGAGGTACTTCAGTATGCATATTGCACGTATGTACATCATTTTTTTGGATACATATTCGAATTTAAACATATTTAGTAGTCAGTTAGAAGTTCATTTAATTCCTAGATAATAGCAAATGCTCTAGAAATATACCAAAAATTGATATTTTTGGAAAGTAATACATTTTGGCTGGGTTGAACTAGATTTGGCAAAACTAGCTGCAAACGGGCGGGAAGGATCTTCATGTAAAGCTTGCTAAAGCTGTGTACAAAAATAATTGGCTTGTAGTATTTAGGGTGGTCTTAATAAGATAGATATCATAGAGGGAACTTGGTCCAAAGTTTAGGGTGGGTGGGTGGGGGGGGGGGGGGGGGGGCAATGCCCCTAGCTTACACTAAGCTCCGGCAATGGAGTTTAACCATATTTGCTCAAGATAATCAAAACTTGGCAGACTCGGAGTCGTAGTAGTCAGAGGAGTCGGTGGAGTCTGAGTCCAATGTAGGCACATTGTCGAGGGCAGCACCCACAGGCGGCGTGATGGTGCCGCACAGGCGCCAACGCCCACAGGAGGTGCGACACCGAAGCCCACAGGAGGTGCGGTTGCCGAAGGCGCCCATCCATGCTCAGTTTCGGTGGCGGAGAAGGCGCTAATTGCCCGCTAGAGTTTCCTAACCCTAGCGGCGGTGCTAAACAAATCGCGCTGAGGGATAGGGGAATTAACCACAAACGACCCTCAAAACGCTTGATATAGTCACTAGTACAGAACGACACATCGGAAACGGGCCAAAACCCCCATCGGAAACGGAGAAGTGGTCCGTGTCCCCGCCTCCATGGCTGATGTGAAGGCCATCATCGGTAACGGAGCCAAAAAAACCGTCACCGATGAGGTTAAGTTTTGGCAATGGTTGGTTGTGATCTCCGTTTCCGTAGTTTGACCTGATCAGTTACGGACATCTTGGTTTAACCGTTTGCATTGAGAGGTTTTCGTAAGTGGTTATTTATTTATTTATTTAGCCTGCAATATATATTTCGTGCCGCATTTGATCTCACACAGCACAAATACTAAAACGGTAACAGATTTCATTCATATCACAATGTAACCTTTACATTTCCATCACAATTTCACCTTTATATTTGCATCACAAGATGTGACAAACATAAGAGGGAAAACGATAACAGATTTCATCTATACTAAGCCTATCATGTCAAAGGACGGAAAAAATTAACGATTTCTCCCCTACATACTTTTCCACAATACTCGCATGTGTCACTCTAGCAATCTCTTCTTATCTCAGCTTTCTGAGAGAAGGATGTTGAAGTTTTGGACCATATACATTAGTAAATAGAGTTACAATTGTTAAATACATATGCTAAAACAAGAACACTATGAATTTAAGCAGAACTGAAATAATATCTTACCTATGTCTTGAGGTGGCTCTTATTGATGAACCGGAGCAGCCAACACACGGCTTGTCAACAAGATATTGCCATGTCAGCAGCTTCATAGGATGCCTGACAGCGATCACACTTTCCATGGAGGCCACCACCGGCTCTGGATTTTTTATGCAGTGTCACCGAAATCTAATCTAATACGTCACCGATGTGACATTTCGGCGACACTGTATAAAACACTCTTACTTAAAAAAGTATTTTATGCAGTGTACCAAAACGTCACAATAGCAACGGTGGATATGTAAGGTGGGGTTTGAAAGGGAACAGCTTGATATCCCTAAATGTAAATAAGGATTTATGTTAGTTCTGACACTACTAGATATAACGAACAATTTAACACAATAATATGAAGTATATAGTATATAGTGTGTACTGACCTGTGTATATAATTGGAGGACATTATGGGAAAATTAACAAACACTACTGTCTTGAGTAGTGTTCGTTGTTTTTTCTGTGTCTCCGACTTTTTTATGCAGTGTCACCGAAATAGACTCCTGTTTTCACATGATCTAGACAAGTTAGCTAAACTACAACCGGTTGCAAGGGCACAATAAGCAAGTTAAATACATCATAACATGAACAAGTTAGCAGGTGCACAATAGGCAAGTTAGCTACATCAAAGAGTACACAATAGGCAAGATAGAACTATTGGATGTGAACTGAACTACTATCAACAAGTTAGCTAAACTACAACCGGTTGCAAGTGCACAATAGGCAAGTTAACTACATCAAGAAATTATCTAGATCGAACTACTGGATGTGAACTGAGCTGCTCTAGCAGGTGCACAATAGGCAAGTTAGCAACATCAAAGAATGGATCTGTACCTTCTTCACGTCGCCGTTGGATCGATCTCGCAGATCCGGAAGAGGTGGAGGCAGAGGAAGCGGACACAGCGACGACCTCGCCGTGTCGGGGGAGATGGCGAAGACCTCGCCGTCTCGGGGGTGACGGCGACGCCGGTGATAGCCGTTGTCTCGGTGGAGACGGCGCCAGCGATGGCCGCAACGCCAGGAGCCGCCGCCACTAACAGATCTAGCATACTGGGACAGTGAGGAAAAGAGTGAGTGTTAGGTTTTGCTCTATACGCCCATATATATAGCTAAAACATAGGAAATGGTTCTTTAGAATGACTGTTTCCTTTGTGTTTCTTCCACTGAGAAGTGGGGACTACGCGCCGACTCTCTGGAATTTCTTCTACTCTCTGGAATATTATTTTCCCTAATCTCTACTATATGGAGAAAACCACTAGGATATTAATATTAATATTAGTGATTACTACATTACATACGCAGTACATATTAATAATAATAAAGTAAATTACATATGGAGAACTTATAGAACTACTACTACTAGCTACTTCTTGTTTTTCTTGCGCCCTGCTTCCGCGCAATCCTCCTCCTTCTCACGGCCTCGCTTGTTGGGGGCCATCGGAGGTGGTGGTGGCGGCGGCATATCGGAGGCGGTGGTGGCGGCTTTCTTCTCCGTCGCGGGGGTTCCCTTCTTCGGGACCGGCGCCTCCGCCTCATCCTCGTCCTCCTCGTCGTCATCCTACTCCTCCTCCTTCTCCTCTGCGGTTGACTCCTTATCGGAATCAACCTTCGGCGGGCCCAGCATCAAGGTGGGATCATGGTAGTTGGCGAGTTCTTCGTCGTCGCTCGTCTCCGGCGTCGGTCCTTCAACGGACTCTCCGCTGACGGGGGGACTATCCCGCGGCGACGGAGTGTGCTCATGTGTGTCATTGCCGCGAGGCATCTTTGCTAATCAGTAGAAGGGAGCGAGCGAGAGAGATGGAGAGCAGATTTTGTGGCGTCTTGAGCTAGCAGGGATTGGGGTTTTTAAGGAGTAGTGGGCGGTGCCACTGCGCCATGGCAGTTACTCGCCTCGCTTCGAATTCCGAGAAGATGGAACGTGTCCACATTGCAAACGGACACATAAAAGGTTCAGTTGCCATAGAACCACATATCGGAAACGGAGAAGAAATATGACCGTTGCCAACATTATGGGTGAGGGAGTTAATACTTCCTCTGTTGCCAATGTTGGCGGGCCAGGCACGGCCCAGGTCAGGATTATACGCACCGGCCACGCGGAAAGCGCGATTTTCCGTCGCCTATCTCATGCCATTACCATAGAGGGTCGGGTATCCGATGTGTCGTTTTGTACTAGTGAGTGCTGCCCCCGCCGCCTATTCGCTAGCCGGAAAAATATTTCTGGCCCGGACCGATATGCGGTGACTGTTCGGGCCGCAAAAAAGGCCGAACCCGCATATCGGCCGGAATTTTCCGGGCCAGGGGCATTATAGCGGATCTGCTAGAGATGCTCTAATGTGTTCCCAGGTGGCCAATTTTGTTCTCTTGGTTGAGCCTTTCATCCAATTGGAAAGAGGGGATGTAGTTTTGTCATCAACGAGCAGTGGCTTTTACATGAAAAATATCGAATTGCAGTCGTCCTCAAGTCAGAGGATGCAAGATCGTTGCCGCCACATGCTTTGATCAATAGCGGCGAGGCCGAGGCACTGCATTCTTTAGGAATTTTGTGAAGGAGGGCTTCTCGGAGGTGATCGACCTCTCATCCAAAGCAACATCAAATCTGTAGATAATCTCAGAGATGATGTCAGCTCTCAATTTGATGACATTTGTCTTGTTGGCGCTCCAAGATTTGAGTGCTTGTGCGGTGGACAGGAGATTCCAATCATCATCACAGCAAGAAAAGATTTTCAGGTGAAAAGGGGAAATATGAGCAAGTGGCTAAGCTTCAACTCCAGAATACATAGGTACACTACCAATTCTAGCTGACCAACAATGCACACAAAGGGTTCACAATACCATATCTTTACTGATAATCAATTATTGTCGAATGCATTGGGCTAAGATTTTTTTCTCGAACCATGCAGGAGCACTGCATGTATTATATTAGAAAGAAAGCCAAAAGAATGGCTGAGGTCTTACAAGAGTATTATTTATGAGAGTAGGAAAGCACTATAGCCGACAATACTATGAATTGTATGGAAATTATGAGGTGGCATAAAGTTAATAATACTGTACATTAAAGTACCTTACTATGCAAGAAGAGAACCAAAACAATAGTTCAAAGTGTAAATGTAAGATTACATTGGAATGACAAATGGGAAGATCACTAGGTTAGTATATCAAGAAAGGCTATTTAACCCTGAAAAGGTGGAGGGGCCTCCTGACTCAACAAACCCACGTATTGAAAGTTCAGGAGCGGAATCATTCCCCTCCTGCAGCAACCCATGATCAACGAAAAGAACAACAACGGTGATGTCATCATGGAAGAATCGACGGACGCCTTTCTCTAATTTCGTAATATCATTGTACCTCATTTCTCTCTTCCGTGCAGCTTCTTTCAGAGCCGCTTTTACTAACCTCCTTGCAATACCCTGGAAAAGAAGGAAAGCAGAATTTTACATCAACATAGCAAAAGCTACTTCATCATTAACAAAATAACAAAACAAAACTGTTACACGTTAGTCCCCAAAAAGCAAAGATGAAAGAGTGAAATAGTGATAGCATACTTCTCGTGGATTGTTGTGCACAATTTCAACAGCTTGTTGGTTTGTAAGGTGCTCCCACAATCCATCAGATGCAAAGATAACAAAACTATCTTGTGGACGAATATGTCTCGTGCATATAGATGGCTCGGACGTTAGAACAGGCCGACGGAGAGGCTCGGAGAGGTGGAATCGAGTTATGGATGGATCAACAGCGAATTCTTGCTTCTTTAAATATGCATCACCTATAGACCTTGAAACCTAAGAGTAAATCAAAAGATTATTCCGACAATGAAATTTTCAGAAAATTAAACAACAATTTTGGCATAAATTGTTATTCAATAGAAACATACTCTCAGACATAGTGATACAACTCTGAAAGTAATGAGCACCTGTTATGTTTAAAGGCATAATGATCACTTTTTGGCTGTCAAATATGTACTATTTAAATACTATTTACTGTTCCTAGAAAGATACTAAAAATAGAAGATTAGCCGCTGTCTTCCATAACAAAAGTTAAAAGCTTCATGAATAAAAGGCTTGTCATAGAAGGTCTGTAATGTATACCTGTATTATGCCTTTGATGCGCCAAACACCATTCTTAAGAACAACAATTTGTGAATCATCCGGATGAAGAGATCTAAGCTCCTGCCTCACTTCCTCAATGCTTGCGTTGTGGTCTCTCGTTAGCTGCTCAGCAACAATTTTGTTTGATCCAGTTAAACAACCAACGACTGCCCGAGAATCGCCAAGATTGGCCAGGTACAGTGTTTTTCTCCATATGACACCAACTAGGCAACAAGATCCAATAGCAGCAATAGAAGGTTTTATCAAGTGTGTCCTGCGCACAAGTGACAAGAAGCCTTGCTCTGTAGCAGAAAAGGCATTTCGGACAACATCCTCAGATACTGTTCCACTTTCTTGGGCGAGACCTGTAGCATAACAAGTTAATAAAAACTTTTTGCCTGAGAAAACATCACAGCCCTAAGAAAAGAATAAACAGATTGTATGAAGAAAGATCATTATTATTAGAAAACCATGAGGCAGGTCATGTTAGGTATACTAATTATCATGAACATGAATGGCCAAAGCACATTATAGAACAATATTTTCTCTCGCAGTCACAGTGGCGGACAGCGGCACAGATAATGGCATAATGGGTAGAGTCCATTTCCTAGGCTCTGTTTGGAATTTTGTAGCAAACGTGAGTGGAAGTTCCTATCCTACATAAATCCCGAGTTCCAAACTCTGCTTGCAGACAAAATAGCTATACTATAAATCAAGATCCTCAAAGAAAAATTCTCAAGAAAAAATTTAAGTTGTGTCACTGCATATGCAGCTCCGAGAAGAATAACTGGAGTATAGCTGAAATGAGTTAAAATACTGCGGAAATGATGAGTAAATGGCATCTGGAGAGAAAGGGGGGCACGTACGAACGAGGTGTTTGGAAAGATGGTTGGATATGAAGCGGGACGCCTCGGCGCCGCCGTGGCCGTCGTAGACGCCGACGAAGGTGGCGTCGGCGCCCGTCTCGACCTGGCTGTGGTCCTCCAGCACCTCGTTGGCCTGCACCACGGCGAAGGAGAACTCGCCGGCGGCGTGCCGACCGAGGTCCCGCGACCAGAGCAGCATGTCATCGGCGTCGGTGCCGCTTCCGCTTCCGCCGCCGCTGCCGCCGTCCTCATCCCTCCTCGTAAGCGAGTACCTGCGGACCCGGTCCCAGCACGCGGACGCAATCTTCTCCAGCCACGGCCACATCCCACATTTCCCTGCGGCACGAAGACGAGAGAGCCCCGATCGAACACCTCGACGACACCACCGCGCAGAGACGTGCTCTGTCTTGCCTACTGCCCCATTGCAAGACCAACAAGAATCGCTCCGCTTCACCTGAAAAACCATGGACTCGATTGGATCCCGCGCCTTTCGACTGAAAGATAAGTCAGACGAAACACGAAAATGTATTGGAAAATCGCGTGCTATATGTTCAGATTATTTGTCTCATCGGCTCATCGCACCTTAGTCTACAGGCACCACGATGACAGCCAAACTCCCCGGAGATGTTCAACGCTACAGAGATTTAGCTATGGTTTGGCGCGTGAAGCCTTCAGAACTGGTGGAGTTCAGAAGTGGATCGCGATGTCGCAAGGTTGGAGGAGGAAACGAGGACACTCGAGGAGGCCTCGCAGTCGTGCGTGTGTGTGCGTATAGTGGGGGCCCCGAACCGGTTATATATAAGCTTCTCGTCGTGGAGATGACCCTGTGGTTTTCAGGTACTCGCCGGAGACCTATCATCCGTCGATTTTTTTTTTTTTTGAGATTTCATCCGTCGATTTATAAAAGTGCCAAAGTGGCTCTAGAGGAGGAAGAAGAAGAAAGTGCAAAAGCACGGCTCTGACCGTGATCGGGTTTCAGGTACTTGCCGGGAGCCTTTGACTTTTTGCTTATCTCTTCCCTTTGGACAGAGGATTCCAATCGTTTAAGGAAGGGTTCATGTGATTTTCTCCGGTACAGCTCTAGAGTCTAGACAATCGTAAAGCGAGATTACAGTAACGGAAAGCCCGGGGAAAAAGGGTCGCCGGACAGCTACGGTGACCGAACCCAACCGTGCGGCCGTCCCGATCTCCGGGAAGACAAGGAGAAAAGCCCTGCCAGAAATCGGGAGCACGGACGGACGCCAAGATAATCAGCTCAGTGTTGCATTGTTGGCGTCTCAGCGGGCTGTCCTGTTATAAGTGCGTAATCGGGCGATGATAGCACGGCTCGCTTTACAGATCAGAAAGCGCGGGAGAAGCCGTGGGCGCTGAGAGATGAGTCTAGCAGTTCTCTAATTGCATCACTGGGAACCTGTGACACCCAGCGCTCGCGGACCACCTCGTTAATCTTACGCCGGTCAGAGCAGATTAGGGCATGGCGCAGCACCGATGTTTACCCTAACGTCCGCATCACGTCGATCGATCTTAGATGGCATGAATCATGATCGATCCATGATACTTATCGCGGAGGAGCGATCGGACCGTACTGCACAGATTGGTGGACGTGAGTTTCAGATAACACTCGAATGCATGGGAGCCCGTACCCTGTTGATCGAGTCCGTGTGCCTGTCATCTGAATGCAACAGCTAGCAGAGGACACTTCGGTGCGCCTGCTGTTCGTCAGCGGAAAACAACCGGTGCTCGGCTGCGCGCCAAGCGATTAGCTAGCCCGGCGTCGTCCTAGCATTCCAGCTAGCAGCCCAGCTTGACTTTAATTAAACGAAGTTCATGCATGTATTTTAACTTTGCGTGCTCTCTTTTAGGTAAGGTAGGGTTGGTCGCGCTTTTCCTGGTGGCGGACGGAGAAGTGCACCCGCTGATGATAAGGCTGGAGGAGATCGATCGATATCTCGGGTAGGGACGAGACGACCGTTCAATGGTGGCTACATGAGTGATGATGCTATTGCAGGTGGTCTGGTGGTTTTGAGATGGACGTGAGTTGAGTACGCATGAGAAATGAGAAATCGAATTTCGTGGAGGACTGGTGCGAATCGTGTGTCAACGGAGCTCAGTTGCTAATCGACGAGCTCCTTTTTTTTTTGGTCTCTCTAACTCTCAATCGAATGAGAAATAACTGACGTCATCAAACTCAGTTGCAAGTCAAGTTGCAACTCATGATTAGCACGAATCACGAAGCAAATCAAATGGGTCTGGAGCAGTTGCAAATCCACTTGCAACTCAGTCGAATGAGAAATAACTTATTTCTCAATCACATGACGTCATCAAATCCCAGTTGCAAGTTGACTTGCAACTGATGCACGAATCACGAAACAGATCAAGTGATCCGAATCAGTTGCAACTCCACTTACAACTGATGACATCATGCGATTGAGAAATAAGCTATTTCTCATGCGATTGAGAATTAGCAAAACCGTTTTTTTTTCTTAGTTTTGTACCGGGAGTCCGGGAGAGGTTGTAAAATAGCGATTGTGAGAGCAAAGGCAGACGCGCTTCATCATTTTTTTTCACTGAGATGACACGCAAGAAAAGATTGAGCCATCTTATTCTAAAAACATATTGGGCCGTCCTTGGATATACCCCAGAGTGCGTGCGCTGGCCCAAATAGGTAGGCAGGAGGCCCGTCACAACTTGATCACGATCCCCTTAAAAAACGTGATCACGAAAGCATTGACAATCGGATGCTGGACCGCACAGGAAGAGAGGAGATGTCAAATGGAGTGGACCATGAGCATGAGTGGACATTTCGTGTTTCCGATCTCAAGCGCGTCCCACTATTTTTTTAAAAATAAAAAATATTATTTAAAAGTTTCAAAAATATTTAGAAAAATCATGTATGTACTCAATGATATATTCTACAATCATGCAGAATCTCAATGCAAAATACTTTGCATTTTGAGCTACATAAAAATAAAATTTGATTATCTCATTATAGTGAACAATGTATAGTTTCAAATTTTCATTTTTGTTATTTTTGTGTATCCCATAATACAAAACATTTTACACTATGCACGCTTATAGTATACATCATTGACAACATGCATAATTTTTCCATAGTTTTTTTTTACTTTTAAATATATTTTTGAATTTTATAAAATTAGGATAGGAGCCAAAAATGACTTTCTGAGTGGACCATTTACAATTCTTAGGTTTTAATTTTCTTATCAAATACTCCATATAATCTAAATCAAGATTGTAATAATTAAAAAACAGTTTAAAACATACCTAAATTATATACAACCCATCTTTTAATTTCCCCGAACGACATTTAGAAAATATGATTAATTTTAAAACTATTTAAAACATATCTACTTATATACCAATAACTTTAGATTTTCAACAATAAAATTTAGAAGTATTCTTGCATGTTAAATGAAAGTTTCAAGCAACGTGTTTAGTGCAGTTTTTGGATAAACGTTCCACCGATTATGATTTTTTTGTATGTGTTAAACAACATGTTCATGAAATCTAAAACTTTTTGTAAAAAAAAAGGACCATAATAATAAGGGCATGTGCCCTAGATTAGTCTTTCGTGGGCATGGGCAGAATAAGGTAAACGAATCATGCATGCATGCAGCCACGTAGATTTTTTTTGGTTTTCAAACTTGAAAATGTTTTATCTTTCAAAGCGCAAGTCGAAATTTAGATCCGTTTTCAAGGTTAGTTTTGTCGGGATGAGATTTTCATAATTAGATCCCATGTTTAGATGTTTTGACAAAAAAAATTATCGTAGTTGCCAGATTATAGTCACTTGTTGTCAGGTTAAAATCAATTGTTGTCAGGTTTTTTAAACTTCGCTCCTTATGAATGTAAGCCT
This sequence comes from Poa pratensis, assembly GCA_947311845.1. Classification (NCBI taxonomy): domain Eukaryota; kingdom Viridiplantae; phylum Streptophyta; class Magnoliopsida; order Poales; family Poaceae; genus Poa; species Poa pratensis. Next base: position 50,185,493 of record CAMZMU010000046.1, read on the forward strand.
TTCCGATGGTAATGCCATATTTTGCGTGTTTACAGTGCATCAAATACTTTTTTTTTGAAAGGAATGCGGTGGGGGAAGCCCCACAGCGAGATTTTTTTTAAATAATAAGAACCCAAATTCGTGCCCGTGAGGATTTGAACCTGGGTGGCTGGGTTGTACATCCACTCCACTAGCCAAGTGAGCTAGGCTCACTTCTTAGTGCATCAAATACTAACTCATTGGACATGTAGATCATTGCTATGACCAAAACATGTATGGTAATTGTGTATAATTTGGGTGGTTACTGTTAACTAGTAATATCTACAGTACGAAACCTGGCAACTGATGATGAAAAAAAGTTTCGTCAAAACATATTAAGATTATATCTTATTTTAAAGTATTCATCGAGACGAACCCACGTAAAAACAGATTGTCAATTGGATTAATGTTTTAAGAGATAATTTTTTAGAAGTTTTGGATTGTGAAAAGATTCCTTGTATGCATGTATGTTTTGGTTCAGTCTCCCTTGGAGCATCTCCAACCTCGATGGCCAAATTTGGCCCCGAAACTGTCCCGCGGACAGTGCCTGGTCAGCTCCCAAATTTGTGTTGCTAACTTCTCGCACGTCGGACAGAATTGCTAGTAGGGCGCATTCTCATTGTAGATTAATCTAATTGTACGGTATTTTCAAAACTATATTCCACCGTCCATGGATCTTGTTCACCTACTTATGCTAACGCAACTTGTTAAAAATAAAATTATGGATTCCACGAACAAATGATAAACTCCTTTTTGTAAAAATAATTGTCCTTAAAAACATAAAAATTGGTATACACCACAGACAATTTTAGAAAAAACATTCCGATGGATCGGGGCGAGTTAAACCGCTATCTGATCTGGACATACCGAGAAGCCGCAAGGGCGGGGCGCATAGGGAGTCCATGGATTGAGAGATACATAAAAAATCACTTGGCTGGCCGAATCAGGTGTGTTGCACAAACAATACGAAGACTAGGGAGTTAAGGATGAGACCGTCCGGTCTCAGGGAATGAGGAGAGGGTGTTTTTTCCGTAAAGAAATTAGGAGAGGGTGTTGTGGGGAAGGAGGAGGGCTCATAGACGAGGAAAGCTGAAGGCGTGGGGTAGGGCGGGCAGCGGCACAAAATATTGTTGAGAGAGAGAGAGAGAGTGAGTGAGTGAGTGAGAGAGAGATCTTCGGGGTATTTGCAAGGGTTCGTGTCTACTATCAAGCTAGTGAACAACTATATAAGTACACAAAACTTCCAAACAAAAACGAGTACAGAAAGGGCAATCTTTTCGAGTGATCTTCAAACACATGACCCCCCCAAGGTGAAAGGATAGATAATGATAACCTAGAAGCGGGCGAATAGGTTTCTATTTTTTTCTTCTTTTCACAAGATTTAGTCTATGCGGATAAATAGCGTGAGCCTAACAACTAAGTGAAACATCCTATATAATATTAAAATCTAAGGCACGGAAAAAATGATTAAAAATTGCATTTGTGCTATTTTCGAAAATGTATCAAATGTGCACTTGCCAAGGCACTTTGAATGTGAACTTCTTAAGGAACTTTTCAGAAAGTGTCTTCAAACTGGATTTTCCATAGTGATAAAAGTGACTCAAATGAAACCTTTGGATGCACTTTTCACTAATGCCCAAAATGACTTTTCCCTACACGAGTAAATACATCATTTTTTTATTTCGCCTTTAAAAACCTTTGAAGGCACTTCCGTGACTTTTTCAGGTATTTTTGAGTGCCTCTAGTCTGAGTACGTGTAGTGATAGAAACTTGGACCTATGTATGCGAAAAAATGTTTTCACCTCTTTAGGAATCATGTAAAAAGAAGCATGTAGAGAGGGGAACCGCTTAAAGAAGAATCGATGCATAGAGCATGAATTAAGAATGAACTCTATCTGGGAGTATGAATCAACGGTGAAAAACCCACCGATATGTAGCGGTTCCGGTAAGAACACATTCACCAAATATGGCGGACCCTTTTTAGTTGCTTGTTTAGCACGAGAGTGACGCACACTGACGCCATAGATGATAGATAGATTTTTTTTCTTTCGAGAAAAAGGAGCCACCAGGCTCCCAAATTTCATTATTGAAACTGAGTGGTTCGGATGATAGATAAGTCTAACGCCTTGCAAATAAAAAAGGTTGGACAAATATTGGCGCCACCCGGACTGTCAAGATCGATCTTCCAAAACCTGCAACGTCAGCAGATGAATCAATCTTGTCATCTCTGATGCAAATATTTTATCATCTTTCGGACTATCGCACCCCACAAATTAACTCGAGGCTAGATTGATCTTCAATATCCGCATATCATTGCAAGATTCCTCGATCAACTTGATTGAAACATCTCAATTGTAAATTGTTGTTGTTGTTTGCAGTATGGAAAGATCTCGTTTGTAACTTTTCCTGCCCGGTGTCTGGTGAGTACGGTCACAGTGCTCAGTGTTCAGAAATAAGCTTCTTTCATCATCATAGGCTCATAGCCTCATAGGGTTGTTTGCATGTGGTAGACTAGGTACACCATAGTTGACGCAGCAACATTTGATAGGGTCAGAGCACACACAAACGCCCAGGTACGGCCGGAGAATAATGCAAAACTCTGCCGGCCCGCATGAGAAGGACGCTTCCCGCCAAAGCTCCATCTGGAGACATGCCGTCTAGCGGCTTAGCGACGACCTATTCCTCTTGTCCTCTCGACAAGTCTCGTCACGTACCAACGGCCTCTCACCATGCAGACAACATACGGTGCAGCGCCGCTACCAGTAGAGCCGCTCCTCTTCCTCGTTCACCCATCAGTTCACTCCCCGCGGCACCAATGGCGCCGCCGTCATCCTTGCTCCGCGACCTCCTTTCCGCTGATGGCTTCAAGAGCCGTCGCAAGCGGCCAGACAACTCTCCGGCCGCCCCACAGACGACGAGCATGCCACAGCAGAGCCGGCGCCCGACCAAGCCCACGCGGTCGCAGTCCGACGTCCTCACTCGCAGCCGCCTCAGGGAAGCCAACGTCGTCGATGGTTCGGACGGAAACACGGACGGCGCCGGCGAGAACAAGATCGCGAGGCGCAGGTCGTCGGCGTCCCTGATGAACGCGAGGAGCTACAGAAACATTGGCACCTCTGGCAGCGGCGCCGGCGCGAGCGCGAGGGGTTGCCCCGCGGTGCCGGCTCTGGACGAGTCCGCGCTCAGCGCGCTGATCTCGCTGTCAGCGGGCGCCGTGAAGCAATTCGCCACGGACGAGGCCTTCCGTTCGTCGCTGCGCCGCGGCTGCGCGTCCTGCGTCGGTGAGTCCGACCACCGCGCCGTCCTCGACCTCCGCGTGACTGTGCAGACCGTCGAGAGAGCCGCCGCGGCGGCAGTGGAGGAGGAGGATCCCCTCGACCCGCGCGACCTGAGGCGCGCCTCCCTCAGGCTGCACGCGCTGGCGTCCCTCGAGACGGACGAAGCGGACGCGGTGACCGCGTCGGGGGCGCCATACGAGAACCTCGCCGCGTGCGCGCACCTCTACATGTCCGTCGTCTCCAAGCTCCAGAAGAAGGACCACTCCTCCGCCGTGCACGCCCTGGAGGCCTTCTGCCTCGCGCCGCGCGAGGCCCGGACGGTCCTCCTGCCGGCGCTGTGGGAGAGGCTCTTGCGCCCTGGACTCTCGCACCTTCGGGCGTGGCGAGATCGCGAGTCGGCTGCGGCCGCAGCGAGATCAGATCCGGACGCCAGAGTGAAGGAGGTGGAGAGGACGTTCGTCGACGCTGCGGACGACGGCACGCGCGAACTCGCGTGCTACTACAGAGACTGGCTTCTCGGGCGCACCGACGTTATGGCTCTCCCGTCCGTTTCCGCGCCTCCTGCGAGCACTACGGCTGCTCCTGACGGCGGGCCGACGAGGTTCTCGACGTCGACGACGTACGATATCGGCTCGGACGTCGCGTTTAGCTCCGGGAGTCTGAGCCCTGCCGTGTTTGTGATCGAGGAGACGCCCCAGCAAGAGGAGGAGGTGGAGGAGGAAGTTGGCGTGGAAGGGAAGGCCGCGGAGGCCGAAAGCGTGTTCCATGAGTGCGACGACGGCGAAGCGAGGAGGTACACTCCCAGTCCGCAGGCAGAAGAAAAAGATGCCATGCCAAAAATGCTTACCAACGAGGCATTTGAACCGCAGGTAAGAGGCAATTTCCTCTGGAACTGTGGCAAAATTTTCTGACAAATTCTCTCTCGTGCACTGGAAAGCATACCAAGATTTCTGATAAATCCACACCATCTTAGATCGAAAATGGACGGAGCAAGGGAGCAGGCGAGTCAACGAGTTACCAGCGGCCTGTTCGTGACATGTCAGCGATCGACCTTCTCACGCTCGAGTTCTGGTACGCATTCTCTCTACTGTCTACAATGTCCAATCCTTCCCTGCAGGACACATACTGAATCACTGGTCCGCGTGTGTTTTTCTGTACATTTCGCAGCGAAGGGCCTGTGAAGATCAGCGGCGGCACAGACGGCAACCAATTTCAATCCATTTTCGCCACCACCCCGAGCGACTTCCTCTGCCCGCTCACCCGTCAGATCTTCAACCGCCCTGTAACAATCGAGACAGGCCAGACGTTCGAGCGGCACGCCATAGTGCAGTGGTTCGACAGAGGCCTCCGGACGTGCCCCGTGACAGGCCAAGAGCTCGAGAGCCTCTCAGTCCCGGACACGAACCGCGTGCTCAAGCGCCTGATCGACGGGTGGAACTCGGAGCACTGCAAGAACCTGCAGGTCGCCGGAGCGCCGGAGGAGAAGCTGAACGTGACGGTCGTCGACAGGTGCTCGATTCAGGATGCAGCGTGTCGGAGCAGATGGAGAGGGCGAGGCATCTCATGGCGATCGGCGGCGTGGACTTCCACCTGCACAGGTTTCGGGAAGGGGTGGAGGAGGAGCAGAAGGCGCGGGCGGCGGAGCATTTGTTGTTGTGTATCAGGGCGGAGGGCGGATGCAGGAACTACGTGGCCGTCGGGATTGATGGAGGGAGCGTTGCTCGGCTTCTCCGTAGTGAGGTGGTTTCGGCCAGGACGGCTGCGGTGCGGCTGCTCATCGAACTGCTTCGGTTGAGAAGGTTCAGTTCCCTCCGTGTTCAACATCGTTTTTACATGTCTTCGTGCTTTTATCTGATAGAAAGCTATAATTCTCACAGTAGGATAATGGTTGAATTGTTAATACGCCGATTGTGCACGGAGTCGGTCCTCGAGACTATGGATGCGCTACTCCAACATCTTCGGAGCTCGCCGGTCGAAGAACAAGCTCTGATTGCTGTCCTGCTCCTACACTTGGACAGCACATTGGTATGCTTCTCCAGCCATTTCGTTCATAAAACACTTTACCATTTTCATGGAACAGTCATGCTGGTATTAAAACTGCATAGTAAATATACTCGAAAAAAATGACGTTTTTTACAACAAAAAACACTGAAAATGTACTATGTAAATTGCCTATCAGGAGGATCCCCACACAAGCAGAAGTATATACAGAGAAGAGGCTGCTACGATCCTCACAGAGTCTCTACGACGAGGCTTGACCGACGAAAATGTCGTGCCCAACACCCGGAAAGCCATGCTGATGTTGGGAGGGCATTTCTCCTTCTCAGGCGACCTTGTCGCGGAGCACTGGATGCTAAAAAGGTCTGGCTTCGTCGATGAGTTGTCAACCACGTCCGTCACCTCGGACACCTCCATGCAGGTACTATGCTAGAATTTAGCTTCTGCCTGGGCTGGTTATTCATAGCCAACAACTCGCTGCCGGGCTAACGCCCAATCTCGAACTAGTCGGACTAACTCGTCTCCGGCCTTTTCCCGGATTTTTTGGCAATTTCTGTACCGGTTTTGGAAGAGCGAAGAAACCAGACAAAAATAAGTACATCAACCCAATTAAAAAACCTTTTTTATAGATTACGGTCAAAGAAAAAAGTTTTTTCACAGTGTAGGTGTTTTTCTTCTAATACTCAAGGCATGGTGTCGGATGCGGTGCAGGGTGACAATAGGTCGGCTTCTCTCAAGGGCACTAACTTGGAATTTGTAGTACGGTCGCGTCGAAGATGCTTCGTCTTCCGGCTCCTCCTAAATTATGTTAGGATCGGCTAATCGCCGCTGGCGCACCCCTACTAACTATTGCCTATTTACACTAGAATAATTTTAGAGCGATACATGGCACTCCAAGGCCGATCTAATAAAAGTTATGTCGGGGAAAAATAATTTAATTTATACTGAACTTTAATACTTCTATGGGTCTAATCTTAGCATGTATAGTATACAAGTAAATTTTATGCCTGTTCACATAGTTTAGCCACATAACTAGCAATATTATTAATTTTAGGTTGTGTGTTTTATGTTTGTAGCGAACTCATTGAACGCACTAAACTGTATTTTTTGTCATATCTAGAACTATGTTTTCTAAAACGCATATTCCATCATCATTTATAAGGTAAAGATCCGCAAAGATTACAATCTAACAAATGTCTCAATAGTTATTTCTAGTATATGATTAAGTAAGCATCTTTATAAAAACTTATAAAGTATAACTAAATCACTTATACTATTTTTCATGGTCAAAATTCTCTAGCAAGTCAAAATTTAACAGAGTCTGCATTATTTGTACTTGGTGTTGAAAACAACATTGCTTGGCGTAAACACCATGGAAAAATTAGCGTGGATTCTAGTACGTTTGCTATGTAAATTTTATTATTTGATATGCTCTTACGCAATGTGCTTATTATCATCTTATGTACATGGGTCCCCACCAGTTTACAATTTTCTTTACATGGAATTAAACATGAAAATTAGTTACATAGATTTTGATAAAACCTACATGACTCACAAAAAATATAATAGCATGGTAACTAAATTTGTTGTCGCTGTTACAATTGGTTCATTTTACGGCTCAAGAGGCATGTGGTGTGTATTTGATTCAGCAAATTAATCATTTTATTATGTTGAAATACTCACACCATCCCAAAATGTAAAAAAAATGTAAGGTGTGCGATTTTTCACCATCTTCAGTTCACGTCTTTGATCACTGATAAGTTCAAAGTGTATGAATTGAGCTTGTATGATGGCATTATTGTATTTTTTGTCGTGTGAAATACTTTTTTATATGTACTCATACTATTTTTAGACATACAATAAAAATCATGGTCAAAATTGTGTGTTATTGGACAAAAATAAAAAGGCCATCTCGGCGGTGGCTTCTTTCTGGCCTGGCCGGGGAGGGCCACATTGTACGCTGTATTTCTGAGTTATTATCAACGCACTGTTTTTTTTGTGACCAGGAGAAGGAGGTGGCCGAGAACGAGGCGTGGCAGGAACACGTGACCGCGGTGCTCCTCGGCAGCGGGAGGAGGCCTTTCCTGGCGGCGCTGTCCGGGTGCCTGGGCTCTCCCGACGCCGGCCTGGTGTCCGCGTGCCTGACGACGGCGGCGTGGCTGAGCCGCTCGCTGGCGGAGCCGCCGCTCGACGACGCGCGCACGGACATGCAGCTCGCCGCGTTCTCGGCGCTCGTCCCGCGCTGAAGCGGTGCCTTGCCGGCGGCGACGCCCACTTGCAGGCCCGGCACCGGGTCCTCGCGGCCGTCACCCTGCACAACTTCAGCAAGATCCCAGGTAAATTCAGCTCGCCGCTAGGACTAATTCGGCGACCGATGGATTAATGATGATTGGATACGTGCAGACTGCAGGGTCCTACTGATGTTGCTGGCGGACGGCCTGCGGGGTCACCTGGCCGAGCTGGCGGAGCTGAGCCGGACGGCCGGTCAACTGTACGCCGAGCTGCACGAGTAACGTTGACTTGAGCCGGGGCCGCGCATCTCGTGTTCTATTGCGGAAGATTCAGCGGAGAAACGTATGCACGCTGCACGGCGATAGCTGCTTATCTTTGACCATTTCAGAGCTCAGTCACAATGATATGTACGTCTGCCGTTCTGAACCATTTTTAACAGTTTCGTCGTCGAGAGGGACAGGGGCATACTACGGATAAGATCTCCAGCTCACGGATGCGAACATGCCCGGCTCACACAGCAAATGTGTGTCGCGATGTACTACTGCACAGTATGACTTGTTGTCTCTCCATCGTTCTACGATATGTGTACGATGAGGCGGTGGCTGTAAATACAAGTTGATGCTTTAGACAGTGCCACATTTTGTACAAGCTTGTGCATTTTCTAGGCCATGTACTTATATATGAAATGAAAATATCAGTCTTTGAAGACTATTTCCACTTGAAACTTTGAGTGACATTTTTTTCTTCTAAAACGAGGTGGTTTTTTTGACTTTTATAATGATACAAGAGGAGCGAACAAAGAGAGGCTTAAGCCAAAAAAGAGAGGCCTAAGACAACTCAATAGAAAAAGCAAGAAGGCAGGAAAGAAAATTTGCTCATAGTTTCCGCAAGTTTCTTCGCTCGTGCTAAGATCCACTTTTAGTTTTGTCCTTGATTTTTTCAAAAAGTGTGGACGGCGTCGAAGATTTATTAAATACACACGTTTTCCTCTTTTAGAATTTCTCACACAACCAGCATGATGGCGATCCAGAGGCCCAACGAAGAAGAGGTCGGAGACTTGGTAATCGATTGCCAATATTTGCAAACTAGACCCTTACAAATGAGTCCCAGAGGTCAGTGCTGCTATCAAAATGCATTTAGACGGGAATCAAAGCGATTTATAATGCCAATAAGTTTTGTGAAGTGGCATGCCATCAATAATGGGGGTGACCCTCTTAGTTTGTTAGGACCTATATATGACGTGGAAATTATTGCAACAGCCGTTGAATAAGAATTTTGCTAGGGTAAGACTCCCAGTAGATCACCAAGATTGTTTTATATGCTTGCCGTCACTCTCCTGTCGTCCTTTGCGTGTACGCTAGCTCGGTCGACTTGGTTCTGAACTTTTGGTCGCACTAACAAACAGGTCGGTGTGTCGCCTTATCCCACATGGCGTTAAAACTAGCCTGCATATATATATTTCTTCTTGTAGAGTTAGTCGACCAAACATGCAACTATGACGATCTATAGCCAAAGGCAGTCATGAGACCTACTACCTCACACAAAAAAGTGCATTACTGATGTACTACACTGTAGTAGTAGTAGTAGTAACTTTTCCTTATATATGATACTGGTCCTACATCTAATGGCTGGGATGTATTCAGAATTGCGATCTAATCCTGGCGTCCTGTCCTATCAGCATCAGGCCATCACGGATGCCACGAGGCCCACGACCGCATGAACGTGCAGATGTTTTGCTTGTGGCTCGCTTGCGGGTGAGTGGAATCTGTGTCGACCATTCGCCTGCGAGACTGTACAAGACCACTACTCCCTCCGTTCACAATTACTCCGTAGATGACTTTCATTTGTCCACGTGTGAATATATTTAGACATATTACATATATATATATACATCCGCATGTGGATGAATGTAAAGTCATCTAATTATGAACGGAGGGAGTACAAGCATGCATACACAGCGCCATGCTCAGCAGCGGTCAATTCCGCATTCAGTGACCCGCGCCAGACTGGACAGAAATCTCGCCATTTTTGCAGCCGGAGCGCACGTGCCAGTCAAGCTCAATGTACTAGCAGCGTGCGGGACAGGCAGACGCGCGTGTATCTTTTCCGGGACGGATCCCCGCACGCAGTTTCCAAGTAGCACCACGTCCAAGCATCAATCATCGTCGATCCCGTGCTGCGTACGTAGCATGTCGACCGGCCGGTGCAATCTAATCATCCAGTTATCCATGTGCCTGCGCCGGCCGACCATGATTGCGTCGTGCACCGTACGTACGTACGTACGTACTTATATGTAACCAACGAACTAACGCGTCCAGCATCAGCTAGCAGAGTTAGTTAATGTGTAGGCAGCCAGGGCTCATCATTTGAACGGTTCGGCAAAGACACGTCCATTTTTCGTCTACTTTTCCGAAAGTGAATATCCTGCCGCAACTTGCACGAACCAACAAACATTTCGTTTCTTGCGGATAACAAGTTTTACGTCCGGGAAAGGAAATGGTACAGTACACAGTCTGATGAATCGAGTAATAGATCGGTTGTCACTCAGACTCGAGCAGTCTTTTCTTCTAAGATGTCACGCAGTCACATTCAGGTAAAAAGCCCGGTGTCGACGGCGCGAGCCTTTCGCGTCGACCGACTGCCTGCCCTGCTCTGCCCTGCCGAGTGAGTGGTTCACCAATCTTCCGGTGACATGGACGATAGAAAGAAGATACGGCTTTTACTTGTGACGTCAGGGTCCATCCAGATTGGCTACGCGAGCAACGAATGCAACAGACCAACAGTAGGTAGGGAAAACGGTCACCACATTAATTCTAGCCGTGCAATGGGTATGCGTGCTGATTGCAGACTTGCAGTCGGTCAAAGATGCACAAGCAGTCCAAGTCAGAAAAAAACGACAAGCTTGTGCTTCAACACACGTTTCTCAGTGAGCTCTTGCGGATATAAACTGTGAGGCTATACACGCTCTCTAAACTCACATTATAAATTATAATCTCATAAGAGAATCTAAAAAATCATAATCTCAGAAGCTTCCTGGCTCGCGAAGAGAGTCCACACTCGTGTTCCATTCCTTTCTGTGCTCGTTTGCTTTCCCCGTTGGCCGTAGGACGGCCAGTCAGGCGCGCAGCTTTATCTAGCTGTAGGCAGCTCCAGAACAAGCAAACGTCTCACACTACGATACACACGGTCACCGACAAGTAGAGCCGGAGCCTCCACGGGCCCATGTGCCAGCGAGAGGGTAACAGACGGGTATGTCCGGTTGACGTCACCAGCGGAGGGGAGAAGCATCGGCGCAGCCCGCAGCCGCGGCGCACCTAACCTGCCGGCGCGCGCGCACGTTGCCTCGGGGCGGCGCTCACCGGCCGTGCGGGCCCACCGGTACCAACGCCCACAGAAAATCCGCTTGGTCCCACCGCCCAGCTGCCCCGAGTTCAGTGCACCTGTCGTCTTCTTCGCGAGGACGGAGCCGCGGGAGGAAGCTCGGTGCCGACCACCTTCGCGTCATCTTCCCCCACCCGCTAAAATCCAAAACAGCGCGAAGCGATTATATCAACAAAATATATGAAAAAAACTGACGGCCTTCTTTCGCTAAAATTTGACTGTAGGTAATTAACGATGATTTCCTATTCATTCGTGATCGATGATGTAACGACCCGGCCAAAGCAATAAATGATGGACACCATGAGTTAAAACAAAAGAAATGCAGTACTACTACTTCTTTAATTTTGAAGTTCTTGTATATGAGCATCTCCAACAGACACGCGAAGGGCCGACACGCTAATTTTTTTTTTGGAGTGCCGAAATAGACTGCTTTTACGGACGACTCGCTAAATTTTAGCGCGCGAAGTTCAAGCTTTACCAGGTGCGCTAAAATAGCGCACCGCAAACACGTTTCCGCAAAGCAGCGGCTCAAAACAAGATCAAAAAAATCAAAATAAAAATAGACTGAAAATAACATATATTAATTCATACACCCTAAACATAGTTCGTTGAAAGTAAGCGATAAGAAATTCAAACTAATCCTAGGTGGACTACTCCTCCTCCGAGGTGGTGTACTCCGAACAGGTCCAGAGGTCGTCCCATCTCTGCGGGGGCCATGGCGCGCTCGTCCGTCTCGGCAACGAGGAGGCGGTTCTCTCGTTCGTGGTGGAGGCGGCGATCGTCGGCGGTGATGAGGCGCGGGGGAGGGGCGAGGTCCTGCGCCTGTGGAGTTTTCCACACGTCGTGGCAGTTTATGTCGCGGCGCGGGCTGCCGAGCCGCCAAGCCGCTGCGTCATAGGCGCGGGCCGCCTCGTGCGCAGTCTCCAACGTTCCGAGCGGCAGCCGGGTGTCGCCGGAGCGGATCTCCACGTAGAACGTGTCGGAGGGCCGCACACGCACGCCGCGGTAGCTAGAGTTGCTCCACCGGCGAGGCGGCATCTCTAACGGCGAAGGAGAAGAAGCGTCGGCGCGCGCGCGAGAGAGAGGGCAAATTTCAGCGGTCGTTGGGCAGTGCGCGAAAGACAGTGTCCATCCAACGCGCTGGACGCGACACGTCATATATAGCGCGGCACGCGCCGCTTTATCCCGCGTGCGGGAAACAATTTGCCGCACACGGTATTTTCCCACCTCTGCTGGAGCGCGCGCTGAATGTACCACATTGTTGGAGATGCTCTAAAGACAAACAAACTAATCAAACGGCATTTTGCATAATGAAAAGTGAAAACAATTAACGGCTAATTTTCCTACCCGCAAAAATACAAAACATACAAAACAACGCAAAGCGATTATATCAAAAAAAAAAACAGACGCCTCCTTTGTCTAAATTTTTAATGTAGGCAATCAATGATGATTTCCTTTTCATTTTTTTTATCAATGATGTAACGACCCCGGCGAAAGCATAAGATGATTTCCTTTGTCTAATACTCCCTCCCTTCCTTGTTATAACCTTGTTATAAGATGTATAGTTTTTCCTAAAACATCAAACTTGACTAATTTTGACCAAGATTTTAGAAAAAAACTATTAATTTTTTTGAGACTAACTACGAATATTTAAAATACTGAGAAAATAGAGATGAAAATGTATGTCATGATGAATTTAATGGTACTGATTGATATTGTAATTGCTAATAATATTTTCTAAAATCTTGGTCAAAGATTGCCAAGTTTGACTGTTCAATACAAACTATACACCTTATATTAAGAAACTGAGGGAGGGAGTAGAAACAAATGTGGTACTCCCTCCGATCCGAATAAACATTCGTAAGTTGTACTAGCTGGTTGTACGTGAGTAGCTATTTCCTACCGACTCTTTTATCGGATCAGAGGGAGTACTAGTTCTTGTAGAAAAAACAAACTAATCAGACGGCGTTCTTAGACTGAAAATAATTAACGGCGGTTCTTCTTTAATTTTCCTCCGCAGTCGCACGGCCATCACGCTGACAAAACGCTGATAATTCGTACGTACGCCAATCCAATCCAATCCAATCCAAATAGTAGCTGTTGAATGATCCGGCCAGCCAGCCAGCAGCTTTCCCCAAACCAAACGTGACCACCGGGTGGAGAGGAGAAGAAGCCGCCGTGAAGCAGCCTCCGCCTCTTCTCTTCTTCCGGCTGCTTGCTTGCCCACCTCGCTCGTTAAATCGCTCCTCCCGCACGAACCCCACCCAGTTCCTTCCCTCTCCCCCACGCTCCCTCCCCTCCACCAACCCAACCCCAACCGCGCGCCGCCCGGAGCCTCCGCCTTGATGCGGCCTCTCCCCGCCGTTTGATGGGCAACGCATGCGGCGGCTCCCTTAGATCCAAGTACCTCCACAGCTTCAAGCACCCCGCCTCCAAGCGCCACACCGACGCCGACCCCGACTACGCCGTCGCCGCGGACTCGCCCAGGAAGCCGCCCCCGTCCGCTCCACCGCCCTCCACCACGGCCGCCAAAACGGACCCCCACGCGGCCTCCGCGCCGCCCGCCGCGCCCGCTCGGCGCGGCGGGGCGGCGGGCGCTCCCGTCGACCTCGGCTCGGTCCTCGGCCACCCAACCCCCAACCTGCGCGACCTCTACACCCTCGGCCGGAAGCTCGGCCAGGGCCAGTTCGGCACCACCTACCTGGCCACCGACCTCGCCACGGGCGCTGACTACGCCTGCAAGTCCATC